>BSBN01000430.1:13750000-15000000 GCA_027924645.1 Cunninghamia lanceolata | reverse complement strand
CTTTTGGCTCAGAAGAACGACAACACTATGAGAATGTATATACTATAGGAGATAACCATTCCATACTTCAATCATATGACACATTAGATGCCCCTGAATAAGCTACAATATTCTCCAAGAGAGATCATAGACATGAGTGGTACAAAATTAGAATTAAGGGCACACATATACGTAAGACTGCAAGTAAAACTGATAGCAATCACTACAAATCATTATTGATGCACTTTGGAGTTACTAATACCCCCAACATTTTTCATGAGGATGATGAGAAACACATCACATCCTTGCTTAAAAAGAAAGATTTGAATGGACATATAAGGAACAACTATCCTTTGAAATGCTGAAGAGGATGTTAACTGAAGCTAACATAATTAACATTAACAAACTCATAGCAGCAATATCATTACTAATGGTAAGATAGTAGATAACAAAGGAAGTGGGATTACATTGAATGTAGATATCTTATTTTGATCAGGAGCTCTTGGCAGTAGTACATGCGATCAAAAAATGAGAACTTTGCCCCCAAATAATGATTTCCAAATGTACAAAGCCATCAGTGGCTATTGAATTAAATTTTTTTTTCCCAAAATGGAAATTTAACCAAGATAAATGGTCATTAGTCTTCAACATATACAAGCCAAACCTTGCCGACAAAGATGGAAAGAAAATGTTGCAGTTGATGCTTTATTTTGATTTTATTCAAATCCAATAGTGATTCCATAAGGATTTGGAAAGGTTTAAGTTCATCAATATGAGGCTTTCCAAAAATGATCAGCAGCAGAAAACTCATGATTTTGTCTACAGGATGAAACCACAGCTTTACAACACGAGGCAGTTATGAAACCACCATGGTGAATTCAAAACCGCCTCATGATAACAACCAGCAGTTTAGTCACAATAGAAGAAATCTAAACTTTGAAACAAATGGTCCAACTCTTCCACTTCCAATTCCACTCCTGGATCTTTCTAGTGCACAAAGGGGATGTTCCAGCATCTATTTAAAAGTTTGAGAATGCCGGATTACATCATTGGAGGCTTGTATGAGTGTTGTAGGGATCAAAATTGGAAGAAATTGAGAAGTGTTGTCATTTGGAGCTTGACAGTGAGCATAGGAGCAATTTCCAGTTGTATCTACTCTCTGTACTTGTTCTTGGTGATCAATAAGATTGAGGTAGGCATGCAATTGCCGCTACCAAGCTGGTTTTTCCTCTTTGAGGGTTTTCCAGGATAAAAATCCGAGTAGTTTGTGGTGAATTTTCTTTCATTCCCAGCTTTTAAGTCTGTTTTTTTAGCAACATTCATTTCTCTAAGAACTGCCACTTGTGCAAGCAAGTACAACAGTAGTTTATTTGTGTTCTAGTAATTTCTACTTTTCAAATTTTGAAAACTTACAGATCAAATAGTCAACAAAATCTTTAAGGATGAAGTAAGAAGAGAGCAACCAAATGATCAAGAATATAGAATGTTATCAACTCCTTGAAAAATACACAGTGAGACTACAGCATGATACCTTTGATTATAATTTATAACAGACAATGGTTGAACACAAAAAAATGGCCATCTCAAATTCAAAATTCTCAATGAATTCAAACGGTCAAAAAAACATGTGAGACCAAAAAGCAATACAAACAATAGGAGAAATGAAATGTGGCCAATCCTAATAAATGTAAAAACAAGGAGAAAGAACACCTCTAGCAAACACCATTCCCCTTTGTCCAATGCCTAACAACAAATGGGAAGCTATCAATAGACCATTTACAATAATAGAACTAAGGTGTTCCATTAAATCAATATAGGAGCTACCAAGCATGAATCATCAAGAACAACAAAACTTTCTAAAGCAAAAGTTGTTACAGCTTATCCACCATGTTTCAAACACATTCAAGGAAGTTTACAACAAAATAACCCTGTGAATCTATGATAGCATCACCTAGGACTTCTTTATGGCATCATAACAAATCAATATGACATGCCTTGGGCTACAAGTTGGAAAGGATAAACTTTGTATAGCTATAATTTCAAGAAGAATACCCCTGCTGTTGTGTTTTATCCTACCTGGAAGGATGGTAAGCATGTGAGATGAAAATCCTCAGCATAGAACACAAAATTAAATTTTGATGCAACCTGGAACATCGCTTATTTGGTTTCAAACTTTCAATTAAGAACCCTGTGAACCTATGAGAGCATCACCTAGGACTTCATTATGGCATCATAAAAATCACTATGACATACTTGGGCATCAAATTGGAAAGGATAAACCTTGTACATCTATGAAGAATACCCTGTGTTAATGGGTTTTATCCTGCCTGGAAGAACAGAAAGCATGTGAGATGAAAATCCTCAGCAAAGAACATGAAATTAAATTTTGATGCAATCTGAAACATAAAGCTTATTTGATTTCAGTTAGGAACAAGAATCCTGTGAACCTATGTCAGCACCACCTAGGACTTCATTATCGCATCATAAAATCTTAGTATGACATCACTTGGGCACCAAATTGGAAAGGATAAAACTTGTACAGCTATAAAGAAGAATGGCCCCCTAGTAGGTTTTACCCTACCTGCAAGGTAGCAAGCATGTGAGATGAAAATCCTCAGCAAAGAATATCATGAATTTAAATTTTGATGCAGCCTGAAACATGAAGCTCATTTGATTTCAATACAGGTCCTATACAGAATTTAATGTGTTATCATGAAATTAAATGCTAATTGGGCTTCTAAGGGAAATCCATGAAAGGTTGAGGCAAGACACCTGAAAAGAAATGGTAACTGCAATATCTTGTGGCCTTATGCAGTAAAAATCCCAGTATGGTCTAAAATTGAAGCTGAGGTTCTGGGTCTAATTTTAGGATTGTGACATGCTCTAAATAAAAATCTCAAATGCCTAGAGGTGAAAGGCAACTCACTATTACTCGTTAGTCTATCAGGGCCAAACTACTAGCTAGTGGAAGTGTGCAACACATGTGAAGAGGCTTTTCTTCTACCCCACTTACAACACTCCTCCTTCACTCATTGTTTTAGAGAATCCAACAACCCTGCTGACATGTTGGCAAACTTTGGAATAGACTTAATCTCAGAGAACTCCACCCTCAAGATTAGTAGAGAAGCTAAGGCTTAGGAGGGCCTGAATAAGCTAATTTTGAACAAAAAACACATTAGCGGTTTTGAAGAAGCTAACCATGGAACCTAAGGGCAGCATGAGAGTAGGTATCTTTGTGGGAACCCCATCCCATAGCAATTGGAATTTATTATTCGATTCAGATCATTTGGATAGATTAGCAACGAGGAGGGTAAATTCTGAAACATGTATGAGGAGAAGGTTAGCAATTGGGTAAAAGACTTTGCTCGCTTGAATTCTCTTTTAAAACATTGTATTCCTCCTTAATCTTCCTTATTCCATCTCTATTGCCTCCATTTCTCTTTGCAACTCCTTTTGAAGATTCAATTATCCTCTACGTGTCATTGCATTCAGATTCTTTATTCCTACCTCTCAACCATGGCACTTCATAGAGCTTGCTAGAGAAGGCATGACTATTGTAAAGGCAATCATGATCACATCAAGGGTTGCGATTTAGGAAAAAGTGTGTAAGGTCAAAAATTGCATACCCTGCAATTTTGATGCTACAAATTGTCTTCATTTAATGTCCATCTCCTTAGAAAGTTTCTAGGATGCATTTAGCCCAGCCTTGGCCTTTAAACCACTCCTAATGCCAACTTTGTTTTGTGCTTTTGTATGTCCAAGTTCATCTTATGTGTTTGTATGTATGATTGGTGTCTATTTTATGTCTTGTTTCCATTTTGTGAAGTTTCTAGCCACATCATATTTGGAGGTTAGTGCTAGAGTGTGGACGCCTGCACGAACGCACTATCGTCCAATGATAGTATAGTCATACAATGTTCGTTTCCTGCCAAGATAGTGACCTTTCAACTCCCAAATCTCTTGTGTAACTATTGTACAACCTATAGGATGAAATCCCAAAAATAGCTTTTTGGTGACCTTTCAACTTCTCTCCTACTCTCTCTCACATTGGCATGCAATTTGGAACTTCCATCTAATCTCCAGGATTCTCTCTTAGCTCTTGATTGTGTTCTCCATGAACAACATCTTGTGAGCTTGACAGTGGCATTTTACAGCACCATGTGCTTCTTCTTGTTCCTGAAGTTATTGGCATAAAGAGTTGTGTATCCTACCTCTTCATTTTCATGACAAAAGGCTTCCTTGCTTGTTGTTGGAGGTTTTTACATCAGAGGACAGCTTATCATTTACAAGTGCAGTTTCCTTTTACTAGCAAGAAAGGCATATTCTTCATAGCCTTCTCAAGCTAAGTAACATTTGCATTTGTTGTTTCTTTGAATCCTCTCATTGCTTCCAACCCTTCATCTCTGCTCTAAATTTTTTTAATATTTTGTAGCTTGTTTGAATCTCATAATTCTCATTGTTTTTGGCAATTTTTCTCGCTCTCTCCCTCTTCTTGAGAGAGATTTGCAAGTATCTATTTTGTTGTTGGTTCTAATATAACATTTCTTGTTGCACTTTGGGGCTCATTTTCACATATTATCCTCCATACACACTACGATGTTAGAATCTTTGTAGGCCTGAGATTCTAGCATTCATAGATATTTAATATTGTTGTTCTTATATTCTATAAGCGCATAAAATTAAGAGCACACACCTTTTTATCTATGTTCCATTATCTCGATTTGACTGTTCGTGGAGGTTGAAAGACCAAATTGGGGTTTGACCATTTTGGCAAGCTCCCAAGCAATCACCCATTTCTTTCTTTCCCAGACACAAATATCTTGGAGGTTCCATTCTCACAGAGGTTTGCATTCCTTTAATCTTCCTTTGTCATTTTGTCATTTAAGTTAAATCGGATTAGACTATCGTCATTAGCCTGTATTTTTCTCTGTGTTTTTTGTCTCCACTTTCCTATGTGTAGATATTCCAGACTCCGTACAAATACTTTACTTTTTGTTGCTTTCAGACAACAGCGCAAATCTGGGACGATAGCTCTAGTGTGCTAGTGTTTGAACTAGTCTTCTTTCAGATTCACTCTCCAAACCCTTGGCAATTCTAGGTTTACATTTCTGTAGTTGGTTTTTGTATCTTGTCTCTTTGTTTCTAGCTTTCCATTATTTATATTCCCATCTTAGTACTTTTGTCTAAAGAACAAACATAGTTTAATTAGGCAAAAAAGTACAAATTAGATAAGATTAAGCATATTGTTGGTTATCTATCATAAATAATATTATATTCTGATTTTTAATCTTATCTAGTGGACATTAGTTGAAATCTTCAACTAATTAGGAATCAACTCTCTCTCTTTACAAGGTGTAGGAAAAATCCATTTCCAACTTGATCTAAATGAACAAGGCCAAGTCCTTTCGATGTCAATTATGTTTCATAGGGCAATCAATGATGTGTATATCTAATGCATTTTCATTGGTCCCAATGTTGCTATGACTAATCCATAAACTTGAGGCAGCTATGTTGCACTCTGGTACATCACTTATCGATTCTAAAGTGAGATGCTCCTAACTACCTTTGTAATTCACTTTAATGGCTATAATCGCTGCCTGACATATGCAATAAAGGACTTAAACAGAAACATCTCAAATGAGGATAACAAAAACAACAATCTTGCAATCGATCACACAGACATGCAGGAACAAGGTTGTCCTCTAGAGATGTAAGATTTTACTATCGAGATAACCAACCAAGATCAATGAGCCTCAATGAAAGCACAGAGAGACCCAAAATGAGAGAATAATTCTCCTCTATCAAAGGATGCAAATATACAATGATTCTAAATTAGATTAGATTACAAGAGTACATGAGGTGGGTATATATAGAATAGACCACCAAGAGATGTGAATGTACAAGCAATGTGGGATAAAAGAGATGTACTCACATGTGTGTAGTACAACTCCACAAAACTAGGATAGTACAAGTCACATGATGCAAATGCAACCTACCTAAGCAAGCTTATCCTATCCTAGGTGCAAATATGCAACAAAGTAATTACCTAAATGCAAGAAAATAAATATGCACCAACACCCTCCATAAGCAAAGCTTAGGTGGGTAGGAAAGATGGATGGGTCATGGCAAATGTGTAGCCATGTTAGATACCCATGTACAAAATGATGCCCCTCAAAAGAAGAGGAGAAAACTTGTAGGACAAAAATCCTCCCAAAGAGAGGAAAAGGAAAAAGATCAAAATGTATGATGTCTCTAGAAAGTACTTAAGTGGCGTCATCTCAGTGCCGAGAGGCGCCACAATCAAACCAAGAGTCCCAAGCCTAACTAAAGAAAGTGACGATCTAGAACCTTGTGGAAATGGATGTAGAACAAGATCCAACGACGATGAGACAACAATTGTGATGGAATTGTCATCAAAGAGGATATAAATGTCCTCAAAGGTATCCTTCAAATCTGCAAGAAGGGACTCACCAAACAAACTTGTTATATATGTTAAGTACTCATCCCAAAAAGCTATATCTAGAAGACGATGAATATGACCCTGTTGTGTTGAATCACTAGAAGCCCCATCGGAAGCAACGTTGAACTTTGAAGAAGCAAGAGATGAAGATGGAATGTCAACACGTCTCTAGAACCTCAGTCAGTGAAAGGATACCATGATTCAAGTGACCATACTATATCTCCTAAAATTTGTCCACACTAGATGCCTAAGTGTGAACATCAACTGAAGGAACATCAGGTGCAATATGAGAACGTGTATAATCTAGACTGATCATCTGCCTCTCCAATTGCAACAATATCTCTGCTTTGCAAATCCCAAATGACCATAGAATTTGGTGTGAACTCAACACTCTTACCTATCCCATTGTGAGTGATTAGATAGATAGAACGAAGATTAGTTGACAATTAAGGTACACAAAGGACATCCTTGAAGGATCCCTCGCCCATGTCAATAGACTCTCTCCCACAAACGCACATATATGTGTTGTTACCCATCAAGATATGTGGTATAGGACAACTCTCAAATGAAGAAAACATACTCTATGATGAAGCCATATGATGTGAAGCTTTAGAATTTGCAACTACGACAAGTGCATTGCCCTTTTGTTTCTCTCATAGTTCCACGGAGTTTCGGGGACAGGAGGGGACGCGTTTTCGGGACAGGGGGGCGGGGTGGCCTAAATTTGGGGACAGCGGGGGGACGGCGGCGGGGGGGCGGCGGGGGGGCGGTGCGCTGAAATACATATAATACTTGAAAAATTAGTTATAAAAAGATGTATAACTGTAGATGCATAGACAAGGCACGTGAACTGTTTGACAGAATGCCTCAAACAAATATGTCTCCCATACAAGTTTCTTACAAAATTTTGGCCTGTTTGTGTTGTAGAGGCACTTCTGTGGTTAAGCTGATGCATAGAAATTGAGTCTTGACATATCAAATTTTCTGAAATGTTTTGCTTGAGAAGCTTTATGCAAACAAGTGTTAAGCTCACTTGAAAGTTGAAATGCATTCTAATTTCTGTCAAACATTCCGATTGAGGCATTCTGTCAAACAGTTCACACTTCACAACGTGCCTTGTAAGTTGTCTATGCTTCCACATTTTGCATACATGTCTCATTGTCTAGTCTCATCGACAAAGACTCAAGAGTCCCAGGATATCCGATATGCACAAGCCACAAAACTTGAAATGAAATGTTAAAAATGCATATGATAAAGTTAGGTTTTTATTTTTGATGATTTAAAAAAAAATGATTAAAAAATCAAATTCGGGGGACGTCAAGAAGTCTCCCCGACGGGAGACGTTTCAGAGGCGGCGGGGGGCGTTTCGGCAGAGTCTCCCTGTCCCCGGGACGTCCCCCCTAGGAAATGGCTGATTTTTTGAGGGGGATGCGTCCCCGTGGAACTATGGTTTCTCTAGCTGTGTATAAGAAGAAGATGATGAACCTCTTGACATAGTTGAAGGCAATTTGATTTGGTTCTTCATTAGAAGATGCTTCAACTCATCAATCTATTTTGAATAACATTGGCGTTCATCATGCCTTGCTTTCTTGCAATATGCACATTTGGGTTTCTTCTTCTTAGATGATTCCCCTTTGGAATAGGAATTTTTATGTTCTTCTGTGGATCTGGATTGTTGTTGTGTGTTCTTCTTAGGCTTGTTCTTTTTCTTCTGTTTGCCATTAGAAGCCTTTTCATCTTTTGCAATCAAGACATGTGAGTGTGAGGACTTCAAGGTGCACATTTGAATAAGATTATCATGCTCCCTAGTGAGTGACATAGCAAAATCCTCAAAGGTGGGCATCTTAAATTCACTCCCCAAAGCACTCTTCATAGCATAGAAGGAACATACGAACACTGAATAGTCAGGTCCTAGCTTAGAGAGAACACTTGATATCAACTATGTATCCAATTTCCCAATTTTACAATCCTTCAGTTGTGCTCTTAGTGACTTGAATTTGGGGATGAAGTTCTGTATGTGTAAGAGTCACACAATAGACTCGGGAAAGCCCAAGGTCACAAAAGAGACTCAACACAAATGCTATATTGCCAAAGAATGATAATGATGCATACAAGATACAAGATACACGTGATGATTATGTACAATGAGAGCCCTTGCTTATATAGGCAAGGTTGAGACCTAGGACAACACAAGATCATGACAAGTGTCTTAATCCTATGACTTGAGACACAAAGAGATAACTAGCCTAAGTATGCCCTAAGTAAACTTAACTAACTAGATGTGAAAAGGACCTAATGTGGAACTAGTTAGGTAATATACCCCATTCACACCAACAATATGTTGTCAAAATTGCATGGATTGAGACTTATTATTTTCTTTTCCAACAAATGTCCTTGGATTTCATCTATTTGTCCAAACACGTTTGACAATGTAGTCCACATAGCCATAGGTGTAACAACGTGTTCAATGTGAAACAACTCCAGAGAGACATACAAAACACAAATAGCCAATGGCTTCTTCACAACTATTCAACCGCTTAGTCTTTGTAGACTCATCTTTTGGTTCACTATCAATCTCATGAGCTATTATGTACAACCTCTTAACTCTTAACAATTTGTTCATTTTAGATTTCTATGCAGAATAGTTGTAGAGTGTTAGAAGAGGAATTGCAGCACTCTCCATGATGAAGCAAGAAAGATAGAACATAAATCAAAAGGAATGCAAGCACAACTACAAGAAGACCCTCCAAAAATTCACTCAATCAGTGATCCCCCTAGCACAAAATGATTTTGGCACTTTATATTTAGTGCGTGTACGATTTGAAATGATTATTGAAATTCATAATTGTGTAATTACAAATGGAGAGAAGAACTCCTTATAAAAGAAATTACAAGACGATGCTTCTAAAAAGAAACCATCGTTATCTAAAACAGAAATAGAAAGAAGCTAAAACAACTAAAACAGAAGTTACTAAAAAACAACTAAGTTAACTAAAGTAACTAAAACTAAGATGACCATTAATATTACAATTAATATTTTAATACCCTCCCTTAATGGTCATCGTACAAACAAAAAACTAAGTCAACCCATAATCAGATGGTGTGCTGGTCCTCAGAATGCAAAATATGCAAACTCCTTCTCAATATACTCCACCACTTAAGCACTTTGTTGAGACTCTTCCTGGTTGGACCTCTCATCGGCCAACCACTTTCTGCAAAACTTCTTGATATGACCAATCTTCCCACAGTAATGGCAAGTAATAGATTTCTTGGAGCCCACCTCCGAATCACCTCGTCCTTTCTGCTGAGAGAACTTGCCTTTGTCAACTTCCTTGGTAGTAAATGCTTGTTCAACACTAGGAGACTCATTGTTGCTCCCAAACTGCTTCCTCCACCTATCCTACTGCAAAAGCTTGTTGCACAGCTCATCAAACTTCAAGACAACATTGGTGGATGTAATGTTGAGCGTTTCAATGAAGTGCTTGTAGGAACGTGGCAAACTTTTCAAAGTGATCACCACCATATCCTCCTCATCCATCTTACAACCAATGGCCTCCAGTTGGTCGCGAATATCTTTGATTTTCGTCAAGTGCGCCTACAAAGACACTTGGTCATCCATCATAATAGAGAACAACATATTCTTCAAGAAGAAAGCCCTTCCCTTGTCTGAGGTCTCATGAAGATCTTTCAAATGCTTCCAGATCTCCGCAGCAGACTTACCAGATGGTATTTCTGGTAACATCTCATCGGTGACAGATAATTTTAGAAGCATAACTGCCTCCCTATTACCTTCATCATACTTCTCCTGATCCATCCCAGCAGTAGCGAGACAAACGTCTATACCTAGAACAAGCTTATTCAGACACCGGTACTCAAAGATGGTAAGCATCCTCTGCTTCCACGTGTTGTAATTATTTCCATTGAACCTCTGCGTATTTTCCAACATAAAATTGGACAAAGACACCATCCCCCCCGTTTTTCAAAGCACGAAAAATGAGGTAACTATGTGATCAGCTGGCACAAACCCTGGACAATCAGCTGGCACAACTCACGATTTTTCAAAAATCGTCTAAAAAGAGGCTCAGAAACTATAAGATTTTTCAGAAAAACCTTCAGAAACTTTGAAAAAGTAAGATTTTTTCAGAATCCTCAAAAAACTTAAGCAAAATATTTATAGAAAAAAAAAATCTTTAAAACTCTTGTAGCAATTTTTTTTTTTAGAAAAAAATTTCAAAAAAACTCCTTGCAAAAATTTTTATTTTTCCCAAAAAAATTCTGTCAAAACTAGCTCAAAAAAATTAACCCCTTCACTTTGCCATGAAATCACGATTTGTAAAAAATCGTCCAAAGACACTCCAGAAAAAATGTCATTGTTGGGCACACGGCCTGTGCCCTAGCAGACGTGATCTCTAGGTGCAATTTCAGAAGAATTTGCTTGTGTGACTTGCTTCGAGGCATGTATCCTTGGTGTCGTGGCCTGCTGAGCATTGCTTTCCCAAGCGCGACCCTTCAGGAAGGTGCGGTTTCCAAACCCTAGCTCAATCGCGATTCAGAAGGCATAGTGATCACAGAAGACGAGAGCAAACTTCAGAGGAATTCGCGAATACAACACAGAAAAAAATGTGACTAGGAGAAACAAAATCACGTCCGTCTGAGAAATAAACACACCGATCAAAATAGAAGCCACTAGGGTTATGAACCCTTACACCCAGAACGTCGCCAAAGACAGTCACGTTCAAAAAATCGCAATCTGCAAAAAGTGCGACTTCTGAAAAGGAAAAAAAATGCCCAAGAGCAGAATCGCAACCCTTATCACAACCCAAAACAAAAGAAACTCATGATTATGCAGATGAAACAATGCCAACGAAAACACCAGAGCACCAGAACCAATTTGAAAACGCAATCTCACAAAACCAGATTTAGAACACGTGACCTAAAAAAGGTTAAAAACCAAAACATGATTTCAAAACGCGACCAAAAAAAATTTGTTCTGGGTACGAATTTTTATTACTAAAATTCATCAAAAAGTTTGAGCCTGAGCTCTGATACCATGAAATGATTATTGATATTCATAATTGTGTAATTACAAATGGAGAGAACTCCTTATAAAGGAAACTACAAGATGATGTTTCTAAAAAGAAACCATCGTTATCTAAAACAGAAATAGAAAGAAGCTAAAACAACTAAAACAGAAGTTACCAAAAAAACAACTAAGTTAACTAAAGTAACTAAAACTAAGATGACCATTACTATTACAATTAATATTTTAATACGATTGCCACTTGTCGAAAAGTGCAAAGTGGTCTTAATCTTGATGTGTTACATATGTAAAATAAGGCTACAATGTTGAAATTATAGATTTGCTTCAACCAGCAACATATAACAAGATCTAGCAATTTTTCCAAACTTCGCAATAAAAAAATTCATCAAAAATCAGAATTGGAGGTCAACTTTAGAGCATCGTATCTCACTCAATACGACTCCAAATCCTTATTGTGACCACTTGTTGGAAAGCTCTAGAAGTCCTCTATCCAATGAATCCAAAATTACTTTATTCAAGACCTATGTGAGGCATACAACCTTCTGCAAACAAGGGGTTTTTTTGAGGAAAAAAATCAGCAAATGAAATTTTCCAAGGGTCATAGGCCAAGTGCTCCAATTTCAACAAAATGATAGTCAATATACAAATTTTTAAGCCTTTTGGATGCGATGGCAAGATTAAATTTAACCTAAAATGCTCCAAAATGGTGGCAACCTACTAGATGTTGCAAGCATTTCCCAAATTAAAACCCTTGCAGATCTAGCCTCCCATGTTCAATTTGGACAAAACAAAAGGCAAAATCCACTATCTTGGATGCTTTGGACTGAATGATGAACTCAAATTTGCTCCATCAAACTCTAAACTGTACCTACAATACAAAGACACAAAGAGGAACCCCCCAGAATTTGGTATTTCTATCAAGTTTTTATGATTCTCAAGTCATCATTTGATGCAAAAGAAGAGCATACTCAACTTTTCAAGAAAATTCAAGATCTATAACCTAGATCTCTAAAAAGACTAACAAGAAGCAATCCCACAAGCTCTGATACCGTGTAAAATTTGATTATGGAGATAGCCAACCAAGATCAAGGAGTTTTAATGAAAGCACGAGAACCAAAATGAGAGAATAATTCTATTATGTCAAAGGACGTGAATATACAATGATTCTAAATTAGATTAGATTACAAGAGTACATGAGGTGGATATATATAGGATACACCTCCAAGAGATGTGAATGTACAACCAATGTGGGATAAAGGAGATGTACTCACACGTGTGCAGTATAACTCCACCAAACTAGGAAAGTACAAGTCACATGATCTGTTGTCCACTTGCAATAGTCTAAAATTTGTCGCATCAATCCCAATGACTCAACATGCAACCTTTATTGAAATGGGATGCTGAAAGGGATGTTCTGTCACACTTGCAACAACATGTTCTACCTTCTATCAATGCCCTCTCTACCAACTAGTCTCAGTTATCCAATCAACTTCATGGCTTTGACTTTTTGTCAACCAACCAGATCTACATATTTCTAGCAATCTTTGTCAACTGCAACATGGCTTCAATCATTTAGTCATACTTTGGCCCTACCTTCTGCCTATAATAAGGCTCCAAGTTCTAACCAAGCCTTCCCCATGGCTCTAGCAATCTACAAGCCAAGTCTAGCAAAACTCAGCCATAAATGGCTCTCACTATCAGCCAACCTCTTGGCTCTAGCTAACACTCACAAGCCTCCTTTCCATGGCTTTCCCCATGGTTCTGGCAATCTGCAAGCTAGGTCCAACAAAACTTCAGCCATGAATGGCTCTCACTATTAGCTAGCCTGTTGGCTCCAACTAACACTCACAAGCCTCCTTTGCATGGCTCTGGCCATCCAATAGTATGGCTCCATTAACTTGTCAACCCCCTCTTTCGTTGCTAGTAATGGAAACTCTCAGCGAACTAGTCAACTAGTTCAACTCAAGTTGATGCATGAACCAACTTTGCACAGCTCCAACAATCTTTGCCAACCATTAGCATGGCTCTATCCATCAGCCTACATTGGCTTTAAGTTTGTTCAGTCTATCAATTCCCTCTTTTCTCTTTGCTTCTACGCTCCTAAATACACCTCTAGATGCTAGCAAAGAAAGCCCAATCATCTAAAATGGTGATGGCTAGTTGTGTAACTATCGAATCTATTCAAACACCATCATAGGAACTCCAAATGACCTACGATCTAGCTCCCATGGCCACTAGCAAAGAAAGCAACAAATTGCCAAATTGTCACAAACCACCACAACCTAGGTTACACGAATAGACGCAACTAAGGAAATAATTAGCCTACCAACAAAGACATTTTGTTGTCCTAGCACCACCCAAAATAGAAACAGCTCATTCTGAATTCAAACAATCACCCAAAAAAAGACAAACCACCTTTCACACACTTGTAGCATCCCTTTACTTTGCGCAACAACTAACATAGATTGTGTAGCAACTAAGCTACTTTGCACAACAACTGGGATATTTTGGGCAACAATTGAGACCTCTTGTGTAGCAACTAAAATCATGTTGTTCAACAACTACTAAAGGTGGTTTGACTGGGGAACCCTCCAGATCCAAACTTCTCAAACAAGTTTTTTGGATCACACCTCCCTAACCAAGGGGCTCCTTTAAACCAAAAAATGGAAGCTAAGAATTCCCATAATCCTCCATCATACTGAGTAGCCTATCTCTAGGACTAATTACCAATGTGGTGTGCTCTCATGGTATCAATGATCCCTGCTCAAATGGTTGATAAACTCTACTACCCCTGCAACATCTTTGTGTGTGCATGTGTGTGTAGGAACCCAACTACGGCTCAATTGCAACAACTAGACTAAGACCACCATATGGATGAGATGTCCTCATTTGGCCCTCCTCCTGATGGACTGCAACCGCCGTAGGAAGAGCACATTAAATTTGTAGCACCATGCTTAGCTCAACTAATGAACCTCCACTCCTGGAATGGAATAGAAAGGGTTTTGTTGCATTAGTCCCACTAACTTAGCATGCAACTCTCCCTAAATCTAAGTTCCTCCTACATGAACAACTCAAATTTGCATGGTCCAACAAAGTCCTAAATGCTTCAACACCTCTGCAATGGATGTAATTTTAGCACTCGCTTTGGCTCTAGCTCTTGCTTAAATGGCAACTAGCTCTCGCTCTAGCTTTCAACTCTTTGCACTAGCACTTCAAACCTCTATATGCTTTTTTTTCTTCTTCTCTATCTTGCATGTTGCAACTAATCAAAAAACCTCTGCACACCAATGCAGGTTAGCAAATCAGGCACAATAAAAAGACCTACTTGGCACCACTTCCCTCCAGTCTCAAAGAAGGAATGGCTCTAATACCACTTTTCCAACAAGAATGGTAGGCTCTAATGCCACTTGATCCATAAACTCGAGGTAGTTATGCCGCACTCGGATACATCAGTTGTGGATTCTAAAGTGAGATGCTACTAACTACCTTTGCAATGCACTTTATCACCTTTAATAGTTGCCTATGACATGCAATAAAGGACTTAAATAGAAACATCTCAAATGTGAATAACAAAAACAACAATCTTGCAATTAATCATACACACATGCAAGAACAAGATTGTACTCTAAAGAAACCCTCAATTGGGCAGAAAATTCCAAGAAGAGTGAGCTATGCTCCTCATGCCACTAATCCACAATCATACATGTTTAGCATGCCTCAATGGGATTAACATACATCTATAGATTGTCCTAAAATGGTTCATGACATGCACCTCTACTTGCAGCAATGGAAAATGAAGGACAATATCTCAAACACGAGATCTATTATCCACTTGCAGTAGTTGAAAATTTGTTGCATTAGTCCCAATCATAGATGGAAAACTCGCCGAAAACTCGCCGAGTCAAGGAAAACTCACGATTTTTTTTCCTTCCCGAGTTTTTCTGACTTAAACTCGCAGAGTTTTTTTTTTGAGTTTCTGCTGAAAACTTGGCGAGTACTTGAAAAAAACTTGCCGAGTTTTCAGCAGAGACTCGCAGCCTGCGCAGGTAAAAGCATAACAAGGTTGTGACAGTATATTTCAAAATACATTTAAGGATAAGTTTGTATATTGAAATTCTTATACTTTAAATATTTTGAAATATACTGTCAGGATGTTTGAGATAGATTCCGGATCCGTGGGATTTAACATGCAAATTCTAGATTTTGGAGGATCCATCAAATTTCAGACTTAACCAATTTTTCAGGGTTTCAGACTTAGCCAAATTCAAGGTTTCAGAAACATGCATCAGGGTGAAAGAACAAGGACCCCTTAGTAAAATGTTGTGGAATTTGACATGATTTTGCAATTCTGAGGCATAGAAAATAGGAGCTTTGTAGTGCATCCAGTTGTGAGCGGAATTGGACCTTGTTTGAGGCCATTCACACGAAGAAGAGGAACAAATTAGCTCAAAAGCGCCTCAATGACCTTGTCTTTGTGCAATACAACCTTCGGTTGCGCACAAAAAGAGTAGAGGACAAATCACTGGATCCTATTGATTTGGATGAGATAGATCATTACAGTGATTGGACAGGGCGGGATGAGCAGCCTCCATTGTTTACCGCAAACGAGATTCTTCATTTCGAGAGACAAGCAATGGACTTGGAGGATGTGGGTGCAACAGGAGATGTAGGGTTGGAGGACATTCATGAAGATGAGGAGTCATTAACAAAGCCAAATATTTCCAGGATGGCGGTCGAGCCTTAGCCGCAGCCTTCCATGCCAACCGGGGAGCCACCAACACCGCATACTCGCAGGACTAGAGCATCTACCTCTTCCCTAGCTTTGACTAAATTAGGGAAGAGGACGGTGTAATATGTTGTATTTAGCATTTACTTCTAGTTTTACTATTTTCATTTTCAGCTAGCTATTGTAATTTCTATTAGACTATCAGGCTTTCAGCCATTAGGATTCCGCATGAGAATGCGATTTTGTAATCAATTTGCATTGAAGTCAATCAAATTTAATAGAAAACACTTTTGTACTCATTTATGGACTCATTGGATTCATCTTGTCATTGAATTTTGCAAAAAAAATGTGTTTCTAATGAAATTTTAGCAATTTTTTAAGTTCCGGAGTTTTTTACCGAGTTTTTGCCAAGATTTCTCCGAGTTTTTTTTGACTCTCCAAAAATTGGCTTGCCGAGTAGAGTTTTCCAACCATGGTCCCAATGAATCAACTTGCAACCTTTGCTGAAATGAGATGCTTAAAGAGATGTCTCGCCATACTTGCAACAACATTTTATACCTTCTATCAACACCCTCTCCACCAACTAGTCTTAACTAACCATTCAACTTCATGGCTTTGACTCAGTGAACCAACCAGCTCTGAATAGTTTTGGCAATCTCTGCCACTTGCAGCATGGCTCTAGTCATACTCTGCGTCTACATCCTATCTATAATAAGGCTCCAAGTTCTACCCAAACTTTCCCTATAGCTCCAACAATGTACTAGCTCAGTCTAGCAAAACTTAAACACGGATGGCTCTCACTTTCATCCAACCTCTAGGCTCTAGCTAACACTCACAATCCTCCTTCACATGGCTCTAGCAATTTGCCAGCTAGTGATATGGCTTTGTTAATCTACCAACCTCCTATTTGGTCTCTGGCAATGGAAACTCTTTACTTCCATCCTGCTCTCTGTTGATCTCCCTTAGCTAACCAATCAACTAGTTCAACCCAGGTTAATACATGAACCAACTCCACACGGCTCCAACAATCTTTACCAATGAGTAAGATGGCTCTATCCATTAGCCTACATTGGTTTTGACTCTATACACTCTGTCAACTCCGTCTATTCTCTTTGACTCTACCCTCCTAAATCCACCTATGGACATTGGCAATGGAAGACCAATTGTCTCGAATGGCAACAGCCAATCGTGTAACTACCCGATCTGTTAAAATGCCATCACAGGAACTCCAAACAACCCACAATCTAGTTCCCACAACTACAGCAGAGAAAGCAACGAACTGCTAAATAGTCATGAATCACCACCACACAAATTATACAAATAGCCGCAACTCAAGGAAATGATTAGCTTGCAAACAATGACATTTTGTTTCCCTAGCACTGCCCAAAACAAAAACAACCCATTCTAAAGTCAAACAGCCACCCAACAAAAGACAAACTGCATTACGCACACTTGGACCATCATTTTACTTTGCGCAACAACTAACATACATTGCGCAACAACTTAGATAGGTTGCACAACAACTTAGATAGGTTGCACAACAACTAAGCTACTTTGCTCAGCAACTAAGTCCTTTTGCATAGCAACTAGAATGCTATTGCACAATAACTGATAAAGGTGGTCTAACTAGGGAACCCTCCAAATCCCAACTTCTCAAACAAGTTTTTGGATCAATGACCCAATCCATCAAGAATGTCCTCGAATTGCATGGGTGCCACCTCCCAAGACAATGAGATTAGTAGGCTAGATGTTAGACAAGTTCAAGGCATATTTGGATGTTCTTCCTCATGAGCCCACCAAATTATGGATGAAGTCTATGGTTCTAGGTTAATTGGACACCTTGAGAAACTCAAAGGTGGAACATATTTGGTGAGAGCTCAACTTCCTCATCCAGGCAGTAGACATGGCTCTAGAGATATATTCACTAGAGGAGTGCAAGCTAGCCCATGAAAACTTTGTTCATCAAGTCGTTCACATCATTGACACAATTAGGCACATGTGGTGCAGAGGTGCAAGTGGGGGAAGTGTCAAGCAATGCAAAAGTATAGGAGTAGCCAAAAGAACATGCTCAAGGGTAAACAAGCAAGTTGGGCTCCCATAGTGCTTTAGGACCCCTAATAGTCTTTCACTTTTCAGTTTCAAATTAATAGGCAGTAGGAACAAGCATCTTGCTTGCAATTGTGACCCATGGTGGGTTTCAAGGTGGGCTTCAAGTTCAAGACAGTAGTGGGAATTTCATGGGTGGTTGCATACACATTGAGGTAGGGGGTGACCTTTGAGCTTGTGGTAGGTTTCAAGGTGTTGGTGCATGCACTTGGAGTTAAGGTTTCGAGCTAAAAACCCGCAGGCATTTTCATTGTAAAACCTTCAAAAAATTCTAAGTCCTTCAGCCTATGCAGTTGCTTGTATGTATCTTTGTATATGCATCGCTGTTTGTATGTACATTTGAATGTGCAAGCACAAATGTACATTGGCGGGCCCAAAAGAAGTTCAATCGGCTTCAAAAAAGTGCAAAAAATGGTTGTATGCATCGTTGTATACATATCGGGCTTGTATGTGCATTTCTGGGAGTGCAAAGGTGGTTGTATATCGCAGATTCCTGGAAGATTTCGTGCTTGTATGTGAAAGGTTGCATGTATGTGAGTTTGTATGTTCGAATATACAAGGCAGATATGCAAGGTCAATATGCAAAGGAAAATATAAAACGGGTAGATGCAAAGGCGGACATGCAAAGGTTTTATCGATGTGACATAGTGCATCAGCGGCTCTGTCCAAGCTCTCTCCGATGGGCCGATGCATATACAAGGCAAAAGATACAAAATGCATGTCGACGAGACAATGCACATCGGCGGCCGAGTCCAAGGTTTCTCTGACGGGCCGATGAAGATACAAAGGATACATGTAAGGCAAGAACCAAAGGGTGGGGTCCACCAATTGTACATATGCGATTGTATGTTTGCGCATGCAATCGAACATACAAAGGGAATATACAATCCTAAGATGCAAAGCCCGAACCTGAAATGAATATACATTCTAGTTGATAAAGGCAGAGGTCCGATTGTATGTATGTTTTGTTTGTATATTCGCAGTTGTATATGCGATATACAAGGCAAAGATACAAGGGAGGATATACAAGGCGGACCCGACTGGAGAATCAAATGCAGCGAATAATCATTTTGGGGTCCGCGGCTTGTATAATGATATGCTTGTATATGCCGATATACAAAAGGACGAAGATACAAACCGGATTCGAGTCTTTTTCCAATCTGATTTATAAATGTGATGGAATCTGCGGATTGTATATTGCGTTTGTATATGCAATGTACAAGGAAATATGTACAAGGGGAAGATACAAGCCAGACCCGATTGCGATTTCAAATTGATTCATAATGATTTGGGGTTCGCCTTGTATGAAGGGTGATTGTATGTATACAATCTCATATACAACCGCATGTGCAAAAGAAAAGATACAATGGATCGATGAGAGAGATGCAAACACACGGCGATGGTGAACCAATGGCAGGCTACCACGTGTCAAGACGGTTGTATGTATATGCATTTGCATATACAAAGGCAAAAAAAGGGCGAAAAGGCAAAAGGTATGTCCATGCTGTGAAAAGTCAAAAGAAGGAAAAGCTGCCTGCGTGGCGCAATTTCATTGGTCGGTGACTTTTCAGCGGGGTTTGAGGCCGTAGATCTTGACGATAAGAAGGAAATCGACAGCCTATTTCAAATGTCCAAGGAAGGAAAGATTTGTATGTGTTCGCGACTGCATTCCAAGTGGGAAGAACTTCAGAAGCACGTGAACCACTGCTGCATTTCAAAGCGGGTAGGTTGGCCGTTAATGGCAAAATTTACAGAGGTATGGGTCGAAGGGACAAGCCAGCTACCATTTTTAAAGAAGAAAATCTTCAGTCGGCGGCTCACATCCCGAACCCACCTGCCCTTTCCTCTCCTTCTCATGGCTGCATTAAATTTTTGGGCGCCATTTCTAATGGTGCATTGTATCTGGCGAAATTTTGAATTGACCCTATAATTAATGCTGAATGCACGTCCTTGGTGTATTAGGGGACTATGTCACTCATTTTTCTGGTTGTTGAAGACTTGGGCATTTTTTGAGAGAAATAACGAAGAACAAAGCATTTTCTTGGCTATTCTGTCTCTTTTGGAGTTTATGAGTTGCATTTGAATGCACCTTGCACATATGTTCAGTTTTATATTGAGTTTATATGAAAAATGCTTTGTTGCATGTGTTTAGTTGTCTGTCTCCACTGCTGTATGCATCCTTTCTTTTGAATCTGGTTGCTAAGGGTTTCTAAGATTCTAGGATACAGATTTGTTGTATTGCATGCTTGATCTCTAACTTCCATTCAAGGAGTGGATTAAACTATTTTAGGTTAAGTATGAAGAAGAATGCATGTCAGCTGGGATACTTGTAAGTAGAGGCAGCTAAATACTCAGTCTTGGGTGGTGTTTGTAAGGCAAATATCAGTCCTAACCCCTTGAAACTTGAATGTCAGTGCAAATCATTCATATGTATACGTCTAGTTGACTCTTTGCCCTGAGATAGGCACCTGTCTATTTCTTGTGTAGTAGTTATGACCCAAAACCCCCTATCTTGCATCCAAAATGTAAAACAAATCTTTTCATAATTCCAACCTGTTGGTTTGTAGGATTAGAAATAGGACCCCTGCATACTCTCATACCTAGCCAGTTAGATATGTCCAAGAACATTGCCAGCCCAGTGACTTATCACATAAATCTTGGTCCAAACATGAGAGTATTCTGCCTGTTCTAAAAAGCTAAATCTTTTTGTCATTGGGTGAGTCAAGTTAAATCTTTAGCTATAGGGATACCCCCCTTGGTGCGGCAAAACCAGAAGTGAAGGGGAGGCAGCTCACGCAACCTCCTATATTTGTTGGCCGAATCTGCCTGTGCATTGGAACTGGCAAACCCTCTGCCGATTCGGAGAGAAAGAACCAACACAAGGCAGGCTTCAAGTTTAAGCCCGTAGGTGATAGTTTTGGCAGTGGCTGCCTGATCACCTTCAAGCTATGTCTAACCAAGGTGATGTTAGTGTCTGCAGTAGCAATGGTCCCATCAACTTTGGCGAATGGATCCCTCATTGTTGAGGAATCTGACTCAGATTAAAGGGGGATGACCCCAATTACTAGTCTGAGGCCTACGTGTTTGAACTTCAGCATCCCCATTTTGGGTTGTAGTCATATATGGGCTAGGAGAAAGGAAAAATCTATATATGTAAGCCCCTTTCTTCAGCAAGGATCTTGGAAGTCATGTTTTGAGCCAATGAATTCCATGTGAGGGATCATGGCATTAGTGATATGATGTAATTATCTATTTTTCCACTGTAAGGGTCCCTTAAAAGGAACCTTCTTTTATCAATAAGAGAATAAAGAATAATTCAAAAATGAAATCTATTCAATCTGACAGTTAATGTCAAATCTTTCCACCAATATTTAATGTCTATACTATTACTTTATTAAAATCCTAGAAAATAACTTTCTTGAGTATTTTAATTAATTGTCCTGCTAATTGGGCCAACCTGCCATTGACTTCACAATTAAACTATTATTTATTGCTGATTGGACTAACTTGGCAGCCAAGTCAGCTTAAGCAAATTCATGCAACAACTAGAACTACCCTCATTTGACTTTGTTAGATGCATCATTCCATCATTAGAGCATCATATGCCCATTGGGAGCAGCTATGGATGCAGGACAGAGCTGAAGATGGAAGAAACTTTTTCTGTGACCAATATAGGCACAACTACCTGTGAGCATTCATCTAAACTGCTAACTGTTCCATTTGAATATTATTGAATATGGAAGTTATTGCTTTTAGCCGTTAATTGTTGCCAGTTACAGGTTTGACATCAGCAAGAGGTGACTTGGCCCCTGTTTTGACTGTTGTAAAAGTTTGGCTAGGAATGAAATACTGGCTTTGACTGATGTGTTTATTTTTTTATAAAGAAATGCATCTTATATTACTCCAGAGAAAAAAAGTTCTACATAAGCTGAGCATTAGGATTACAAGTAAAATCTCTCCCTACATGTGCAAGGAGAGAAAACCCCTGTGCCTGCACCTCATCAGGCAAAGAATTCAGATCCTTCTGAAACTGCCCAAATAATGTGTTATTGCTATAATGATGTTTACATTCTGATAAATACTATTGTACTAGAGTGAGACGTGGATTCCATTGCAAATGTCTGTAAGCCAATGCCATAGTGGTTGACACCTGTAAATTGTACTGTTTGAAAACATGTGGATTGTGTGACATCTGCAAGCAATTCTTGTGATGGTTGACACCTTTGAATCATCAATTGTGATACTGAATTTTGTATCCCTTTGTGGGCATTTGTAAGTCAGGACCCTACGGCAGTCGAAGCTTGTCAATTGTCCTATAGAAATATTCAAGACTTATGTGTATTGCTTAAATAATCTGTAAGAATCTTGTTGCTGATTGGGGATTATATAACGTCACATGATGATAGAGAGATTTGAATCCCGTTTTTGGGCATCTACGAGCCAATCATGTGGTAGTTTATACCTCTGAATATTCTTGTGGAAATGCTTGTATGATTGGTTGTTCGATTTGGTGAAACCTATAACCGATACGTGTGATTATTGTTTAGTATATGGTGTTTTATGCCAGATGGTGAAGACAGTTTGGTTTGAAGCCTCAGATTAGAGAAGCCATCACAATAATGAAATTCAAGGGACAGCCATCCCCAGACACGATCTAGATATAATCTTAAACTGTCTTTGACCTAATGAGTTTTAATTCTTAATGTCCTGATGTTTGTGGGCAAGTCCTAGCATAAGTCAAACATTGTTGTCTTATTAAAGATTTTAGTTTTCCATCCATAACTCCATGCATCTGGATGCCGCACTCTACTGTTTTTGATATGTTGAGTCTCCTTCAAGACCCCTCTTTAGGAAAATTACAATATCAACAATATCATCGTGCTGGTATCCAAGTAGGATGATCTATAACACTCACTAACCAAGCTTCTTTTTGTCCTCCCTATAATCTCACAAGGGAAACATCATAACACTAAGACAGATTCCCGAAATCTTTCTAATGTATCATGTACCATTTTCACATGCACATATAGGATAAAACTGTCTCTGCAATTAAAATCATCTGTTGCTACTTATGTCAAATCCAATTCATTCCATTAGTTCTTGAAACCCAAGTCTTAAACCAAAACCTAACTTTTCAATTAGAAATCTCATAGCAGGAAAGATAGAATTATCCCTTTGCCAATACACCAACAAAGAAAGCACTGTTGTGTGCTTTCAGGCACTCAAAATTTTAGGTAGAAAAATGATTCAGGGTAACCTTGGGAACAAGATTATGTTCAATAAACAGAATATAGAAGCTGAACTTAATGTAACAAAATCATAGTGGCATAGCATAGATCAATACCTGTGCAAGAAGGTAAAAAGCCCATGTTAATACTGCTGCAGAGGTTTCATGACCAGCTATTAGCATTGTCATTAGGTCATCCCGAAGTTGCTTACTTGAAACCTGTAGAATATCATAGCAAACTATTATGATGATAAGGGAAGATAATATCTTTTTCTCATATTCAGGTTAAGGAGAGCAGTGAGATTGTAAGAAGACTAAAGTATAATAACATACATCATCTCCAGATGCCAAAAGAAAATGGAGGATGCTTGGATCTCGTTCATTCACATATTCCTCATGAAATTGTACATTTTCCTCCTCAACCATTCTCTACATATTATGAATCATAACATGTATCTTGGTTTAGTAACATTTTCAGGGATACCATCTATCCAGTTGCACATGTGAAATGAAAACAAGATCTACAGCTCCCACAATTAAAATGTCATGCATAAAGTGAATTTATGCTTTGGATAGTCAATATCTAAGTAGAATGAGTCAAGTCTTTTTCAAAATCAGCAACATTCTATATATGAGAAGCAGGAGAAACAATACCTTGCATATGTTTATTAGATCGTCTAGTATTTCATTTATTAACTTAAGAGAAGCTGAGACCTTCCTTTGCCTAGGAAAAAGATCTTTCACTATTGGAATGTTCCAGTATGGGATGAGGGCAGTACTGCGAGCTTCAGCTTCTCGCAAAACATCATAGACTGCCTGTGAAAAAATCATTCCATTTAAGTTAGTCATCAAGTCTCCCTGAAAACAGGAGTGCTAGCAATTTATTTGAGATGTACCTCAACAATGCCTGCATCATTTGATAACGAATCAAATTCGTAATTGAATACCGCTTTCCCAATGACATCCAATGTCAACCGAGAAAACAAAGACTCCATTTCCACATCCTCGCCATCATTAGATGCAGCATCCAGTTTCTTGCAAAGGTTTTCTGCAGCTCGTCCAAAAAGATCTAGCATTGCCTCAACATACTACAAAACAGCAAAATAAGTCATGAATTGCTAATGCAAGCAACATCTAGACCTCCTACATACTCCAATCTTAAGCCACCAATCTAGAAAAAACATGAGAAGCAAGATGAAGAAAAAAAAAAGAGCAGCAAGATGAACCAAAAAAAAAGTGTAACAAGATGAACAAAGAAACAAAGTTCTCAGTAAAAAATTTTTAGAAGATACAATAATTTTGTTGAGCACACAGGATATCTAACCTTTCGATGCAAGGCTGGCACAATAGCCCTTCTTCGAACACGCCATAACTCCCCATCGGCCGGGATTAAACCCTTGCCCATAACAAATTCTAAAATTTCTGCCAGAATACCCTGCATTTCCAAAGACCAATTCATTGAGTTCAAATCCAACAAACAACAAGCTGCATAAATTGTATTTTTAGTCTGAGACAGACAATATACATAGTTACCTTGGAATAAGATTTTGAATTATCCTTCAGAATATGTTTTGCTACCATTGGATCTGAAACAATCACAAACGACTACAAAAAGAACTAGAGGTCAGACCAAAGTGCATGTGTGAAGCTCCAATGCAATAGATAATGTGTATTAAACCATAAATGATAGTATGTGTGACCATTAACTACCATAAAGCCCCAATCTGTTAAATACTTTACAGTTTACAACAGCCTCTAAAATAAGTGAACACCACAAGATGCAATCCATGGTAGATCATATTGAACAAATTCCATGGTTACTGTAATATGGGTTAAGAGTAACTTTCAACTGGACCTAAGGAGCTGAAAATTGGTACTTTAAAATGTCAACTGGTACTTGGAATCTATTCCCGGATTGGACAATGAGTTATGTAGAAAAAAGTTTGATTTGATGGCAAGATGCGTGTGATAAAGATAGGCATGATTGCTATTCCTGAAGAAAGATTTCTAGGATGCTAACCCTTTTCATAGAAAATACAAGAAGCTTAGTTGCATATAGAATTTTTTAATGATCCAGATGCCAAATTCAAAGCACTAAGGCATAGAAATAAACCAATTTGGAGAGATCAGATGTAGCTGGATAGTAAAGTGATCACCTCGTTATGATATTTATGCATGTATAAATGGATCGAACCAAAACTCAAATTGAGGTGGAAACATAGAGATGCAGAAACCTGATAGCTTTGCATTATTAAATCCATTTGGATTTAGCCTATGTTCTTCCAAACTTAGGGTCCTTGGCCAGTTGGTCCTCTACCAGAACCTGACGATATATGTTTGATTAATAGACTTTGTGGACAATGTGGAAAAGGAGGGCACCAAACACATCTTTGAGGACTGCTATTTTCCAAAGCTATACTGGGTATAGAGTCATAAGATGTTCCAAAATGTTGTTAATAGACATATCAAGTGTCCACCAAGGGTAGCCTTATTTGGATATCCGTGGGGTTCTGTAAGTCATTCTTAGATAGCTGGTATGTAGGGTAACCTTTGATGGTTAAATGAGGTTTCCAGATGTCTGTTGTTTTGTGGATTAGTTAGGGACTGGTATGTGCAAAGTTGTATCTTCTCATAAGCTGACCTGGAGCTCAATCAGATGGGTTTGCTTTCCTTGTTTAGGTTGGAAGGAAAAGTAAAAATCTGTCAAGCACCTGATATAGATGTACATATACATATACCATGTGTAGTAATTGCATATGAGGGACACACAAACATAAAGAAGGGAACGATATGTAAATCTCACTGTAAAGTGTAAAGTCTAAAACATTTATAAACAATTATATACCATTCTATTGTGTCAAAATGGCTGTGGTCCATATCCTTTCAATGATAAATTTACCTTGGGACCAAACTTTAGTCTGAATACTCCACCATAAGCAAGAAAGAGTTTATACAGTGGAACAAAGAATGGCTCTCCAACCACTGCTCTAATATCACCTATAGCCTCTGGCATTTTGTAAGATCTTTCAATCCTCCATTTCCTCTCTGCAACAGCAATAGATTTTGCAAATGCCCGGCCAGCACCACCAAATTTAACCAAAAAACTCCGTATTTTCCTTAGATTTAACCTAAAAATATCAAACAAAATACCATCAAATCCAAGTATGTTGCAAGAAAAACAAAGATTATCTCATATTTTAGTTAGTTAGCTTACTGGGCTATCATTTCTTCTGTATAAAGATCATAGATAGAAAGAAAAAATATCAATGTCCACAAACAACCAAATGAAGTTCAATGAGCTTGAAAAGTACTTTCAGTTTTAATAGAGAAGTACTAGGGTAAAAGGATGTCTTATGAAATCAAAGAAGTAACTAGCCACCAAGCACAAAGATAAGTAAACATAACAAAGGATTGAACCTAGAACAGTTAAAGGTTGAATCATATGAGCTATGTACAAATAGTCATGTAGGGGAAGGACCCTTCAAGGAATAAATGAGCTGACCAGTAAATCATGACAAGGGACCAGTGATGTCATATGCATGCAGCAAGGCTAAGACCAGCAGAACCAACTAGATCATTACCTATTTCAGCAAAAGGGCCAATGCAAGATCTACTAATGTTTATAGGTGAATGTTCAGCACTGGGAGAGGCAAGATGGACAATCCTAGGAGAAATTCAGTACTCCCTTTAGAAACCTCTGTTAATATTTGCAACCGATAAACCTTGGGTGGTAGCAAAAAGCTAGTAATGTGCACCTACCTCTATGAACTTGATTGCAAACAAGGAGGAGACTTTGACACAAAAACAAAGCCATCAAACCCAAAGTGACAAGCTTACCCCTTGAGTAACTTAAGTGCCACTGTTTACAATTATGTCACATGACATGCCAAAGAATACATCAAACAGAACTATCAATAAATAGCATCCCTTAACTTTGCACAAGCCATGTGAATAACTGTTAGCGTTTAATTTCGCACCTTTCGGTGAAAAAGAAAAACGGACAGCGTGTACAGTAGGACTGTTTTTCGAATTAGGAGGGGAAGCTCCCTCAACAAGAAAATGAAAAAAACGTTTACAAAATAACCTATCTTTTTGTTTCTCAAGGCACGAGCACAAAGCAATGAAGCTCTTCTGCAAGGCTATAAGATTTTCTAAAGCTTCCAAAAGAAAATAACTAACTTTATCTTTTAAAACAATTCTGATTTCTTTAAGTAAATTCAGAGCATAAAGAAATCAGAAGAACAACTTGGAGGTTTTCAAAACAATGGAACAAATACAACTCACAATAATTGCTCATGCACAAAGTCATGGACAATTTGCATAACTCTTGACAACAATATAGATCTCTGAAACCATGATTTGTATTCTCATTAATCGAAAAAGCAAGAATCAATAACAGTGCTTGAACAATAAAATGCGAGCAAAACTAGTCTCAGCATTTACCATTAGCCCCTTTAAGTGTGTAGAATACACTTATTTATACCTAAAAAGCAAAGATGCAAGGAAATAAAAGGAAGAGTTAACTAACACTCTTCACTCTAGATCTAATGCTACGTGAGAAGCATGCAAGCTTATTAGCCATTAAAACTAAAAGTATTTTGTCATGCAAATTTCAGTTAACTGAACTTGCATGTTATTACACAATGAGTTCCAACTCAAAGATATTTTGCATGATTTCCAAAAGCAAAATCTAAAAATAAATTTAACTCCAATTAACAAAGACAGTTCTCAAAATAGAAGCTGCTTTGGAAATCTCTCCTGCTGCCAAAAAAAATTTCCTTCTGCAAAATGTGAAAAATAAGCTAAGCCTGAGAATTGAGATTTCTCTCAAATTTCTCAACTTTGGCTTCATCTGGTATGATCATGGACTCAAGGTGAACTATCCTCGTTTGCAGGTCTATGGCAGCATCCTCTGTGATTTTCTCAAACACTTCAAAGTCTTTCTCAGTCTTGGTGCACTTTGATGCAATATCAACTAGGAGGTACATTTCGTCTACGTGAGGATCACCACAAAACTTTCCGCGGATCAGCTAAATGAACTCCTCCTGCAAAATATGAACAAGGCCTTTTATGCCATCATCGCTGAAATACCTGCAAGGGATGTTTTGGACAAAATCAATGGCACATTTCAATGCCCAGAAGTTTTTCTCTCCATGCAACCAACTCCATGGCTATTCTTCGAGGTGAAACTTGTCACAAGTCTATTTCTTTGACCTTGGAATATTCATGTTTGAGCAAAGATTTAGCCTCAATGGTGACTGATGAATATTGTATGATGACTTGGAGGGGGCTTGTTCTGATGCCTTTTTGCCTTGAAAATGACCAATTTGGACTCCTGTGTGTTCACTGCCCAAGAAAAACAAGTTTTTTTTTCGCTGTCCAAAATTTTTTTTTGTGAAAAAATTAAAAATTTGCCCTTGGAAAATGAAATTTTGGAGTTGCACCCTCAAAGATTCAACAGATCTGAGATAAAATCAGTCTAGGATGATGGAAAATGCCTTTTGCCGAGGTGGGTATGTGTCAGAAATGAGAAATTTTGGACAAATAAGCCTCAAAAATCAATTTTATCTTGGCTATAGGTGGTGATTTTGCTTTCGAAAAACCATGACCAGCAGTGAAAATCCTTGAAAATTTATCAAAAATGACCTCCTGGGTTTAGACATTGCCTTAGGAACATGAAGATGAACCCTGCGAAGGAAGAGAATGAAGAAAAAGAATAGAAGTGATCGGATTGCCTTCTTTATATTTTGCTGATCTGAAAAAGCTTCAGAAAGCTTGAAAAACCCTCAACAATGGCTGCCAGTGCAAGAAAGAGGCCTTCCAGTGGACAAATTTTCCCTTGAGTGTGATAGAAAGAAGTAAAATGGTGCAAGAATGAGTAGCCTTTGCCCTGTATGTGAAGATTAACTCCTCAATGCCTTTCAAGCTGCCCTTTGCAAGCTTTCAATTCTTCATTAATGGCTGCCTAGCTTTGGACACTGCCTTTACTCCTTTGCTATGCCTTTGAAAATAACAATAATAGTGAATAGGAGCCTCCTTTATAGTGAATGCCACCTTTTAGGGTTTCCAATGTGCCTTACTCTAAAAATAGAGTGCTTTTTTATTCTCCTCTATGCAAAAAAGAATAAGTGAAATAAGAAAAGGAGTGCATTTTGGCAAAAAGGCTCGCCTTTTTGGAGTTTGGCAAAAAGGAGTGCATTTTAGCAAAAAGGAGTGCATTTTGGCAAAAAGGCTCACCTTTTTGAAATTTGGCAAAAAGGAGTGCATTTTGGCAAAAAGGCTCGCCTTTTTGGAGTTATGCAAAAAGGAGTGCAAATGATGTATTTTAGGCGCCTTTTCCTAGGTGAACAAAAGGCGTGAGATTTGCTTGAAATGGGCGCCTATTTGAAAGTGGTCAAAAGGCGTGGGTTTTAGGTAAATTGAGCGCCTTTATGGAGGGCATGAAAAGGCGTGGGTTTTAGGTAAATTGAGCACCTTTATGGAGGGCATGAAAAGGCGTGGGATTTGGCCAAATAGAGCGCCTTTTTGATGGGTGAGAAATGGCGTGGAAAATAGACATTTTGAGCGCCTTTGTTGGAGACCAAAAAGGCGTGAGATTTGCTTGAAATGGGCGCCTATTTGAAAGTGGTCAAAAGGCGTGGGATTTTCTTGAAATGAGCGCCTTTTGGAGGTGACTTGGGTGGAAGTATATTTCAAAATATATTTAATTATATGCTCAGATATTGAATTTCCTATACTTTAAATATTTTGAAATATACTTCCAGGATGTTTGAGATAGGTCCCGGATCCATGGGATTTAACATGCAGATTCTAGATTTTTGAGGATCCACCAGATTTCAGACTTAGACAATTTTTAGGATCTTAGAACATTAAGTTTCAGGACACCAGACTTAACCAATTTCAGGGCTCATTTTATGATTCGACCTTGAAAAACTTTGAACTTTGCCTTGGCCATTTTGATGGAGGCTGCCTGGATCACTGTCGTTTGCCTCTGCCTCTGGGTCTTATTTTTGCCGTAACTTCTTCATCTGATGACGGAATGTCTTGAAGTTTGGAAACCAAGCTCATATGATCTGAAACTATCATTGAAGCTCTTCCTCCATGGATGATACTAAAAAATGGTGCTCATTCAAGGCAAGAACGCGCAAAAATGCCTTAGAAAAATTTTCGAAATTTTCCAAAATTTCAAAATTGAATTTTGACTTGCCAGATGTAGTTGCATTGCTTCCCTTAGTTCCTTTATGTCATTTTGGCTTCCAATTCACCACTTTGACCTCCTCTTTTTGACGTTCTTTCAATGCTCCGTGCCTGATTAGCTTGTCAGAATCTCCCTCCATTCGAGCCTTGGATCGCCATCTTTTGATATGTCTTGTACCTGCAGGGTTAGCGCAGTAATGACAAGGCTACATGGTGCTTGGGAGGTGTGTTTGGGCACATATACGAAAAATTTCGTATGGGTACAACAATAACATAAAATGGAAAAATGTTTCAACCACAAAAAACAATAATGCATGGCATGGTGACGATTTTCAAACCGATATAGACCATCATCAGTAGAAGCAAATTCCTCTTGCAATTAGCATCCACCAATCACATTAAATTTAGACATCATAATCATCATCCTCAAGATTGACAGCAAACTCAATGTTGAAAAGTTAGACACACAGATCAAAATCTCAGAGCCCTATTTACAAACACAAAAGCTCATAAATCTAGAGAAGATCATAATAACTAAACTCCACAAGGAAGATCAAGACAATCTTGATGCCATCTCTAGAAAAATTGATGAGCATCTGTGTGGACATGAAAATTATTCAGACCTCTCCTTGGCATCAATTATAGCCCTTAAGTTATCGTAAAAAATTTATAAAAAATGTGTACATCTATATGGAGCAGTCATTCATACAGCACAGTAATACATTTAGCAGATCAGCAAATTCTTGATAGAGTTTGAGACCCCTGACAGTAATGAGACTCAAAAGCAAGGTTTATTTTGAGAATTTCTCTCCACATCCAATAGAAAATTCATTATGCTTTGTGCTTTTGTGCTCTCGGGTTGGCAAATTCCAGTCCTGTCACATATTGGATAGGCCTTTCAGTTTAGATGCATAAGGCATCTGTCAAGTCGCAGTCACAGGCTGATCCGTAAACTCAGATGGTTATACCATACAGTAGTCTCCAACATACAGATTTCATTAAAGAAATGAGACAAACAAGAAGACACAAGGATTTTTCCCTTAGAGAACCTGAATTCCGGGAGAAAACTTCAGCCAAAGTGTGGAAATTGACCCCCTTATCCACTATCTCCAATAACAAAACAATCTTAGGCCTCTTGGTCACACAACCAATCTGAAACAACAATGTTCAGTCCCTAAGATAACTCACAAGCTCTTCAACTTCTCCTTGATTTCATTCACCCCTACTTAGGAAATGAAGAGACAAAGTGTGACTTTTCATCTTCTTTTGGAAATGAAGAGACAAAGTGTGATTTTTCATCTCCTCTTGATCGAAAAACAAAGCGGGACATTCCTCTTCTCTTGGGAATAAAAAAAAAAGAGACGAGTGGGGCACCCATGTCTATTGGATGCTTTTCTTGTCCTCCATCTTTTGAAAGCCATAACTTTTGCATATGGACTCGAAAAGAGGTGTCATTTTTTGAAATTGCATAACTTTTTGAGAGGAATTTGAATATGTAAGAATACAAATTTGGTTGCCATCAAAGTATTGTTTCTGAACCTGCAATACAAGTGTCCTTCAAGTTGTGATCACCTTGCCATGGAGTCATGAATCAATTCCAGATCCATTTTCGGATCACAACCCTCCAAGTAGAAATCAATGTTATGTGTTCCTTTCCTTAAACAACAAAAGAATGTGTCTTTAAAATTGTAATGTGCCCTTTTTCAAATTAAATCAAGTCAAAGGACCCGAAGCCTATTTTATTCCCCATAGGCTAAAGGGGGGATTTAAAAGGGGAATAACATAATAATAATTTATTAAGTTGTTCAAAAGGGGAAAACATAATAATAATTTATTAAGTTGTCCAAAAAGGTACTTTAAGTTATAACTTTGGAAAAAGGACACTTAATTTGTTATTATTAAAGGGGCCAAAAGTAAATATTGGATACATGGCCAAAAAGGCAAATAATAATTTTAAGTTGGAAAAAATGGTAAATATTCAATTAAAAGAAATATTAATTACCTAAACAGTAATTATTAGTTATAAGTTGGAAAAAGATGAATATTCAATGAAAACTATAAGTAATATTAATTACTTTTAGGGTTTAGATGGGAAAAAAGATTAAAAAGCAATTGATGGAAAAAGAAGATTCATTCTATTCATTATCAATTTCCATAAACCCTTATTTTGCAGAGCTTGGACAAATTGTTCAACTTTTACCCAGAGGACGAAAATCCCGCTGGCAAACAGTTGTGTGGACGAAAACCCATCTGGTTGATCGAGTGATTTCACCCAGATATCACCATTGTGTTGAATGTGAAGTTTTACAATTTGTGTTGATACGAAGTTATTTTATTTTTAGATTTTTGTGATCAAAAACTATTGCAAGCTATAGGATAATTGCTCAGCAAATTATTCCAAACTTAAAAGACTGGAATTTATATCTATTTTGCTGGTTAAATAAATCCAAGGCTGGCCATACCCTTCTTACCAGCAAGGACAGCCATATAAGGTAACCGTGCCAAGTACTAATTCCCAAAGAAGCCATACCAAAGAAGACAAAGTGTTGAAGATTTGAAGGAGTCAAAGTACGATTTAAAATTCTGTATTTATTTTAATAAATAATAAAATCCACGACACAAAACCTCTTAATTCCATAAATTATTTTCAGTATTGCACCTATAATTAACATAATTAAAACAAGGTTTTTAACAATCTTATGTACAAATCAAGGGATATAGTAGATTTAAGGCAAGAAAGAGAGGTACATTTGCAACTCTGGTGAGCTCTCTTTGGAGCTAATCAAGATGTTGAGCAAAGTGATCAGTCTCCAATTGCAAATGTCTTCCAGATCTCCAAATTTAGGTATGAACTTGATGTTTCCTTTGTAAATAATATTACCTAAAGAATTGGAATGAAAAGCTTCAAGATAGACTTTGTGGAGATCTTTACCAATCAAATCCCGTAAGGCTTTGTAGAATTCACAAGGGAAGCCATCACAACTTGGAGCCTTATCGTTAGCCATGTAGAAAACAACTTCACAAAGGTCCTCTAAAGTTAGGAGTTGCTCACAAAAAGCATTCTAAGAATGTGGAACCTAACAAGGGACCACACTCAAACATTGTTGTAAAGCAATGGCTTGTTTAGGAGTATCCTCCTAAGCTTTGAAAACCTGTTCATAATGGCGCACAAAAGCCTAAATGATAGCAAGAATCTCTATCAATAGGTGTTGGGCTTCCATGATTCTTTTAATAGCATGAAAAATGTGATGAGCACATAGGGAGTGGAAGGATTCCTTAGAAACTTTGCCACCAATTTTCAACTAGGGAAGACAGGCTTTGATTTGAGCTCCTTTGGCAAAGTGATTGTTAGCAATTTGCTTCTATTGATAGAGTTTAGCAACTCTAAGTTGCAAAGCAAGAGCAAAGGGTTGGGCTTCAAGAGCAGTGGTGGCATGGCGTAACTCCAAGGTGGTGGCCTCATAGGAGCAGTGGCTGAACAATGCTAGTAGGAGTGGCAATGGAACTACACCAACTAGCGCCCATAGATTTAGAGGAAGCAGGAGGTGCATTTGAGAGCACTATTCTGCTAGTCAATCCATCTTATCTAATGACAAGGACATGGTTCCAAATTCCAGACACGTTGGATGTGGGACAATGTGGGTTGATGAGTCAACAAGGACGTGTTTAGAAAATTTGAGTCTTTTTAGCAATGGGTTTAGCAAACTGCCATTCAATGCAAAACTCTATGGGGAAGTCGTTTGAAAGGGCAACGTCCAACAAAGATTCAACTGGCAAGGAGAAACAATTGGCAAAGTAAAAGTAAGGTTGGGTTGTTATCATGGATTTGTCAAGCTATTTGCACACTCTATCAAATCTGACATGGAAATTGATCCACATATACCATGTAGGCTGGTTCTGATGGCAGCCAAGATTGGGATCAAAAAGCCCCAATTTATTGTGCATGTAGTACCAAGACTCTCGTTCGCTAGCTATCCAATGCATAGGCAAAGTACTACATTTATCATATGCCACTTCGACCATATTAAAATCTCCATACATAACCCAAGTAGCGGCAAGAATTAAATCAAAAATCCATCTCCAAAGGGAAGATCTTTCAAAAACATCATTGGGAGCATAAACATTAATGACTCCAAAAGAATGATTTGTCAATATTAGAAAGAGCCCATAAAGCACGATTAGTGGGGTCACATCCCTGATCAACTAAGTACAGATGCCATTTAGGAGATAGAAAAATAACCACACCACCATGATCGACTTCATGATTACTACACAAAAAGTGACTTCCTAGCTATATAACATGACAAATAGCAGAAAGCAAAAAGCTAGAAATTTTAACCTCTTGTAAACAAAGAATGTCCAACCCTAGAAATATTTGAGCGTCTCGCACAAAATATTGTTGTGTGAGGTCTATAAGACCTCGAACATTCCAAGAGACAAAATTCATTGACAATAACCAAGAGTCATATCTCACTATCTAGCTCGTTAAGAGCTGCATAGCTATTCTGCAAAAAAAAAACCCTCTGGAAGGGTATTGAAACTACCAAGTTGAATTACTAGTTGATTATGCCTTTTTTTGTCTCGAATAGACTCACCTTCCTCCATATGCCCAATCGGATTGGAAGATCGTCGTGGACCCACTCCAGGGGAAGAGGAGGGCAAGCGAACAAAAGCTTTTGGTTGATAAGATAAAATAGAGGCTAGAAGTGGTGTTTCGGTAAACTTTTTATTCACCTTGGAAGATTCTCCATTGGAGGGAACAACATCTTTCCCCTTGTCCTAAGGTTTTGAAACTATGCCACCCTAAGATTTAGGTGGCGGAGCACCATTACCAGCTAGGTTTTTGGGTGGCAAGCCACCATTACCAATATTCCAATTATTCTTGTGGTTCCCAATTGAAGGTTAAGATAGTTACATCTTTTATGGAGGCAAAGCCTCATTTGCAGGCCTAGGAGTGGGCTTACTATGAGGAGAAGCAAGATGACAATCTCTAATCTTATGGTTGGAGGTGTTGGTTCCCAAAATCTCTAATCAAAGTGATTGAAAGAGGTTTATCAATAGGTTAAGGGAAATTTGACCAACTTACAAGAGAGGATAGACTCCTCTGCACTTCAAGTTCAGCTAGGCTTAGGAGGGCAATCCTAGAATTATCCCTTAACAAAAATTGAAAACTACACAATATATATCTTCATATTTGTAACTTTGCAGCAATACCCAGACAGTTGTTTTAATCACAAAAAACTGTTACTGAATTAAAACGTACTTGCTGCACATTTGAACCTCATTCTAAGCTGATGAAAACATTCTTCCATGACTGCAAGTTGCTGATATGCACAATTGATTTGTTTTAGAGATGATTTGAAAATAGTTCATAGTTTATATTCCCTGGTTATAATGCAAATCACACAAGACATACAGATCTGATTACTTCTACCTCACACTAGGTTGATTTGTTTGATTTATAAAAGTTTGGGTGATCAAAACACCATTCAGACTGGTGCCTTCAATGGGTTACAGGGTTTACAGATTATCAAAAGGGGAGAACAACAATAAAATGATAGTGAGTTGCCTAACTGGAACACCCAGATGCATGAAACATGAAAACAGAACCAGACATGCTTATTGATCCCTATTCACACAACATTCATTCATATGCAATCTTAAAATGACTATTACAACATGTAATATATTATAGACCTGTCAAATCCTTCAAATGAAGATTACAATCACACCACAAATCATGGCAAGAGGAATCCTGCAACAAATCAGAAATTCCCTAAATGAACATCTACAACAATGGAGACAAATGATTCTACTCACAAATTTTGCATTGATTCATCCATGTGATTTACAAAAAGTTGCCCTTGAAGATCTAAAACTTTCATAGTGATAGAAACCTTTATTACGCTACACCAGTTGTCTAAAGAATGCCAAAGTGACCAACCCTTCAAAATGATTTTCAATCTTTTATTTATATCACTTGCAACTTGGATTTGATGGAAAAAAAAATAGGAGGGAAAACCCCAACAACTCCACCTGCTACAATAAAAACTTCAATTTCAACCACCCACTTCGCATGAATGGCGATCTGGAGAGTTGGCGGCATGTTTTTGCGCGTTTCTGGGCGTTTTTGGGCCTCTAGCGGGTGGCAGGATGGCAGGAGAACTTGGCACCCAGGAACTGGTGCCAAGATGCTGGCGAGACCCGAAGTCCCATTGGAGCCAAAAGTGACCAAGGTCCCAAATGAAAATTTGATCCGAAACTTCATAAAATACTTAGCCATTTTCTAAAAACATTATTTGAAAATTCGATTTTTTCCCCTTCAAATTTGACTTGAAAGTTCAAGGGTCCAGAAGGATTTCAAACTTCTAAGATCTTCTCTATAGACAAGGATTGAGAGTTCGTGGGGACGAGGAACTTTGCGATCAGGTCCAAAGGTTCTAGCGGGACCCAAAATCCCGAAGGGAAAAGGAGGGGTCGGGCCGAGAAAAAGTTCCGGGCCAAAACTTCGGAGGGGGAAAGAGAGCGAGGAGCGAGGAAGTGGAGGGAAAATAGACCTTGGGAAAAGTTCCCAAGTGCTAGCGTGACCCGAAAGCGCGTAGGGGCAATATATACATAAAATATAAGTATAAGTGGTAGTATTTTAATTTCTTATACTTTATTTATATTTTATGAATATACTGTCAGGATGTTTGAGAGTGGTTTCAGATCCATAGGAGTTATAATGCAGAATCTAGAATTTGGAGGATCTCTCATATTTTAGACTTGGTCAAATTTTCAGAGTTTTAGGGTTTCAGACATAGCCAAATTCAGGGTTTCAGCAACATGCATCAGTCTACACCACGCACACAAAAATGAGGCAAATATACAGGAACCTCTTGGGAAAATTTTGATGAACTTGGCATGATGGTGCAAATATGAGGCTTGAAAATCTGGGTGCCAACAGGAGGACTGGCATCTGCACCTAGTGTTGGGTAGGTTAAGATAGATGACATGTTGGGTGTGTCTCATCTGACCAATTTGGATATCAACCAACTCCTTCAGATCTTTGGAGAGATCAATCTCAATGCAGATGTGTTTTTGTTAGCAGGTTGAGAAAAACTTATCTAGCTCGACACAAACAACTTGCCTAAAGAAGTCACTATTTTAGGCAAGAAGTTCCAGCATGGCAAATGTAACCTCGAGACTTCCACCCAAATAGGGACACGGAGAGCTCTCTCCTCGAAGACAACAAAGTCTCTGGTCGAGGGTGTGAAAACAAGAAGAGACGCACAGACAAACCAAGGGCCATGTTTGAGAATGGTTTCAGCAAGGCTAGCTTTAACAAAGAAAAAAAGGAAAAAACCCTTCATGAGGTTTTGGATAGCATCAAGGTTGTAGTGTCGGATATATTGAATGTCAAAAAATAACTAGGTTTGTTCTAGTTACTCACAACAAATGGAAAAGAACTCAACAGATATTTAAACAATAGAATCTATAATTTCACTTCCTCAATATAGACTAGTATAACATGTTACTGTAATTAATCCAACAATTAGATTTCACTTAGTACTGCATTATAAAGAGTCAACAGAATGATACAAATGTATTTCAATATATATCAATTAATCATTGGTTTCAATCCATGTCGCCCTGGGAATAACAATATGCAATTTTGACTCACAATTTAGCCAATATCTATCATCAGTCGATGTGGCCCACCAAAGTTGAGTGTGCGATCATGTATAGTTAGCAAGGTGATTCCTCCTAGTTGATTAGTGTGCGGATCTCTGTAGATCTTAATGGAGTCTTGAAATGATATGAACTTCGCGTCCCCCTACCCTAGCCGCGAGTGAAAGGAAGTTGACAGTGTAGAGGTGTGGCAAGTTAGCATCCCCTTCGTTGATATATAAGATGGGGATTTGTGGTGCAAACATACCAGTGTTGAGTTCCCCACGATGAAACTTGGTCGTAGTGGTGTATCTTCTAATGGCGGCTAGCACTTATGATATTTGCAATCTAATATATGTATACACACGCCTTCCTTGATTCTTCCCGATAATGTGAATAGGCTGCAATGTTGTATTCGCCAGTAACCAGTATGTGCTTATTCGTAGTATTTCCCAGATGTAGGTTAATGAGTGGTCTATTTGATCCAAATCTAGCACAAAGATTCAATTCGCCCTTAGCTTGAATATTGTGTTGTAATGCTCCAATGGACAATCTGTGATGCAATTTAACCTGCGCTCACTCCCAATTGATGAAGAACAATGAATACAACTGCTAGTTTAATGGTGGCACTCAAGGGAAAGTGCTCAAACAATTTTGTATCCAACGATGAGAGATTTGCTTGCAACTGAACCAATCGCACAATCCTAAAAATTCGAACACAAACTTTGATTAACGTAACTGCAACCCCAATTTGGAATTGCCAAGTAAGAGGTAGGGTTTTCATCCTAACCTCTAAAAATTGTAGGCGAGGGGTTTCATCCTCATATGCACAATTACTTGAACTCGAAAACTAACAATGTGAGTATGAAATCAGGATGATTCCAAATGAATGATTTGAGCTTGTAGATATACCTTCTTCAATTAGGACCCATGGCACCTAATTTGCCGCCAAGATTTGAATTCACTTTTATTATATTTTATTTTATATATATTTTTTTATTTTTTTAATTTTTTTTACTAGTGTTTAAAAACACTTTTTATTTTAATTATAATTATTATATTTTAATTTGGGATAAGGGACATGACAAAGGTGGACCCCATGTGGGACCCAAAATTTGGTCACCCATTCTTTAAGCATGCTTTCAAGGGGAATCCTCCCAACAAAGTAACCTATTAAAGTAAAATTTTCAAGCCATTTATAGGCACTATCAAATTCCGGGATGGAAAGAACCGCATCTAGAGGTGTTTCAGAAGACGTACCTTGGGAACAAATTCCTAGGTTACTTTTGTAGTGGAGACATCCCCATGAATTGTCAAACCATCAACACCAGCAGCAACTGCTGAATGTGTGAAGTTTGAGGCCATTTAAAGGAGAAAAAAATGTTTGTAAGCATGTAAAACAAAAAGACCCCGCAATAAATGCAGAAAAACAATTGAGAATCCTGCTCAAAGAAGCATATGACATAAGGAACAATAGAAGCTGACACAAGGAAAGTCAAGACCTAAACCCAGTCCAAGCATTTTCATTCTACAAAGAGTTCTGTTAAGAATTCTGTTAAGTCCAAATTAAAATCATATCAACAGAATAAGACATGGACTCTTAATGGAAACATCTTTTTGGAAATAGATGTATTCTGAATATGCTTCTACAGTAAACATTTCAGACTGGAGCCCCCATAGATAGAAGTCCTATTTTAACTAGCCAAAAAACATTGACAGATTATATTATATTTTCATTATAGAAATTTAAATCGTTCTATTAGACACAAATCCAGCCTTTTCTCATAAGCCTATAACTAAAAAATACCAAGACATAGGGTTTATCATTAAATTACAAAAACCACCTCCAGTGTTCCCAAAGTAGTAGTCTCAAGGCACTTAAAGAACGAACAAAATACATAGATGCCAATCAAATCTAGTTTGAGTTATCCTAAAAGGATTCTGAACCAATGTTAAACAAAGCAAGCTTGTCTGCTATACCAGCCAGTGGGAAAAGGTTGTTAATTCCACTTAGCGTGATTTTTGAGGGCCTCTTTATGGACCTAGATAATCCAAAGTGGGTTTTCACTGCAACCCGATACTCTTTCTATTAAGCAGAAATTTTGTAAAATGCTAATGTGATCCCAGACTGTGCAGTCCTTACTAAACCTATTGGCATACTTTTAAGAATCATAGTTCTTCATTTTCTGCTCAAAAGCAGTTTCCAACTAAAATGTAATAACTACTTAATGTTTTAAGGTAGTAGATCTTCAGGTACTTTCAGAAATAGGCAATACCTAGATCCCTCTCATATAGTTTGACTTAATCCTAAAAAAATCCTGTATCAAAATAATTTTGAGAAAAATTACGTTAATTTAAAAGCCTGCTGAAAATGGCTTGCTATTTCACCATAACAAAAATAGCAATCAATTCAAATGAAATTCATCCTTAAGTTTTTAACAGACATGTTTGAACTTTTACTTTGTGTGTATGTCCATACAGTGTACCCCGTGTTATATATATTTGACCAATTGACTAAAAGTTCCAGTGTTTTCTATATTGTAAACTACAGTACTAATTGCTAAGAAAAAAGCTGCATTCTACATATTTTCTCTCTAAAATCCTTTAAGATTTCCAGATTTAGCAAGACTTTATTTCCACCACCAAAATTAACAGTGCACTAACTTAATGTTCTGACATTTAAAAATCAAGCAATTGACACAAAATAATCTTCGATTTTAAATTGCTAATAGTAAGACTACATTTCCTCTCCAAATCTTTAAGATTTTCCGAAGTAAGCAAGACTATATGTCCAAAATCAATATAAACAGCACAAATTTAAAGTTATAGAGATCAGAAATTAAGCAGCTAAAAGACAAAGTTTGACAGCTATTATCAATAACAAAAAGTACATTTTACCAATCCTTGCTGTAAATTCAAAGTCTGTGTTTTCAAAAACTGTGATAGCAAAGCTCCAATAATGGCATGGCATCACTCTAGTCTGTACCATAGAGCATCACTAGCAATATTCTCCACCAGCTGACTACTATCGTAACAGGTGCCCATCAAGTTGGTGGACTGCAGAATTAGGCGCAGAAGCCCCCAAAGGCTGCATTCTACCATTTTCCTCTATAAATCCTTTAAAAATATTCTCCAAATTAATAATGACTATATTTCCAAAACCAAAATAACGAGCACAAACGTAATATTGCGGAGTTACGAAATTACAGAAATTCATAATAATGTTGCATTCTACTGCATTCCTTTTAAATTCATTACAATTTTCTAAATTAAACAAGTCTCTGATTCCAAAACCAAAGAAAAAGGAAGGAAAAATCATAACGTCGGTATTTATTTGTTGAAAGGTTCATACAAAGTAACATATTACGTTTTAACATAACTTGCTCATAAGCCTAAAACACATAAAATCATAACCTTATTTGATCATACTGACAAATTTTGGCCTTAATTTATTTGATCTTATTGACCAAGTTTAGCCTAAAGAACGTTAAATTTCATTATTTTATTCTATTAATATATTCATGCTTTGTTACTCCCTATTCAGGCACTTCATTTCATAAATGTGTGGAAGGGTGAGGAGAAAGAGAAACATGAAAAAAACAGGACAACACTAAAATGACCTGAACAATAAAACAGTTGTCGAATTAATTAGTCTAGAGCCTAGATTATATACACTTGACAAGTCCAGCTGAGCATAACGGGCACATACTTTCTAATTGAAAAGTGGTAAAAGTTTTAAAAAGGCAAAAATTTGGAAAGTAAGTGCGACTGATAAGTCCTGGAGACCAGTTTGGTCCAAAGGAGGTGAAACTCCTAGTCATCATTATCTTATACATGCTAAAATTTAGCAGAGACCAATTTGGACCCAAAGAGGTTAATAACTATATGCTAAAATTTAGTAGCGGTTTTACTCCAGTAGAACTTCTATAAAATCCATAAGTAGTTCCACATCAATTAATTCTCTTTTCTAAAACTGAGAAGTTATTACACAAGTAGTAGAGCTTATTCTAACATAACATGAAGGAAAACATGATTTAATATAGCGAGCAAAGATATTACATACCTCTGGGATTCGGACGTGAACTCCTTGGATATAATGCGAGCCGCAAGCTTCTCCTGGTACCGCTCCAATGTCAACCCCTCACTCCTCTCTACCTCTGCCTCCGCTTCAGTTATCCTATCGTCATCTCGTCCTTTTCCGTTTAGTGCCGAAACTGGCGCCAACAAAACCCTTGCACGCCCTGCAAATTTCACCTTCAAAGCTTTATGTTCCCCGAAACGCAATTATTACTCAAAAAACAGAAGGAAAGCTTTGATATACCGTGGGGAACTTTTCGGCATTTTAGCGTCAAATGCTGCCCGAGAAAATTCTTTCCGATTCGAAGCCCTCCTGAGTTGGAGGTTGTGCGAGAGAGTGTGAAGTCACGGATGTCGAGCCTTGGACCTCCGCCCGCGGGAGCTGTGCTGCTCTGCAACACGGCTATGGCTGCCATTCGTGAGCGAATGAAGAGATTTGATCCAGAAGTTTAATATTTAACGCTCTCGTGAGATTGCATTTATCTATTTAATGTGTGGATTTAACCCCGGCCACAGCTGGCGGGGTAACGTGTGGATTTAACAGCGGCCACACCTGGCGCCGCCGGCCAGAGAATTTTTATGCCCTGCTAAATTTGTTGGAATGTAATAACATTGCCGTTTTGACCCCTTCTGGGAAAAGATACCGGAATCTTTTGAGTGAGCTGACAGGTGATTCTTCCAATGTGATTGGTGTCGGCTTTCAAAAATTTCTTTTTGGAGGAGGTTTGTCAGACTGGAAAATGATATCTCACCCGCATCTTTGTTTTTAACAACTTTTCTTATTCTGGAATCATACGAGTACGTTTTTAACTTATTCGGATTTAAATATTTATCATTGTGAAGGAAATGAATGCTTTACATAAATTTATTTTGGATTTGGAAATGGGTAAGTGTTTTGGCTAGGTTGGATCAGGGCTTAAATTTGACAGTTGTATAGCTGTATTTAAGTATTTTTGCTGTAAAATACAATCTAACTTTTAAAAAGACTGTATCATATGAATGAATGAATGAATGAGTTTTAATAACATCCACAAGACCAAAAACAGTCTATGGGACCAAGCGCCCAAAGCGCTAGGGTTTCTTCAAGTTCCTTTCTATGTCATCCCGCCTTCTATGAATCTTTACCAACAGTCGGGCCATGTTGTGAAGCCTCTATTCCTCAAATAATTCACTAAAACTGCCAACATTCACGTTGTTATCCTGCTGCATACGGATATCCTTGTACGCATCGCACTCCCTAATGAAGTGCCTCTCAATTTCAACCGCTCTATCACTGCAGAAAATGCAAGTCCTATCTTCCCACCTTTCCTTAGGAACCGTCCATCTACCAGTTTCGCACCTAAGATGATGTGAACCAGTCCTCAATTGTGCCACTAGGAGCCTAGCCTTACCTTTAAGATCGGCACTTAAGTATGCTTTATCCCCATGTTCCCAAGTGGGATTGAACTCTCTAATATAGTGCATTTTTTTACGCCCAATCTGATTTGTCCACATGGCAGTCCTGAATTTTTCTAACACAAACTTTTTTATTTCCTCTTTGGTGTTAGGACACTCATGCAACTTAATGTCCCATTTTTCCAGCCACTTGATGTTTTGTTTCATCCATGTCTTCTTCCTCCGATCTAACACCTTGCTCACCACCACTTTGGGCCACCGGTGATTCCCCATGTTTTCCACCTTTTTTAGGTAACTCAGTAACCTTGATATTGCAGCAGCTTCCATCGGGAAAGTACCGACCTCTGCCAAAAGAATCTCATATGGAACAGTTGCTTTAACTTTAAGACTACTGGTGATAAGGTGCTTTTGAATTCTTTCTAGCTGTCTCCACCTGTGATTTGACATGCTACTCCCCCAAACCTCACAACCGTAGAGCACAACCGGCGTGACCAACAAACCAAAAAGGGTTTTCTTGGTTTTCCAATCCCAAAGTTCCGCTTTCCTACACCTGTTCTGTAGAAGGTAAGAAGCTCTCCAACCCCCTTGAATCTGTTTCACCCTGCAAGTTTCCCAATTGAGCCTATTGTGAAAGACAATGCCAAGATACTTGTATTCTTCAACGATTTCCAGTGGACTTCCTTCAAAAATAAAATTAGTTTGCTGTTGTTTCCTTTTTAAAGAGAAGATCATGACTTTAGTCTTGCTAATGTTCACTTGCATCCCGACATCTTGACAGAATAGCTCTAGAGCCTTCAAATGACCCCTCGAACCATGGGCTGATTTTGCAATAAGAATAAGATCATCCGCATATAAAAGCAACTTTGCCACGAAACTGGCCAACTGGATGCCACCTCCTTCGGTTTTATTTATCCATTCTTCAAGTTTGTCAATGTAAAGACCAAACAAAGTGGGGGAAAGTGGGCACCCCTGCTTAACCCCGATGTTGCTGCCAAAGCATTCAGACATGCCTTCTCTGGTTCTGATTTTTGCTCTAACACACTCATAAAGTTTGTGAACAGTTGCTCTAAACTCATTAGGAACCCCTAATTCTTCCACCCTTTTCCATAGTTTGTCTCTGAGAACCGTGTCAAAAGCTTTTTTAAAATCCACAAAACAACAATAAGCTTCCCCACCTTGGGTGTTCCAAGCTTTTTCAATCAAATGCCTAAGAGTAATGCAGTGATCAATGGTAGAATGCCTTGGTCTAAAGCCAGCCTGCCCCATTGCTCTTTTCCCTTCTTTTTCTACCCAACTGCTGATTCTGCGTTCGATCAAGCTCCCAAATAGCTTTCCAAGAAGAGGGTTGACCATGATAGTACGATAGTTAGAGGGATTGTTGATGTCCCCACTCTTGAAGAGAGGGATAATGACACTAGTCATCCACTCCGCCGGAAAGCCCCACTGCGTGACCTCATTAAAAATTCTTTTGATATGCGGAGCAAGGTGTTCAACTCCCCACTTTAAAAATTCAGCTTGCAACCCATCAATATCCTGTGCTTTACCATTTGCTAATTTCTTTATACCCTGTTTGATATCTTCATCCGAAAAGAGCTCAGTTGACGTGCTAACATTGGGAGGAAAGGCCTCCTCATGGTCACGCTCATAAAGCAATTTTGCATACTCTAACCATTGAGTTTCTGTGATATTATTTTCTGTATGCTTCTTCTCTTGTTGCAGCTCCCTCCAAAAGCCTTTGGGATTGTGTTTACCTAACGTTATTAGCTCCTTCCTTCTTAGGACAACAAAATTTTCTTTCTTGGCTTTTAACAACTTCTTATAAATTTTCTTGTTTTCTTTGTTTGGCTCACTCACTTTGTATGATCTTTTTGCTGCTTTGCACTCTTCATCATACCAGGGGTTAGCCAGAAAAGTGTTAGAGACTCCTTTTCGAGGCCTGGATTTCTTGCAAACTTTTAGAGCCTTGTGAATCAAAGGGACCGGCAAACTGTTGTCAATGTGTTTCCTTGTAGTAATATTTTCCATATGTCCAACACTGTTTTTGGTCATCTCAATTTGCTGCCCAAGGGCAGCAGTAAAAAGTTCCTGGTTTTTTTATTCAAAATGATTTTACCTTGCGGGTTAGCTGTCCTTAGCCTGTGTTGAGCTTGCCTTTCACTTTGCATGTTTGTGAGAAAGCCAAACTTAACCAAGAGGGGCTTATGGTCAGATTTCATCTCTATAAGGCAGTCCCCTATAGCAAACTCCAACAACCTAGCAGTCAATTTTTTAGAGCAGATGACATAATCAACCACACTTTGACCATTGTAGGTTTTGCACGTAATACCCCCAGATCTTGGCCAAGATCTTGTACCGTTGCATATAACCATGTCATACAAACTACAAAGCCCTAAAAGTTCGGCTCCGAAGTGTGTCACACTGCCTTTTCCATCTTGTGACATTCTTTCCCAAAGTTGGTCCCCACCCTCTTCCATCCATAAGGGACTGCTGTCCACTCTTTCTTCTCCTCCCAATTGAATATGAAAAGAGAGGTTTTAGACAAACTGTCAAAATTTATATAGGATTATGACGATATATATATTTAATTTTTATATGATTTATTTATACTAAGGTATGTCATAGTATTTGAAGTGTACTATTGAATAGATAACTGTCAAAAAAATTGCTTGACAAGCAAGGTTGACTGTCAAATTTAAGCCCTGGGTTGGATATGTAGATTGTTGGATTATGTTTTAGGTGTGTATGGGTTGTTGAAGAGTGAAGTGTTATCGAAGATGACACTTGACTCTTTTTTATGACAAATATAATATTTGGTTGTAAAAGTTGATGCTTAGTATCGAAGTCATGAGGGTGCTAATGAAGTCATGGGCCAGGCTACTGAAGTGAACGGGAGGTTGTAGAAGTGAGTATGTCGCTAGAAAAGAGGGCCCTTTACTACTTAAGTCATAGTAATTGGCTGACGAAGTGAGAGAGATGCTATTAAATATGGCTAGAAGTTGTTGAAGTACGTGACAGTTGGCAAAGTGAATTTTAGGTCCTTAGTGGTCATGACATTAGTCTATCCATGTGAACAAGCTGACATTGTGGCAAAATGCAATGTGGAGCGAGCAGTTGTTCAGTTAAGTCATAATTGTCAATTTCCAAGGAGTTGTGGAAATAGGCATGCATAGTGAGCAGATGAACAATTAGGCCAGAATGGCAATTATGTGAATGGTTGTTGCAAGCAACCGTCCATGTTCTGAAGGTCATTTGATCTTCATAGTAGTTGAAAATAAGAGGAATCGAACACTATTGTGAAGTTCAGTTGGCGTGTACAAAATACTCAAATTGTTGTGTTGATATAAACAAATAGTGAAGTTGCAAAGTGTCGGTGTCATGACCATCCTCTTAGTAGTATTGATCTCTTCATATGAGAATGTAAATAATGTTCACATGTGTTGCTGACTAACACTAATTATGATTATGTTATGATTCCTAATTATATATGCATAATGGGTTGAATTTATATAGACCCTATTAATACAAGATATGGGTTCTATCTTGCAAGTACTCTCACAGAACCATGTGATGTGTATGGTAAAGTGTTGGTTGATTCCAGGTTATACTATTCTAAGCAATGAGGTTAGGGTTTTAGGCTAATAAGTTGTAGCCTAAGTCCTAACTTTATTACCTTGTTAAGATATTTTAATCTAAAGGTCCCAAAGTTTTGACAACTATATATAATACTATTAGAACCTAATTAAAATCCTAGAATAATTCCTACTAACTTAAGTCTTGGAAAATCAAGTACATTACAATAAGTTTGCCATGAACTCTTAATTTAGGCATATATGATCTTTCCAAACTATAGCAATGTTGTTGAATTATAATGGGTAAATAGAGGAGCCTTCTAGTATTAAATTATATAGTTATCGGTGTACTTATGTCTTTAACCTCCCTATTATGGTTGGATGCATAACACTATGATTGAGTTAATGGTAACCCCTTTTCATCCATAAATAAGTTGTACTCAATGTTACCTTAATTGTGGATTGACTAGTGACACAGATCGTACATTATTGGTAAGGCTATTCTATAGTTATAGTGGAAATTGAAGTTAAGGTAGATTATTTTGTGGGTGTGACCTTGATTCAAGGTAGCACACTAGTTGTTGAGTGTCATAATTCACTATGAAAGTCTTGCATCTATTATAATTGTCCTAGTAAGAAGCTAGAGAAAAAAATTATTGTTGGCTACCTTTTTTGGAGTAAGGATCTTTGTGTTAGAATTACAAGTCTCAGGTGAGTTATCAACATCTTGTATTTGTATTTAGAGGAGATTCCCATTGTATTTATTTATAGCGTTAAGGTATCTCTCTTGATGTTAAAAAAAGAGGTTCTTTTGTAAACATTGCTAAGTGTTGGAACATGCTTGGAGTAATCTCCTAAACAAACTAGTCTTACTAGCAAACCATTCAGGATATAAGTATTAACAAGGGTAGAATGTGATGTGAATAAAAATACTTGAAAAAGAAATTTATGTACAGAATTTGACACCTTATGATAATTATCACTAGAACATTAGTTCTATTGTCACCATAGAAAATAGAATAAACAATATAAGTATGGGCTAATAGATTCTTCAAGTATGGCAACCTAATATGTGTTATGAAACACCATTTAGCAATGGGTGCAAGGGATAAATTAACCTATTTATTAATGTCAAGATGTCAAACATGAGATGACACCATGTTATGAGTGCATAGTGTTAAGGCCTATGTGACCCAATAATGTTGACACGTGAATCTTATCATATGATCATAATATTAATTGCATCTATCAAATGTTAAGTAAAACTAGAGCAGGACCTTGAGTTGTTTGGAATCTTATATTATATTTGATCTTGTGGGATGATAAAAGTTTTAGATATGTCACATCCCTATTTTTTACTATGTTTACTTTTACTTGCAAGTAATTAGTAGATAATTTTTGCTTGATTTAATGATTTGACGTTAAGTGTAAATGTCAGGATAAATCTATGATTTCATGAGTTTGAGAGTATTCATAGAATTTAGACATGTGATTATATGATTTCATGATTATTTATTAATGATGTATATGATTTAAACTAATGATACACTAATCTTAGTTTGGTGATTGCAAGTTGTATTCAAGAAATAGGTTTTCCACCCTCCAAGAAAGAGAGGGAGAGCATCATTGGAGAGAGGTGATTAGACGTATGGAAAGAACAAGTAGTTGTCATCTAAGTCTTGAGTTGCACAGTTTAGTGAGCCCTGTTAAGTTTGGTAAGTCAATTCTGACTTTTGGCCTTAGTTGTTTCTCAATTTGACAATAGTCGATTTGATGTCGTTAATTTTTTATTGTAGATTTTGTCAAAAAAACTAGAAGGGTTAGTCATCCATCAACAAGATGTAGACAATACTCAACAGCTTTCTTGATATAGTTATATTCAAGAATGAATATATGTGTTTGGTTAATTATCTCTTCTTTGGTAATTTTTGGTTGAGATTCTTTTATAGTGTCCTATCAGGTTATTTATGCTTGTCTATTTTTGCTATATTGCGAGACCGAGAGGGGAAGCTCAATCCCATTCTTGTATCTCGTTAATGTTTGGAAACAATGTAGGGTATACGTTGTGTATGCTTTCTTTATGATGTAATATATATATGGGTAAGTGCACAAAGATGAGGGACCAAAATGGGGTCTTAAGTTGCCACTTTTTTTCTAAAATCAGGAAACATTGATGTTGGATGAGAAATTGAAGATAGCTACACTCAAAATTTGAAGATGGAATGAAAACTAGAGTTGTAGTGCTCTGAATCTAGTTTCTAAACTACTATTTTTTTTCTAAAAATGGTTGAGATTGAGGGGTTCAAAAAGGGGGAGCACACAAATTGGTCCTGTTTTTCTCAAAAAAATAACATAGCGTCTGGTGTGCTCCCCCTAAAATGTTAACTTTTTTTTCAGTATTTCAATAATCGCTCTGGTGAGAAATTAGGTAACACCATATAGTTTATCCCTAATTTTTTTGATAAATTTTTAATGAATAATTGATTTTTTAGTAATTTTTAAAGTGGACACATCTTGAAAAATAAAAATTTGAGTGTGCTCCCCCCTAAAATGTTTGAAAACTAATCAAAAATTGAATTTTTTTTTTGAATTCGTGTAGAATGATGGCTCCTGTGGTTGGCAAAGGGTAGAATGACACCTGTGACTGGCTAGGTGTATAATGATGTTTGTGATTGATAGGTAGGTGCTACTAAGGAGCATATTGGCACATACATTATACAAAATGGTGCAAATGACTAATAGATTGGCACTATGATCTTCTAATGGCCCCTGGTGAAATATTTGTTTGATTTTGATTATTTTTGGGATCATTTGAGATGGAGCTTAGATTGATTTGGGATGGAGTTGGGATGAAATGGATTTGTTTAGGGATGATGAGAGGTGAAAAGGACTAGATTAGGAACGATTTGGGAATGATTAGAATGGTTTTAGGGATGGTTTGAAGTGGTTTAGTGTTGATTAGGGAATGATTAGAATGATTTAGGAATAGTTTAGGGATGGTATTTGAGCTGAAATCTAGGTTGATTTGAAAATGATTAGGGATTTAAAGTTAAATTGATTTGGATGTGATTTGGGATGGTGTGAAGTGGTTTAGGGCTGATTAGAAGTAGTTTAGGGCTGATTAGAAGTGGTTTAGGGATGATTAGAGATGAAATTGAATGGATTGGCGATGATTTGGGATTGATTAGGAATGAACTTGGTTGGAATGAAATCTTAATGTTTTCATGAACTTTCATGTTGTAGAGATTGGGAGAGATAGGGAGATAGAGGTTTAGGGTTGCTTCCAGGTTTTATGGTTTAGGGGTTTAGGGGTTTAGCATGTTGCTCGTTTTTAGGGTGTAGGGGTTAGGGGTTAGGGTTTAGGGGCATTATTTATGGTTTAGGGTTTATGGTTTAGGGGTTAGGGGTTAAGGTTTAGAGGTTTAGGCTTATGGTTTAGCTTGAGAGGTGAATAGGGAGATATAGAGGAGATCGAGCTTGGGAGAGATATCTATGTCTCCTCTATCGCTCTCTAACTATACCTACCTCTCTATCTCTCTCTCTTCATGTTTATCTTGCTAGATTGGCTTTGATCCCCTCTCTCTAACTGTACCTTTGTATCTCTCCCTCACTATTTCAGATTTACATGAGTTTAGGGTTGCTCAAGTAAATAGGCTTTAGGGTTTTGGGTAAGGCTTTAAGCGAATTATTTAGGCTTTAGGGGTTTAGGGATGCTCAATTTTAGGGTTTAGGGTTTAGGGTTTACAAGTTTGGGGTTTAGGGTTGCTTGAGTTTAGGGTTTAGGGTTTAGGGGTTAGGGGTTAGGGTTTAGGGGCATTATTTAGGGTTTAGGGTTTAGGGTTTAGAGGTTTAGGTAGAGGGGAGAATAGGGATCCCTATCTCTTAAGCTATCCCTCACTACCTCTCTCTTCTCCTCTTTATCTCTCTCCCCATCCCTCTACCTCTTGAAATCTCTCTCCCTATGTCTCTAGACATCTCTTGATCTCTTTCCCTATCAAGCTATCTATCCTCATAACCCCATCTCTTAATATACTCCTCTCTACCTCTCTCTCTCTCTCTCTCTGTATTTCCCTATCTATCTCTCCCTTGCTAGATCTATCTCCCTATATCTCCCCTCTCTATATATATGTATCTCTATATTTCTCCCTCTATAGACCCCTTTCTCTATCTCAAATCCCATCTCTCCCTCTCCCCGTCTCTATCTCACCTATCCTCTCTATCTCCATGTCCCTCTCTATCTCTCCATGTCTCCCGATCCCTCTCTATATATAGGATAGAGAAATGGAGAGAGAGAGAGAGAGAGAGAGAGAGAGATACTCTCCCATGTTACAAGGTTACCTATCATGCTTCCCAGAACGCGATCGCGTTCTGGGAAGCATGGGAAATGATAAAAAAGCATGTGGGATCTGTGTTTCAGACCCCACATGACTGTTATTCCTACTTTTCATGATTACATCAGACAAAAGAACATTTTTCATCTTGTTTGACTAATTGAGAATCATTTTTATACGAATCCACCACCTTTTTTTTTTTTTTCAACATAGAAGTGATTTTTCATGTTTTTGGATTAAATTTGATTATTTAAACTGAAAGTTTCATGTTTCATGTGCGATTTTGTTTCAAAGCTAATTACCATTGATATATAGAATGAATTTGATGATATATGTTTGTTTTTTCCATAAATTTTACTAATCATATTCTAGAACTATATAGAATTCATAATCAAACTTGCGAAAAACAAGAATTTGAGGATTTTGAAGCCATCTTTTGGAGAATTGGTCAACTGCAATATCAAATTCTAAGGTATGTTCAATTTAAATGTCCATTTTAATCCACATATATATGTTCTTATGTTCTTGATGTCTATAAATGTCTTTATGTCTTTATGTTTTTTATGTTCTTTATGTTCTAAGATATATATGTGTTTAGGTATATCAGTTAGTTTAGTAAAGAGACTCCAAATTCCTTATATTTCCACCTTGTTTCGGCCCTTGATGCCTTCATTTCACCTATTTTCAGCTATACAAGAGAAAAACATTATCAAATACTTCATAAAATAATTTTAGTGAACAATTGTTTGTCATACTCATATTCGAGTGTATACATGGAGCCAAAATTGATTTTGGAAGACTCTTAATTTTTGCCCTAGGATGATATAAAAGGATTTATTCCTTAATACATGCATAATTCAATTAATTTAATAGAACCATGCATGAAATGATAGTTTTCTTTAAAAAATGGAGGAAATGAGCACCACAACCTATTTGACAAATTGTTACAACTCACTTTGATAACACTCAATCCATAAAAAATATGACGGAGATTATGTATTTACTTCATCAACATAACAAAATTTTAGAGAAGAGAGTTATATAGAAATATGTACGAACATACAAGCATCATGACACAAGATGATACAAAGGGAGTTACAAGGAGATAAAACACTAAAAATGAGTTTTTCATGACTGTAGGACAGTCACAAGTCTATATAATAGTCCACTATCATAGTCATGACCATCATGAAGTTGTTTTTAATTTATGCATTACTTAAGATGTCTTTGATCTTTTGTCATGAGTATCCAGAAGGTTATCTTCAATGGTTAATGTTTTTTTGACTATCACAAAGTTTTTGGACTGGTTTAAGACTATTAGGATAGTCAATTTATGTTGATTACAGTCCCGTTTGATGGCATTCATTTTATCATCCTTCAAAATCACCTGGACATACAACTCATATATGTAAAAAATTAACCATACAATTCATGATTTCCAAATCTAAAATAGTGATTTAATACTCATATAAGAGTCCAAACAATGGCCTTCAAGGGGCAAGACTGTCAAGAGCAGTCAAGGTGATGTTCTTAAGAGTTGATAGGGTCAAAGGGAGGCTTAGTATTAGAGAAACAAGGGGCAAGACAGTCAAGAGCATTCAAGGTGATGTTCTTAAGAGTTGAAACAAGGTGGGACAGGAATTTGGAAGAAGAATTAATGACTGAAACTCTGATTTTCTGCTAGAAAACTCATTTTCTTCTATATTCTCTCTGTTTCAGACCGTACTACTCCCTTGTATGGTACTGTCAATACTAGAAATGCATTTGATGTGATAGAGAATTGTGTTACCTTTAATTTGCATCAAATTTGAGAGGATTTCATAGGGTTTTGAGGGAGATTTAATCGTTGTTCTGAAAACTACCTAGTTAACTTTCAGAACAGGGTTTTGAGGGCAAAAATGGGAAAATAGGGAATTCCACCCTTTGTGATCATTTTTATTAGGTGGAATGACCCCCATTAGACATGTTATAGGTTACTTTTATGTTTCCAATGCAAAGAATGTGGTTGGTAGGGTTTTAGGAGCATGCTCTTGTATGATTTGAAGTGTTTTCATGATGAAATGAAGGAACCAAAGTAGGGTTTTGACAAAATATTGATGGGATTGGTCTTGTGATTTCTTAAGTTTGTGCAGGGTATTTGAAAGGTGTTGGATGCATTTATTTGGTCTAAGAAGTCCGGATAATATGATTTTCAATAAACCCTTGGTAATTGCATTAAAAAGTGAGGGTTTCCTTATTTGCCTTGTAAATGATCATGCCACTTGAATTTGATTGTGGTTTTGGATGTTTTGTGACCTATTGAAAGACTATTTTGGGTTTTTGGGGTTTAGCTTGATGTTTTGAGAGTAGTTTATTTGTAAAGGTGGCCTAATAGGCCTAGTCCAAAGAAGGTTTGTCATAGGATTTGAAGCCTTTTGTCCAAAAAAACCTATACCTATCTTTAGATATGTTGTCAAACCTGATAATGGGTACTCTAAACTAGTTTTGTTTCATTGGCATCATACCCATGGTGAGATTTAAGGCCTGACAGACCCTTAAGTAGGGCTACTAGAATATCTAGGCTTGGGCAGACTTGTGGTCAAGAAGGAATCTCAGTGACTTGAGAGTGATTTAGGTGTGTTTGGTTAGTGGATTTAATCTTGTTAGATGCCTCTTCAAGCCCATATGAAGGTCTGAACCCTTGAGTGCTAGTTGGTGACTTGGAGACTTAGTTCATTGAAGGGTCATAGTGAGAGTTTGTGAAGCCAATCTAGAATACAAGTTTGTGGTACGTTGTATAAATCAAATTGTTGCCACCTTGCAGTGCATTAGAAACATTCACCTACATACCAAACCATCCAACTGATCCAACCACATTTTTGGAGGATATGACCATTGGATTTGTTTTAAAATGGAAAAAACATGTAATTTACATAAGCAATATTATGACACTTGACAAAACTTAACTACTTGACCCCCCTAAAGGACTCTAAGACATACAAATGGTATTTTATAGACCTTATTACATCAAAATAGGATTCCACACATGGAAAGAAACATTTGAACTCATTTACATTGCATTTGCCATAATTGGCTTTAAGGGACTAGGTGCTCCTGCACCATTTATGACTTTGTATGTTCAAAATAGGATTATAAAATTTCTAATTATCATTATCTTATTCTTCATGCTTGTAGAAATCATCATCATGCCGAGGAAATGAGCAAAGACTCTAACACCAGAAGAGCGAGAAGTTGAGAATGAGAGGAAAAGAGAAAGAATGAGGTGAATTCGGGAAAGTAGGAAATTGTCAACCATACAAGAAGACATTCCACCATTGCCAATTAAAGAGGAACGTGACACGTCTAACGAAGCTAAGAGAGAGATGGAATTGGCGGTGCAAAGGGAATGAATGCAAAACCTCTGTGCAATGAGGAAAGTGAATCTCCAAGTTGAAGGCACTCCATCATCCATAAGTCAAGTTGAAGGAACACCATCATTAGCTTCTTGAATTGGAGACACTCCATCTTTCACAGGTGAAGTAGAAGGCACATCTGCATTTTCTTCTCAAGTTGGTGACATGCCATCATTCACACCTCAAGTTGAAGGTATGTCATTTTCAACATTGTCACCTCCAATCGAAGGTACATCATCTGTCCCATCTCAAGTAAATATTAAAGAAATTCCTAATGTTCAGTCTACTTTACCAAATAAAATGCCTCCTAGAATTTTGCATAGGAGGCCTAAGTTTCTAATTGATGTTGATGAGAATGTATTGGAGCCCATGCAGGATAAGATTCCTATGCGCACTTGCCAAAGATATGCAAATAAGATATGTAAATTATTCTTTGAGAATTCAAATGAAACTGGAAGATGTCAACTCTTTGTTGAACTAATGAGAAATCTCAAATTTAGGCCCACTATGAAGATTCTTGGCCTAAGAACATTGAATGCGTCAAGTGAAAAATCAATTGTCAAGAATCTAATGAGTGCGTATGAGAGTGTGGGTTCCACCTCATGCACCAAGGGTAGTAATGTCACACGATGTGTCATTACATCGACAATTGTAAGACAACAAACAAAAAAAGATCGCCTCATTAGAAAGACAAGTCAAGCATTGAAAATAAATAGAAAAAAATCTAATGAGAGCCATTGGAAGACGTCAAAGAGTTGAGGATCCAAACACTAATGAATTGTGGGCATTCTCTAGGAGACTCCCATGAAAAGACAAAGTTGTTGTCAAAGCTTTGAGATCACTAATTGAAGACTTTTGGAAGAATTACACAAGGGTATCTCCGAATCAAGGGATGTGGTAAGAAGGAGAATCGGTAGTCAAAACCGTGAGCCACATCCAAAGCATTTCTTGGATATGACTCAAACATAGTTTTCTGGTAAATTTCTAGAGAAGTATCCTCAAATTAAAATTTCTCAAAGATATTTTGAAATGCTAAAATCTTTCTTTGTCAAAATAGATCACACACGCACTACTTGTTGTTGTATATTACATATTGAATTTTCTAACCATTTTGTTGTTGTAGATTACATGCAAAATGATGACACAAGACCATCAACTTGTCCTATGATGTCCTAGGACCTTGTTATGACATGCCCTAGCTAAGATTGGCTATGGCTAAGGTGCTCCTGCACCATGAAATATGTTTCCATGGTGTTGAGTCATCCTCCTTACCTACTGCATCACCCTTGTAGACATGTACGCAAAGTGTGGAAGCATAGACAAGGCACGTGAACTGTTTGGCATGATGCCCCAAAGAAATGTCACCACATTGAATAAAATGATTGCAAGATATGAAAAAAATGGATTTTTTTATAAGGCATTAGAAACTTTCAAGCAAATGTGATTGGCAGGTGTAAAGCAAAATTTCACAACCTTAGCCAGTATCCTCCTTGGATATCCATCAAAAGGATAAAACATATGGGAATTTTGTTAGATGTTGTAGTTGCAACTGCCCTCAGAGACATGTATGCAAAGTGTGGAAGCATAGATAAGGCACGTGAACTATTTGGCATGATGCCTCAAAGAAATGTCACCTCATGGAATACAATGATTGCAAGATATGAACAAAATGGATTTACTGATAAGCCTTTAGAAAGTTCCAAGAAAATGCAACTGGCAAGTGTAAAGACAAATTCTAAAACCTTAGAAATGGTATGTTTGGAGCACGATATAGACATCCATCAAAGCATAAAGGATATAGGAATTTTGTCAAATGTCGTAGTTGTAAGTACCCTGCAAGACATGTATGCAACTTATGTGGAAGCATATATAACAAACATGAACTGTTTGACACGATGCCTCAAAGAAATGTTGTCTCATGGAATGCAATGATTGTAAGATATGCACGAAATAGATTTTTCATAAGTCTTTAAAAACTCTCAAGCAAATGCACAAAAATAAATTTCAACCATTTACACAAATTTTGGCACATCTAAAACTAAATTGCACAACCTTAACCAACTTCCTCCTTGCATATTCTATAATGGGATCTAGAGAACATGGTGTGGACAACCATCAAAGCATAAATGATATAGGAATTTTGTCACATGTATTGTATTTGCAAAGTTGCCTCAAAGAAATGCACAGTCCCACAGAATTCAATGATTGCAAGATATGCACAAAATGGATTATTTGAAAATGATTTATAAACTTTCAAGCAAATGCAATTGGCACTTGTAAAACCAAATTCCTATAACAATAATTGATTATCATATTAAATATTTAATATAAACTGTCATATACATAATGTCATGAACATAACATCTAGTTTATATAAAAAGCCATATAGGCGTGTCCAAAAAAATCCATACAGGCAAATATACAAAAATATACATCAGATTAACATACAAAAGTATATATACAAAGCCATCTAGGCATACCAAAAAGTTCCCAAAAACTAGTTTCCTATGGACTTTTAGGAAATAATCGGTGGCCCTTCTTTGACTGTGAAGATGGAGAGCTAGTTAGTGACACATCCTCTCTCTGCCGTTGAGTAGACCTCTTCGAATAAAGTTTATCTAGCTGCAACTATTAATACAAACAAACAATATGTGCATTAGTATAGAAAATGTATTAAATATATAACATCACATATGTAATTGATCACTTACCGCCCATGGATGATCACTCTCCATCGTCTTCTATCTCTCTTCATTCGTAGTTGGACAGACTGGAGTTGTGACCTCCTGTGAGAAGCATCAAGAAGCAAAATTAACTAAACATAAATATCATTTATGTACATCAAATGACATGAGATAAAAAAAGAAATACAAAATTATGATATTTTCATGTTATTGGCTCATACCTCAGTCAAAGGATTTGCAGACATCATGGTTGCATCAATGCCTATCTATGCTAACTCACGAAGATGAGGAGGAGTCTCCACTGTATTCAGCATTTGAAAATCAAGTTCAAGATTATTCAGACAAAATAAATACATAACATTATTTTAAAAATGCATAATGATTAGAAATGGTTAAATTTACTTCCGTAAAAGTGGTGGTTTGGCGTCCAAGGGACCAAGGAAACCGTGGAGGTGCTGGTGACTGTTGAAATCATCAAATTGTCACAAAATAATATTACCATTGACATATCTACAATACTTACGAATATGTGATAAATTACATACATGTTGACTTGACCTCCTCTCATAACCCGCCAATGGATGGCTAACGAAGGCAGGATGAAGACTCTGACCCTGGAATTTCATTGCGCAAACAATTACATACATTATTTTTAACTTATAATATAGATAATCATATAAAATTAATTACAAATTTCAAATAACAATATACTAAATCAAGATTAAACTTGTAACAAATTACCTAAGAGTCAATACCAAATGTATGCTGTAAGAGATCGTCACTGAGAACAAGATCATCCAATATGTCCTACCCATGTGTTGCATCATGCTGCACCTGTGTCGCAGCATGCTGCCCCTATGTCGCAGAGTCCTGTCATGCCTCCTGCGTCCCATAATCACATAGGTTCCCACATGTACTACACAAATGTGGGGACACATGACACCTACTACTCTCACCCTCATTGCCTTAGGTAAAATCATCTGCATGCTGTGATAGAGTTTGGGTGAGAGTAGTCAGTGAATGTAAAGTCTCTAGCTCAACACTCTCCTTCAAAGCCAAAAGGAGTGACCTGCATTCTAGCCTTGCTCGGGGTATAGGTACATGTTGTTCATCTTGCTGAGCCCTAGGTCTATCTTGGGCAGAGCCACCAACTCTACCCTGGAACTCACGAATGTCAAAATAATTCAGAATCTTGTTGAGGATGAACTTGCAATAGAATTTCCTCAAAAAATATTGTGGTACCTCATCATTGTTGCATGGATGCTCATTGAAGACCATGTACCATCTATCCCAAAAGTTTCGGGATATGTCATCATTCCTACACCAATGTATAGGAAACAGTTTGCAACTTTCCTCTAATGTTTGGCCGGTTTTGGGATTAATAAATTGTGCACATAATTGAGATTTTGTAATTTTTTCCTTCTTGACTTGTTCATATGACAACTTGTTAGCATAATATTGTTGGCTCCTCTCCCTATAGTCTTGGAATTCAGTGATTTGTTTTGTCACCAAATCCATGTGGGAAACAATCTCCTATAGTGATTTTGGAAGTGCCCTCCTATGCTCAATGGTTCCACTTGGATTGTTTAGGGTTTGAATAATAGTTTCAAGATGTTTCTTGTTTTCTTCTATTATCCCTAAGTAATGTTCTTGATCATCCCTTGAATGAAAAGGAGGTGAAGGTGGGTTTTGAGGGTTTGGAGGGTTTTGGGGGTTGTTTTCACCCTCCTCAACTAGATTTAGGTTTTCTGCTTCTCCAATAATTGTAAATGCAATATAAAACCAAATCAAACATTGCAAAACTAAAAAATTGTTCTAAAACTAACAAAATCAAACAAATCCTACCTTCTTCATGTGGTGGAGCCTCCAATTTGCACGACGATGTCTTTGGTGGTGAGGTGGCATTGTGAATTTCTTGTTTTCTCAAGTGCACTTGATTCAATGTCCTCTTTTCAACGCGATCGCGTTTTTGCTTTGTTTCTTTGCTGCTGTGAGGAGAAAACCCGCGTGGTGAATGAGCAAAAAGTGTTTTTTTTGCTTTTATTAAAAGCAAAATGTGAGCACGTTATAATGCGCTCGCGTTTTGTTTTAATTTTGGAGATGGTGGTGACTTTTTAGTCCCCCATCTCCTTGCATTTACCCATATATATATTAAGTTTGATATTTATTAAAGATCTATTGAAATAAGTCGAAGACTTCTTAATGAAAGAGGTTATGAGTTAATTTTTTGTTATTGCTGTGAGGTATGTGGTCTTATGATCTCCTTAATACACTCAACTAGTGTTTGTTTGACCTGGTCATGAGAGATTATTTATTGTCCATCATCTCCATAATGCAAGTCGTCATGAGGAGTCATGATGGAGCTTTAATGATAGATGATGGCATGCAGTTGAAAAGGAGTGTGTTGTTTTATTTTTACCACAGCGAGAGCTCTAATTATAGAGGAGATACTACCGAGAGAAGGAGCTTTGGTGGAATTTTTGATTCAGAAAGGATGATAGTAGAGGAGCCTAGTTGCACGTTGATATATAGGTTCTTCTTTCTTTTATGTTAAGTTTATTAAGTATAGTATACTATGTTTTGATGTCACAAAGGTATCTATCATTGTTAATAAACATACCTTCTATGTTTATGAGCAATCAAAGATGTGTATTATTCCTGTGAGTATAAGTCTACAAGGTATTCTTTTATTGTTGAATAGTCATTGACGACATTGGCAATACTGTGTTTTCTTTAGAAAGATAAGAGTTCAGGATTAGCTTCACATTTGGAAGTCGAATGGCTCTATATTTTTCTATGTTTTGATATGATATATGTATATATTCTTTATAATTTCTTTAAGTATTGAACCTCATTGTCGATGACATAGTTATCTTTGTGTCTTATATTTGAAGACCTAGTAAACTCTGAGTTCGAAGACTGAGTTACCTCTTATTTAGAGAAAACTGAAAGTTTAGATATCTCTATGTTTTGATTCAACAAACAGGTTAGATATATCTTTGTGTATAGAGATAGTCGTCAACCTTTGTAAATAGTGCATCGACGGTATTGTGCATTTGTAATATGTAGAGCTACATTATCTATTGATACATAATACTGTTAGTCTCATACTCTTTTATATGAAGAGCTTTGTTATTTATTTTTGGACAAAAGAAAATAAAGCATGTGAAGGAATATAAACTAGAACCTATAGCCTATGAAGGTCGAATATCAATTAGAACATATAGCTTGTGAAGGCTGAGTGTCATTTAGACAACATAGCCTGTGTAGGCCAAATGATAGTTAGACAATACAGTTTGTGTTGGGCTGAAAGAATAATGGCTCAGTAAAATAATTTATAGTTTTAGATAGCAAATTTTTCTTAGTTGTTTGTGGACACGAAGCATTCAAATGTTATGCAAAGGATTAGATAATCTAGAAGTGTCTAAACTATTGACAGTAGTTAACTATGTAGGATATCAGAGAGTATCCTTTCTAAGGATAGCAGTTAATTATAAGATGTCTTTATTTCTCTTAATATATGGTATCTTTCTTTTGACATTAAGATGAGCCTCTTAAAGATTGTTGCCTAACATATTTTGGATAAGACTACAAGACTTGATGTAGATGTTGTTGGAATTAGGCCAGACAACTAAGATGGGGGGGGGGGTGAATCAGTTGTCCCAAAACTTTAACACTTGTAGCAATTAATTCTTCTTTACGACTTAAAAACATATTAATGAGATAAACAATAAAGCATGAATCATCAACACATGAGCAGAAACAAAATGAACACACATAACACTAGAATTTTTTAACATGGAAACCCGGTTAAGGGAAAACCACGATGGGGGTTAACTGACAAGAATTAAAACCCTGTTAAAAGTATTACAAATGGGGACCTTCGGGCTCACTGCCCAGAGCTCACTACTCAAAGAGGCTCACTACCTACATAAATGATTACAAGAAGATTACAGAGTGCTTGAACTAATGAATAGCATCTACCAATGCAAGAATTCCATTCTGGTTAAGTACAGAATACTAATCTTACACACTTCATCCTTGCTCTACCTTGTTTACTGTTCTGCCATGATCCGGTCCTCAGATCTCTTCTCCTTCGTACTTCTTTTTGCCCTTTTCGTACTTACTTCATCATCATATCACAATCACACACCAAAACACTTGAATCCATCAGCTATATATATTTGCATCAAGAAATTCAATCAACTGTAGTCAGCTTCAAGAAAACTTAGAACATTTATTAAAAACTCTACTCTGTCAGCTGAATCCATGCACAAATAATAACGCGGAACAAAAACTTGTGTTCTCAAATCATCAATCATGTCAGCCAATACCATTGATTGTCACTAATTGCTTATCCAACAACTTTTTTGTATCCGGACCAAGATCAAACACTAGGTCACCTTGTTCTTCTGACTATGTTGACTAATTGGAACCTGATACTCAGATGCTTATATCTTTTGAATCCTTCATCACCAGAGGCTAAGATTTTGGATTTAGATAGTCCTAACAATCCTTATCACTGCTTCGGATCTGCAACTCACTGTGATTTACCACCAGAGAGATCTGGACCAAGATACCGAACCCTGTCACATGCTCTATTTATGACATCTAGATTTAGGCAAATCTTCACTCTAACTTCCGGTATGAACAAATCATGTAATACGGATGTGTAGGATAGACTTAGTTACCATCAATGACAACACCTGTCATGCGTAGTAGTGTTTCTTGCCAATAATCTCCCCCTTTGGCATTGATGGCAACACTTAGTGAAAAATGACTAAGTGTCAGAATAACTCCCCCTTACTAAGTATGCTTATGCTTTTCACTATTCTCCAATGCTCCCCCTTTGTTGGATTCCTCATTTTTCATTGCTCTTCACTCCCCCTTTGACATCAATTGAAAAGGGTGGGATCTGCAAACCAAAATTTACACAAAAATTCTATATACCAAGCCGCATATGTACAAACAATCCTTAAGTCCTATTTACATATACTTGAGTACATCTCCAAAAATGTTCTTCAATTTTTCTAGCTCACTATCCCAGCTCTTCTTCATAATGTTCAAAATTGAGATATGGCCAGTGAATAGGAAATCTTGTGATTTTGTTGTTCGTAGATCAATGGGATCACTTGATTGAGCTGTAGTTTGGGCTTCAATTAAGGCATTGAACATTGCTTCCATTTTGGGGGAAATTAGTCCCTGGAGCTTACTCATCCTGGCCTCTATGCTCTCCTTTTCTTTTGTCAATTTCTGTATATCTTCAATCAAGCTGATCACTTGACCTTCCTTGCTTGCCATTGATGTTGTCATAGGATCAAAAGAATTTGATACACTAGATAATTTTTGCTTCGACACTTTTATTTTATCTTCAAGATCTTCTAAGACTTTAGGATAGGATAAGCAAAATTTATATACATTTCCTCCTTCTGTAAGAGCATTTTGAATACTCTTTACACTGGAATCCAACACCATTCTATCAACTCCAATCAAACCTTTAAGAGCATCAAATCTTTTATCATTGAATTCCTTTTGGACCTTGACCTCTGCAGACTTCTCTAAAGATTCAAGATGAGAGCTTACCAAGTTTATCAAGTTCTTTAATTGTCTGGAGGGGGATGCTGAAGAATCCTTCTGGTATGTTGGCATGATTTTCTCTAAAATCCCTGATGCCAGACCAAGTAGCTCACTGTCTTCTATGTCAGACTTCAAAATGTCTTCTCTGGCTTTAGCTTGAGCAATGGAAGCTAGATTTATCTTTTGTACTAGAGATAATGTTTCAAAATTTATTGGACCTTGGATTATGTCTTGATCTTCTTCATTTTGTTTGTCCCTTTCCAAAATTTCCTTTACTGCCTCCACAATGTCTCTTACCCAAGATGATGATGTGTCTATCTGATTCTTACTAGTACTATCAACTGGATTTTCCTACTTGGGCTCTTCGTCATCCTTTACAATCTCTTATTCTTTATCATTTTTCTCCTTGACTTCTTCTACTTTTTGGTCCTTAGCCTTTTTTGTTTCGTGCTCTTCAATCTTTAATGAATCATCTTCAATTTGATCATCTGTTTTAACATTCTTCTCTGTATTTACTTTTCCGGATTGATTCGAAGGAGTTTGAATACTTCTTACATCATCAGTTTTATCTGTCATCTCCTCATCTTCTTTGTTTATTGCTTCCTCTTTTGGAACAGAGGAGTCATCTATTCCAATTTGTTGCTCATTCTTCTACTGCTCTTCATCATCCAAAACTGATGTGCTATTAGCAGGTCCATCTGAAACCACAAAGAATTTGTTCTTGTCCAATGTTTTCCTCAGAATTTGTTCAGTTTCTTGGACAACTTCGTATATGTCTCCAATCATCAATTTGTTCATCCTTGTCTTGCTCCTAAATTTATTTTTGACCTCTTTAAAAAATTTATCTACTTCTCTGCTAGAGATCACTGGACATAGAGTGGTTAACACATGTTCCCTCAACTCCACATCTTTTGCCTTGGTAGCTTCTTTCCTAATTTCTAGAATATCTCTCAAACCTTTTGGAACTTTTGACAAAATTTCTACCAGTGCTCAATTGAATACATTCAAGTACTTGATAGTGGCTTCTTCCAAAAGTCTTTTGTTAATATCATTGTAAAGATCATAGAATTTAATCAATGTATTGAAATTCCCATCAACAACGATTATCTTAACAATGGTTTTCACAGAGGGAATTGGCTTCTCAATATCAGCCTCTAACTTCTACCTCTTGTTTGTCTTGTTGCTTTCAGAAGGCTTCTCTTTTGACACTTTAACAGCTTTAGTGCATGTGGCCTTCAACTCTTTAAGCTCTTCATTAGAATCTCTTTTCTTCATCCTCCTTTTCCAAACTATCATGTGACCTCTTTGCCTTTACTTTAGTTCTTTTCTTTTCCTTACTGGATGATATGTCTTCCAGTTTCTCAGATTTGGCAGGTTTTTTGGGAACAGGGGCAACAACAGAGCTCCTAGTAGTCCTTGGTGTGGAGGAGGATTTTACCAGAGCACTTGCTTCATCATCACATCACAATCGCACACCAAAATACTTGAATCCATCAGCTATATATATCTGTATCAAGAAATTCAATCAACTGTAGTCAGCTTCAAGAAAACTTAGAACATTTATTAAAAACTCTGCTACGTCAGCTGAATCCATGCACAAATAATAACGTGGACCAAAAAATTATGTTCTCAAATCATCATTCATGTCAGTCGATACCACTGATTGTCACTAATTGCTTATCCAACAACTTTTCTGTATCCGGACCAAGATCAAACACTAGGTCACCCTGTTCTTCTTCTGATTGTGCTAACTAACTGGAACCCGATACTCAAATGCTTATATCTTTTGAATCCTTCATCACCAAAGGCTAAGATTCTAGATTTAGATAGTCCTAACAATCCTTATCACTCCCTCAAATTCGTAGCACACTATGATTTACCACTGGAGAGATCCAGACCAAGATATCGAACCCTGTCACATGCTCTGTTTCTAACATCCAGATTTAGGCAAATCCTCACTCTGACTTTTGGTATGAACAAATCATGTAATGTGGATGTGTAGGATAGACTTAGTTGCCATCAATGACAATACCTATCATGTGTAGCAGTGTCTCTTGCCAACAGATGTCCTTTGTCTCTTAGCTCATTTGAGTTTATTGATTTTCATTCGAAGACTTTGGTAAAGATTGTCCCTTACTTTGAAGAGTATTAGATGACTAAGATATCATTAGAACATTTGAACTATGTTATGTATTTATGTATCAACTGTTATATATAGAAGATAAGAGTTGAAATGTAGTTGAGATAGATTCAATCAAACCCTCCTTTCACATACACATTCAAGGACATAAACTGAGTTAAGTCACTCTTGTTCTAAGAGGACTCAGCTATAGGTTTGATGTCACTATGAAATGATAAGGAAAGATAGAATGTATTGATGAATTTGTTAAACCCTAATCTGATTAAGCCTTAAACCCTAATTATATGAAATTGTGTACAAATGAACGAAATACGATAAATGATCACATAGGGAGGCACTAAATACATAAACTAGAAACATACCAGGATTTAGATTTCTGGAGGCAGAAACTTTGGGGACACTGGGGCGGGTGCCCTAGTCCAACAGGCCACTTTTTCTGTAGATCTATAATAGTGAGGTGAGGAAGATAGCAACCTACTTCAGAGTTTTCAGAGATGACAGTTGGGAGGACTACGGAGCAGGTGCCCTAGTTGAGTAGGTTAAGTTTTCTACACTTTCTTCTCGGATCCTGAATCTCTATCCTCTTCTCATCTTCTTTACAACTCCACTTCACAAACTCTTGCACCTGCAACCTGCAATCACAAAGAGAGGAGTTTGGGGGTTGTGGTGTTTAGGATCTTGCCTCGGTCAAGCTCCAAAATGGTATTCAAGCTTTCCAACACTGTTGTTAGATAGAGTGTGTGCCCTTGCAAGGCAAAGGCCAAATCCAATGATAAGATAGATTGAATGAAACACAAATAGAAGTCATCTTAGAGGTGAAACCCTCATGGAGATGAGGAGCCTTAAAATCATGAGAAATGGGTTGATGAAGCCAAATTTGCAACAAACACAACACAATTTTGCTCTGCCACACAATGAATGCCTTGAATGCTCTTTACTTGATGATCATAAGTTTGCCTTCATCAACTAGGAGTAAAATGAAGTCCTAAACATGTTTATATATGCATTCACACTAAACTTTCATAATTCAAATTGAAAAGGCCGACAAAGGAAACCATTTTAATGGTCATAAACCGACATCTAAAATTTAGGTCCCGATAAAATAGGCCTAGACTAGGGTGAGGGCACCCAATTCTAGGGGTGCTTTTTGAGTCATGATTAAACATTAAAGTGGACCCCTAGGCCCTATTTGACATGGGTTTTGGGGGAAATTGGTCCAGGATAAGTTTTAAGCATGCATAACAAAATTAAGGGGACCTAGAAGCTAAACTAGGTGGTAAAAAGTCATAGGGAAACTTTTTATGACATAACAAGACCTTAATAAATTATGGATATGCAATAAGGGAATCTCAAGAAAGATTAAATATATCTAAATATAACCTAGATAAGGAATATTTCTATGTCAGATGGACTAGAAAATGAGTATAGATCAGACAAGTATGTCTAGAGTTATTAGCCGAAATAGATTAAACTGTAGGATGAGATAGTCTTCAAGTCAAGTTAGAGGTGTGTGAACACACGACTAAGTTTATCACAAACATCTATTTATATAGAAACTTTAGCCAAAGTGATGCATTGCTCTCTGCATGCATTAGTCGATTCACAGTGTCTAGATGGTGTAATTGGTCAGTATGATCATACTTAGCTAGAAGGTTGTCTAGAGTCCTATGGTCGATTGAGTTACGTAGGACACAACACTAGGACTCAGATGGAAATTTGTTAGATCCAAATTTCTATTCTCTTTGTGAAGGGAAGGGCCACTTCCAGGAAGGAAGGTGAGGGGGATTGTCGATCTGTGGTTGGAGGTAAAGCACTCGAATGATGCTTTCCCTCTATAGTAGAAGACTCGCCAAGATTTGAATGACAATTATCAAGATTCCAAAGATAGTACTTTTTATATAAAGTTTCATGACATGATTATGATGTAAAAAATTATACTTTTTCCAAGAGCAATGTGTGTCTAAATGTAAAGTGAAACGTTATCACTACAAGTTATCTTTGAATATAAGGAATTTTAAGGTTGAAAAATATTCAAAAAAAGATGTTCTTTTATTTGTTGATGTTTATCAAATGATTAAAACAAAAATATATTACATTCTTGTATTTCATGTTCTTTACTTTCCTAGTAAATTGTGTGTAAATCCGAGTAATATGAGAAGGCATGTTACATATACATATATTATTGCTCATATTATTATTTGTTGAACTCAAACAAATTAATTGACATATTAACTTTCTATGCATAAGTTGTTTAGGTAATGATAAGATACTGAATTATAGAATCAAGTCCTGATGGCTAGTATGTTTAATACTTAAGCTTGGATTGTCTTACTGTCATACAATAGTGACTTATGAAATTCCCTAAGATATGATTTCAATACTTTTGTCACTTGGATATTATTAAGTATGTTGATTTTGGGTCCTTGAATATGACATACCTAATTGTACTATAGGGTAACAATGAATAACATCAATATATATACCATGGGATGTGATATAAATATATGATCTGACCAATATGTAGTATGGCATCAATATGATTTACTATAGAAGATAATATTATTTATATGTACTACTTATTTTATAAAAAGTAAAACTACAATCCTCTGAGTAAGAGATTCAAATTAGATTGATCTTATGGTTGTGCAAAGGAGTTAAGTTTCCCTATTAACTATTCGTGTTAAGATTCTTAGAAATGTGGTTGAATCTTACAGAATATTCCCCTTTCCGGCACTTAAAACAACTTTTGCCCCTAAAACCATTGTCGTGGTATGATAGGTGGTTTTCTAAAAAGAGACAATAGTTCCCAACATTCTCAAACAACTTTCAAAAAACCAATGACAGTTTTGAGCTCTACAAAATATTTTGTTAGGGTATGGCATATTTTGACCCTATGTACATGCTGACATAATCATGACATAAATACTTTCTTCCCCAATCAACCCTCCTTCATGGTTAGCATTTTGGTTTTAGCACCCAGAGGTTGCAAGCTCTATTCTTAGTCATATTGGCTCTTTTTTTAGAGCATTTTTTTTTGTTTAGACTATAATTTTAAGTGCTTCATAGTGGTGTAGATGGTTTTTTTATTTTGTTGTTTGATTTTTTTAGAAATTGTAAATTCTTGAACATCAAATAATGAGCAATTCCCATTTTGAAACCTTCCAGAGCTTCGTTTGGGCTCATATGGTAAAATTTTTGGGTGCAATTTTTTCTGAAAGTGCATAATTTTTTTATGTACTTATCATTGGTGTAGTCTAATCTATCCAAATTTGTATCAAAATTGTACTTTTAACTTTGTAGCCTTATTTGGCATTTGCAATACACTAAGATCAAGACCATTTTGCTAATTTGGCAAGTGGCAATTGTAATCGCACTAAGTATAAAGTTCCAAGATCATATATTACTGGGAGGGTCTTATAATTGTGTGAATTTTAGGGGGTGATCTTATGTTTTTGTATTTTACTTTGTTGGTTTCTTGATTGAGATATCTTTGGGGGGTTTTAATTTTTGTTGAGGGTTTCATGTCTTTGTAATTTGAAGATCTATCTTAGTTCTTTATAAGTTTTTTTTATTTTATCCTTTTGTAATCATCTTGCAAAGGGGGAACTATAAGCAATGGAGAGATGGTATTTTGAAACACTTACACCATCTTCATCTTTTGCCACATCTATATGGTCTTGTTCCTTAAACAAATACTTTTTGGAGAAAGTTTGTTTGGAATTCTAAAAAAGATCATATCAAAGGAGTGATTGATAGTAGTGTTGATTTTTACATTATGTGTTCCATCTCACATATTGAGTGCCCACACACTCTTTGGAGCAAAATTTGGGAGATATATGGAGATCTTAATACTCAGCCATTCCCAAATGATCTTGTTTTAGACTATTTTGTACCTCTTGATGATTTAGACAATCTACCATATAACTATGATACAAATAAGGAGTTTGATTCTTTGGAAAGCCTTGCATGTTTAAATGATGAGGATGATGAGGCTTCTTCTCTTACTACAAAGACACCTGTTAATCATTCACCTTCATTAATTTAGACTCCCCTTGTTCTTTTTTCTTTAGAGTTTAGTGTTGTTATGGCTTCTAGTACTTTAGTTTAGTAGGATGAATCTTGTCTTTCAGATTTAGCTTTATGGGATGACTTTTTGATATGTATTGTAGATTTTTTTGTAAGATTTGGCTATGGAGATAGCCACCCAAGATTATGGAGGCCTTATGAAAAGTACAAAGAAATTAGAAGATTAATATGACAAGAATATACTATATTCATATCAAAGACTGCAAATATAATGTATGAGATATAATGAGAAACCCTTGGGTATATAGGCCAAGGTGAGACATAGGACAACATAAGATTATGAAAAATGACCTGGCATGAGACATAAAGTGAAAATGCCCTAATAAATCCCCAAGTAAACTTAAGTGACAAGGTGTAAAAAGGACCCAAGAGTGAAACTAGTTAGGGAAATAACCCTATTCACACCAGCACCCCCCCTTAAGTGCAACTTAGGGGGGAATAAGAAAACATGCAAATATGCAATGATGGGTCCTAGTTGCAAGACTTGATGAGGTGCCCATGTAAAAAATAATCTCTCACAATCATAAAAAAAAGGAGAAAACCTATAGGAAAAACTCCTCTCCAAAAGAGAGAAAAGAAATATGAAAGTTGCTCTCAAATGTATAAGGATAAAACCCCGATGAGGAAAAAGTCACCCTCGTAAGAGAGAATGAAGAGAGAAGGTCAAATGCCCCCCTAAAGAAATGTATTGCACCCCTAAGAGAGATTGCAAATGATGGTACTTACTATTAGTGAAGTGTTTGGTGAAGATATTTGCAACCTACTCTATTGTTAGACAATACCACAATTCAATGACATGCTCCTGAATTAGATCCCTAAGAAAATACATGTGGATATTTATCTGTTTGGTCCATTGATGATGGACTAGGTTCTTTGAGATCTAGATGGCACTCTATTTGTTGTAGTAGATGGATTCTAAAAAGTGATGCCAAGTTTAGTGAGGATATTCTAAAACCAAATAGCCTTAGTGGTGGCATTGACAACCCCTTGATACTCAGCCTTAGTTGAAGAAAGAGGAATGGCATGTTACTTCTTACTTTGCCAACAAATGGGACTAGAACCAAGGTGAAAACTATAGCTAAATGTGGACTTGTGATCTTCAATATCACTGGCCCAATTAGAGTTTGTGTATCCAATCAAATCTGAACATGTTCTTGTTGCATAGTGAATCCCATAACTGTGAGTACCCTAAATTTAGCGCATACTGCATTTGTCTACCTTCCAATAAAGCTCATGTGGCTTCGTCATGAAGTATGAAACCATGCCAACTGGAAAGGAAATGTCGAGGTGAGTATGATTCAAGTAGATGAGGCTAGCAAGAATTTGACAACACAAGGTGGCATCAACAAGTGGTGTGGAACACTTCACCTCAAGCTTGACTCCAGACAGAAAGGGAGTCAATGCAAGCCTACAATTAGCCATATGAAACTAAGTAAGAATATCAAGAGCATACTGGAGTTGTACAAGAGAGATCCTAGAAGATTTTAAAATGATCTCAATCCTGAGAAAGTAGTGCAAGAAGCCCAAGTTAGTCATGGTAAATTTTTCATGCAAAGAAATCTTGACTGTGATAATGATGGTTGAGGTGCTCCTTGTGATAACCGAATCATCAACATAGAGAACCAAGAAAATAAGAGAATCCTCTTGTCTCAAGATGTAGACAATTGGATCTAAGTGCCATATGGAGGACCCAATTTAAATAAGAAAGGAATCCATCTTGGCATACAAGCCTGTGGGGCCTATTTGAGGCCATAAAGAGACGTCCTTAGTAAAAAAACTAGTGAAGAATCCTGAATGAACCCTTGTGGAACTATTCCATGTAAATATCCTCACATAGATCCTCATGAAGAAATATACTCTTCACATCCATCTGATGTACAACCCAACCATGAGCTACACCAATAGCTAGATTTAGGTGAATGGAGTTCATCTTGGCAATGGGGGTAAAGGTCTTAGTGTAGTCAACACCAGGAACTTGCATGAGAAACCTTTAGCCACAAGTCTTGCTTTGAACTTGTCAATAGTTTCATCCACAACACATTTGGTTTAATGTCCACTTGTACACTAAACTAATTTTTTTCCCTTGGAAAGTGGAATAAGCTCCCATGTGTTGTTCTTGATCAAAGAGTTATACTCTTCCTCCTTTGTTTAATCCCACTCAACAATTCTTGATGCTTCCTTAAAAGATTGTGGATTTGAAGCAGAGGCAATGTATACATGTGGAAGATGTTGATGTTGTGACTGAGTCCTACGAGTGTCTAAAGGATCCCCAATAAATGTACCTACTAACTGTAGAGTCTAACGAGCCCGTAGAGGCAATGTAGAAGATGGGGATGGAGGATGAGAATCCTCAACCTCAGAATGTGAATGCTTTGAAGATGAAAACCTATGAGTTTGAGGTGAGTCATCTAAGTCACTGTCATCTAAATCCACTGTGGAGGAAGGATGAGGAGGATTAGAGACCAAGCTAGGAGAACTTTCCTTAAAGTGAACACTCCTCTCAATGAAGAGTTCATGCATCTCAAGATCCAAGAGCCAATACCCTTTGACACCATCAGGATATCCAACAAAGATGCAAGGACAACTTTGAGGTTCCAAAGCCTTGCATTTCTCTAAAGGAATGCCTGCCCAAGTAGCATAGAGACAAAAACTCAAAAATGTTGCACAACTAGTTTCCTCTCACACCAAACTTCAAAAGGAGTCATGCCTTTTAAGGCCTTGTCTAGGGAACTTGGTTTGAATGTGAGCAACACAATTAATGGCTTCAACCCAATATTCTGAAGTGAGAGAATGAGCATGAATCATATATCTTGCCATCTCCTTCAGGTTCATGTTCTTCTATTTAGCAACACCATTTTGTTGTGGTGTGTATGTAATTGAATTTTGAATATCAATCCCTTCAAGAGTGCAAAATTGTTCAAAATAGTGGTTCACATATTCTCGACCATTAAGTAACCTCTCTGTTACGCAATCAGAGCTTGAGAACTTTGAGCACCTTGAGAGGCTCGATCATGATCATTCTAGGTGGGTCTTGTACCTATAAAGCATTCCAATCAATAATATGATTATCACCTGTTATATACTTTTTCAAATATGAAACATGAAAAACATTATGCATCCTAGCAAGAGCTAGTGGTAGAGCGATTCTGTAGGCAACTAGATTGATAACTTTGAGAATTTTGAAGGGTCCTACATATCAAGGAGCTAATTTGGAAGACTTTCCAAACTTTATGGAACTCTTCAAAGGTTTGACCCTCAAAATATTTTTTTCTCCAACTAAGAATTTCCTTGGTGTACGCTTGGCATTAGCATAACTTTTTTGTCTATCATTTGCTTCTGCCAATCTATTCTTGATTAGCTTAATTTATTCTTCCATTTCTAACAAAATTTCTAGACCGATGCTAATCCTATCTTCTAGCTTATCCCAACTTATAGGAGTTCGACATCTTCTATATAATGCTTCAAATGGAGACATCTTGATAGAAGAATTGTAGGAGTTGTTATAAGCAAAATCCACAAGCGATAGATACTCTTCCCACTTGTATTGTTGAACCATGCTATACATCCTCAACAAATCTTCTAAGACTTGATTTATCCTTTTAGTCTGAGCATTTGTCTTAGGGTGATAAGTCAAGCGTATATTAAGCTAAGTTCCTAGTGCTGAAAACAAAGTTTGCCAAAATCTTGACATCATGCACACATCTCTATCTGAGATAATCTTCTCAGGAACTCCATGCAATTTAAACACTTCCTACACAAACTAGTGAGCTATGACTGGTGCTCCATATGTTAAATTCCTAGGTATAAAGTAAGTGAGCTACCTTGGTGAGTTTGTCCACCACCACTAAAATAGCATCATGTCTATTTCGAGACATTAGGAATGTCCATGCTATGACTTGCCACTTCCACTCTGGAATATCGTGCAGATACACAAGTCTTGCTGGATGCTAATGCTCAGCCTTGACTCTCTGGCACTCTAGGCAACTTTCTATGAATCTTGCAGCGTCATTCTTCATTCCTTTCTAGAAATAAAGAGGTTTCACATCGGCTAGGAGTTTAGTTACTCCTGGATATCTGAATATGGTGAGGAATGAACTTCCTTCCACACAAGGTTTCTCAATTGTTCTGAATTTGGAACATACATCTCTCCTATGTATCTTATAAGCCCATATGATTCAAAGTAGAACCCATCATACCTCAAGTCTTGAGGATTTAATGTGAGAGTTTACTTAACCTACTCATAGAACTCATCAAATTTTACAATACTAAATCCTTGAAGTTGAAGTGGATAGAGACAATTGAAGAGACATGCCTCTGTCAACTTAGAGCATCCGCTACTTGGTTCTCTTTTCTCTTGATATAACTTATCTTAAATTCATAGTTGGATATCTACTCCAGCCATCTCCTTTGTCAATCATTCAGATGAGGTTGGGTAAATATGTACTTAAGACCATGATGATTTGACTTTAGTTCAAAAGGCTTTCCTAGCAAGTAGTGTCACCACACTTGCAAAGCATGCACAATTGCTGCTAACTCTAAGTCATGAGGAGCATAATTCTATTCATATGCTCTCAACTTCTTGGATTCATAGGCTACTACTCACCCATTTTTCATAAGCACTCCACCTAAACCTTCACCTAAGGCATCAGTGATTACAACAAATTGACTTTCTAGATCAGGAACTTTCATTATTGGTGCAGTAGTCACCCTCTCTTTTAACTAATCATAACATTTATCTGACCAATCAAAATTCTTTCCTTTACTCTGAAGCGAATGATTGGGCTTGCAATCTTAGAAAAGTTCAAAATGAACTTTTTGTAATATCTAGCTACCCCATGAAACTACACACTTCATGCACATTCTTTGGCACATGACACTCAAGTATAGCTTGAATTTTTGTAGGGTCTACTAAAATTCCTTCAACGGATATTATATGTCCCAAATATTGTATCTCTTTCTAAAATATAGTACACTTTGAAAGCTTCCCAAACAACTTATGCTCTCTCAGCCACTGTAGAACTAACTGTAGATGCTACAAGTGTTCTTCCTCATTCTTAGAATAAATAAGAATGTCATCAAGAAATACTAAAACAAATTTATCCAAGCAATCCCAAAAAACATTGTTCATTAGGTTCATGAATGTTGCAGGGGCATTCGTAAGTCCAAAAGGTAGAACCATGAACTCATAATGTCCATACCTTATTCTGAAAGTTGTTTTAAAAATGTCCTCATCTTTTATTCTCAGCTGATGGTATCCGAATCACAGATCGATCTTAGAAAACACTGTTGCATTATGCATCTGATCGAAAAGATCATCAATAAGCGGTAAATGACACTTATCCTTTATCGTTGCTTTGTTAAGCATACAATAATCTATACAAAGATGCAAAGTTCCATCCTTCTTTTTAACAAAGATTAGATGTGCTCCCCAAGGAGAAACATTGGGTCTAATCAACCCTTTAGCCAACATCTCCTGAAGTTGGGCTTTCAATTCCATTAACTCCATAGTAGTCATACGGTATGGAACCTTTGAAATTGGCTCATATTCGAGTATTATATCAATTAAGAAATCAAAAGCTTTCTTCAGAGGTAATCCTAGAAATTCATCTGGGAAAACATCTTGAAATCTTGAAGGAAGGGATAGTTCTCCAAAGATACACTTTTATTACTAGGATCCTCTTCTACTCGATCCATTTGACAACAAAAATTTGACAACCTTTTCGCCTAGCCCTCTTTAGTTGCATAGCAGAGATTGGTCTAATCTTGACTTATCTTTGAGTGCCTTGCAAAAAGACTGTGTTTCCTACATTGTCTAGATACTCAACTATTTTTGCAAAATAGTTGAAATTGGATCTATGCCTCCATAGATGATTTATTCCTAAGATAACATCATAGGAACCTAGGCCCGGGCTACAAACAAATTCACCTCAGTCGAAAAACTAGGAAGTTCAATCTTGGCTTCAAATAGACACCGCTCTACGTAAGCTTTAGTCTAGTTAGAATATTCAATTGACTAGGGTTTTGCCATTTATCCAACTCTTCTAGGAAATTTACTTAATAATCTTGGAGAAATAAAACTTTTAGTTGCTCTAGTATCAATCAAAATAGAAATAGGAACTCCAAACAAAGTACCTGTAGTCTCAATGGGAGTAATTTGGTACTCCGCTTAATGGTTGTCTAAAGCTACATGGATCCTTTGTTTAAAAGTTGCTTGTTGGGTGGGTAAAGCATTACCACACTACTGAACTCCTTGATTCTTGGTGGGACATTGGTTTGCATATTAATCTCCACCATGCAGGTGAAACATCCTGCAGTTGATCCTCTCTTCTCAGCAGATTTGCCTGAATTATTATCATTCCTTTGGACATTTCTATTACTCTTCTTCTCATCTTTGGGTCCATTTCTATTATTTTTGGAGCCATTATCACTTTTATTATTCACATCTTGTTTACCATTCCTTTTCTTGAAAGGTTGAAAAGTTGGTGTATTATTAAACCTCTTGTGATTATTCTCACGATATGCAGAAATTGACTTATATTTTTGCTCTTATTTGATTGCCTTCTCTAAAACTTGGTCCATAGTGGTAGGACCATGCACATCCACTTCTCCACCTATCTAGGCATTCAGACCCATGATGAATTTCCTGATCATGAACCTTTCATCTTTCTAATATTGTGTCACATACTTCAGGAGACAAGTGAACTTTTCCCGATATTCTACCACTGACATATTCCCTTGTCATAGATTCTAAAAATCTTTTAGCTTTTGGTCGAAGAAAAGCTGCGGTAACCACCTCTGACGAAATAAGACAATAAATTAATCCCAAGTTAAACTCAGAGAACTTAAGCCCAGTTGCATTTTCTTTTTCATCCACCACATGGACGCTTCTCCTACTAGCTAAAAGGCACCCCATACTACCTTGGTTATCTTAGAGTAATTTCAAATCTCAAAATACTTTTCTGTCTCTATCAACCAAGCTTCAGCAACATCACCACTTTTTGTTTCATCAAACTTAGGTGGTGTGACTTTCTTCATATCTCTTGATAGCTCAAAGGCAAGTCTACTTCTCTTCTCTTCTAGAGACATAGTCTTATCGACATTCTCCCTTTGATCACTATAGATACTAGATTCATGGACATATTCATCATCTCCTTGATGTAAGTCCTCATTTCCTCCTTCGGATCTACCTTGACCCCTAACCTCCTATTCTAAGTTTCCAAGCCTTTCCTTGGTTTCATTCAACATGGTCAATATTTGATCCAGCTTAGCTATTGGGTTTTCTGAAGGATTCAACTCTCCTTAACTATCTTCAAGATTTTTTCAAGTTCAAACCATGATGATACTCTATATCACACCTGATATTCATATCAAATTATAAATTAGAATTCAAAATAATACATCTCAGTAATTCAAAATTCATCAATAAAATCCATTCACAAAATTGAGATTTATGCAAAACAATCTCATCCTTATTATAATTTATTCTAGGTATAATTACATCCTTATTTAAATAATTAACCCGACATGACTACATGTCACTGTCAGTTAAAGGATATTCCTCAGGTTCCTCTTCCCCATCAGAATCCAGTAAAACAAACTTAGAGGGTGGATGTACACGCAGGTACCTCTCCATCACCTCTTTTACTAAAATAGGGGTGAGAATATGGAAATCAACATGAATGAAAAAAATAACAAAATGCAATAAAAACAATGTAATACATTCACATTGATCCACAATCCATCGATAAGGTGGAGAGTGTTGCACCCAAAACACTCTAGCTTTACCCAAAGAGATGAATGTTGATTGCTTGATTCTGTAGCATAATGGTAAGGTAGATGATTGATAGATGGAAGATTGAATGATGCAAGAGGGATAGATGATAGATAGATCGAGAGGAAAATTTAATAGCATGAGGATATTAGAAGAAGATTCGTTACAAATGGCTCAAGAGAGGCTACCTTTATAGAAAAGGCAAATTTGAATGGACGGTTGTGATTGAGAGTTATTTTGAATGATATGGACGGTTGAGATTGATTAGGGTTGATTAGGGTTTCTTGCACCTCAAGAAATCGTAGTCATGTGACAAGTGTGTGAAGGAGAATGAAAGGAATATGTCTCATGTGTGATTGTGTACACAAATACTAAAAATAGATTCTATTAGTTGTACATGTGAAGGATATTAAATTAAAGTTGTACTACAACACATGAAAGATGTACTACTACACATGAGTGGATGGAGAGATGGACAAGTGTCGATTTGTGGTGAAAGGTGAGAATAATTAGTTGGGAAATTAATTAAACAAATAGATTTTATTTAATTAATTGGGAAGTGGTTAGGATATGATATGAAAATGATATGGAAATTAATTAAATAATGTAAAATCATTATTTAATTAATGGGAAAGTGGATTAGCATGGGATAAGTGAAAGTAATTAAATAAATAAAATTTACTTAATTAATTAGATAATGGATTAGGATAGGATTATGATGGAATTAAGAATGGGATGACCTAGGACCTAGGGCAAAACATTACATGGTCATTTGTTAACAAGACCTAGACGATTTTCAGTGTCTATATTTGCCCCTCTTTGAGATGATGTTGCGAGATGATAAGATTTATGTCAAGTAACATCATTTCAAAGAAGCTAAGGAAATGGATAGAAGAAAAGGATAGGGTGATGATGCCCCCTCGAGAGAATAGGCGGGTTGGACAAACACGAGCAGGCTCTTGAAATGAAATGGAATTAGTCAAGGATGAAAGGTAAGGATGCGCTATGCTGCAATAAAAGTGAGCAACCATGATGTTTGATATAGCACGAGATGTTATGCACCAAGGTATAAGAACCAAGGTGACGATGTGTCTTGTGCCCCAGCATAATACAACCTTGTCTAGATACAAGATATGAATATTAGCTAGGTTGGGTTCAGATACAACTGCAAGTTGAAAATGATAACACACACAAGAAAGCAAGCAATCATGCACAAATGATTCAAAAACAAACAAGGTATTGCCCCTGTCAAGATGTAAACCAATGATTAATTGATTGATTGATTGATGATAGTGTTGTCATTGCAGGGAACGATATATCCCTAGATCAACACAAGGATGTGGGAACCATATATCCCATTGATGATGATGATGATGATTGTTTGATTGATTAATTTGGTTTACAACAAGATTAGGATCAAGACTATAGATTGTAATTGGATAATTTGACAAGATTGATTAACTTGATTGGTATGGATTAAGGATGACTTGCATTTGGAATTATTGCTTGAAATCAATTTGAGTTGAGTTGATTGAAGAATTGATTTGATGATGTGATTGGATTGATATGAGTGTGTTGGGTGAATATTTTGCCTTCAACTAGCTGAAGGTAAAATGGTTATATCAATCACAGTGTAATGAGATAAATCTCTCCTCTCAGTAAGGGGAGGTTCCCTATTAACTATTACAAACTTATTTGCACTTAAAACTAATTTTGGGGTGAATCCATGTCATCCATTTCTTTTTTTTTTTTTTCAGAAATGATGTTTACAATATAAAAGAGCACTTTCACAATACAAATTGAAATGACCAAGAAACTCATGAGAGCACAAAGTCTATCGTTGCTCCTTTTATTGATTTACAATTTAGAACCAAGTAGGATAAGGTGCAGCTCAAAGTCTTCACCGAATACTACAACAAAACATATGACCACAAAAGGTAATAGTAGTTCAAAGCCTTTCCAATATCTTTTACTTTAAAACATAAAATCACAAGCTAAAGATAATTGTTGTAGTAGAAAGTCTCCAAAATCAGCTTTAGAACATCTCCCAGATTATTCACACTCACACTACAATTTGATCACGTAGATAAGATAGTATAAGGAAAAGGACATAAGAACAATGTCCAATACACCACAAGTTATTCCAATGCAAAGATTGAAAGATTGCTTGCTTTTCTATTCACTTGATAAAATATGATTTACAATTTGAACACAAAGTCTCAAAATGCTCTTCAATTTAGCAGAGTTCCTCTTCAATAACTAAAAGATGATAATTACAATGGGGGTCCTCTTTATTTATAAGAGGAATTGAGAGCAAAAATAGGAAAAGAAAAACTAACTATGACTTATTCAACGAAGGAGTCCTTTTTGATTTGGGACTTCCTATGTTTTTACATGTAATTATATATGAGAAAAGTACATGTAAATATGTCCAAAATTATTTCAAAAGTACATCTAAAAAATAGAAAATAAACTAAGTAATGAAAAAGCTGCTTCAACTTGCACTGCCTTCTTTCTTCATGTGGCAATCATACATGGTGAATGCTGCTTGCATCACAAGACTGTCCGGACTAACTGTGTTCTTGAAAATCATCTGGGCTCTGACTATTGCATCTCTGACCGTGGTAATTGATTTTTCATGGCTAGTTAAGTTGGCCTTCAAATTATCCAAAGTTAACTGGTTATCAAGAATATTATCCACGGAGGCTATTGAAAATGTTTTGTCCTCAAACTCCTTCTGAAACATATTCTCAAATTCCTAGATCATTTCTTCTGCAGATAGAAATCAATTATCTTGTGACACCAAATTGCATGGCAACTCCTCTAACTTGTGCAAGAGACTAACATCACTTTGGTCACTTAGCTTTCTTGCAGTTTCTAGGTCATTGAGCAGATCTTTCAGCACACAGCTTCGATATGTCAATGCCTCCTTAGTCTCAGTATATGAATCCCTATTTGGAATGACACCAATTGATATCAAAGCACTTATTTTCAACTTCCTCATCTCTACCCACTTATCATGATACTATTCTAAATGCTCAATATCCTAAGAAATAACATCAATCAAATCATCAAGTTCTATCCTAATTTTCTCCATTTTGCTTGTTTTCTCAGCTAGCTCTATAAGAAGAGAGATTCCCCATGTGCGCATCCTTTCCAAATATTCTTCAAGCACTTTCTCCTTAAGGTGAGTCTTTTCATCTTTCTGGATGACAGGATCTTCTACAGAAATGGCCTCAGGAGTCACTAATTCTAAATTCAAAGTAATCTTCCTTACCATTGCAGTCAATTGTTCTACCATTGCTTTATAATGATCCTTCATCTCCTTTTCTTTGTCAAACTTCTGAATTAGAATATCCATTGCTGACTGCATATCAGTCTTTGCACTCTCATGTGTTATTTTGCCCAACTCAATCCTAGAAATAGAGTAATCATTCATACTAAAATTTTCTATGGTAGCATCCTGTGAGGGCCTTGCAATCTCCACAAATTTGTGACCTTTGTCACCCAACACTTTTGAAAGAATTTTTGGCTTCATGGGAGTCTTAGCCTTAGCAGGCACCAGCTTACCAAAATCGAAGTCATCTAGGGAGATGGCTTGTTTTTTTCTTTTAGGTGTATATGCTGACAACCACGGAGGAAGTACATAAGTACTCACATTCAGATCTATTTCCATTGTTGGTGTTAATGGAACTGCACTAGCACTGGAAGTAGAAACAATAGGTGGAGTATTAGTAAACACTTCACCTAACACATTCACATTTGAAACTTGCTCAAAACCCATTACAAAGTGATCAAATATTGAAGAATCTCCAATATCAAAAGATGAGGAGGACAGACTAGGAACAAACTCAGAAGAACAAAGAACATCATCAAAAGTAGTTTGAGGATTATCAAAAATTATTTTTGAAGGTGATGGAGATTCAGAAGATGGGATGTCAATAGGTGAAGCAGACAGAGGAATTGAATTAGGTATACTAGACAAAGGAGAAGAAACCCCCATATCCTGTTGTACATTCTCCTGTGAAAACAAAACTTCATCTCCTTGTCCTTCTGTCGGTCTATTTTCAACCTCCATTTCCTCGGCAGCTGGCTCATCAGTATTCTGTTTCTCAATTTCCATTTCTTCTACCTTAGATTCTTTTTCTACAGCCTTTGACTTCTTTGACACAAATTTGATCCTGGGCTTATGTGGCTTGGAAGAAGAGGGAATGTCACTCTTGTTCTTTGTTCTATTCTCCACCCTCTTACCTGTTTGTTCTTGGGCTTCAGTCTCTAATCCCATAAGGAATTCTTTCAAAGCAATTCCCTTAACTGCTAACCACTTGTTGGTGTTAGCCAATATAGGTTCAAACCTTTTCCTTAGAGAAGTCAATTCTTTTTGAGACCATTGGATAGAAGGAAGAGGAGAACCAGCAACCTATTCAGTATTTTACCTAGGATCAATCAACTCTTCCTCATCCACCAGGTCTTCAAGAATATCAGCCAATCCTAGATACTCAATCTATTCCAGAGATAACCTGCTATAGTCCAATTTTCTGATATCTTCCTCTGTCCTCAAGTCCACCCAGGCGTCTTCAACCATTGGTTCATAAAACTGGGTCTTCCTCTTGATCTTGTCTTTTACACCCCTGTAATCAAACCTTGATCTTTGTTTGAACTGTTTCATGGTCACTAGCTGCATTTTAGTTTCCATGACTCTAGCCTGAAGGACTTCAGATCATCATAAGAATATGCCAAGACATCAATGTAATGGCGAAGGAGTGTAGTGAATTTAAATTTCTCGTTGGTAGTGCAACACTTCCCAATGTTGGCCATTTTGGGATCTACCTCATAGCTCAAATTTACTTGTTCAAATTCCGTAGACGAACTTGAATCAAGTTGTTGCTGCTATTTAATGTATCTGTCATGCTTATCAAATAGCTTTTCCAGGGAAACCAAACCTTTTGGAATCTTATTCCCTTTTAGTTGAAGAAACTCTTCACTAGTTTGTGAATCTACTTCAGAACATATTCCCGTGTTGGAGATTCACTACCTTCAAAATAGAGCTCATCAAAGCTATATGTCTTTTCCAAGAAAGATATGATTTGATTATCACCATTGAACACCTGCCAATGGTCATCATTATCCGGTACACTTGGTCAAAAAACCAACTCAATTGTGTACTTGTTACCTTTGAAGTCTTTATGGGGAACCATGAGGGTGGCAGAGACAGCTAATGAATCAACACGATCATTAAACTCTCTTGGTATTGCAGAAATGTTGAAAGCATCAAAACCTTCGATGCAATTCCAAACACGGTTACGATAGTGCCTCAACCTTTCATTTTTGGTTTGATATAAATTTCTCACTTGGCAAACAACTAATTTAGTATCTCCTTGAGCATGAAGATTTTTAACACCTTTAGCATGAGCAGCCTCCAATCTGAGCAACAATGACTCATATTTAGCGGTGTTATTGGTATTGTCAAATTGCATATTGTATGAGAAAGGGAAGATATCACCCTGTGGAGATATCAAAACAATTCTGGCTCCAGAACTGGTAGAGGAACAACTACCATCAATTTCTAAAACCCAAACATCATTTGAATTTCTTACTTTGATGTTTTTGTTACTAGTAGATTCTTCTTCATCAGGAAGAGAAGATTCCAGCATCACTATGCTCTCATCTAAACTTTCATCTGATTTACTAGAAATATCCTCTGATTTTGCATCTGAAATGTTGGAGCTCTCGTCTAATGAACTAGAAGTATCTTCAGTAGACAAGAAATAATAACCCATTCCCGAGGACTCAAATAAAATTTGGGCTTTGGGATTTTCTGTTTGGGTAACAATATATTTTGCTTCTTTCTCAGGAAGCAACTTTTGCATGACGCCGTTAATAGGTATCCTTGCTTCAGACAGGTCCATGTTTAGTTCTCCACCCACATCTTTACAAAAGTTACGCCCGAGAAGAATGCAATAAGAGGCTGGAACAACAACCACTAGGACAGTCATCTTAATCCTCTTGTCTGAAAAGGCTGCAAATGCAAATTGGGCATCTTTGATTTGGCCCAACAATGGCACTTGCTTATTTTCCATGGAGAAACATCTCCCAAAGGTCTTAGTTAAGGTGAGACCAAGGGTGTCTACCACTTTTGTAGGCATGACATTATTAGAGGCCCCAGAATCTATTATGCAATTGCTCAACTTATGACCATTTACCAATAGAGAAACATAGAAAGGTTCTATTTTTCCTGGGGAAAAAAGGGGAGTAGTGAAGATTATTTTGGGTGGAATTGTTCTTTGAGGAATCATGGGCAACTTTTGGAAGGTCTTGTCCTGTAGGGACAGTCTTGTTTTTAACGTATTTAGCTAACCTATCAAACTGTTCGGGATTAGGTTGTGAATACTCAACCTCAGACATTTAGATTTTGGTCTTCCTAGCATGATCTATTATATCAAATAGCTGAAATGAACTAGGGACAGAGGAAGAAAATCCATCATTCTGGGTTTTATTAGGGGTAGTATTGGTCTGAGGGACAGAAGTAGAAGATACAGGATTGTTAGATGTACTTGCTTATTTCCAACCGGGTCCTTCGACTAAAAAGGCAACGGAGTTCCCTATTTGGCAATTGAGATCATTGACTGAGGATCCTCTCTTGCCTTTCCTTTATCAACTTGCTAATTTGACTAATTCTGAGACCTGGTAAAAATAACATATGCTCCATCATATACTTCTCCTTCTTTTTCAGCTTCATCTTTGTAATTCAGAAAGCCAATGGTAGAGTCGCCAGCTAATTCTTCTTCTCCTTCTGTAAAAAGATTAGCATCATTCTCTTGATCCAACTCAGGTTGGAAAGAATGCTCATGTTCTACTTCATAATAGCCAACTACTGAGTTAACCGGCACTGCTTCAATGATGAGTTTCCCCTGTGTGGGTGGAAGACGATTTTGTTGCCCTTGATTTCTGGCAGCATTGCCTTGATATGAATTGTTAGGAAATGTTCTTCTTGGTATATCCCTATAAGAAGGAGGGGTAGACATACCTTGTGACATTTGCCTTTTCAAAGCTAGCAACTCATTTGCTAACTTTTGCACCATAGGATTTGTGGTGCTTGTGGAAGGATTATCAGTATAGGATTGACCTCTATTCCTGTTGGAATCTCTTCTTATCTTACCTGCAAGGATAAGATCATCTTCAACTTTAGTAGCCAAAATTTGAGTTGCGGGAAGATTTGCAGGGCCAACCCACCTTAGCAGAAATCTCACCTCGGGAAGTTGAGTATTGATAAAGAAACACTTAAGATTCTCCGCTGTTGGCTGAGCGGTTGTAGGAATCTTGTTTGTCAGCTTATTGAACTTAGTGATGAAGTCTCGCATGGGTTCATGTGGCTCTTTCTTCATCTATGTTAGCTATGCTAACAAGGCATGTGCATCTTCCACAGGTTTGAACCTGGCTTCGAACTTGGTCTTGAGAGTGTTCCAACTCGTTATAGTTTGAGCTTGAAGATGGTAAAACCAATCTGCAACAACACCTTGCAGTGTTTCCACAAAAAGTCTTACTGCTACATCTTCATGTTCCACACCTAATACACCGCAAGCTATGCAAAAAGCTGCAATGTGTTCATCCGGATGGACTTTCCCATCGCCATAGAACTTAGGAAAATTCTTCCTTGAACTACAAGGTAGTTCATGTAATGGTGGAGTTAAATTCAAAGGACCAAACGTGTTACCCTAAGGGGCTTGAGCTGCCATGGTGCACTAATTAAAGGGTGGGATAACAAACCTTTGGGGAATACGAATGGACAAAACTCTATTAGTACTAGAACTAGAAACTTCACCTGGTATTGGAGACCTGACGTTGGTAGGAGGAAAACTCCTGGTTCACTGAAGTCAAGGTCGTGGAAGCAAAAGACCAAAGTTAGTTTGTTGCATCAACTCAAATACAAGATCAATAATATCTTGAGCTCTCTTTCTTCTTGTATACCATGAGTCTACCAGAATGCAATGTACTCAACAAAATTTTGAAAAATCTCAAAACAATGGAAAAAAACTCTAATGCTTCAACTCAGAGCGTGAGGCTTCAAGTTGCGCGTTCCTTCCCCAGCAGAGTCGCCAAAAACTATTGGGTGAATATTTTGTCTTCAACTAACTGAAGGAAAAATGGTTATATCAACCACAGTGTAATGAGATAAATCTCTCCTCTCAGCAAGGGGAGGTTCCCTATTAACTATTACAAACTTATTTGCACTAAAAATTAATTTTGGGGTGAAACCATGTCATCCATTTCTCTTTTTTTAGAAGTGATGTTTACAATATAAAAGAGCACTTTCACAATATAAATTGAAATGACCAAGAAACTCACGAGAGCACAAAGTCTATCATTGCTCCTTTTACTAATTTACAATTTAGAACCAAGTAGGATAAGGTGTAGCTCAAAGTCTTCACTGAATACTACAACAAAACATACGATCACAAAAGATAATAGTAGTTCAAAGCCTTTCCAATATATTTTACTTCAAAAAATAAAATCACAAGCTAAAGATAATTGTTGTAGCAGAAAGTCTCCAAAATCAGCTTTAGAACATCTCCCAGATTATTCACACTCACACTACAATTTGATCACATAGATAAGATAGTATAAGGAAAAGGACATAAGAACAATTTCCAATACACCACAAGTTATTCCAATGCAAAGATTGAAAGATCGCTTGCTTTTCTATTCACTTAATAAAATATGATTTACAATTTGAACACAAAGTCTCAAAATGCTCTTCAATTTGGCAGAGTTTCGCTTCAATAACTAAAAGATGATAATTACAATGGGGGTTCTCTTTATTTATAAGAGGAACTGAGAACAAAAATAGGAAAAGAAAAACTAACTATGACTTATTCAACGAAGGAGTCCTTTTTGATTTGGGACTTCCTACATTTTTACATGTAATTACATATGAGAAAAGTACATGTAAATATGTCCAAAATTATTTCAAAAGTACATCTGAAAAGTAGAAAATAAACTAAGTAATGAAAAAGATTCTTCTAGTTGCACTGCCTTCTTTCTTCATGTGGCAATCATACATGGTGAATGTTGCTTGCATCCCAAGACTGTCCGGACTAACTGTGTTCTTGAAATCATCTGGGCTCTGACTATTGCATCTCTGACCGTGGTAATTGATTTTTCATGGCTAGTTAACTTGGCCCTCAGATTATCCAAAGTTAACTGGTTATCGAGAATATTATCCATTGAGGCTACTCAAAATGTTTTGTCCTCAAACTCCTTTTGAAACATATTCTCAAATTCCTGGATCATATCTTCTACAGAAAGAAATTGATTATCTTGTGACACCAAATTGCATGGCAACTCCTCTAACTTGTGCAAGAGACTAACATCACTTTGGCCACTTAGCTTCCTTGCAGTTTCTAGGTCATTGAGTAGATCTTTCAACACACGGCTCTGATATGTCAATGCCTCCTTAGTCTCAGTATATGAATCCCTATTTGGAATGACACCAATTGATATCAAAGCACTTATTTTCAACTTCCTCATCTCTACCCACTTATGATGATACTATTCTAAATGCTCAATATCCTGAGAAATAACATCAATCAAATCAAGTTCTATCATGATTTTCTCCATTTTGCTTATTTTCTCAGCTATCTCTATAAGAAGAGAGATTCCCTATGTGCGCATCCTTTCCAAATATTCTTCAAGCACTTTCCCCTTAAGGTGAGTCTTTTCAGCTTTCTGGATGACATGATCTTCTACAGAAACGGCCTCAGGAGTCACTAATTCTGAATTCAAAGTAATCTTCCTTACCACTGCAGTCAATTGTTCTACCATTGCTTTATAATGATCCTTCATCTCCTTTTCTTTGTCAAACTTCTGAATTAGAATATCCATTGCTGACTGCATGTCAGTCTTTGCACTCTCATGTGTTATTTTGCCCAACTCAATCTTGGAAACAGAGTAATCATTCATACTAAACTTTTCTATGGTAGCATCATGTGGGGGCCTTGTAATCTCCACAAATTTGTGACCTTTGTCTCCCAGCACTTTTGAAAGAATTTTTGGCTTCATGGGAGTCTTAGCCTTAGCAGGCACTAGCTTACCAAAATCAAAGTCATCTGGGGAGATGGCTTGTTTCTTTCATTTAGGTGTATATGCTGACAACCACAGAGGAAGTACAGAAGTACTCACATTCGGATCCGTTTCCATTGTTGGTTTTACTAGAACTGCACTAGCACTGGAAGTAGAAACAATAGGTGGAGTATTAGTAAACACTGCACCTGACACATTCACATTTGAAACTTGCTCAGAACCCATTACAAAGTGATCAAATATTGAAGAATCTCCAATATCAAAAGATGAGGAGGACAGACTAGGAATGGACTCAGAAGAATGAAGAACATCATCAAAAGCAGTTTGAGGATTATCAAAAATTATTTTTGAAGGTGATGGAGATTCAGAAGATGGGATGTCAATAGGTGAAGCAGACAGAGGAACTGAAATAGGTATACTAGACAAAGGAGAAGAAACCCCCATATCCTGTTGTACATTCTCCTGTGAAGACAAAACTTCATCTCCTTGTTCTTCTGTTGGTCTATTTTCAACCTCCATTTCCTCGACAGCTGGCTCATCAGTATTATGTTTCTCAATTTCCATTTCTTCTACCTCAGATTCTTTTTCTATAGCCTTTGACTTCTTTGACACAAATTTGATCCTGGGCTTATGTGGCTTGGAAGAAGAGGGAATGTCACTCTTGTTCTTTGTTCTATTCTCCACCTTCTTACCTATTTGTTCTTGGGCTTCAGTCTCTGATCTCGTAAGGAATTCTTTCAAAGCAATTCCCTTACCTGCTAACCACTTGTTGGTGTTAGCCAATATAGGTTCAAACCTTTTCCTTAGAGAATTCAATTCTTTTTGAGACCATTGGATAGAAGGAAGAGGAGAACCAACAACCTGTTCAGTATTATACCTAGGATCAATCAATTATTCCTCATCCACCAGGTCTTCAGGAATATCAGCCAATCCTAGATACTAAATATATTCCAGAGATAACCTGCTTTAGTCCAATTTTTTGATATCTTCCTCTGTCCTCAAGTCCACCCAGACGTCTTCAACCATTGGTTCATGAAACTGGGTCTTCCTCTTGATCTTGTCTTTTACACCCCTGTAATCAAACCTTGGTCTTCATTTGAACTATTTCATGGTCACTAGTTGCATTTCAGTTTCCATGACTCTAGCCTTTGCGACGGTTGATACTTAAAACCTGCCAACTTCTACTGGAAATCTGAATCCTGGTTTCTTAAGTTCCATTTGCTTATTATGTACGACAATCATTTGTCTACATAATTCCATTAGAACAAGTTTATCTGAAGGAAACCTTGGCAACATATAAGGATAACCTTGGAAAAAGCCAACCCTTAAATATGAGAAAGTAGGAATTGTAAAAACATACATCCATAATCATTCACCACTGACCAAGATTCATCTGAAACTCTTCTTTGCTCTAACTGAGGGTCAAAAAGACACAAGAACACTATGAAGAAAGCATCATTTACCCTCCTAAAGTGGTGAATAGAACCTTTCAATGTCAATTGAGGATAGTACTGATATCCAGGAACCACTCTCCTATCTCCTTCAGATGTCGAACCTAGAAAAATCCTCACTGAGGCTGCTATATATGCAAGGTAAGAAGTCATATAGAATTTGAAATTAGTGGATACCTTAGTCAATTTCTCATGTAGAGCATTTCTAATTTACTCACCCCAAAAGATGGATTGTTTGCTTTGAAGTATAATCTTGATAAAAGGGTACAACCATTCATGAAAAAGAGAGGAAGAAGCCAACCCCCTTATCCTGCTAAGAAGAGTTATGAGATCACCAACCTCCTCAATAAAATCACTTCTAGGAAAAATCCTCGGCCACTTGGATAAGTTTGACCTTGAAGTCTTAATCCATTTGGTGTTGATTGTCTTCTTAGCCTTTTCAGAATTCTTATCACATTCCTTTTGGGCTTCAGCAAAATCCAATTTTACAACTTCTGTAGCAGCAGGACACATAAAAAATTTATCAATGAATTCCATATCCAATCTGATTATCACATTGCCATTCGTATCCACCACTACCCTAGTGTCTCTGTTGTAGAACAGAGCACACTGGAGAACAAACTCAGTATTATGAGCTGCCACCGGGAAAGATGACACCAAGTGAATGTTGCTATCAACAATCTTCTTCATTGCAAAACTAGGGTTATTAGACTTAGTTCTTTCCACAAACTCAACCATGTCTATGTGGCCAATCTCTATATCTTGAATGTCATCAACATTAACCGAGGTGATTGGAAAAACACCCTGATACTTATACTTCATTGCTTTCGACTTCTTTGGAGACAACTCAGTCATCTGAAAAAGCTAACACTAGAAAGATGTCAATGGAGAAAGAAAATCCACAGAAGAAATTGCAACAAAAAGCCATGATCATGCAATTAGGGGAAATACTGGTAATCTGGGAAAATTGCATGTCAACGATCACGACTAGAGGGATACACTTGAAAGGACTAGAGTGCAAGCGGGTTGAAAAAATGGAGGAAAGTGGGCTCATGAAAGCAAAGTTGAAAATCTCTTAGAGTTAGAAAATTGAGAGAGTAAATGCATGGGCGGCAAAATTTGCTACCCTTGCATTAGAGGGATGTATTGCAGGTGTCAGGGCAACAAATTTTGCCGACCCTACATGTTGGAAAGACTTCGATGTAGGTGCAAAGTCATCAAAATTTACTGCCATTGCATATGTTTTAGGAAAATGTGTTTGATGTAGGGGCAGAAAAATTTTCCGCCCTTACATATGAGGGAACAAGCAAGTTTTAATGTGAAGTCAGTCAAAATGACCGCTAAGGCATATGCTCTTGAAACTCCAAGTTATCTATGAAAGCGGAACTTTCTATCGGCATTGCATATTGGGGGTAATACACAGTGTGTAAGGGCGGTAGTTTTTACCACCCTTACATGGGGATAAGCAAGCTTGATATGTATGCACAAGTGGCAAAATTTCTCGTTGATGCATACATTGAAAAAGGTTTGTGTAGAGTTGGTCAAAAAGACTGCCATTTCATATGGGAAGATAAACCAAAAATATGCATCAGCGGCGAGAAAGTCCGTCAATACATATGGGGGAACACTGGTAAACCTAGTTTTCACAAATAATATCTAAAATTTGCTGCTAGTGTGAAGACTAGGGCATGAAGAATTTGTTGATAATGAAAAGGAAAACGGCGAAAAAAAATACAAAAGCATTCTATTTTAGGGTTTTTTAATTTAAACTCAAATATTGAAAATGACGACTCAATCTAAACATAAACGTTTACATAAAGCCCAAACAAACATTTCAATTACAAACAAACCCTAATAGAAGGAAGAAAAAATGAAAATGAAAACAAGAAAAATGTCACCCTACCTAGAAATAACAATGAAAACCGCAGGTGCAAAATCTTCACAATCCACGAGTTCTGCGGTTCAATCGACTTCACGGAGGCTTAGATAACTTATTCGAGAAGTTGAGATTAAAAATTAAAAAGAACAATGACCAAAATGCTTTAAAAAGATTTAAAACAAAGTATTAATGGTGACATGAGTGCCATTAATGACACCTGAGTTCAAGATTCACGAGATCATGTTTTGTCGGTCAAGAAGACCGCTTGTACTCATGAGGGACAATATGCATGAGCGGCGAATAAGACCGCTTTTACACATGCGAATACAATATGCATGAGAGGTGAATAAGACCGCATTTACACATACGAATTTTGACAAGGGGAAAACATTTATAAGCATTGAAAAAGGCCGACATTGCATCCAGGAAGAAAACAAATGTGCAAGAGTGGTGGTTTTCACCGACTTCGCATGTGAAAACTAAAAATTCTCTAACACCTCAAAATGATCAAAATTAATATTTTGACACGCTTGCAACTTAGTTAATCTTCACGAATTTTGAAAAATCAACTAAGTGGAATGTCACAAGTTATTCTTCGGTGTGAAATGACTTCACATGATACTAAGAGAAATTGTCTTGATTTGCGAGCTTAGAGTGTAGGCTATGAAGCAGACAAGTTTTGTAGGGGTTGTCTACAAAAATGAGCGTAGCTAATTTTGAGAACAACAGAGTGAATGTGATTTGAATGGATTAAAGTGATATGGATGAATGTGATTGATTAGATTTTAGGCGTTTATTGATGATATGGGAGATATATGATTGAAGAATGTGAAATGGAGGAAGATGATGATTGATGAAGATTAGAAGAATGATGGAAGATGGAAATGGTCTATCTCCTATGCCTGAATCTAGATACTTCCTTTGTATCCCAGATTGCCTACATACCCTATATCCACAGGATCAAGGCACTTAAAGATGGGATGTAGTTCTGATTTGTTTTATTAGTGATGATGATGAAGAAAGTGGATGGATTGATCGAGTTATGGATTGATTGGGATTGACTAGATGTTTGATGATATATGATGTTATTTGGTGCAGGAGCACCCCTTCAACAAGCTAAATATACATATGAGGGAGAAGACTAAGGTGTAATATGTTTTATGCATTTTATGTGTCATGTAGTATTTGTGTTAACATTTCATGTTTGTAAGAACTGACCCCACCATCCACCATATGAATCGAGGTCACAAATTGGGCATCCCAATAAGCCAATTTGGACATCATTAGACATTTGGGGTATGTGGAGGATTAAATCAATGTGTCGCATGATTTGGTGTTTTGATGTCTTAAGCCAAACAGGTGTCATGTGATTAGTTAGGGTTTTGATTATAATCTTGTTTTAAGGAAAACGAGAAGAAGAGAGTTGAGGTGGAGAACAAACAGACGGAGGTGGTGGTAAAATGAGTTCACCTTCCACCTTCTGAAATTATCAAATGTATGAAGCTGGAATGTAGCAAGAGAAATTCTGTCAATTGTGTTTTCTAAATCCTGAATTCTGTGTAAATTCTGTGTGCATCGAATTGTCCTGTGTATAATATCTGTATAGAATTGTTTTGTATTGAATTTAGTTTTTCTGTTGTTGAAATGCACGATTAGAACGATTCCACTGGTGGATTTCGGTGAAATCAGTGGAATGGGCTTTGTACCATAGTTTCTATTTTTGTTTCTTTTTATCCTTGGTCATGGCAGAATAGAAACTGCGGAAGCTATTGCAGAGGAAGTTATCGACAAGAAATTTGAATATACATTTTATGTATATCCGTCCATTGTATGCCGGGGACAGTCTGTGAGTATATTGCATTTGCATGCGAGCATCATCCTGTGTATATGCTGTGAAGAAGGGTGTTGGTTATTTTCCCAGACTGGATGCTTATTCCCAGTAATCCCTAAAAAATAGCCATCAGTGATCAACAAGATTCTCGGGCTAGGGGCCAACAGTATAGGAGATAGACTCTATAAATATCTCCTCTTCTTCTTTAGGCTCTGCAGAACCAAGGGGGGTATTCTCTATTCAACATCTACAACATATGCACATGAAACTACTCAGATGTTGAAGCAAAGCAGATAAATCCTCTATGATGCAGACCAAAACTGTGGAATAAGTACAAAGGGGCTAGCGTTGGGCCTATGCTCAGTTGTAGATAGAGGATTTTGGGGTCCTAAAACTACTTCTAAAATCCTAAAGGTTTGTATTTAAAGTTTGAGTTGGATTTTATGTTTGGATGCAAAACTAGGACTTGGAATGTAACCTCAATACAGGGCCAGATTGGTGCCTATCCTGGGCTCAGAGTCAGTAGACATACACATGCACATGTATACATAAACCTATAGTGATGGCTGAGTTTCAAGGGGATTGCTTAGCACCTGCCTTACAAATACTTCCCAAAAACTAGGTGCTTAGTCATTCATACTTAATGGTATCACTATTGCAACACACTTTCTCAATGATTAACCTGAAACATTTAATTTGTTCCTTGAACAAAAGTAGGAGATGAAACATTCAATATAGAAAAGCTATATTCCTGAATCCTAACAACCCTTAGTTATCCTAATTCAAAAGAAAGAATATGCCCACAGCTTGGAGACAAATGATTAAGCACATGCACAAAGCATTTCTCATATAAAATAGCATGAAACTAGTGAATTTATGCATTAAACATACAACATGAGACACATAAACTCACAAGACAGCCAAGATAGAGCCACCAATGAAGTTGTATCTCCTTACAACACCAAAAATTTGTCCAGTTTTCAACAACCAAAAAGAGTGACATAGTTTGCATTTTATAGCAAGACTGTGTACTTAGCAAAATTAATTACAAGGCAAATCAAAAATTTGCTAGATACACTGCATTCAAAAATGGCACTCAAAACCATAAATACAGCAGAGGACAAAACAAGAAAGAGAAAGAGAAGGGTGAGGAGTAGTTGAGCTCAAGCTCTATGCCGCCGCTGGAAGACTCTCCGTCACAAACCAGGTACTTGGCTGTTCGACCATCAACCCATGCCTATCTGCAATCCTGCCATTAATGGCTCAACCACCCATAGCTCCTCTTGGAAACTATCGCAGTGCACCCATGGAAATTTCTCGCTCAAAAAATGACTGCAGACACAAGGAAAAAACCATCGCTAAAGGTTCAAAACCCGACCGTCAATCCAAAACCCATCGCTGTGATCAACGGTCCCAAAACATGCATGAAGAGTCACCAACCAATAATATTGTGCCACGTAGGCACCTTGACCTTCTATCGCTGACCCCTTTTCCTTTCATTTTACCTTTATCGCTTTTGTATATGCAAAAATGAATGCATATACAATCGTCACTGTTCATTCTTCAATAGTCCCTTGTATATGCAAAATGCATATACATACAACAGTTTAATATACAAGGCGGACCCCATGCCAGTTTAGAACAAATTGAAAAAACTACTCGGGTCCGGCTTGTATCCCTTTCAATGCACATCAGCTTGTATATTGGCATATACAAGTGCCTTATACAACCCCACGGACCTCAAATTACCATTCGCTGCATTTGACTCATCCTTTATGTCCAGGTTGTATATCTTTGTTTTGTATATCAGGTTGTATGCTGCATATACAAACCCAATATACATGCTGCGGACCCCAAACTTGTATGAAGCATCTTGGAATTCTACTCGGGTCCGGAATGTATCCTTTCACTTGTATGTTTGGCGAACATAAAAGATCACCTGCACTTTCCCATTGTATATTTCTGAATGTACATTTCCTTTGTATATCAAATATACAAATGCAAACATACAAACCCCTTATATACAAGCAAGGAATCATCAAAGAATATTCCACCTTTGTATATTTTCTTTGTATTTTCAAATGCATGCAACCAATGTATATTAGGACGTACAACAAAACACATACAAGTGAACCTGATATACAACAGCGGCATATTCCTGGAATCTTGCGAAAGATTCCCCCAATGTACATGCATCGTTTTGAACCTGATATGTAATAAGAAATGCATACAGCTGTAGAATATTCCCAGGGAATCTGCGACTCGATATGCATAAAAAATGCATATAACTCAATTTTTTTTTGCATTTTGGAACCCGATTGAGATTTTCAAGCCCGCCAATATACAATTCACCTTTACATGCATAGAACTTAGCATTTTTTTATGAAGTGCGACAAGGACAAACGGTAAAACACTACATGCAGCTCGGGGAACAATTAAATCAAGGCATTAAGGCTCTGAAGGAAAACACACAGGAATATGCAAACTGGTCACAGAACCCTAAATATAGGTGATCACCACCAGTGGCTCCGACCGGGGACATGCAGACACAAGACTACAGTGAGAACCAAACTACTCCGTGGCAGACCAGACAAAACCCAAAACTCAAAACACGACCGACTATATAGGGCATGTACAAAATATTCACATCTAGTTTACAGTGTGCACAAAAGTTACCCATTTTTGAGAAGTAGGGTTTAAGGAACTATCCATGCACAGGCAATTCCAGTAGTTCACCAGTTAGGGCCTGGAGAAAATAGGAATCTTCTCCATGAGTGTTGTTGATTTGGTACGGGCCTACCCATAAGGGTTCAAATTTACCATGCTTGCCCTTATCCTGGTCCCTTGCATTCCATACAAGGACCAAATCACCTACCTGAAACTTTCTTTCTTTAGCCCTCCTATCAAATAGATATTTCACCTTTTGCTGTCTCTTGATGTTTGTTCTCTGTGCCTCCCTTCTCATTTCATCCAGTGCAACCACTTGATTTATTCTTTCAGTCATTAGGTCCTCAATCTCCTCTTCATTTTCTTGTATGAATTTATAAACTAGTAGGAAGTTGTTCACAGGCAATTTAGTTGCTGCACCATACACTAGTTCAAATGGTGACCTTCCAATTGCCTTCTTCACAGTTATTCTGTCAACCCATAATGCCATTTTCAGCTTTGAATCCCAAGCCCTTTTATTTTTACCTACCATCCTTTTGACGATTTTCATGAGGCTTTTGTTGCTTGACTCTGCTTGACCATTTCCGTGTGGATGATACGGTGATGCATGTAACAAATTTATTCCATAATTACTGCAAAAATAATAAATTCACCAGACCTGAAGCACATTGCATTATCTATGACCAATTTGGCTGGAACTCCAAATCTGATAATAATATTTTCTAGAATAAAATCTACCACCACTTTACTTGTAGCCTTTTTAGTTGGAATGGCTTCAATCCATTTAGTGAAGTAATCAGTGGCAACAAGAATCCAACTATGTCCTCCACTAGATTTTTCTGAGATTTCCCCTATAAAATCAATTCCCCATTGCTGAAATGGGGCTTCTACAGTTATAGTCCTAAGGGGTAATGCATCTTCATATTTTAGCTTTCCCGAGAACCTTTGGCAAGGATCACATTTTCTTATATTTTTTGTGCGTCTGAGAAAAGAGTTGGCCACCAGTAGCCAGCTCTGAGAATTTTGTGGGCTATTGTATAGGCAACATAGTGTCCACCACACACTCCATTGTGCATGTCACTTAGAATATCCTTAGCCTGATTCTTATCCACACACCTGAGTAATACACCATCATAATTTTTCCAATACAGCTCTCCTTGAACAATGATGTATTTAATAGCATGTAGCTTCAAGGTCCTCTTCTGATCATCACTGAGATGAGAAGGACAATTTAGATTCTGCGAGTAGTATACTATGTCCTTATACCATTCATAATTTGACATGTTTACAACTTCATTATGCACCACATTCACTTGGCATGCCTCTAGATTTGACTGTGTCATCAGTTTTGCCAAACCTTGTCCTCTTACCAACTTAGTGATCTGTATTTCAATGTTGAATTCCTGCAATTTGTTTATCCATCTACATCTCCTTCCAGTTACCTCCTGCTGAGTGAAGATATCCTTGACTGCTGCATGAGGCACATATGCAATTACTTGAGAGCCGACCAAATAGGTCCTGAAACTCTTGATTGCTCTAACCAATGCACATACCTGCTTCTCCATGATGTCATATTTTAATTCAGCAGCCTGTAATGACCTACTAAAGAAAGCTATAGGTTGTTCAAACCTTTCTTCATTTTTTTGCAATAGGCATACAACAATAGTGTGGAAAGAAGCAAATGAAAATAATTGAAATGGCTTAGAAAAATTAGGAGATTTTAAAACAAGAGCCATCTTTATAGCTTCTTTTATGTTCTGAAATGATTTGGTTGCTTCATCTTCCCATTTGATAGTTGCATTCTTCTTCAGCATTTTAGAGATATCTTTGGTGGTCTCTGCAAAGTTAGGCACAAATCTTCTGACAAAATTAATTTGTCCAAAGAAGGACTAAACACCCTTCAATGTTTTAGGGATCTGAATTTTGTCAATTGCAGCCACTCTTTCGGGATCAATCCTGACTCCATCCTTGGAAACAATGTGTCCCAACAGTTTTCCTTCCACTACCCCAAAAGCACACTTCTTTGGGTTAAGTGAGATGCCATACTCTAACGCTCTAATAAAAATTTGCTCCAAATGCATACAGTGCTGCTCTTCCTTTTTTGAATAAGCTGTCAAGTCATCTTGATACACAGCCAAGATTGAATCAATCAATCCTGCAAAAGCAACATCCATTGCCCTTTGAAATGTGGCACCTACATTTGTCAATCCAAATGGCATCCTCACATATACATATGTTCCCTACGGAGTAGTGAAAGTAGTCTTGAATTGTTCTGATTCCTTTACTTTCACTTGATTGTACCCTAAAAATCCATCCATCATAGACAAAAGCTCACAGTCGGTCACCTTCTGCAACATGGCTTCCATGTTTGGCAACGGATAATTGTCCTTCAAAGAAGACATATTTAAATTTATGAAGTCAACACAAAGTCTTATGTCACCATTCTTTTTTCTAACTGGGACAGGGTTAGACACCCAAGTTGAATGTCTGATAGGCATAATTATTCCAGCCTCCCTAAGTTTCATATGTTCTTGCATTTTTGGAGCTAAGGTTGGGTTGATAGGCCTCTATTTTTGTCTAAGCAGTTTAGCTCCAGGCTTCAAAGGGATTTCATGCTGAAATAAATCCTCTCTATAAGCTTTGAGGTCCTCATAAGACCAGGCAAAAACATGTTTATATTTTTGCAGTAATGCAATCAACATAGATCTGATATGTGGCTTGAGCTGTTTGCCAATGTATACCTTTTTGGGGGCATGAGATGTCCCCAAATTTACCTCCTCTAGATCATTCTTATTTGTTGGAGATGCCTTTGTAAAAAATTGGTCCCTATTGTCAAAAGCTCTCTCTAAAGCTACCAGCCCTCTAGGGATTTTATTTGTCTTGAGTTGAATTACCTCCTTCCCTAGGAGAGTTTCTTTCCCATCTACAATTTCTACAAAGTTCTGGAAATCTATTTCTTGGTTCTCATATTCATCAATACAATGTAGAAATCTCAGTAAATCTTTATCATGATCAAATACCTGCCAGCTACATACATTATCTAGCACTGCAGGTCTAAGTTTGACCTCAACATTTGTAACATCTGATAGAGTAACATCATCTAGCCTTATAGCTACATTAGCTAGAAAATCTGCTCTGACATTTTTTGATCTCTCTATCCAGTTTATTGAGAATGCATCAAACAATTCAATTGTATCCCAAACAACATGCTTATATTGTTTCAACCTCTTATTTTTTGATGCATACTTGTCTCTAACTTGGGAAACAATTAACTCTGAATCACCGAATACTTTGAGCATCTTGATTCCATGCTTCAGGGCAACATTCAATCCTAACAACAGAGCTTCATACTCTGCAATATTGTTTGTATAGGCAAACTTCAACAAGAATGAGAATTTTAGAAGCTTACCAGTTGGAGACAGAAAAACAATTCCCGCACCAGAGCCTTCCTTCGAACAAGCTCCATCAAAATACATGGTCCAAAGACCCTGTTGGTTAGGCTCTTGAATGCACCTATCTTTTCCTTTACCTTCTTTATCATCTGAGACAACCCTGAAGTTATCACAGTCAGTGTCCACAAAACAAATATGCTCCTCTGATTCTTGATCCTCGACTGTGTCTAGAGACCTTTCTTCTTTGATCAGTTTGACATCCTTGCCATTCATTGGGATTATGGCATATGACAAGTACAGTTGCATACTTCCACCAATGAGTGTTGCCCACCTTCTTGACAACAACGTGCCATACCGTGGCTTGAAGTCAACAACTGTTATGTTCATTTTGTAAGTTTTTTCCAGATATGTTGCCAGTTTGAAATCCACATCTTTCATGATTCGAATGAAAGGTACTTCTCTTGCGTCCATGGCATAGCATTTCCCACATGCTTTGTCTATTTTCAACCCAGCTTGCTGCATGATAGCCAAAGGCATGATATTTGTTGATGCTCTTGAATCAAGCATACAATTCTTGATTATTTTTCCGTTTATGACAAGGGAGACATAAAATGGTTCCACCTGTGAAGGACATTTTGTCAGGGTCATCCCTAGATATACCTCAGGAATCTCATCCTCATCCATACACATAGCTTGTTTTTTACCCTGAGTTTTAAGATTCTGATTAGCTTGACAGGGTACTCCTGAAATCAGGGATACTGTCTTATTTTTGAATTCTTCCGCTTTCATTAGTTCCATCAATGGAACAGAGACTTTTATCTGCGATAAGACCTGAGTGATGTCAAATGGAGCATAATTTTGAATAACAGTTGTAACTTGCTCCACCATTTTACCTATATCCTGGGATGATCCAGCCTTGGTTTTTATAGCTGCTTGACTATCATTCTTGCCCTGAGAATTTTTGTTTTGATTCTCAGCCTGAGGAATCATGCTTTCTGGTCCTTGAGGATCATGACCTACTTTCTGCTTAAAACCTTGCTTATTATTGTTCCATTGTTTCTTATATGTTTCAGTCCCCTTATAATTTTGTATTGGCTGGCCTGCAGAAGTATTCTCTAGTTGGTGTGAGTTCCTTACCTAAGCTTTACCTCTTAAGTTATAATTGCTTTTAACTTAAGCTACTGCTACAGCTGTGAAGGCTCTAATTTCTTCATCAGAAGGTCTCCTCAAATTATTCAGAAAATTATGTGAATCTTGAGCATAAGTCTAGCTATCTTCCCCATCTTCATCATAGGGAAATTGCTGCCAGACCTAAATCTCATCATTTGCACTTACATCAGCATCGTGAGACGGATACTCTCTATTTGTAGACATCATATTGACATTATCATCCTCCATGCAATGCGGCTCATTGCACTCATCACATGCAACCGCATTATCATATAGAGACTGAGCAATAAGGCATTGTGATTGTGAGTGAGGCATTTGACATATGATACACCATGGGGTGTCATTAATAATATTTATAGCCTTCTTCAAAGGATCAGGAGTTTCCTTTGCATTTTGAATCCTTTGACCTGTGTTGCTGTTTGGAAGTATGGGTTTACCATTACGCCAATTAGTATTATATGGCATATCATGTAATGATGATCTTCTTTCTTGCCTTTGGTAAACTGGTCTGTCAGGACCTATCCCCTTTTCATTTTTAACCATTCTATAGCTCAGGTCCTTGACAATAGTTGTCAATTTGTCTAATTTATCCTCAGAAGTAGATGCATTGCCCTGAACACTCTGAGATTTAGTATTTGGATTTTACAGAATTTTTATATCATCTCTTCTATTCGTCTTACCAGATGCTTTTCTGTTATTTTCAATGTTTGTTGCAATCTTAAAAGCATCTTTGAGGCTGCGAGGACTCTTGTCTCTCAATCCATAATCTTTTTTGGCATCAAAAGCATTTATATACAACACTATGTACATAGGTTCATTAGGTCTCAAGTCCTGTGGTAATTTGTTCAATACCTTCGTGAATCTAGCATTGAAATCAGCAACCTGTTCATTTGATCCTTTGGTGATGCCAGTGAATTCATTAATGAAAAAACGAGGATCAGTCTTGTCACCATACTGTTCTTTGAAAATTCTTTTGAAGTCATCCCATGATGAAATGCTTTTGTCAGGTAGACGTTTATACCATTCCTTGGCTTCATCAACTAAGGATTGCATAAATGATTTCATGAAAACATCCTCATGCTCAACCTCAAAGTTGTCCATGATATTCTGAAAATCTTTTAAATGGTCTTCACCTGATACAATGTTATTTCCTGAAAATTTAGGCACTTGCAACCTCACATGTTTGTCAATAGGATTTGGATAACCAGGAATGCCATCAAACACAAGCTATCTAAATCTATCTAGCTGCATCGTCTGTCTACCAAATTGATTAGCATTAGCATTTTTGTTTGCATTCTGATTTCTTAAATTATTTAATGGTATTCTGGCATCATTTGCATTCTATCTTTGATCATTGTGTTGATCCTGAACTTCATTCCTATGTTGATTTCTTTGCATATTTGCATTGCCAAGGGTAGGAACTGAATCATTCTGAGCAACTCTCAGAGCTTGCACTTTCTGTCTCATGTCATCCCTGATCCTTATTGCTTGCAGATATTCTAATTCTGCCCTTAAGCTCTTAATTTCATCAGCTAGTTCCTCCTCTCTGGGCATAGAAGAGGATGGTTTTATCACATTCTGATCATCATTATCATCATCCCTTAGGGATTCGGCTCCCTCAAATCTGTCAGGGGAATCAACAAAAGGGTGTTCTTGAAACTCCTCTGACCTCATTTTCAATCCACCACTCTGCTGTCTCTCATATACATTCTGGATTTCAGCCTCTGTGTTTGTAAAATAAGGCATTGTTTGCTCTAAGGATCCTGGATTGTCCTGAATAAAATCATTTTTCCTGGGGCTAAGAGAACCATCTTGACTGGCTCGAATAGTCCCTTTTTTCTTATACATCATTTTTATGGGTAACTCTTCAAACGAAGGGTTACGTTGGGATCTTCTCCCTTGCATACAAATCTTTACTTTACCGGTTGGGAGATTGGTTCGGAGTCGCCACCTATTACTAGGAATTGTTTTCTTTTTAATCAAGGTTCTTTCACTTCACATCCCCATCGGAGTCGCCAAAATCTGTTGGTTATTTTCCCAGACTGGATGCTTATTCCTAGTAATCCCTACAAAATAGCCATCAGTGATCAATAAGATTCTCAGGCCAAGGGCCAACAGTTAGGAGATAGACTCTATAAATATATCCTCTTCTTCTTTAGGCTCTGCAGAACCAAGGGGGGTATTCCCTATTCAACATCTACAACATATGCACATGAAACTACTCAGATGTTGAAGCAAAGCAGATAAATCCTCTATGTTGCAAACCAAAACTATGGAATAAGTGCAAAGGAGCTAGCGTTGGGCCTATGCTCAGTTGTAGATAGAGGATTTTGGGGTCCTAAAACTACTTCTAAAATCCTAAAGGTTTGTATTTAAATTTTGAGTTGGATTTTATGTTTGGATGCAAAACTAGGACTTGGAATGTAACCTCAATACAGGGCCAGATTCGTGCCTATCCTAGGCTCGGAGTCAGTAGACATACACATGCACATGTATACATAAACTTATAGTGATGACTGAGTTTCAAGGGGATTGCTTAGCACCTGCCTTATAGATACTTCCCAAAAACTAGGTGCTTAGTCATTCATACTTAATGGTATCCCTGTTGCAACACACTTTCTCAATGATTAACCTGAAACATTTAATTTGTTCCTTGAACAAAAGTAGGAGATGAAACATTCAATATAGAAAAGCTATATTCCTGAATCCTAACAACCCTTAGTTATCCTGATTCAAAAGAAAGAATATGCCCACAGCTTGGAGACAAATGATTAAGCACATGCACAGAGCATTTCTCATATAAAATAGCATGAAACTAGTGAATTTATGCATTAAACATACAACATGAGACTCATAAACTCACAAGACAGCCAAGACAGAGCCACCAATGAAGTCGTATCTCCTTACAACACCAAAAATTTGTCCAGTTTTCAACAACCAAAAAGAGTGACACAGTTTGCATTTTATAGCAAGACTGTGTACTCAGAAAATTAATTACAAGGCAAATCAAAAATTTAACAGATACACTGCATTAAAAAATGGTGCTCAAAACCATAAATGCAGCAGAGGACAAAATAGGAAAGAGCAAGAGAAGGGCGAGGAGTAGTTGAGCTTGAGCTCTGTGCCACTGCTGGAAGACGCTCCTTCACAAACCAGGTACTTGGCCGTTCAACCATCGGCCCATGCCTATCTGCAATCCTACCATTAATGGCTCAACCACCCATAGCTCCTCTTGGAAACTATCACAGCGCACCCATGGAAATTTCCCGCTCAAAAAATGACCGTAGACACAAGGAAAAAACCATCGCTGAAGGTTCAAAACCCGACCGTCGATCCAAAACCCATCACTGTGATCAACAGTCCCAAAACATGCATGAAGAGTCGCCAGCCAATAATATCGTGCCACGTAGGCACCTTGACCTTCTATCGCTGACCCCTTTTCCTTTCATTTCGCCTTTATCACTTTTGTATATGCAAAAATGAATGCATATACAATCGTCACTGTTCATTCTTCAATAGTCCCTTGTATATGCAAAATGCATATACATACAACAGTTTAATATATAAGGCGGACCCCATGCCAGTTTAGAACAAATTGAAAAAACTACTCGGGTCCGGCTTGTATCCCTTACAATGCACATCGGCTTGTATATTGGTATATACAAGTGCCTTATACAACCCCATGGACTTCAAATTACCATTCGCTGCATTTGACTCATCCTTTACGTCCGGGTTGTATATCTTTGTTTTGTATATCAGGTTGTATGCTGCATATACAAACCCAATATACATGATGCGGTCCCCAAACTCGTATGAAGCATCTTGGAATTCTACTCAGGTCCGGAATGTATCCTTTCACTTGTATGTTTGGCGAACATAAAAGATCACCTGCACTTTCCCATTGTATATTTCCAAATGTACATTTCCTTTGTATATCGAATATACAAACGCAAACATACAAACCCCTTATATACAAGCAAGGAATCATCAAAGAATATTCCACCTTTGTATTTTTCTTTGTATTTTCAATGCATGCAACCAATGTATATTATGATGTACAACAAAACACATACAAGCAAACCTGATATACAACAACGGCATATTCTTGGAATCTTGCGGAAGATTCCCCCAATGTACATGCATCGTTTTGAACCCGATATGTATTAGGAAATGCATACAACTGCAGAATATTCCCGAGGAATCTGCGACCCAATATGCATAAAAAATGCATATAACTCAATTTTTTTTGCATTTTGGAACCCAATTGAGATTTTCAAGCCCGCCAATATACAATTCACCTTTGCATGCATAGAACTTAGCATTTTTTTATGAAGTACGATAGGGACAAATGGTAAAACACTGCTTGCAGCTCGAGGAACAATTAAATCAAGGCACTAAGGCTCTGAAGGAAAACACACAGGAATCTACAAACTGGTCATAGAACCCTAAATTTAGGTGATCACCACCAAAGGGTAGGTATAAAAGTCTTTTTTGGGTCAAGTTTGTGTTGTTAGCTGAATATACAATTCCTGTATATATCACAAATGTATGAAGGTACATTTCCTATGCATACGTCGATTGTATATCACAGGTAGTGTATGTGAATATGTGAGTGTCAGTTTGTGTGTATACTGCTATTGCATGTCGGGATTGTATGTTGCAAAAGCATATCTTGAATGTACATTTGAATGATGCAAAGGGTTGGATGCAAGGAGTGATCGGTTGAACCAAGAGAGAGGACCGACGATAAGAAGTTGTCGGATGTATGTTTTGATTGTATATTTCAGTTGTATGTGGAAACATACATTTGCTTTTTGATACAATTGATGACTGGCTGTAGCGGTCAAAGTGGGAGAAGATTCAATGGATAACCGATGATAGAAGGTCAGGAAATGTATATACATGCCGATGGAAAGCATATTAGTGTGAGAAGAAGCTTCGGAGTGACATTTCATAAAGAGGCTGATGGTATAATGTTTGGCCGATGAATAGGAAGGTTTCGGTGTGAAGGAAACCGTTGGGGAGATAGAAGGGAAGTCAGGCCAACAAGGAAAGAGTGCAAGAGTTTCGGTGAGATATTTGAGATCTCTTGCCGATATTGATAGAGATACCACGGTGTGCGCTCTGCATCATTATTAATGTGATGATATGGATTGGATTGAGGTGATTTTGATTGATTGATAGATTGGCTTGATTTGATGATTTGATTGGATTTATTTTGATGATGATTGATCTTATTTCTTGGATTTTTTTGTTGGATATTTGATTTTTTTTGGATTTTTGAAATGTTTTGATTTTTTTTTTTTGGATTTTTTAGAAATATTTTTATTTTTTTGGATTTTTGGGAATATTTTGGGGATGGCATTGGATTTATAATTTGGGTAGCCTTTGTGCTAGATACTAATGACAAGGGAAAAAACCAAGTCTAGGTGCAAGGATGGATGAATGGGATTAGATGGATAAAAGGATGGGTGATAGTAAATAGGATGGAAGGGTCATGATAGGTGAGTAGATAAGAGGATAGGCCATAGTGGAAAGGAAAGCTCATGATAAATGGATGGATACAAGGATAGGCTATAGTGGATAAATGTAGGCCTCATAAAGGAGGTAGGATGTGATATGTCGCATAGGAATAACATGCCCCAGTCTAGGTAGTAGACTTAGGATTTTTCTGGACAATGCTTAAGGCAATAGGATGATATGATTTGACATGACAAAGCTTATGACTTGGATGATAGGGTTCATTTACAAAGGATGAGGTATGTCAAGGGATATCCAAAACACTAGTCAACAGTTGCCCCCAATCTTTGTCAAGATCAAAAGAGGAAGGGAGGATGAATGGATGCAATGTGATAGGTATGTATATGGAAATGGTATGAAAATAGTATGATAGTTTTGAAAAGGATGAGACAAGGTGCCCTGAAGTGTAAGTAACATAGAAGATCAACCTACACATGACACCTATTTGTTAGGTTTTCATCATGGTACTTATCCAAGGCGCCTGTTTACCTGGTTTTCACCATTGGACGAAAGGATTTTGCTTTACTTTTTTTTTGATTTTTTGTGACTGTTTTGACTTTTGAATGGGAAAGGGGGGGGATATGGATGGGTGGGACTCAAGTTTCTAGTTCCATGTAATGTGATAGTCCCATTAGAGAAGGATGCCATCCCAAATGGACCATGTCAAGTCATTATGCTCAAGATGTTGGTAGGGTGATTGCGTGAAAGTGAGATGGATAAGGTAGATAGTGGATTATGGAGGGATCGAAAGTAGATTATGATGTGGATTATAATGGACTTATGTAAAAGCATGGACCATAGGAAGGTGATGGGGGAGATATGTAGGATAGTGAGTGAATGATGGAGTGATGGAGGTATGGAAAGGAATCATGACCAACGGCTGCACACATTGTGTTAAACATGGAACCTTTTGATTGGATGGTGGTGTAGGAAGCAATGGTGATGTTTGCTTAGGAGATGGATGATTTATGACTTTTGGAACCCACATGGACTTAGTATTTTTCTGATTTTTGCTTTTCATGTGGGATGTTTGAAATGTTTGAATGGAATGGCATTTTTGAATGGAGGGGGATGGTTGGAATTTTTAAGAGGTGGATGCCTCATTTGACTTGATTAATTTTTGTTTAGGGACCCATATCATTTTATTTTTTGACTTTGCTTTTGGAGGTATGGGCTTGGATGGATTTTTGAATGTACCTTGCTTTGAATTTTTAGATTGATTTCCTAAGGCATTAGGACCCTTAGGATTTGTGGCTTTTTGAACAGAGGCATCTAAATGTTTATTTTTGAATCCCATGTGGCAGATGAAATAAGTGGAAGCTTCTTGTTTATACAATTCATGCATTTGTTGGTCGTTATTAGGATATTAGGGTATTTATGAATGATTGGGAGCAATGGAGGTAAAGTGGATGGAGGGATATTTGGAGTTGGAAGCAATGGAGGTAAAGTTGATGGTGGAAGGTGTATGGTCACATGCTTTTGACATTTGTAGGATGGTGGAGGTGGAATGGCAACATATGTTTTGGGTGTATGATAAAGTTTGTGGTGGAAAGTTGACTTAGGAGGAATGGAGGAATTACCAACATATTTTGATTGTTGACCTTGAGGTGTGTATCCAAGGCCATATGAGCATGGAGGAGGGACTTTGACATGTATAGGCTCCAAGATTCTTTGTTCAAGAAGGCCTAAGCCTTTGCCTTGATAATTCATTTTTTGGAGCATGCAATCAATGATGGGACTGTGTAATTTGGGAACTAGACTTGAGCTTGTTATTGGATGGAGAGGGTGAGGTGGAGGACAAAGGTTGTTGTTGTCCTAGGGAAGAACACTCATGAATGAAAGCGGAAAGGCCAAGTGGGTATGGTGGTGGATTTGAAATGGAATCAATGGTGGATGTGGAAGGATCATTAGGATATTCATTAACTTTATTCTCATTGGTTTGATCTTCTATGCTTACTTGGAAGGTATACGTCTCATCATGACAAGTGGAAGTTGGTGTCTCATGGGTAGGAGTAGGTGGAGGATGGGTAGGAGAAAGCGGGATATCTTGCTCATGGGTGTTTATGGAAGGAAGAATAGGTGGAATGGTAACCTCTTGATCATAGATTCCATAAATGTTGGCTAAGAGGATCATCATGTTTTTCATGATCATAGATAGAACCTTGATCACAAATGTGAGCATAAATAGGATTAATTTGGCTATGGATGGGATAAACTTGCCCACAAATAGGGTCATGATCATAAATAATACCTTGATCATATACAAGATGTAGGTCATGAATGGGTGGAACTTAGATATGTTTTGATCTTGATTTAGTTGCGGGCTTGATGTTTCCACATGTGTTTGATTATATGCTTGACATACCTCTTGATTTTCTTACGAGAAAAGGGATGACTCTTGGATGGCCTCTTAGTCAACAATGTTAGGGCATGACGGCTCTTGATGTGGACTTATGAAAGGAGACTCTTCAATAAGCTTGATAGGCTCATGGATAAGCTTGACATGTTCTTGAGAGTCATTGACATGAGGGCATGATGGTTCTTGACTTGAACTTGGAGTTGAAGATTCTTCAATAAGCTTGATTGCTTGTAGATCACATGATGGATTTGGATGACTAGACAAGGTGTTGGGAGGTTCATTGATAGGGTCATGAGTGGATGTTGGATCACATGGTGGGGTTAAGATAGGACAAGTAGGCTCATGAAGTGGTACTTAAGTGGATGATGATGGAGGATTCTCATAAGATGCTTGCTCTAGATTGGGGTTTCCCTTGTCAAAGGTCATTAGGTCTTGAATAGGTGGATTTAGGTCTATCAAGAGTGCTTCTTGTCAGGACACTTGGTTTGATTGTAGATGGGTTTGATGATGAGGTGGCATGATAGGATTTGTAGGTGAAAGGTTTTGTGAGGTGGATTGTTGTGGACATTGGTTGATGTTGGAAGTTTGTTGAGAAAGTAACTCTGATATGAAGGCAATGGAGTTAGGATCATTTAATGGTATGCTTATGGAAGCACTTGTGTTTGTGGTGTTGTTAGGAATAGTGAGGGTGATTTGTGGTATAGATGTGGTGGCATTAGTGGATGATGGAGTGGCCCTAAGTCAAACAAGGTATTCCATAAATCCAGTAGGATCCGATTCAAGGACTCTATGCACTAGATCCATACGGTCGGTATCTTGCATGAAATCGATAACCTCTTGGTCAAGTGTGGGTGTTGCATTAGGTGATAGTGGAGTCTGAAGTGAGTTTGATTTGGCATGGATTTGATATGTGGGTGGATTAGATTGATAGGATGATAAGAGAGATGCCACGTAAGGGATGGGCGGAGGATTATGTGCTTGTTGGGCTTGTGATTGAATGTGGGATCATTGATATTGGCCTAGGATTTGATGTTGTGGGAATTGTTGATGTTGTGGTGACACAAGGTCTTCTTCCTTTCTATATAACCACCTAAGTTGATCAAGCATTCTTTTGGTGCCATAAGGATCATTCTCATAGGTTTTGTTTAGAAATGCCATGTCTGTGGTAGATTAGGATGCACGGATGTGGAGTGATTTGGATGAAGATTTGATGATTGGATGGTGTAGGAGCACCTAGAAAATCATGTTTTGTGTTGTAATACAGTCTATTTGACCAATGCATTTTCATTTCTGTTGTTCTCTAGGTCTTTTAGGACCTAGAACTCTTTTTGTAAGTCCCAAGTGACTTAGGTCACATTTGTCAAATTGTTAATCTCAAGACAGTTGGTCTCCCAGCCGCTTGGAATTGGTTGGTTTTTCTCCCAGCCATTTGGAATCGGTTGGTTTTCCTCAGGGCGAGTTTATAAACCCAGGGGAATGAACCAAATAAGTATTGGTAATCAGACCATAGAGGAGATGAATGTAATTGTGTATTGTGCTAAGGAGAAATAGAATGATTCTGTTCCATCAATTCGATTTCCATTTCCTATAACTGCAAATTGTATAGCTGTAGATTTCCATTCTTTTTGTGCTTTCCGTTGTTGCAATATGTCAATGTGAAGCATTCCACTGGTAAGATTTCTATCGAAATCAGTGGAATGGTTTCATTGTACAAATATTTGTTTTTGTTTTCTGTTTTGTTTCATTGTTCGGCAATGCAGAGGATCTAGACGATGCAAGTTACATAGTAGGTTGACCTAGCATCTCCATGTGCTAGGGTTTGAAAGAAGGAAAACTGTGCATTGGTGTATCGGCAAGGCAAACCCTAATGTGGCCAATAGAAATTGTCTCACCGACGAGTGAAGGTTAAAGGTGACATCGGAGTGATCAGTGCATCGGCCAAAGATTACAAGTGTTCACCAACAGAACAAGTCTCACCGAAGGTGAATGCCATCGACACATCAGGAGACAAGTTAAGAGTTTCACCGATGGGAAGGGTCTCACTGATAAGGTCACGTCCAACCGGTGTGGAAGATGTCACAGTTGAGATGAGGAGGAACTTAACCCTCATCGGGCATCGACAGAAGGATGAAAGACTTGGCTGATAGGAGTAAGTCTCGTTGAAGATCAAGTGAAGTTGAGTTATCGGTGTAAGGTAGACCGATGGAGAGACTTTGGAAAGTCATTCTGACTGACAGTTGTCTGACCGATGGAGATGTATTGGTGGTTCATTTGTTAGTCTTGTCGGCTGTGAGTAAATTAGGGCCCATTCTGCATTTTCCATTGTGCACTCCCCATCATATTGGTATCAGAGCCCAAAAAGATTTGGGTGGCAAGTCGAATTGAGGATTTGCAGGAGTGTTGGGCGCTGTCTATGAATAGTGTATGTCAGACAGAGAAAGTGAAGGAGAGGCTAGCAATATGCCTCCAAAGGGGATGACCACTGAAGTGGTCAAGAAATTTAAGGAGATGGAAGAGATGATCAAGATTAGAGTCAAGCAAAAACTCCAGGCTTAGTTGAAGGCACTGAAGATAGGAAAGAAATCAGATGATGAATCTGATGGAGAGGAAGAAGAAGAGGAACAAGAAGAGGCAAAGATACCGGCTGAACAAAAGCATTTCTTGGAAGCCATCAAGGCTATTGGCAAGGACTCTTCAGAGGCTCAGATAGATATCCCCATGTTCAGTGGAAAGATAAATGCTAATGAAGTCATGGAGTGGATTGAGGCTCTAAACAACTATTTTGAGTACAAAGAAGTTCCTTAAAGTAAGAGAGTTAAGTTTGCAAAAATTAAACTCAAAGGTGTTGCCCTTACATGGTGGAATTACACCCAAGGAGAGAGGGTAAAGAATGGGAAGAGTATGATCTCTTCATGGAACAGAATGCTGGAGAAGATCAAGTCCCAGTTCCTTCCATCTAACTATGAGGTGCAGATATATAGGAAAATGCAGGAACCTCAAGCAAAAAGATATGGATGTAGCTACTTACACTGAGGAGTTTCACAAATACACTCTTTGTTATGGGTACATGGAGGATGAAAGAGACAAGGTAGCAAGGTATCTAAATGGTCTGAGGTTCAATATTCAGGATGAGATAAGTTTATTGACCCCTGAAACTGTGGAAAAATGCTTTCAAGTAGCATTAAGAGCTGAAGAGAAGCTGCAGAGGAAAGGTGAGCAACAAGGTAGAGGAAGAGGTGGCAGAAATTTTAGAGGCAGAGGCAGTTTTGGAGGAAGAGGTCCTAACCAGAGGCCTAATGGTGAGTCTAGCCAAGGAGAGCAAGTTGGGGACTCAAGTAGTAGAGGAGGCTACCGAGGAAGAAGGCCCAATGGAAGAGGTGGGACAAATGGATTAGGTAGAGGATCCAAGTTCTCCAATATGAGATGTTATAACTGTAAGCAGATAGGGCACCTGAGATACAAGTGTCCAGAGAAGGCCTCAACTTCTCATGGTGGTGAGAAGAGAACCACTTTGATTCAAGAGGATGCAAGGAGTGTGACATCTCCTGAAGTGAATCTAGCATCAGAAATGGGAGAAAATCTGATGATCAAGAGGATGCTGCTCAAAGAACCAGTGCAGACTGAACCATCACAAAGAAGAGCTTTGTTTAGAGTCAACTGCAAGATCCAAGGTAAGGTTTGTAAAGTTATTATTGATTCTGGTTCTACTGATAATATTATATCTTTGGAAGCAGTAGATAAATTGAAATTGGAAAAGATACCCCATAGTTGTCCATATAGGGTTAGTTGGTTAAACAAGGGACAACATATAGTTATCAATGAACAAGCATGGGTAGAATACAATATTGGGGGGTATAGAGACAAACTTTTGTGTGACATCCTTCCAATGGATGCTTGCCATCTTTTGTTAAGCAGACCATGGCAGTTTGACAGAAAGGCTTATCATGATGGAGAAAAAAATGCTTACTCATTCCAAAAGGATGGTGTGACTTATAGGATACAGTCATTGGTAGAAGAGGATCCACAGCATGTAGGGTCTAGTGTAATGTTGGTAGGAGAAAAGGAGTTCCTTGAAATAGTAGAAGAATTAGGTGGAGTAGGTTTTACTCTGGTTATGAAACCTAAGGAGAAGAAATGAGAAAATATGAGAGAGTTAGGACCTAGGGAGGTCAAAGAACTACTTGAGAGTTATAAGGAAGTAATTGCAGCAGATATACCAGACTCACTACCATATATTAGAGATATCAGCCATCAGATTGATCTCATACTAGGAGCTGTACTTCCAAATAAGGTAGCCTATAAGATGACCCCTCAACAGAATGAGGAGATAGCCAGGTAGGTTCAAGAACTTTTAGACAAGGGGTTAATAAGAAAGATTTTGAGTCCATGCGCAGTCCCCACTATTTTGGCACCAAAGAAAGATGGGAAATGGAGACTGTGTACTGATTCCAGGGCAATAAATAGGATAATCATCAGATATAGGTTTCCTATTCCTAGAATTGAAGACCTCAGGGACTATTTGGGGGGTGCTACCTATTTCTCTAAGATAGACTTGAAGAGTGGGTACCATCAGATAAGGATAAGAGAAGGGGATGAGTGGAAGACAACATTTAAAACTAATGAAGGATTGTATGAGTGGCTTGTGATGCCTTTTGGTCTTTCAAATGCCCCTAGCACCTTTATGAGACTAATGAATGAGGTGTTGTAGGAGTTCATAGGGAAATTTGTGGTAGTCTACCTTGATGATATCTTGGTGTTCAACAAGAGCAAGGAAGAACACTTGAAACATTTGGAAATAGTCTTAAAGAGGCTGAAAGACTAGAAGATGTTGATAAACTTGGACAAATGTGATTTCATGAAACAAGAGTTGATCTACTTGGGTTTTATCATTTCCAAAGGTGATCTGAAGATGGATCCTTCAAAGGTGGAGGCTATTATGAATTGGCCCACACCTAAGACAACAGGGGAGGTAAGGAGTTTCCATGGTTTGGCCACATTCTATAGGAAATTCATTAAGAACTACAGTGACATTTGTGTACCTATGTTGGAAACCATCAAGGGTGGTTGCAAGGTGAAGTTTGTGTGACGAGAGAAGCAGATAGGAGCTTTGAGAGTCTAAAATAGAAAGTTGCTAAATTTCCTGTCTTAGTGTTACTTGATTTCAATAAGGTTTTCACAATTGAATGTGATGCAAGTGGGCTGGCCATAGGCGCAGTGTTGAGCCAAGAAGGTAGACCAGTAGCCTTTTTCAGTGAAAAATTGAATGAAGCTAAGAGGAAGTAGTCCTCTTATGATTTAGAGTTGTATGCCATGGTACAAGCTCTGAAAAAATGGAGGCACTACTTGCTTCCTAAAGAATTTATTGTATACACTGACAATCATGCTCTCAATTTTTTGAATGGACAGGAAAAGATCAGCCATAGACACATGAAATGGGTGGAAAGTCTTCAAGCATACACCTTCATCATCAAGCATAAGAAAGGGATAACCAATAAGGTTGCTGATGCTTTAAGAAGAAGGGTGTTGACAGTGCAAGAAGTGCAGCTACAAAGCATGGGTGTTGAGGCACTCAAAGGATTGTATAAAAAGGACCAAGATTTCAAGGAGATTTATAAGGTATGCAGTGAGTTTGCCAATGCTTTCCATAGTGAATTTTTAGATTATACATTGCAGGATGGACTTTGTTTAAAGGGAGTCAACTATGTATCCCTAAGTGTTCAATGAGGGATAATATAGTGAAGGAGAAACATAGTGGTGGTTTAGGAGGACATTTTGGGCTCAATAAGACCTTAGATCTTGTAAAAAGATTTTACTTTTGGCCAAGGCTGCAATCTGATATCAAAAGGTTTGTTGAGAGTTGTATGATTTGCCAGAGAGCAAAGGGGATCTCAACCAATGCAGGACTGTACCAACCTTTGCCAATACCAAACAGGCCTTGGGAAAGTTTGAGTATGGATTTTGTGATGGGATTGCCCAAGACAAGGACAGGTTATGACAGTGTGTTTGTTGTGGTAGACCAGTTCAACAAGATGGCTCACTTTATTCCTTGTAAAACCACCAATAATGCTAGTTACATTGCAGGTTTGTTCTTTAAAGAAATCATTAGGATTCCTGGGTTACCTTTGAGTATTGTATCTGACAGAGACAACAAATTTGTGGGACATTTCTGGAGAACCTTGTGGAAATGATTAGGTACAAATTTGTCTTTTAGTTTAGCCTATCATCCTCAGACTGATGGCCAAATTGAGGTTGTGAATAGGTCATTAGGCAATCTGCTGAGATGTTTGACAAGAGAACATGGCAATAGTTGGGATGTGGTACTCCCACAAGTAGAGTATGCCTATAATGATTCTACAAACAGAAGTACAGGTCTAAGTCCTTTTGAAGTTGTCTATGGTAGTCATCCTAGAGGCATTTTTGAATTGGGAGATGTTCAAGGGTTGGACAAAAGGAGTGGACATGCTGATACATTTGCAGAGGCTATGAAAGAGATCCATCAACAAGTCAGAGATACTCTACACCAGAACAGTCAAAAGATCAAGGCTAGAGTGGATCAAAGAAGAAGGGATGTGCAGTACCAAATAGGAGATATGGTCATGGTTCATCTCAACAAGAACAAACTGCCCACAGGAAAACACAATAAGTTGATAATGCAAAAAATTGGACCTTGTCAGATTCTGGAGAAATATGGTCCTAATGCTTACAAAATTGAACTCCCTGATGATATTGCTATTTCACCTATATTCAATGTTGCTGATCTGACATTATATAAGAGTCCTGATATAGGAGAAGGTATAGCAGATTCTGTCCAAGGTAATGCAGATTGGGTGCCGTATTTACCACCTAAGGAACCACCGAAGATGGAGTGCATCTTGGATAGCAGGACAGCCAAGAAGACAAGAAATTAGACCTATTTTGAGCACCTAGTCAAATGGCAAGGACTTCTAGATTCAAAGGCCACATGGATCCTGGAAGAAGACATCAAAAAGCAGGGTGGTGATTTGCATTAGTTAGTCTCTAAGAGGACTTGAGACAACTTCCACCCAGGGAGTATGGTGCAGGAGCACCTAGAAAATCATGTTTTGTGTTGTAATAAGGTCTATTTGATCAATGCATTTTCATTTCTATTGGTCTCTAGGTCTTTCAGGACCTAGAACTCTTTTTGTAAGTCCCAAGTGACTTAGGTCACATTTGTCAAATTGTTAATCTCAAGACAATTGGTCTCCCAGCCGCTTGGAATTGGTTGGTTTTTCTCCCAACTGTTTGGAATCGGTTGGTTTTCCTTAGGGCGAGTTTATAAACCCAGGGGAATGAACCAATTAAGTATTGGTAATCAGATCATAGAGGAGATGAATGTAATTGTGTATTGTGCTAAGGAGAAATAGAACGATTCTATTCCATCAATTCGATTTCCATTTCTTGTAACTGCAAATTGTATAGCTGTAGATTTCCATTCTTTTTGTGCTTTCCATTGTTGCAATATGTCGACGTGAAGCATTCCATTGGTAAGATTTCTGTCAAAATCAGTGGAATGGCTTCATTGTACAAATATCCATTTTTGTTTTGTTTCATTGTTCGATGGCGCAGAGGATCTAGACAGTACGAGTTGCACAGTAGGTTGACCTAGCATCTCCATGTGCTAGGGTTCAGAAGAAGGAAAACTATGCATCAGTGTATCGGCAAGGCAAACCCTAATGTGGCTGATAGAAATTGTCTTGCCGACGAGTGAAGGTTAAAGGTGACATTGGAGTGATCGGTGCATCGGCCAAAGATTGCAAGTGTTCATCGACAGAACAAGTCTCACTGAAGGTAAATGCCATTGGTGCATCAGGAGACAAGTTAAGAGTTTTACCGACAAGAAGGGTCTCGCCGATAAGGTCACGTCCAACCGGTGTGGAAGCCATCATGGTTGAGATGAGGAGGAACTTAACCGTCATTGGGCATCAATAGAAGGATGAAAGACTTGGCCAATAGGAGTAAGTCTCGCTGAAGATCAAGTGAAGTTGAGTTATTGGTGTAAGGTAGACCGACGAAGAGACTTTGGAAAGTCATTCCGACCGACAGTTGTCTGACCGATGGAGATGTATTGGCAGTTCATTTGTTAGTCTTGCCAACTGTGAGTAAATTAGGGCTTGTTATGTGTTTCCCGCTATGCACTCCCCATCATTGGATGATGTGTAATGCTTAGGATGATGTTGATGTGATGGGATGGTGACTTGGATATGATTAGGGTTTTGTTTAGGATGGAGGTGAGTTAAAATGAATTGATGAATTGGGTGATTAGGATTGGATGATGCAGATGAGGTGGTCTAAGATATGGCTTATTGGAAAGTCAGATGAAGATGATGTGGCAAGTGTTTATTGGAAGCTTACTTTAGGGCAATATCAAACACAAGATTTCATAAGCAAATGGATGAACACACACACCAAACAAGTTGATGAATTTGCCTTTCAAGGTTTAAATGTTATGATTAAGCATACTCTTGAAGACACAACAACAAGCCTAATGTCTAGTTTGAAATAGGGTATGGCCAATCAGGTTTTGGGCTATGTTTACACGAGGTTCACTAGGAATTTGAAAGTGAAATCCTGCCACACAGTCGGGAGAAAGGGGTAACCCACCCTTCACTTTCACTTCCCAAAGGTATAAAGTTCTTTGGGGCTTAGCCAAGAGTGACAAGATTCCAACTCCTAATGAGGGTTTCCTTCGATTCAGCCTTGATTGAGGTCATCCCTTGGAGTGGTGTGTCTCCAAGCAGGTCTCCTAAGAAGGGTAAACAAAAGTGGACCAAGTGAGGTGTTTTTGATCTCCAAGATCACCTTGCAGTGCGAGGAGAGAGCATACACATGCACACTTGATTCACACTTGCACTTGTAAATTAACCCTTAGAAAATGAAATGTATGTTGGAAGACAAGGAAGACACTTGTTGATTTTATGCCCAATTTTTGATGTGTGATTGCAAACAAGTTGTTTGTTTTAAGCCCAAAGTCCAAATGTGTGGTCAAACAATGATTAAGAGATGAAAAGATGAAACGAGTGCACTTGATTAGTATTGCTTTCCAAATTTTTGTAGATGATGATGCCAATGTTGCTTCAACTCCTTAGATTGCCTCTAAAAGTCACCAAGACAAGAGAAAACCAAACTTGCAAGCCAAAAGGGATTAAGTCCAAAATATGCAATCTGGTAATATCTGATAAAAAAACCTGATACAAACAAATTAATGGCATAGACAGAAAGTACGCAAAATTCTAAGCAATTTCAAAAAAATTTCGTGAAAAATAGATAAAAATTGCAAAAGTTATCCACATTTGAAGTTTCTGTGAAAATAGTGCCAATACAAAGATAAATGGTGCCACTACAAAGGAAAATGGCACCAATATAGAGGAAAATGGCATGAATATAGAGATAGATGGCGCTAATATGTGTTTTACCTTGTTACCAGTTACATATAGCGTTGATCTAAGTGTGGAACGTGCCGATATGACACAAGGAACAAAATAGGCTTGAAAGAAAGGATTTTAGAAACCAAAAATGCTTGATATAGAAAAATGAATGGCATAGATAGAAAGTACATGAAATTCTAAGCAATTTCAAAAATGATTTCACAAAAATCGGATAAAAATTGCAAAAGTTATGCCCATTTGAAGTTTTTGTGAAAATAATGCCAATACAAAGAAAAATGACACCACTACAGAGGAAAATGGTGCCAATACAGAGGAAAATGATGCCAGTACAGAGGAAAATGGTGCCAGTACAGAGGAAAATGGCACCAATATAGAGAAAAAAGGTGTTGATACCTGTAACAGATGATTTTCATAGAAAACTCATGCAAAAACTAGCAAAAGTTAATAGAATCAGGGCCTGGGAGTCCCACTGGGTGTGCCAAATGAGAATATGGAAATCAACATGAAGGAAAAACAATAACAAAATGCAAAACAAACAATGCAATACCTTCACATTGATCCATAATCCATCGATAAGGTGGAGAGTGCTACACCCAAAACACTCTAGCTTTACTCAAAGAGATGAATGTTGATTGCTTGATTCTACAACATAACAATGAGGTAGATGATTAATAGATGGAAGATTGAATGATGCAAGAGGGATAGATGATAGATAGATTGAGAGGAAAATTCGACAGCATGAGGATACTAGAAGAAGAGTCGTTGCAAATGGCTCAAGAGAGGCTACCTTTATAGAAAAGGCAAATTTGAATGGACGGTTGTGATTGAGAGTTATTTTGAATGATATGGATGATTGAGATCGATTAGGCTTGATTAGGGTTTCCTTGCACCTCAAGAAATCGTAGTCATGTGACAAGTGTGTGAAGGAGAATGAAAGGAATAGGTCTCATGTGTGATTGTGTACACAAATACTAAAAATAGATTCTATTAGTTGTACATGTGAAGGATATTAAATTAAAGTTGTACTACAACACATGAAAGATGTACTACCACACATGAGTGGATGGAGAGATGGACAAGTGTTGATTTGTGGTGAGAGGTGAGAATAATTAGTTGGGAAATTAATTAAACAAATAGATTTTATTTAATTAATTGGGAAGTAGTTAGGATATGATATGGAAATTAATTAAATAATGTAAAATCATTATTTAATTAATGGGAAAGTGGATTAGCATGGGATAAGTGAAATTAATTAAATAAATAAAATTTATTTAATTAATTAGATAATGGATTAGGATAGGATTATGATGGAATTAGGAATGGGATGACCTAGGATCTAGGGCAAAACATTACAAGGTCACATGTTAACAAGACTTGGACAATTTTTAGTGTCTACAAGGGGCATCACGACCACACCCAAATGGCATTTCATGTTTAGAAAAAGGTTTACTTGGTTTAACTACACAAGCAGGAACAATAGGTTTCTTGGCTAGTTTGATACATTGTTTCCTTTCTAGCCGATTATGCTTAAGAGTGTTAGCCAAAGTCTCAGAATCCTCCAGACAGACACCCTCAACATAATTAATGTGCTCTTTGAGTTTTACTTCCTCAATAGGTTCTTTCTTAAACTCTATTTTGGGTCAATGCCAGGGAATAGATTTTCTGGCAGTTTTCTTGGTTCTAATTTCAAACATTAGCTAATTTGCTAAATGTTGACAAGTTTTCTTATAGTGAGCACCTAGGTCCATGTGTTGAACCTGGTTTGCTCTGATACCATATGTAACCTGCCTTTGTTGGCAAGAGACACTATATGTATTCATGGTTGTTGTCATTGATGGCAACAAAGGTCATCCCACATATCCGCAAGTCATGGTGTGTCTCTACCGGAAGTCAGAATGAAGATTGTTGTGGTCCGGTGAACAAGAACAGAGCATGTGGCAAGGTCCGATAGATTGGTCCAGATCTCTCAGAGGAAGTGTCTTGGTGCAGTGTGGATTTGGGGAAGTCAAGAGGACTACCTTGAGTAGTATATTCCAAGGATTTAGCCTCCGGTGATGGACAAGGAAAAAGATATGAATAGTTGAGTACCGGATTCCTGAGAGACAGTGAGAACAGAGGAAGAACTGACTGACAGAGCATCAGACTATTTTTCGGATGTGTTACTGTTGATGGTAAAGGTTGTGAAGGCATGAATCATGTTTGGCCGACATGATTAATGATATCTACAAGTATATGCTTGATCCGCATTGCTTGGTGAGCAAGGATTTAGCCGACAGAACAGAGTTTGTAAGAAAATAGACTGTTCCGGATGCCGACTAGAAAGGTGATGAAATTACTTGTGCGGATATATATAGAGGATGGTTAGTAGTGAGATGTGTGATTGTATGATGGTGTATGTGAATAAGTGCAGAACAGAGTAGAAGTAGTAAGAAAGATTCAGTATGTGAAAGGAAAGCAGAATAAAGAATAGAGGAAAGATGAAGTGCAGCAGATCAGTATACAGAGCCTAAACTGGAACTAAACTCCAGCATATGTAGATGCTTCCAATCAGTTCAAGTATTGTATAAACATTCTTTTGTAGACAGTGTGTCTCCTTGTAGGCAGTGTGCCTCTTTGTGAGCAGTGTGCTCGGGCAGTGAGCCCTAATTGGCAAGTGCCATTTTGTAATTCCTTATTCTTCTAACAGAGAATAATCTTTAGGTTAATCACCCCGTGGTTTTCTCCCTTAACCGGGTTTCCACGTCAAAAATACTGTGTCATGTGTTTCTCATTTCATGGTAATGTTTGTTTGTTTGATTCAATGCTGCTTTGATTAATAAGAAAGTTCAAAAGAAGAAATAATTAGGATAACTGATTCACCCCCCCTCTCAGTTATCAACAGCCTTCTCATATACTCAAAATTATACACACATTTACTAATAAAGTAAAAGAAAATGATAATCATGAGTGGATTTTTTTTGCATAATTACAAAGAAATAAAAGCATATCTTTTCTGAATATTTTTCAACCTTGAAATTCAATATATTCAAAGAGAAATCATATTGAGAACATTTCACTTTACATTTACAAATATGTTGCTCTTGGAAAAAGGAATATTTTTACATCATAAATCATAACATAATGAATTCTCCATTCAAGTTTCGGTGAGTTTTCTGCTATAGAGGGAGAGTATCATCCGAGTGCTTTACCTCCAACCATAGACCAGCAGTCCCCCGCACACCTTCCTTCTTGGAAGCGGCCCTACCCTTCACGAAGAGTATGGACATAAGGAACCAACAAGTTGCCATCTAAGTCCTAGTGTTGTGTCCTATGTAACACAATTGACCATACGACTCTAGACAGTCTTCTAGCTAAGTATGATCATTTTGATAGGTTACGCATCTAGACACTATGAACTAACTAATGCATGTGCAGAGATAAATGCATCACTTTGGCCAAAATTTCATTATAAATAGATGATTGTAGTAAATGTAGTTGTGTGTTCGCACACCTCTAACCCAACTTGGAGACTATCTCATCCTACAATTTGACTTGTTTGGCTAGTATCTCTAGGCATACTTGTATTGACTGCACTCAATTCTTAGTCTACTGAATTAGTAGTTAATCTTGAATCTAGTATGTATACTTGTATAGGTTTAGAAGATTTAACCTTTCAGGGAGTCCTTAGTTACATTCTTGCACACATCAGAGTTTATGACTTCCTGTCATTTAGATACTCATCGAATCAAGATTAAGCACTCTTGTGCTATAAGTCATGTTTCGACTTTAACAAGAAATCAATAAACTTTATCAAAAGCTTCTTAGACTCTATCTAATTTATAATATCTTAATCTATGGTTTCTCAACTCCTTTATTTTCAACCATAAAATACCAGACTAACACAAGTCAAAAATATGACTAGAGAGAGTTTTTAAGTTATCTAAACCCTTCTGGGTAGATGTTAGGGTTTAACTTCTTTGTCCTAATCTCATTGGTGTATCAAAACACTTCAAAGTAAAAATTTATAGTATGGAAACAAAGACCCCTATTCTTCTATAAACCACTTGAACATTGGTCGAGTTTACATCTCTTAATATTATGTAAAAACATAGATTATTAGGTATATCTTCATTGAGATAAAATATTAATGAATATTATCATTATTATATCTTATCCTTGAACTAAGTCAATCTTTGAGTCTATAACAATTCAATATCTTTGATCTCTTGATCTTCACAAGTGCATCAACCTTTTGATATTTAAACTATTATGCACTCATGTGTTTTATCCTAGAGTATAATAACAATACTATCATGATGTGGTTTGCACATATGATATGATATCACCTCTCTTGGTGTTTTATCAATATCTATATCATATCTTCATATCCTAAGATTAGAGATTAGCTATCACATAATCTTTGATAGATCATAATAACATTAATTCATATAAGTCTTAGAAACTAAAGACCTATCTCAATCTAACCTTCTAATTTACTGCTAGATTAATATTAAAGTCTTCAATAATTTAAAATTGGCTTCTAATAAATAATTTGTGTTTGTGATACTACTGTGATAGTACATAACTAAGAATGCTGTATAAAGAGCTTGAAACTCCTTCTAAGTCTCAAGATCATCCAATATAAGTGATACACAATCATCTAAATATAAGAGACAATCACTAATATTGCAAGGCTACTGTGGATATGAAGGAACAAATATAAAGTACGTAACAGATTAGCCATTGCTGACTAGACAAGAATAAAATACATCCAGCCTTTATTAATAAGACCATATTGCCCTTCGGCTTGCAAAGGCTTACTAGTTTGTGAAAACTAAAAAAAATAATCTCTTGGCCTATCGACCTACACAAATCACTAGCCTAAGATAATATAATAAGATCTTCTAACCTGTTAGCCTGCGAATGTTTTTCAAACTAAGTATAGCAAAATATACTTATAGGCCTTACAAAGTAGGTTTTATATCTTAGCAAAAATATGAAAACACTGTTATCTACATATTTTACTAAAGAAACTATATCATTAAATGCTACCACAATGGTTTCCAATCTACTTTGTACATTACATAACTCTGTTCTTTTGAACGACATTCTCTACTAAGTAAGAGAACATATTCCTATATGCAAATAATGATAATAAACTAAATACAATTTTAAAATGAAAGGATAGTGTTATTATAAGGCATTCATACCTCTCTAAGCCGTCGATATCAATGCCTGAGCTAGCTCTGTTTAATCCTCTAGTTGTTTAGACTCGACTCCACCTATCCTTCTGAGTATCTAGCTCTATATCCCCGCAGATTTTTTTATAAGATCCAACTCACTTAGATAACAGAGTTATTTGTCTTACTTAACTATTGCTTCTTATATGAAGCTCCCTCTCTCTCTCTCTCTCTTTATTTTTACCATGCACTATCATTATCACAATTCACTGATAAAAGTCTATTATCATTTGAAGATATCCTTCTTGTGTTCTTCCATATCCTTAACTCTTAATGATAGTCTTTTAAGAATTCTATACTCCACCTTCCCACAGAGTCCTTGGAAGATTCCTTGCCTATTAACATGCTTTGATATCATGCAAATGTAGTGGAGCTACTAGTCTGTAATGACCACTCCCATACTCCTCCTTAACTCCTCAAATGACATGGAGATGGGAGTTGAGTGCTCCATAAATACATGGAGAGGTTTGCATAAATGCTATCATACCATGATACAAAAGAATCTCTTTGACATCATACTATAAGTATAATTTATAGATAATATTTAAATAAATATATAACATCATAGTGTAGGTATATACAATGTATTCTCACGTTATTCCTAACACTTGACAAAATACAAGAATGGGGTTGAGGTATTCTCCCCCTCTCTATTTTGTGTAAACGCTAACAAAGAAAGGTTATCAAAATGAAAAACTTATCAGAAAACACTGATAATGAAAATAGCTTTACCACTAATATTTAATTAGTTATAACAATATAAACTATATTCATATCTCAAAAGGAATATAATGACTATCAATCATATCTTGTCGATGGTTGTACTATCCTACTAGGTTTTTTGACAAAACCTAAGCCAAAGAATCTTGACTTCGAATCAACGATTGTTGAATCGAAGACCAACTTAGACCAAAAATACCAAACTAGATGAGGGTTCACTAAATGGCACAAACACAAGACTTATATGGCAACAACCTATTCTTTCCATACGTCTATTCACTTCTCTTCGATGATGCTCTCCCTCTCTTTCTTGGAGGGCAAAAAACTTGTTTTCCTGGTTACAACTTGCAATCAACCAAACTGGGATTAGTGCATCATTAGTCACTTCATATATCTTATGAATAAATAATCATGACAACCTATAATCAAATGTCTAAATTATAAACATATAAACATAAACCCATGATATAATTGATTTATCCTGACATTTCCACATAATGTCAAATCATTAAATCATGCAAAATTAACTATTAATTACTTAAAAGTAAAAAGTAAAACATCGTCAAAATTTGGGGTGTAACAAAGGAGAAGGATTATAGATTTGACAGGCAGTGAGCATTGGAAAAGGGGCACACAACATGTTTCTAACTTGGGGTACAACGTACACCTGAGATTGTCCTGTCCAAGGCTTGTGTGTGCATTGTGTTGAGTACGTTTTGTTGAACATGGCTTTGGAGCACTTGTGTGTGTGCTTTCTGAAAAGGAGCAGGATGCTTGGGAAACATGTATGTTTTTTGAAAAAGAGATGAATGTTGGGAAGAACATGGTTGGTTCTGAATAAGAACTGGATTCCTCTTGGAAGTGCTCACTTGTTGAAAGGGGGTTGAATTTGTAATCCATTCTTCTGAGTGACATTTGGAAGAACTTCTAGGATCTAAAAGATACGTATTTATTCCTTTCTATGATGGAAATTAATGAAGTACTGAACTTATTGTTAATAAAATATATTGATGGTTTTTGATGTTAATATGATTATGTGATTATGTTATCTAATTTGTTTTGTCAATGATTTACTTGAGAGTTCTTATTAAATTATCACATGTTACAATTTACTTTTGTTCTTACATCTATTTTAACACCATTGAATATATTATTCTATTTTAACTCTAAATATTAACCATAACAAATCCGTTGCAATTAATTAAATACATAGGGGGAAAAGTAGCGTTACATTTGGTATTGGAGCCAAGTTGGGTTGTGCTAATCATTCACTATGTGTGAATTCAATTCATCATTATTTATTTCTTCTCTTGATTTAATATCTTGATTTATCTTAGTCAAGTGTAAAGGTTCTAGGAATATGAAAGGAACAAATTTATTCAAGAGAATTTTGGATGCATTTTCACAACATACAAAATTTATTTAAAAAACTCCAAAGATCTTATACCTCTCACTATTACTCTCAATATTATTAGTTTCAAAATTTAAAGGTCTACTCATCATCCAAAAATTAAAGTTCATTAACAAGCAAAATGATATATCCAATGTTCATACTAACAACATTGAACATAAACATAAACTTCTCCATGTTGACCTTGAGGCATCTGTAGAGGCATTATATCTACTTAAGTCATTTTGAAATTGAGTAGAATATCACCAAACAACTAGCGTTTTCCAAACTAACCAATGTAGAAAAGCAATACAACAAAATCATTGTTTGAACAACTAATCAACTAAGAAGAAAAAACCACTATGTAATAATGTCCAATAGATCATCCTAAACATGTAAAAGACGAGTTTAGATAATCCATTCTCACAATGAAAAAAAAACTATGATGTACTAATATAATGTTGTATCTCTTTGTCACATTACAACGATTTGAATGGACACGTGATTCAAGAGTTGTGCCCCTCCACAACCGACTTCATCATGCTGCAACTCTTTACAATCACTATGCTTAACATGATTCTTAAGACGTGCATTTTTATCCTACAGGAAAGCACATCAATACCATCTCTTCAAATTATGTTCTTCTACCCTTTGATAGGCGTGTCTCAAACTAATAGGCACACACCGTAGGATTTGTCACTAGCACTACTCATAGCCCTACTCCAGAACATTGAAAAAGCTTTTTGTTCGTGTTTACAATGAAGATGTCAAGGATGAACACCAAAAATAGACAGTGAAAAAATAATAATAAATAAACAAAATTGGAGTCAACATCTACAAAGCACCATCAAATGTCCCTTCACTTTGTGCTCTCGGTCTTTGAGTTTGAATGGTGAGAAAACCTTAATTGTGTGTAGATGACACCAACTGTGATCTAAGTATGTAACAAATGAAGCATTTGAGTAGAATATCAATGCCATTGATGTTATCCCTCTACTTTTCTAAAGAATGAACCTCTCTGCCTTATTAAGCACCTGTATTTGCACCATTATTATTGTTGGTGTGCTCAAGGAACTCATCTCTTCTCTTCATATTAACTGACTCGAGGGAACTTGTGTGCTCTATTATCATGACCCTTATGTGCTCCTTAATATTGAATAAGTGGTTAGTGAGTCAGTTAATTGGCCAATTATATGTTAATCGACTATTACATCTATTTTTATCACCTTCTTGCCTCATTTCAAAAGATGAGACATGTTTTTGGGAGTGCATTTTACATATTGTTTTGTACATCATTTGCCATCATGGATTGAGCACATGGATCGAGCACCTTAAATAATGGTAATTAAGAAGTTTTACTTTCCTAAATCTCATTTTCAAGTAGTTCACATGTTGTGTACACGCTTTTACCTTTTGCATATATGATTATCTAGGTGGTTGCTACTGGCACATCTGATGAAAATTCTCTACCTTGATTTGAATGGTTTCGAATATTCCGTGTCAAGTAATATACATGTGAAAGACTTTGATGTTTTTTTAAAATGTAATATTCATAATGGTTCTCCATGTATAGGTATTTAGCATTAGTGCAAATTGGTCTACTAGAGTTTTTGCCTTTAACTACATAAAGAAACTTCCAAAGGGTCTAAAGGAGTCTTGATGTGATACAAAATTTTAACAAGATCATTCAAAGTTGTGTTTTTTTAGCATTTGGATGATCCACATCATAAAGTAGCCTAAATGACTCTTTCTACACTCACTGAATTGGTTACTTCTTTTCAAAAGCCTTTTATTGGTTACCTTGAAAGAATTCTACCACATATTTTCATGGCTAGTTGATCCCAAGGGGGTTATTAGGCAACTTGGTTTAGCATTGTTGGAAATTGTAGGAAATACTTATAGTATCGACCTAATTTTTCCTATCTTGCTCTAATCACTTGATTAGCAACGTTCATTGAAGTTCAAGATGGTTACTATATCCTCATTTACAAAATAAGAATGAATAGAGATACTTCTAATCTAAGTGATTTGCTAAATCTATGGCTTGCAAAGTTAGTTCCACTAGCAAGTGATAAGAATACAAAATTCAAGGAGACAATTGTTCCAGGTATTATCTCTATCTATACTCCTTTTGATTCTACATCTGTCTTAAATTTTATTTTGGGCCCAAACCTATATACCCCAAGGAGGTATGTTGTGTGGGCTTTGATCACAAATTCAACAAGGGCAAATGCTTCATGACTATTTATCAATATAATATAGATTGCTAAGATCCTATTATGTGTTAAAGGGAATCTTTTAAATTCCAAATCCTTAATCAAATATTCAAAAGATTACTAAATTATTGTTGGTCATAGATTGAGTTGATTTAAGTGGGTTTAGATTTTTCACAAAGGGGCATAGGTCATTCGTTTATACAAGGATGCATAATCGTGTTATTTTAGCCATATATACTACAACAAATTATTGCACAACATTTCATAAAAAAAAGGGAAATAAGTTAGAGGAAACATGCCAATTGTACTTTTTCTATGATAGAATAGTCTAATATTATAGGGATTTATAGTTATTATTATTAACAATATTCTCCAAAGTTGTCATCACACCCTATAATTTCTCTATTTTATTAATATAGAGCTAGGGTAAATGACAATAAATGTTTTATAATAAATAAAAACACTTATGTTTTTTTTTAACTATTAAAAGTCTTCCAAAAATTTGAATTACTAGATCCATGCACCTAAACAAACAAACTTTATTGCATTTTTAGAGTTATTTAGAAAATTACTATGAATCCTGCCCATATATTATTACTTATTATTTCTCTTGGGATTTTGGGGTATTTCAAGATTAAGATTGAAGAAAATGAGCATATTGAGGCTTTCAAATGATTTCAATAAATAGTTATTAAATTGATGTACACATATTTCCATATGCTCCAACATTGACTACGACATAGTATTGAAGGTGTTGACAAGGTTTTAAATCTTCCTTGACTAAAAAGATGTGTTGGTACAGCAAGTAGCACAAGAAGATAAATACACTGAAGGATGTAGAGTTTCATATGATCTAAATAATGAAGTCATGGATTACCCATGGACCTTTCATTTTACGACCAATGTGTGACTAGGATGTTGATTAGTTGTGGATTTTGACTCACATTTTACTATTCTTGTTATGTCTATTTACAATCGACACCATGATTTATTACATTAATCTATTTTAAGTTACATTGTGGGCCCTAACCTATAGGTCCTCAAATCATATTTTTCACCTCTTATATTTAGAACACAATGATACCAATGTTGGGATGACTGGGTTCATTCAAAACAATAATTTTATATGATGTGAAATTAATTAGTTTCTCTTATGACCAAATATGAGGACATGTTGGATTTTACAGGGGGAGAGCCAATCCCAAACTCCAACCATTCTTAGATTAAATAAAACCTTTTATGATATGCAAGTTCCTTAAGAAGTTATTTGGAAAAGAGATAGTTTATGTAATGTTTAAATCTTCAACATGTTTTATGTTGTCGAACTCTTAGAAACACATCAAGGTTATTAAAATTCATATCGGGAATAAAATTCTTGAGCCCATTATTGTGAGTAAAAATCTAATCATCTTACACATCCTCGGTACATGGATATTTAATTAGGATTCATATGAGCTTACTTTATAAGATTAAAATATAACCCCAAGGAAAGGCACAAGATAAAAAAATCCATGATCATAGCTACTATAATTTAAAGACTCCAAGGGCATAGAAATATTGGTAACCTATCTTTTTGAAATATTTAGTTTTTAAACATTGTTTGGGGATTTGGGTTTGGAAAGTCAATCAAAATACCTTGAATTGCGTCTTTAATTATTTTAGGAAGTCATAATTAGATGGTTGTGAGATCAATCATGATGGAAAAGATGAAGAAAGATATTCAATTAACCTAATTACTTAAAGGAAATATTAGACCTGGTGTTTCTCTATGAAGTACCTTATGATGGTAATAGTTGTTGATGTTTTGTTGCTTAAGTTGCCTTGTAATATTATTTTGTACCATCTTTGTATTATTGTACTTTGTTATTGGACTTGATTAACCCAATAACCTTGCACATGTTTTGTATAGGACTGAGATCTAGGTTAGGCATTATAAACACCCTGTTGATAGTAAACATTTGAATCCTTGTTAGATTTAGACTTGTCCCAAAACTCTATTTATGTGACTAGGAAATTATATAAACATTGATGTATTTGTTGCTATTCAATTGTATTTAGTATATGAAAAGAGGATATTCATGTAGTCCAAAATGCATGACTATCATCTTTGAATTTATTTTGAGTTTATGGTACTTAGTGATGATTGACTACATAGTATGGGATATGCATGTCATTCATTAGGTAAGTACTATGTGATTACATGATAATACTTCTGTATATTAAAGTGACACCTAAAAGATTGAAATATTTGTATTAAAGATAAGGTTACACATTAATGAATAAATTTAAAAGATTATTTGATAGGAGATTTATTGTGTACACTTGTATTAGCTTCTCAAGTATAAATTTATGATATATTTCATGTGAAAATGTACTTATAGTTCTAATCATGTTATTGATTAACAAAGTATTTCTATGGGATTTAATTGTAATTTTAGTTAAAGTAGAACAGTTATTGGAAGGATCTACAATTCGAGAAATATGATTATAAATGAAGTAGATTCATTGTGATATCTATAATGCTACATCCACACTTAACTAATTATTTTTCCTGAAATATGATGTAGATTCAACTTGAGCTACTAAGGACAACTGCTGATTTAAAGGGGGAGAAATGTTATGTGACTTTTTCTCCTAAATGGAAAAGAAAGATATTTATGGATAACCCTATAAAATTATAAGAGGATAAAGTTTATTTACCCTTTATAATTAAATAGGAGATGGAAAATAAAGGATATTATGATCCTTTTGGTTAAAATGGAGATAAATAAAGAATAATTATGAAAACCCTTTTAAAAGGGAGGAGTTATTATGTTTATTAAACCATTATTAATGACAATCTTTGTGAAAGGGTGTGATGGTTTAGAGGCCACCCCTTAAAAGGTTATATAAGGCATTTTGTGTGAGACTTGGAATAGACATGGAGAAGACTCAAGGAAGATAAGGAAAGAAAGGCAAGAAATCATGAAGGAGAAGGATTATATATTTGACAAGCAGTGAGCACTAGAGAAGGGGCACATAACATGTGTCCAACTCGGGGTACAACGTACACTCGAGATTGTCCTAACCAGGGCTTGTGTGTGCACTTGTGTTGATCAGGTTTTGTTGAACATGGCTCTAGAGCACTTGTGTGTGCGTGCTTTCTGAAAAAGGAGTAGGATGCTTGGAAAACATGTATGTTTTTTGAAAAAGAGCTTAATGCTAGGAAGCACATGGTTAGTTCTAAATAAGAACTGGATTCCTCCTGGAAGTGTTCACTTGCTGAAAGGGGGTTGAATCTGGAATCCATTCTCCAGAGTGACATTTGGAAGAACTTCTAAGATCCAAAAGATACGTATTTATTCCTTTCTATGATGGAAATTAATGAAGTACTGAACTTATTGTTAATAAAAGATATTGATGGTTTTTTATGTTAATATGGTTATGTGATTATGTTATCTAATTTGTTTTGTTAATGATGTACTTAAGAGTTCTTATTAAATTATCATTTGTTGTAATTTACATTTGTTATTACCTCTATTTTAACATCATTGAACATATTATTCTATATTAACTCTAAATATTAACCATAACAAATCCGCTGTAATTAATTAAATACATAGGGGGAAAGTAGTGTTACACATATGATGCATAGCACCCGAGTCAAGTATCCTTTGTTATTAAGATTTTGTTCCTGCAACAAGTACTTGTCCTTTACCTTTCCTTGATTTTAAAGAAGTGGAAGGAGATGCTTCCTTTGTGTAGGAAGATGGAAAATTGATGTAGTTCTTCTTAAGAATATTTGTCAACTCATCAATTTGCTTATTATGATAATGATGCTCCTCATGACCAAATTTCTTGCAATATGAACAAGTCGATGTCTCCTTTCGTGAATCCCCTTTCTTGGAAGAGGATTTTTGAGTCTGCTTGTGAAGCATAAGATGATTATGTTTTATCTTTTTGTGGCTTATGCTTTGGGTGCTTCTATTTCTTATTGTTCTCTTTCTCATTATGTGGATGAATAGCCACCAAATCTTGTGACTTGGATGGCTTGAGAATACCCATTGTGATTAGCTTTGCCTATTCAAGCATTAACATTTATAAAAATGACTCAAATGATGGTATAGTGTAGGCCTTTCCCTAAGTCAACCAATGAGTTTGAAAACTAGAAACAACTGCTGCATATTCAGAAGGAAGCTTGCGTAACACATTAAAGATCAATTGTGCATCCTTCTTCTTAATACCACACTCTTTGAGTTGTGCCCTTAGTTCATTAACTTTGGTTACATAGCCTTGGATTTTGTCAAAACTTTTTAGATCTAGATTAATGAGATCACTCTCAATTTGATATCCCCTCACCTCATCAATTTGACCATATGATTGGGCAAGTTTGTCATAAACCTCCTTAGGTTTTTTACATGTATCAATATGAAAAAGAATGTCAAGAGAGACAAATGTATGCATATATCCAAGTGCCTTAGTATTTTTAATGAGCTATTCAATATTTTCATTAGCATCTTTTGGTTTTGGGATAGTTTCCTTGATGTAGTGAGTATATCCTTCTTGCATTAAGGCATTCTAAGCATTTTGTTTCCAAGTAGCATAATTGTATGGAGTTAAATGAGGAAACTTAGAATGACCCATGACAGAGCATAAATAAGAAATCAAAGAGAAAATGAACACAACACCTCAACACCCCACCACCGCCCCCCACCCTCCCCAAAAAAAATAAAATAAAATAAATTACTCAATTAAAGAAACCCCCTAGCAAATATGATTTGGCACTTTATAATTAGTGTAGTTACAATTGTCACTTGCTAAAAATGTTAAGTGATCTTGGCATCAATGCTTTACAACTTGCCAAAATAAGGCCTTATGTTGAAAGTACATTTTTTTATTATAATGAGTAAAATATAGCACCACTATGAAGTACATGAAAAATTATGTAGTTTTTTAAAAAAATGCACCAAAAAAGGAGATTGTATGAGCCCAAACGGAGCCCCAGAAGTTCCCAAAATGAGATTGTTGAGCAACACCTGTGAGAAATTATAAATTATAGAAAATCTATGCATAAAAATTAGAAACCATCTACACCAACACATAGACCATGAAAAACCAGCCCAAATAAAAAAAATTGTTTAGAAAAAGGAGGTCTTGAGCCCATGTTATAAGCCTCCAAAGTTGGATTGCAAAACTAAAAACTACAATGGTGAAGGGGCCATAAAATTCAAAATGCAACAACACTAAATTTGGTGGGACTACCAAAAAATTAGAGTTATCACTAAATGTAGAACCCTACCAGTTAAATTTGGAGCTTCCCCAAATGTGGAGGATAGTTTAATAAATCTGGAGGCTTGCTAGAATAGTGAAACTACCAGAATTGGCCGTGTCACCAAAAAAGACACCAATTATGGAGCCACCACCAAATTGGTCACCAAATTTATAACATTTTTGCTAAACAACTTAGAAGAGTTGCCAAATTTGGTGGAATCACCAAAATCTCTGACAAAAATAGTGGATCTGATTTTTTTTTAAAAGGTCACGTAGGCCAAATAGGAGTGTAGTCTGTTTTGGTGTTTTGAAGTCATGCATGCTTATGAAAGGGGTGGGGGGGATTTTCTAGGGCCACGTGGGCCACCCCAAGGTTTGATAGAAAGGGCTGAGCACTTCTAAAGGGATCACAACCCACTAAGGGTCCACAAACCCTTTTAAGAGCTATGACTTATACAAAAAGCCCATAGACCTTTGATGGGGACCGCACCTGGTACGATGCCCCAAATTAATGACGTAGGGTATAGTTGTTACCTTGTGATTTTTTTATTTTTATTTTTACTTATTTTCAATAAACTTTATATGAAATATATATTTATTTTTTAATCACAAAGAATAGAGATTTAAAAAATTAAAAACCATTAGTGTAGGTTTTTATTTCCTAGTTGGGTTATTTATTTTCCTATATTCTTAGGTTTTTCCTACACCTTTTATTAATCTTGCTTAGGTTCATAAAGCATGTTTAATTGAGTGGGTTATGAGGTGTTACCATCCTACAAGGAAGCACCCATTAGCTATCTTGGGAAGATACTTTGCTATGTTAGACCGATAGATGGTTACTTCCTATTGGTTGGTGTTGCCACCTCCACCCTCTCCATTTTCTATATAAACATGCTACCTAGCTTGTATTTGGTATCTTTTGCTTTTGCATCCTCTTAATGCTATTTTTCCTCTAGAGCATTTGCATTACTCTTGTGGAGACTAACTCTATGTTGCTATTTTGATTTTGTATCATTTGCATTCATAGTTTAATACCTATTCCTTTGCACTAGTTTTATGGGTTATTCATCTTTTCAGATTCTAACATGGTATTAGAGTTTCACACTAGTGTAGAATAGATTGTAGTTTCATTATTTGAGAGGTTAGGGGGGATAATAAGCTTTGTTGTAGGTTTTCCTGAAAACCTAGTATGCTCTTCTCTTGCATCTTCAGTTGATCTGGAGAATCAGAAAAGTTTGACGGAAACAATTTAACCTCTAGGTTTTGCATACGTGTTTTGTGAGATCTGGGTGATTGCAGTGTTTTTGGTTATACTGGTAGCATTTTTGGTTGTTCCAATGTGTCCAAGAGGCTTGAGAAAGTCAAGATTGTCTTTCATTTCATCCAATTTGGAGATCGTTTGACACAGTTGCGGAATCAGGGTTTTTGGCTCAGATCTAGAACTCATCTTTCAAACCAAGCATTTTCAGGCCAAAAGGGCTAACTCATTTCATCCAAGAGGCCTCGTAAATAAATTTTGATATATTACACTGCCAGTTTTTGGTGCTGGAAGTTGGAACGGCAAATTCTTTTTACCGAAAGACCATTTCGCCCCCTTGCTCATAGTTCAAAGAGCATATTTATATAAGAAATTATCAAATTTGTGAAAATCTTGATTTCCTTGCACAAAATTTTAATATTCACAGGTTTTGTTGTTTAAAAAAAATAATAACAAAAAAATTGTAAATAAAAAAAATTCAAAAAAAAAATTTGAGGAAGGGCTTTGACCTTTTCAGGCCTCGACCCCCCTCACCAAGGCCACACAAGCCTTGTAAAGGTTGTGCTAGCCTTGTTCAAGGCTATGCAATCCTTTCACAGACCACATAAGCCTTGTTCAAGGTTGTGCCAGCCTTACAAGGCTGCACCATTCCTTGGGGAGGTCGGGTGAGACCTTTGGCCCCCGCCCCCTTATTTTTCATTCTTTTCTTCATTAGCTCTTCAAGCTGACAATTGATACATGGAAAAATTCAACCATTGAAGACCATTCAAACTTTTTTCCTTGGCCTACATGCCTTCACTTGGCCTTTGTGCTATTTTAAGTTGATTCTGTATCATTTTTAGTAGTTTGCTATATTTGGTGTCTCTTCTAACTTTGGTGGATTCGGCCAAATTTGGCCCATCACTATCTTTGGTTGAAGATCTTATAAAACTTGCGGAGGTCCTAAATGAACCCCTATTTCTAGTGGCATTTTTTTGGTGGAAGTTGATTTTTGCTCTTGACCCCCTCTCTGTTGGTAGTCTCAGATTTAAAGACAAACTTTGCATGCTCATAACGTGGGCTTTGGACCTCCTTTCACTAAGCAATTTTTTTTTTTGGCTATTTTCCATGCTCTTCATGGTGGTGCAAACAATTCTTGATCCTAGTGCACAAATTTCCCAGAACATGTAGATTCTCATAAGTGACGTTGCATAGTTCTTGTTTTTGGAACTACAATGTTTTCATACGACCTCGGATTAAGGTGCTTATTTTTTTGAAAGTGGATGATTTTTTGGGTAGATTGCATTGGTATTGTTAGTTTCACTTGGCTTTATTCCAATATTTTACTTTCAACATACACCTAATTTGTGAGGATTTTGTAATGCATTGAGATCAAGACCATGAAGTACTTCTTGCTAGTGGTAGTTGTAAACACACTAATTATAAAGTGCCAAATCATCTTTGCTTGGGGGTTCTTTGATTGAGTGAAAAGGGTGGGTGGGTTGTCCTGTGTGAGTTCTCTTATTTTCAGCATGGATCAAACAATAGTACCCATATTATTTCCCTACAACTACTTTGAGTGAAAATCACGCATGACAATCTACTTAAGGAAAACTAGATTACATAGGATAACAATGGGACTTGAAACTGAACCTGCTAAAGATGAAGATAAGACTAAGTGGTTTAACAAATGTGATTGGGCCCATGGAACATTGTGTTTGTTTGTTTCTCTTGATTTGCTCTTTCACATTGAGTCTTTGAATTCACCAAATGAAATCTGGACAAAGCTAGAAACATTATTTGGCACATAAGATTCAATGAGGGGTCATATGTTGGAAAGTGAACTAATTAGTTTAAGTCTAGGCAACTTCAACACAATCAAGGATTTCTTCACAAAATTGAAGTCACTAAGGTTCAATTAAAATAGTGTGCAATTGAAAAGAAAGACGAACAATTGATTCTCAGTACTCTCTCTAATCTAAGTTTTGAATATTCCGTGTTTGTTTCTACCTTCTATGCTACTAAGGGTGCACTTGGGACACATTTCACTATGCCATCTTTGGATAATTTTGCTATCTCTCTCACCCACCCAATAGGACAAGCTAATCTAGATGGGCACTCTTAAATCCTCTAAGTCACATGCCCTAGCTGCCTTGACCAAGGCACAAAAGAACAAAAAGGACAAAGTATTAATAATAAGGATAAGAAACAAAAGAATAGAAACGAGAAGAAGGATCAGAACCCAGTTGCTTCAAAAGCAACTAATGAGACCAAATCTTCTAAAGGTGACAAGCTTAAGAAAGAGAAGGTCCAATGTGCCTAAAGACCCGATCATGATGAACATAAATGTTTGAAGAAACAAATTGATCACTTGACACATATTCTTGAGAAGAATAATATCAATGTTCTTGAGTCTATCAAACTGAATTCAAATGAGGGGTCTAACAAGGCAAAAGAAAACAACAAGGGAAAAGACCCGATCATGATGAACACAAATGTTTGAAGAAACAAATTGATCAATTGACACACATTCTTGAGAAGAATAATATCAGTGTTCTTAAGTCTATCAAACTAAATTCAAATGAGGGGTCTAACAAGGCAAAAGAAAACAACAATGGAAAAGGAAAGGGCAAATCCCTTGTAGCAGTTGCTTCACCACAATCCACTTGGGTTCTTGATTTGGGTGCTTTGCACCAGATGACTTAATATGAGGATGAACTTGTATCTTTGAAGCCATGCACTATGCCTTCTATTTTGATGGGTGATGACACTCCTATTGAGGTGTGTGGGAGAGGGTTTGTTGATGTGGGGGATGACACATTCCATGATGTTCTTTATGTGACCTCATTATCAACTAATATCCTATCAATATATCAAATCACTCACATAGGATTGGGCAAATGGGTTGAGTTCACTCCTGATTCATTGGAGATTGATGAGTTGCACAGTAGTTTTATAGTTGTAGTTTGGAGAGCAGATCATCAGTCATGACTCTATATGTTTTCTCACTTTGTTCCTGATCCTCTTTCATCTATTTTTCTCACTCATTCTAATGATGTAATTAAGTTATGGCACGAGTGGTTTGGCCATCTTAACTTCTGCTACTTGAAACATCTCAACCAATAGAGAATGGTCACAAGGTTGCCTTTAGTTCAGTTTTCAGGTGGTGTTTTCCAAGGTTGCATTCATGGTAAGCATCCTAAGGAAAAAATTGACAAAGGTAAGGCATGGAGAGCTTCACAGTTACTGAAGTTAGTTCATAGTGATTTGGCTGGTCCATTTCCTCATCCATCCTTCAACAAGGCTAGATTTGTTCTAACTTTCATTGATGACTTTTCTCAATATACTTGGGTGTACTTTATCAAACAAAAGTCTGAGGTATTTGATCACTTTCAGAACTTCAAAACTTTTGTAGACAAGCAATTCAGGAAGCCATCCAGGTTTTGCACACTAACAATGGTGGTGAATATGTCAACCATCATTTTGGGCAATTTTGCACTTTAGAGGGGATTGATTTGCAGCATTTTGTTCCATACACTCCTCTGTAGAATGGTGTTGCAGAATAGAAGAATAGGTCCTTAAAGGAAATGGCAAATTGCATGATACACTCTAGATCTCTTGCACCACATTATTGGGTAGAGGCCATTAACTGCACTTGTTATATCTAGAACCATGTTCCTCACTTGAAGGGAGTCACTCCTTTTGAAGCTTGGAGTGGTCGAAAACCATTAGTTAAGCACTCTCAATTTTTTGGTTCGCCTAGATGGGTCCACATTCTTGTAGAGAAGTGTAAGGCCTTGGATCTGCCACATTCATGAATGGGCCCACATTCCTGCAAAGAAGCGTAAGGTCCCTATCCATTGATGTTGTTATAGTTGCAACCACATGTTTCTGCAACATTACATCCTTTTGCATATTTTCTAACAACTATATATCTTCCTTACTTTCTTGAATTTTTCAAGTTCCTAGGACTGATGGTCCAATCTAGAATTGCTAGATTATTTTCCCCATATTCTTGATTCTTTGGTTGCTCTAGCAATTTCTTTATCACTATATAATCAAATTTCTTTGTCATTGTTAGTTCTAAACAATCTACACAACTATTTCTACATAATCAACTCATTCATACTTTTGATTTCTTACAAAAGATATATGGCAATAAATTAACCTTCTTAGCACTTTTGCTGAGAAGAACTAGCTTATTATAAAAGATTGATTGTTAACATGAGTACTCTCATTATTAAGACAATGTCATGTGATTGACATACCTTTCTTGAAAATAAACTTCTTATTTGCTTGTAATGTTTTGAATATATTTGACTATGGAAAACTACAAAGCTCTTTCAGTTCTTCCTTGACTTCTATAATGTTCTCTTCTCAATCTTAAGAGTGATGAAAGAATCAAGGGAGGAGAGATGATATGCAATTCATAGCCAATGAAATGTGGAGCAATACAACAAGACAAATTAGATGCAGCTAGTGGATATGACAAAATGACCAACATTGTGAATGAAATAGAGAGATAAAAGGAATATGAGTAGCTTAATTATTAGAATGTAAAAGATCCACAATAAAGTATCATTGTAAAGAGAGTTAACTATCATATATCTGTTGCAAACTTGTCAATTACAACTGCATAAGTATGATGAAGAAGAAAAAGAGCAAGCATGAAAATGACTATAGAGATATTGCCATGAACATAGAAATGAATTTAGAATTGTAATTGACATAGAAATAAATATAACTGTTGAGACTACTCTACTCAATGATTAAACCACCAAACACTACTTCTATGCAATCCAAGCGCAATTGCCCTATTCGGATATAAGTAAAGACAAGTAATGACCACTTTAATCAATGGTTGCAAAATATATTTGGATATATAAATTCAAAGTAGAACAATTTCATTCTACCTCCATTATGAAAACCTGTGATAATTTACCAATTAAGATCACCCCATTTGACTAGAATGTTAGATTAGACACCGGGACACAACTCATAGAGAACATTGAGTTAGCTTGGGTTCTTAATATGGTTACTCTCAATTCTACCTGAAGGTCCATGCATTGCCATAAGTTTGACTCTAGGTACCTCCAGGTGTTCCCATGACCAATACAAGGTGCCTCACATGTGTGAAGGGAACTTGGATCTATAATTTGAAACTCATCATTCCCTACCACTTGCCCCAAACCTATTGGAGTTTTTTATTATAAAAAATTATTGCAGAAATAAATTTTCAATAACACCAAGTTTGACAAGGGAAGAATAGTAGTTGCATAGACAAGGAACATGAGCTATTGGATAGAATGCCTTAAAGAGATCTAATATGTTCTCATCAACTTCAATGATTGCAAGATATGTACAAAATATATTTTTTGAAAAGGATTTAGAAAATTTCAAGCAAATGTGATTGGAAGGTAAAGCCAAATTCCATAAACTTTGGTAGCATCCTCTTTGCCTATGATAAAATGGACTTTGGAATAGGGTATGCACATACATCAAAGCATAAAGTGATTAGGATTTTGAGAAATGTTAATACTTGCAATTTCCCTCATAGATATGTATGTAAAACATGCAATCATATGTGAGGCACGTGAATTGTTTGACATAATGCTTCAGAGAGACGATATAGGAAAAATAACTAATATAAAATCCAATTCAAAAAATAAAATTGAAATAAATAATAAAGAGAACACACAAATATTAGTGTTGCAACTTACCTCAACAATCAACTGATTTTTGGAACAAATTACTTAACCGAGAAGTATATTATTTATTCTCAATTTGTAAATTGAAGGTTGAAAGTGAAAGAATGCTTGAAATTGACAAATTGAAGAAAAATAAAATGTAAAGTTTATACTAGCAAACAAAATTATATTAGAATTAAAAAACAAATCTAAGGTTTGCAATTAGAACACAATCAACCATCCATAAACGGATGGTGACCACTTATCAATTAGCTAAAGTTCTATTATGGGGAACTCATGCCTTATAAGGCCAGGCTTAGGTCCATGCATTACCATAAGTTTGACTCCTACCCCCAAGTGTTCCCATGACCAATACAAGGTACCTCACATGTGGGAAGGGAACTTGGATCTATAATTTGAAACTCATCATTCCCTACCATTTGCCCCAAACCTATTGGGAATTTTTATTTTAGAAAATTATTGCAGATATTTATTTTCAATAATGCCTTTTGACAATGGAAGAATATTGGTTGTATAGACATGGAACATGATTTGTTAAATAGAATTCCTTAAAGAGATAATGTTCTAATCGATTGTAATGATTGCAGGAAACACACAAAATGGATTTTTTAAAAAAGGTTTCAAAAATTTTCAACCAAATGTAATTAGAAAGAGCAAAGACAAATTCCACAACTTTTGGTAGCATCCTCTCTACCTATGAAAAAATGGAATTTGGAATAGGGTATGCACATACATCAAAGCATAAAGTGATTGGGATTTTTGAGAAATGTTAATATTACAATTGCCCTCATGTACATGTATGCAGAACATGAAAGCATATGCAAGGCACATGCATTGTTTGACACAATGATTCAAAGAGATGATCTAGGAAAAATAACTAATATAAAATCCAATTTAAAAAATAAAATTGAAATAAATAGAATAGAGAATGCACAAATATTAGTGCTGCAACTTACCTCAACAATCAACTAATTTTTGGAACAAATTGTTTAACTTTAAGAAGTATATTATTTATTCTTAATCTGTAAATTGAAGGTTGAAAGTGCAAGAACACTTCAAATTGACAAATTGAACAAAAATAAAATGCAAAGTTTATACTAGAAGAAAATTTTTATATTAGAATTCAAAAACACATATGAGATTGTCAATTTGAAAAAAATCAACCATCCATAAATGGAAGGTGGCCACTTATCAATTAGCTAAAGTTATATTATAGGAAGCTTATGCCTTATATATAGGATATCTTTACATTTATTGCTAGAGTGATGAGAGAAGATGAGCAGGTGTGTCTCTGCAAGTTGTAGAGTTTTAGAGCTTGATCTACAACAAGGAAATTGATCTTTTGGAAAATGACTGTCAATGTCACTTCAATGCTCATGTGATCAGTGTGTAAATAAATACCTTATCTTTTTGAAGGTACTAACAATGGTTGAGATGCTTTGGTGATATTGTGTATCTTTTTTTTGTCGTAGAGTTCTTAGTAATCAATCTTACTTATTGAACCACAAAGAGAATTGGAGACCTAAGGAAGAATTGGAAAACCATTTCTTTATCCTTCATAACTCATGATTGCCTCATCAATTTCAGAGGATCAACTTTTAGGCTACTCTTGGCAAACATTAATGCTAATTTTTGGTTTAGCTATAATTGTCCAACATTATGTGTTTGCAATCCTCTTAGCCAAATGTGCTTGACATTGCTAGAAATGGCTTCTGTGAGTAGAATTATGGTGAAGGAAATTTTACTAGGCAAAATAAGATGGATGAATATACTGTCATGGTGGTGGGCATGAATAACACCGGTATGGTTCTAGTAGAACAATTTAACTCCATGACCAAGTCATGGAAAGTTGTAGGCGCCATTCCTCATGTGGTTATAAGAAATGAAAACATGTTCTTCTATAATGACCCTTTGTTCTGTGTGACTGTGAGTATCTCAAAGAGCATTATATATGGATTTGACACAACCATAAATCTATAAAACTACTATTAGTTTGAGTAGTGAGTGAAAGTTAAAAGTATGCCCTGGAGGCATTATGCATACTAATTGGGGCAACCTTACATGATTTTACAAGGAAACAAAGTATGCAGAGGAAACACTGAATGCATTCTATCAAATGTAGTTAAATAGTGATATTAAATCTGAACTCCATGACGTTTACTAGCAATTTCCCATCTAGTGTGAAAACTGGAATATGTTGGAACAAAGATGAAATTAATAAGATCATCTTGAGAAAAGTGAAGATGATCAAGGGTTGATGAAGCTCAAAATATTGTTCTTAATGCTTTCCTTACAAATGTGCCAATATATCAATATGATTTTTGACCAAAATGCATCTTTGTGGTATTTAGTTTAAAGATAAGAGAAAAATAGACATTGAGCCATTAGTATGAACTATGAACCAAATAATATTCAAACAACTTCTTTGAATCACACTCACTAAGGATAGACAATTAGTTAACTAATTAATTATTTTTATAATTTAAATCAAGCACAAGTTGACTCCATGCATGCATGCACAAGACTCAAAGAAAGGACTTGTTAACTCCCTTGATCCATGTGAGAACAAAGACACTTGTCTACTCATCATACATCCAAATCCTCTCAAACAACCATAGCTATTGATCCTCCAAAGCAATCTCCATCATCGATCATCCCTCTTAGAAATCTATAAGTACAACCTCTCACAATCCATTATTAACCACAACTTGTTCACATAATGTTATGTTGCTAAGATGAGCACCTAACAACACCATCATTGGAGCACAACCACCTTTTGGGTGTGACAAGGAGCTTTTGGGTGAGAAGTTTAATGTTTTCATTCATTTTTGTGCAAGTTCTTTTAGATCACTCTAGAGGTTTGTAATTAAATTTGAAAGTAGGATTTAAATCTTTTGGTTTGTTTCTTACATTTTGATTTCAAATTTTAATTGCATATAAGGGGAACAATATGTTGGTTGGAAATGAACATGCATGCCTCTAAATTGTTATACAAGAAATTAGTCACATGGCATTGATGCCTTTCATCGATATAGCTTCCTTATCATAAGCATAAGAAATGTGTTTTATTATATCAAAGGTCCCTATCCATTGACGTTGGTTATAGTTGCAGCCACAGATTTCTACACCATTACATCCATTTGCACATTTTCTAACACCTATATATCTTCCTTACTTTCTTGAATTTTTCAAGTTCTTAGGACTGACGGTCCAATCTAGCATTGCTAGATTATTTTCCCCATATTCTTGATTCCTCAGTTGCTCTAGCAATTTATTTATCACAATATAATCAAATTTCTTTATCATTGTCAATTCTAAACAATCTACACAACTATTGCTACATATAATCAACTCATTCATTATTTTGATTTCTTGCAAAAGATATATGGCAATAAATTAACCTTCTTAGCACTTTTGTTGAGAACAAATAGATTATTATAAAATATTGATTGTTAACATGAGTACTCTCATGATTAAGACAATGTCACATGATTGACATACCTTTCTTGAAAAGAAGCTTCTTCTGTTCTTGCAATGTTTTGAATATCTTTGATTATGAAAAATTGCAAAGCTCTTGTGAGTTCTTCCTTGACTTCTACAATGATCCCTTCCCAATCTTAAGAGTGATGAAAGAATCAAGGGAGGAGAGATGATATGCGATGTGTAGTCAATGAAATGTGGAGCAGTACAACAAGACGAGTAAGATGTAGATGGTGAATATGACAAAATGACCAACATTGTGAATGAAAGGGAGAGATAAAATGAATATGAGTAGACTTAATTATTAGAATGTAAAAGCTCCACAATAAAGCATCATTGTAAAGAGGGTCAACTATCATATCATCTATTGCAAACTTGTCAATTACAATTGCATAAGTATGATGAAGAAGAGAAAAAACAAGCATGAAAATGACTATGAAGATATTGCCATGAACATAGAAATGAATTTAGAATTGTAATTGACATAGAAACAAATATAACTATTGAGACTATTGTACTCAATGATTAAATCACTAAACACTACTTCTATGCAATCCAAGTGCAACTTCCCTATTCAGATATAAGTAAGTAAAGACAAGTAATGACCACTTTAATCAATGAAGTTGCAATATAGATTCATAGTAGAACAATTTCATTCTATCTCCATTATGAAAGCCCATGATAATTTACCAATTAAGCTCACCCCATTTGGCTAGAATGTTAGATTAGACATTGGGGCATAACTCATAGAGAACATGGAGTTATCTTGGGTTCTTAATATGGTTACTCTCAACTCTACTTGAAGGTGCATCTTTGGCAAGATATAAGGCCAAAATTAGGTCCATGCATTGCCATAAGTTTGACTCCTACATCCAGGTGTTCCCATGACCAATACAAGGTGCGTCACATGTGGGAAGAGAACTTGGATCTATAATTTGAAACTCACCATTCCCTACCACTTACCCAAACCTATTGGGATTTTTTATTATAAAAATTATTGTAGATATGTATTTTCAATAATGCCAATTTTGACAAGGGAAGGATAGAATGCCTCAAAGAGATAATACATTCTCATTGACTGCAATGATTGCAAGATATGCACAAAATAGATTTTTTGAAAAGGATTAAGAAATTTTCAAGCAAATGTGATTGGTAGGAGTAAAGCCAAATTCCACAACCTTTGGTAGCATCCTCTTTGCTTGTGACAAAATGGACTTTGGAACAGGGTATGCACATACATCAAAGCATAAAGTGATTAGGATTTTTAGAAATGTTAATATTGCAATTACGCTCATAGACATGTATGCAAAACATGAAACCATATGTGAGGCATGTGAATTGTTTGACATAATGTTTTAGAGATATGATCTACGCAAAATAATTTATATAAAATACAATTCAAAAAATAAAATTAAAATAAATAATAAAGAGAATACAAAAATATTATAGTGTTGCAACTTACCTCAACAATCAACCAATTTTTGGAACATATTACTTAATTGAGAAGTATATTATTCATTCTCAATCGATAAATTGAAGGTTGAAAGTGAAAGAATGATTCAAATTGATAAATTGGAGAAAAATTAAATGTAAAGTTTATACTAGTAAAAAAACTATATTAGAATTCAAAAAGAAATTTGAGATCACCAATTTGAACAAAATCAATCATCCATAAATGGATGGTGGCCACTTATCAATTAGCTAAAGTTCTATTATGGGAAGCTCATGCCTTATAAGGCAAGACTTAGGTCTATGCATTACCATAAGTTTGACTCCTACCTCTAGGTGTTCCCATGACCAATACAAGGTGCCTCACATGTGGGAAGGGAACTTGGATCTATAATTTGGAACTCATCATTCCCTACCACTTGCCCCAAACCTATTGGGATATTTTATTATAGAAAATTATTGCAGATATTTATTTTCAATAATGCCTTTTGACAAGGGAAGAATAGTAGTTGTATAGACAAGGAACACGATTTGTTAAATAGAATGCATTAAAGAGACAAGTTCTAATTGATTGCAATGATTGCAAGAAACACACAAAATGGATTTTTTGCAAAGGCTTAAATTTTTTTCAAGCAAATGCAATTGGCAAGAGTAAAGCCAAATTCCACAACCTTTGGTAGCATCCTCTCTACCTACGACAAAATGGACTTTGGAACAGGGTATGCACATACGTCAAAGTATAAAGTGATTGGGATTTTTGAGAAATGTCAATATTGTAATTGCCCTCATAGGCATGTATGCAAAACATGCAAGCATATGCAAGCCACATACATTGTTTGACATAATGATTCAAAGAGATTATCTAGGTAAAATAACTAATATAAAATCCAATTCAAAAAAACAAAATTGAAATAAATAATAAAGAGAATACACAAATATTAGTGTTGCAACTTACCTCGACAATGAACTGATTTATGGAACAAATTGTTTAACTGAGATGTATATATTTGTTTTCAGTTTGTGAATTGAAGGTTGAAAGTGAAAGAACACTTCAAATTGAAAAATTGAACAAAAATAACATGTAAATTTTACACTAGAAGAAAAAATTATATTAGAGTTCAAAAACACATATGAGATTGTCAATTTGAACAAAATCAACCATCCATAAATGGAGGGTGGCCACTCATCTATTAGCTAAAGTTCTATTATGGGAAGCTCATGCCTTATATGTAGGATATCTTTACAATTATTGCCAGAGTGATGAGTGAAGATGAGGAGCAAGTGTGGCTATGCAAGTTGTAGAGTTCTAGAGCTCGATCTACGACAAGGAGATTGATCTTTTGTAAGATGACTGTCAATGTCACTTCAATGCTCATGAGATCAGTGTGCACATAAATACCTTATCTATTTGAAGGTACTAACAATGGTTGAGATGCTTCGGTGATATTGTGTAGCTTTGTTTTGTCATCGAATTCTTAAGATATCAATCCTACTTATTGAACTGCAGAGAATTGGAGATCTAAGGAAGAATTGGCAATCCATTTCTTTATCCTTCATAACTCATGATTACCCCATCAATTTCAAAGGATCAACTTTTGGGCTGCTCTTGGAAAACATTAATGCTAATTTCTGTTTTAGCTATAATTGTCCAATGTTATGTGTATGCAATCTTCTTAGCCAAATGTGTTTGACATTGCCAGAAATGTCTTCTGTGAGTAGAATTATGGTGAAGGCAATTTTACCAGGAAAAATAAGATGGATGAATATACTGTCATGGTGGTGGGCATGAATAACACCGATATGGTTTTAGTAGAACAATTTAACTCCATCACCAAGCCATGGAAGGTTGTAGGCACCATTCCTCATGTGGTTATAAGAAATGAAAACATGTTCTTCTATAAGGACCCTTTTTTCTGTGTGACTACCAATAGCTCAAAGAGAATCACATATGGATCTGACACAACCATAAATCTAGAAAACTACTATTAGTTTGAGTAGTGAGTGAAAGTTAAAAGTATGCCCTAGAGGCATTATGCATACTAATTGGGGCAACCTTACATGATTTCCTAAAAGACTAGGGCACGGGCACCCAAGCCCTAGGTCCTATTTTGTGTAAGGGTTAAGTTCAACAATGCCCCCTAGGTCCCATTTGGCATGAGTTTTCAGGGATTCTTCATCAAGAGATAAAATGAACATGCATGATTACATCTAAGCGACCCAGGAGCTAAACCTTAGGAGGTAAAAGTCCTAGGGGGACATTTTATGACATAACAAGGACATTTTCAAAAACCCCAATCCTTAGATATGTGAATCTGTCAAATTGAATAAAATAGCTGCCAAATTGTTTGACAAGTTGAGTTGCCTTAGGAGAGATCCTTATTTCAAGATTGCCATCAATTTTTCTCACATTCAACATGCAAAAGGCATTATTCACTCTCCTATTATCTTTATTTGCATGCTCCTCCTGCAATTGAGAATAATAATCATAGACTAGTGTATCATTTGAAAAGGCTCCTATAGTTGTTATCCCAGGCCACCTGTTCATAGAAGTAATGGCGTAAAATAGATAAGAACATGTTTAAAAAGACTTTCTTTTGGAAGTTTACAATTTTGTTATTAAAATGATCACTGCTTAATTTTTCCCAGCCAACATACTGTGATGAATGGCAAATGACAATAATGAACTGGCACATCCATTTTTCAAATGTGCTCATGTCATCGCTTCTAGCCACTCTATGGAGTAATGTAATCATGTCAGAAATAACCTCCTTGAAATGAGCCCTCTGTAATATTTTGGGGACCTGTGATTTTCCTTTCTTCTCCTTCTTGAGCCAGTTTTTGGTAATATTTGCTAAACAAAGATTTTTCTTTTCCAAGTAGTAATTCCATCCCATCTCTACAGTCATATCAACAAATTCATCTCTAAATGGCAACTTGAGAGTGGATCCTAGGGACTCATCTTCCAAACTTGCAACCATAGTGCCATCAACTATTCTTACCTCCTTGCTCTCAAAATGATAGTTTCAAATGCATGCAAGAACCATATCGAGGCATTGGATAGCTAGTGGGACCCCCTTGCATGGGCAAGTCCACTTGCAAAAGTTTCTTCCACTATGGGGGATCTAGGATTAACATTCATCATTTCCCAAAAACCTTTCATATTGATAGTCTTTTTGCAATAAGGGCTTCAAGTTGAGCAACTTCTGCTTCATCTTCTTCTAGGTCTTTTCTTGCTTTCTCATACCATGATAGTTTCTTAGAAGAGTACTCTCCCAGATCAAACCTTTGTTTGCCTTTTACAGATGCACTAGCTTTGAATGCAGATTCAGTCTTAGGGGGGGCATCTCCAAACTCGGTTAATTCAAATGCAACCAATTTACCAACCAATTGATCTCTTGTGACACCTGAATGGGCTTTGAATTCTTCAATGGCAGCAACCTTGTATTTGTAAGAATTAGGAAGAGATCTGAGAACTTTGCTAACAATCTCATCTTCATCCAAGACTCCACTAGCACATCTAATGCCACAAACAAGATCATTTACTTTGGGCATGAATGTAGTGATATTTTCATCTTCTCTCATCTTCAGGTTTTCAAATTTTCCCTTTAGACTCTGTAGCTTGGCACATTTCACATACTTGTCTCCTTCATGTAGAAGTTCCAATTTTTTTTGAATCTCATGTGCAGTTTTTAGATCAATAACATTTGTCAGTTCTAAATCAGATAAGGCACTTAGAAGAGCTTCTTTAGTCTACAGATTTTTTTCAACATCTCTGATTTCATCCACATTTGTCGGACCATTCTGTGGAGGAGTATACTTCTTTGAAGCCATGATCCAATACTACATTCCCATACATTGCAAGTGGCATTCCATGCGACTTTTCCAAAGAGTATAATTGGTTCCATCAAACCTCGGACTATCCTTCTTGTATGACAACATCCTGGATCTCCTCAAGTGGTTAAGCTCTCTGAGAGGAACTTGGCTCTGATACCAATTGTTAGATTTAGGGCAGACAACTGAGAGGGGGGGTGAATCAGTTGTCCAAAACTTTCTTCCAATTAAACACTTAAATCCACTTTGAAATTCAGTAGCATCAATCATGGAAACATAATGCATTAAATTAAGAGCAGAAACACATTAACACACAAGACATCAAGATTTTCACGTGGAAAACCCAGTTAAGGGAAAAACCATAGGGTGATTAACCCAAGATTGTATTCTCTGTTAGAAGAATAGAAGAACAAAATGGCACATGCCAATTAGGGCTCACTACCTGAGCACACTGCTCACAAGAGGCTCACTTCCTACAGGGACACACTGTCTATAGAATAATAAGTATTACATACTTGAACTAAAGAATAGCATCTTCACCATGCTTTCATTTAAACCCAATACTTTTGCTCTGCCTTTCGCTTTCCTCCTCGCTACCACACTCTCATCTCCACAAGATACCTTTGAAATGACTTTGCAACTCCTTATTTATACAAGACATCGACTTAGTGATAATCATCCAAGTTGGCATACATTACAGAGAAAATACATAAATACAACAAGACTAATTACAAAAAGACTTCATGCGGATCAACACATTGTCAACCACATAGATCTGATACTTCAATCTTCATTTAGGAACACGCCAATCCTCACATAACATCTTCAAGATCATCCGCAGGATGTGTAACTCATCCAGTCAGCCAGAGTTAGGAAGAACATCATCATCCAGAAGTTATTCTTCAATTGCAAGCTCAAACTCCAATGCAGACCACCAACACAAACTAGACATGATCCAAAGACCTTGACAAGCTTGCCTGAATCACCAAGAACATCCACACTACATCTACTTACTGAAATCCTTATCTCCTTCATCCGGAACCTCAAGAACACAGTCTGTGATCATTGTCACAATGGAATAGATGCTTGCGGACCTCCAGACCACGAACCAATTGAGTTGTCAATTCACATTGACTTCCTAAACACTTCACCAAATCCGTAGAACAAGACATTTTATTTCCAGATCTCACCAGACCTATCTGTGTCACTCTATCACCTCTTAACATATGCCAGAACCAGTTTTACTTGAGTGGCCACAACTTCTTCAGATCTTCATGCGGACCTTTGAAATCTTTACTAGATCATCTTAAGACACATATCTACAAACCCTTTGATGCACATCCTCTGATCTTCATCTTAGCTAGGATCTTTAGCTCACTGTCTTCACTATTCTTCTCTGTTCCTGATTAGGACTAATTTTCCCAATATCCTTAGCACACAGCTCATCCAATTCTTATCATCAATGCAACAGGAGTATGTTGACATCAATGACAACACCGATTAGGCCCATACTTGCAACAATCTCCCCCTTTGTTATTGATGGCAACATATGATGTGAAAAACTATTTTAACCATCAAGACAAGAACTTTTCTTTACTGACACAACTCCCCCTATCACCAACAACTATTCACATGTCTTCTCTTCCTTTATTGCTCCCCCTTTGATTAGAAATCACTTGTTTTTCACATGTCTTCTCTCCCCCTTTGACATCAATGGAAAAGGACACATACTTGCAACTCCACCACTTCAGAATCATATTAGCTGCTCCCCCTGAGTAGTAGCTCCCCATCATCAATCTGGACCACAAGATATGACTGTGATATCCACCGGACTGATGCACACCAATGCACCTTAGTTCATCACCGGAGGGGCAATAACCCTAACTTCTCCCTAAGATACTCAAAAGAGTCCTTAGGTAGAGGTTTAGTAAAGATATCTACAATCTGATCCTTGGAAGGTACGAACTCCAATCTAACTTCATTGTTGTTCACTTGCTTTCTCAAAAAGTGAAACTTGATGGATATATGTTTAGTCTTTGAATGCAACACTGGATTCTTAGATATATTTATTGCACTTGAATTATCACAGAAGATTGTGATAGGCTCCTCATACTCCACTCCCATATCTCTTAGCATTTGCTTCATCCACAAAACTTGAGTGCAACTACCTGTTGTTGCAATATATTTTGATTCTGCAGTGGACAGAGATATTGCCTCTTGTTTCTTGCTCAGCCAAGAAACCAATCTCTTCCCTAAGAAGAATGCTCCACCATTGGTATTCTTCCGGTCATCCACATCTCCTACCCAATCCGCATCTGTATATGCATGAAGAGAGAAATTTTGATCTCTAGGATACCACAAACCATACCCAACTGTCCCTTTTAGATACCTAAAAATCCTCTTGATTGCCATGACATGAGATTCTCTAGGATCAGCTTGGAATCTAGCAACAAGACCAACAACATTCATAATATCAGGTCTAGTTTGAGTGAGATACAACAATCCTCCAATCATTGACCTGTACATTTTCTGATCAACCTTAGGAGAGTCATCATCCTTGCTCAATTTACATCTGGTTGCCATGGGAGTACTCATTGGTTTTAATTCTTCCATCCTAAATTTCTTCAACAATTCTTTCACATATTTAGTCTAAGAAATGAAGATTCCTTTCTTGGTTTGAATGATTTGCAGACCCAAGAAGAAATTTATTTCCCCAAGCATGGACATCTCACATTCACTTTTCATTTGATTTGCAAAAGTTTTGCACATACTATCTCTTCCTCCAAAAATGATATGATCAACAAATACTTCAACAATCAAGATATTTTCATGATCAATTTTGAAGTACAAATTACTGTCAGTAGTACCTTTGTTGAAACCAATCTTCAAAAGATGCTTATCCAATCTTTCATACCAGGCTCTTGGGGCTTGCTTGAGTCCATACAGTGCTTTCTTCAATTTGCAGACCATATCACCATGATCAGAGAATTGAAATCCATCCGGTTGCTCAATGTATACTTCTTCTTCCAAGTCACCATTCATGAAGGCAAACTTGACATCCATCTGATATACTTTGAAATCCTTGAAGGCAGCAAAGCAAGAAATAATCTGACTGCTTCAATTCTAGCTAGGGGAGCAAAAGTTTCTTCAAAATCAACTCCTTCTATTTGAGAGTAACCCTTGCAGACCAATCTGGCTTTGTTTCTGACTACTTGACCATCTTCATTCAGTTTGTTCCGGAAGACCCATTTGGTTCCAATCACATTCTTGTTTTTAGGTCTGGGAACAAGATCCCAAGTGTGATTTTTCTCAATTTGCATCAACTCTTCCTCCATTTCTTTAGTCCAGTTTTCATCATTGCAAGCTTCATTCATTGTCTTAGGTTTAATCTTTGAAATCAGACAATACTCTTCTGAATCTTGAGCAATCCTGTCACGTCTCATACTTTGCAAACTTGATTGAAAGGTTAAAATTTCAATAATTACATTAATTAGTTAAACTGATTCATTTTGGCTATTTCCTTCGCTTCGGCTATATTGGGACTAACGTATTGATGATCTTATGAGTTTGACTTTTGCAGCCTTGTCGACGACAAGAGCATGGCTCAGGTAGGAGAGTCCTAGCTTCATGGCAACAGATGACGGGTTTTATCTGGTGTTCGCACACACGCTCACATAGATTTCATGCTTGTTTGATGAATGTTGCATTGCATGAGTGATTTGGTGGATGTTTGCAATGTATGTTAATTCGATGATGTTGACCTCTTGCTCTTCATTTGATTTTATCGCCATTGTACTTTACCTTTACTCTAAGCTCGATACTTGTTTGGAAGAAATAAACAGTTAGTTCTATATTTAAATTAAATAGATATAGGAATTCCTTGTAGTTATCAAATTAAAATAAAATCTAGTTCTTTTTTTTAAATATGGATTTTCTGAAAAGAATTGAAATTTGAAGAAATAAATAAGTTAGTTTTAATATTCAATTTAAATTTAGATATCTTTTGTAATTATAGAATTATAGCCAAAAAGAAAAAAAAATAGAATTTAATATAAATATAAATAAATAAATAAAGTAAAACTCTAAATTAAAATTAGGAAGCTTTTATTAAAATTAATGGAGTATTTTAGTTTTGTTTAAATATAAAACGTTAAAAGAAATGTAATTTTAGTTTTAAATCTGATAAATATAAAATTGTTATTTTTAATTATTGCTCATGTTACGCATGGAAAAAGGGGGGAAAAGCTTTGCATGTGAATCGAATGAAACTTTTAGGGTTTTAGAGAGAATAAAAACGATGGTGGCTCTTTTTTTAAGGGGAGGAAAAAAAAAGAAAAAGGGAGAGGACAGGAGGGACGGTGGAGATCAGGTCACAGTGGAGAAAATATAGAGGGAGGCAAGGAAAAATCTTGATCGCCATTCTTCCACGGGCTAGCGATACTCAACAGGTTTTCTTCTTGGAATTGGCAGATTTATTTCCTAACACTATTGTTGTTTATGACGATTTTATTTTGTTGCTGCTGTAGAATGCATGCTGTCCATATTTGTGTGCCTCCCAACGTTTGAATTTTTTTTTCCAATAAGATGACCATCCGTCTATTTTCTTTGGGTACCCGATCCAGTTAATGAAACCTAATAACTTAGTTGTAAGTCGAACCATCCTTGCTGGAAGTCGTATGCTATTGTGTATGCCAGACTCTAGCTTTTCTTCCAATAAAAAAAAAGAAAACAAATCGTTTGCTAATTGAGTAGACGGATTCCCAGAGACTCGCGATCTGTAGTTTATGACTTCTTTCAGAAAATTAGTTCAAAAACCAGCTGATGCCTGTAGATCTATATTGAGTATTGTTTTCCTTGCCAAAAGCATAGTGCCGCCCAACCGCACTTCTTATATTTTAGCCAGGATCAGGTTTTGACCGGTCGATTTGAAAGATTACGTTGTTGTAAGCTTATTTTCGTTTATCTCTGCTATCCGAAAGCTATGTTATAGTCTTAACATCTACCTTTTTACCTTTTGTGAAACGCCGACCCTCAGTTTTTGCCTTTTTTTTTTATTATTTCCTTCAACCATTGTGCACATGCAGCGATCTCCTGTATTGGTTTGATCTTCCATAAGCTCGATCGAACTTCTCCTGAGCATGTTTCTTTTTATTTCTGTTAGCTTGTGTCGATCTCCCTGTAGGTAACTCTTCTTTTAGATGTATCAATTCCTGTAGAGTCGTCCCTTCCGAATGAAGGTTGGCCTCAGCTTTCAAGGGTAGTTACTTGAAACGACTTCTATACGCCGATTCCTGACATTTATAATGTCTAACCCTGTTTATAGGCCTTAATCCTCTCCGAATAACCATCTCAGTTGGTGTTAACGTCATCAAGAACAGAATTACGACTATTTTATTTTTTTTATTTCTTCTGAAGCTGAATACTGTTTAAGATACCGAATACTAGCAAGTATGTTGTTCTCTGTATAAACTGTTATTCTCAGATTGTTGTGGCCTCGGTATGAAGTCAAAACTTTACTTGATAAAATGTTGAAGCTTTAAAATAATCCCTATATTACGACTTCAGTGAAATAAAACTTTTTCTGTGCAAACAAATTGTTCTCTGTATAGTGTAAAACCATATTAGTAATTAGATCAAATCTGACTATATTTAAACTTGCACGGAATTGTTTGACCATTAAAGTGGATGATATTTAAAGGAGACAAAGATAAATTCTGAAACTAAATAGCTCATATGACGACTCAAGCCAGTTGTCCCCATAAAGAAGATAGAAACAATTAAACATTTGGAACTGCTTCGATAACTGATCTGAGAACTCGTGCAACGCATGTAAACGCTCTTTTGAAACTTGACGAAAGTTAAACTTTTCCTTTATATTCCTTATCAACGCGAGAATCTTTGTTCAAGAAATTAAGTCATTATTGCTTTAATTGAATCATGTTCAGAAATTGAAAGACTACGAAAATTATACCTACAGAATTAATTAATTGTCTCTTCGACTAAAGTTGTTCAAATAGAGTTTATTTTTTTTTCTTTCTTCCAATTGACATGAATTACGTCTACAAATTGAATTGAAATTGCTTTGTTCTCTTCTTGAAGATTGTGTCAAATGATGGTTACTATGTAGTGGGTGAGTTGATAGCTTAGATTTTGCTTATCTTCGTCATTGTATTAGAATTATGAAGGAAAGATTGTCTTTCGGGACGGGTATCGAATGTGGGTTATTAGGGAAGTAAGTTTCTTTTTCAAACTTGCATGCCGTTATTACGGAGTAACTCTTTGGCCAAAGCTAACAGAATGTTGAAATAGACATGCACCATTGAAATAGATGGACTTTTCCTAGCTATACATTGTATATTTTATTTGCTACCACATCCTATTGATGAGATGCTGCATTCATATTAGTGATGCATGTAGATTGATAGGCACATACCAGATTCCACCCTGCACATGTTTCCAGGTTGCTAGGCTCTTCGAGCAGGGTCGGGCATCCTTCAGTTTGAAGGATACCGGGGAAGCGCAAGCTTCGTGGTTGGGTGGAAAAAGCACCTGAACCATGTTCTTGTCCTTTGACGCAGCAGATGGCCGGTGGGTCGATGGCGGTCGAGGACTCCTTGTTAGATTATTTGTCATTCATCAATTTGTATTTCTTGTAATCAATGATTGTAAGGCTTGATACCATTATTCGACACTTGTAATATTTATTTTTGCCATACTCTGTAAAGGACTTCAGATGTATTTATGTATGTAATGAATTTGCGGTTGTACTTTTTCTTATAAATTTGAAGTTTTGTATGGACTCTAGAATGTTATCTTATTGCATATCCTTTGGAATGACGAGCATAAGTTATATCAATTTACTATACATGTTTTTACTTTCAGTAAATCTTTGTGTTACTCCATTTTCTTGTGATGTGATTGATTGGTACTTTACAAATCCTTCTTCTTGTTTGTACACCTTTTCTTTTATCACCTATGATTTGATCTTCAGAGTGATTCAGTCTTACATACTTGGGAACTTTGGGAATTTCTTGCACTTTTGATTCTTGAATAGGTTCATTCAAACTTAACTCTTCTACCTGATTTACCAAATCAATCTGAATCTAAATTTCAGAAGGGGCTTGGACTCCTTGAATCAGAACACCATTCTAATCATCTTCATCATATTCATAAAACCTTGAGGCTTTTTCAATTCCTTCATCAACCTTTACATTTGTACTTTCTATAATCTTTCTCAGTCTCTTATTATAACACCGGTATGCCTTGCTTTGAGTAGAATAACCCAATAATATTCCTTCATCACTTCTAGCATCAAATTTGCCTAGATCTTCATCTCTTTTAATGTAACATTTGCTACCAAAGACTTTGAAATACTTCACAGTAGGAGTGATGCCAAACCATAGTTCATAAGGAGTCTTACCAGTATTGCTTCTGATTTGAACTCGATTAAGAGTGTAGACTGCAGTGCTCACTGCTTCTCTCCAGTATATCTGAGGAACATTTGCTTCCATCATTATGGTTCTAGATGTTTCTTGGATGGTCCAGTTCTTTCTTTCCACTACTCCATTTTGTTGTGGAGTCCTAGGAGCAAACAATTGTCTTCTTATTCCATGCTTCTCATAGAATTCTATGAACTCATCGGATGTGAATTCACCACCTCTATCAGACCTCAGACATTTTATGTTCAATCCGGTTTCATTCTCCACCATAGCCTTGAATATTTTGAATTTCTCAAGAGCCTCTAATTTTTCTTTCAGAAAAGTTACCCACATCATCTGGGAGTAGTCATCAATTAATAGCATGAAGTATCTATCACCTTGCACACTTCTGATTCTTGCCGAACCACATAGATCAGTATGAATTAAGTCTAATAATCTGGTAGAGGATTGTTCCTTACTCTTGTATGTGACCCTGCTTTGCTTGCCTAACTGACATTCTTTACACAAGTTGTTAGAAGGTTTCACTAGTCTTGGAAGATCTCTAATAGCCCGGGTGTTGCTTATTTTAATGATATTATCAAAATTCACATGACACATTCTTCTATGTCACAACCAACTCTGATCAATTTGAACAAATAAACAACTATTACCAACACCAACCAAGTGGAAGATGTTACCTTTAGTCTGGGTACTGGATGCAATCTCTGTCCCAGAGCTTTCAAAGATCTTGCATTTTCCATTTTTGAATTGGAGATCATAGCCTTTATCCACCAACTATCCAACACTGAGAAGATTGTGTTTCAAACCTTCAACATACAGTACATTACCGGTTTTGTTCTTTCCATCAAAAGAAATAGTTCCTCTACCTCTGATTCTCCCAACATAATTATCACCAAATTTTACCACTCCTCCTTCATACCTTTCCAAATCTATAAACTTGTTTTTGTCACCTATCATATGGTGGGAGCATCCACTGTCAATGACCCAATCATCCTTTTCTTTAATTTGGGAAGCCAAAGCTTTTTCAACAATTTTATGATTGACAGATTCAGAGGGCATTGGATCTTCTTCCTTGATGGCAATAAACACCCAGTCACTTCCAGATTTGTTTCCCGTCTCTTATTCATCATCTGTTACTCCTTCATCATCATCATCTTCATGAACACAGTAGCATTTCTTTTGGAACCTTGATTTGTTAGGGTTTGGCCTTGAGAATCTTTTCGGACACCTTGAGGCAAAATGACCAATCTTATTGCAGTTAAAACACTTAAAAGATAATTTCCTTCATACTTACCAGATCCTCTTAGCAGTCTTTTTGCAATAAGGGATTCAAGTTGAGCAACTTCTACTTCATGTTCTTCTAGGTCTTTTCTTGCTTTCTCATACCATGATAGTTTCTTAGAAGAGTTCTCTCCCGGATCAAACCTTTGTTCTGGGAGAAAACTCTTCTAAGAAACTATCATGGTATGAGAAAGCAAGAAAAGACCTAGAAGAAGATGAAATAGAAGTTGCTCAACTTGAAGCCCTTATTACAAAAAGATTTCCAAGAGGATCCGGTAAGTTGAGCTGCCTTAGGAGAGATCCTTATTTCAAGATTGCCATCAATTTTTCTCACTTTCAACATGCAAAAGGCATCATTCACTCTCTTGTCATCTTTATTTGCATGCTCCTCCTGCAATTGAGAATAATAATCATAGACTGGTGTATCATTTGAAAAGGCTCCTATAGTTGTTATCCCAAAACACCTGTTCATAGAATTAATGGTGTAAAATAGATAAGAGCACATTTAAAAAGACCATCTCTTTTGGAAGTTTACAATTTTGTTATTAAAATGATCACTGCTTAATTTTTCCCAGTCAACATACTGTGATGAATGACAAATGACAATAATGAACTAGCACATCCATTTTTCAAATGCGCTCATGTCATCGCTTCTAGCCACTCTATGGAGTAATGTGATCATGTCAGAAATATCCTCCTTGAAATGAGCCCTCTGTAATACTTGGGGGACCTATGATTTTCCTTTCTTCTCCTTCTTGAGCCAGTTTTTGGCAATATTTGTTAAACATAGATTTTTCTTTTCCAATTAGTAATTCCATCCCATGTCTATAGTCATATCAACAAATTCATCTCTGACTGGAAACTTAAGAGTGGATCCTAGGGACTTGGCATCCAAACTTGCAACCATAGTGCCATCAACTATTCTTACCTCCTTGCTCTCAAAATGATAGTTTCAAATGCATGCAAGAACCATATCGAGACATTAGATAGCTGGTGGGACCCCCCTACATGGGCAAGTCCACTTGCAAAAGTTTCTTCCACTATGGGGGATCTAGGATTAACATTCATCATTTCCTAAAAACCTTTCATATTGACATGTTCTAGGTCACTATCCTTAACTTCGGCCAAATGATTTTGGATGATGGTGGTGACATCAAACCCTTTATATTTGTATTTCATTTTGACCGACTTGATAAACCAATCAATGTAGTGTTCAACAAATTTTAATATGATGTGGTATACTACTGGAAAAAAGATCTCTTTCGAAAACTTATGATGCTCGACACACATTGAACTCATGAATGCCACGACCAAGAGAAAGTTTAATAGGATTTGAAATAGTTTTAGTTCATGCAAATTCTATAAAGGAGAAAAGAGAAGCTCAAAACTAACCTTAAGTGATAGTAATGCTTGAGTTGATCGCAGTTGAAGGTGGTGACTATGAAAGAAATCCTCTTCTCGTTCAGTGGAAAATTTGGTTCACAAACAATGTATGTGAATGAACTTGGAAACAACCTTTTATATCTGAAATTAGGTTATATTGGGTTCACAAAACCTTTGAGTTACCGAAATGAATGCAACAAAAGAATCTTCAACATTTTGGCAAAGTATGAAACTTTTAAACTTTACTTTCGACATACTGTGGAGTTTGTTAACCTCTAAGTCCTCTGACTTTTCCCTTTGTTTTAACTTTTGGTGATATTTGATAGTCACAAACCACCTTTTTGGTGAACTATTAATTTCGTGAACCAAATTACCTTATGATATATGGCTACCTTTCAGTCTTTATCTCCTTTAGCAACTTTTCTCCTTTTTGGCACTTTAAACTTTCGATGAACTGTGTGGTTTTCAAACCAAGGGAACCTCTGATTTTAGTTTAATCATGCAACTCCATAGCAAACATTGCTTTTTGACCTATCCATAAGCTTGCGAACCTTTCAGTATTTCAGCGAAAATGAAAATCCTTGAACTTGGACTCTTTTGAGAATTTGCTCTTTATGATACTTTTTCGGTGCTTCAGCCATTCGATGAACCATCAAACTTTAGAGCCAACCCGTCAACAAACTTTGTGGTTCATGAACCCAAAGTTCTACCAAAACTAGAGATAAAGAAAAACAAGTTTGTTTCTTTTCAATGGAAAGGAAAGTTTTAGAATGACAGTCGATGCCAACATAAATACTTTGTGAAAGGCTTTTCAACATAAATGGAAGTTTGCAAATAAGGGGACTGTCGAGAAGGGGTTCAACAAACAATAAGGTTTCAACAAGGTATGGAGTTAGGAAACTTAGCAAGTCACCAAAAAGGAAGAACAAAGAACTTGGTAAGTTCACAAAAATGAAACTTCACTAAAAATGAAGGAAACACATAGAAAGTTCTCAAAAACAACATTTTGCCAAAAAGGAGGACAAAAGACAAGGCTTTCGGTGAATCAACACGTTCACAAACTTACGAACCTACTAAAAGAGGTTCTAACTTTGAAGATTTTGCTGAAAGTAAAATATGACTAAGTTCCTTAATGACAAAAACTTAAAGATAACGAATAACTTAGTGTGAAATATGAAGACCCAAGACTCAAGATGACCAAAATTTTCATAGAGAACAAAATTCAAAATTTTGAGCAACAAAAGGTACGAGTTGTTATTTGAGATTTACATGACCTTTTCATTAAAATTAGCTCCCTTATAGGTACTAAGACAAATAATGAAGTTGAATAGGAAGTGGTCATTTAATGTCTCTCAATGGCTTCCTCTTTGAGTTGCAAAAACTTAATATTGGAAAAAGACTCTTTCATGGTTATTCAAGGATTGAATAAAATGGTGAGTACTAGTTGGAAAAGCAAAAGTTTGTTGGATGAGACCTTGGCTCTTTGAAAATCTTTTGACAATACATTTTTTACTCATTTTTTTGAGAATATAATAAAATCATTGACCTTTCAACAAATGCAAGAGTTGAAAAAACCCCCTTCTTAGCTTTGGTCTATGAGTGGAAGGATGCTTAGAAGGGCCAAGGCTTTCTCTTCTAAGGCTTTCTCCTAGATATTAATTTTCCTCAAGTTTTTATTTTCATGTTTTTAATCAAGGCTAGTTGTTTTTAGTCCTTTATTTGAGGTTCAATTGTAATAATCTTTTTTTTTTAAAATATACGAAAAATAATATGGAAACAACTATATTTAATAATGACTATGTCCCTTATAGTTCATTATGTTTTATTAAATGTGGTACTTGGTAAATTTTATTAAGCATGAAGGAGACGTGTCTTCTATTCCTTTGTTATGTGAGCCTCTTTATGGATTGATTCGTAATGCATGGAGTTGACCTTTTTCCATGCATGTCACCCACACATTTTGACTCAACTTTCTTCTTGGTAGGTTCTATTAGGCATCATTGTGGTTGGTGTTGGTGGGGTAGTAGTATTTCTTCTTCTCAGCTTATTTTTGGTTAGGATGGCTCATTGTATCACTTCGAAAAAAATGACATCACATTTTTAGGGGAATGGGTTTTAATAGTTGTCTAACATTTTCCATTAACTTGATGCCAAAATTGTCAACCTAGTGAAAAACATCCTAGCATTGAACAATGCATCAATAAATGGAAAGGTGCACTAAATGGCTTCAATCTTGTTGGATTTACTACAAACATTGGAAGAGAAGGTGTCAGCTGTATAGGTTAGGGAGTGGGTGGCTCCTATGCTTTTTCCTATGCATGAAGCTCCTTCTTTGTCTCTAGTTAACAATGTAGATTTTGAGATGGAGGTGGTAAGAGGATTGAAGGTTTAGTAGATGACAATAATGGGAGATTTGAGCATGCTCAACAAGGAGCTTTTGGTGACTTGTATAATCGACTTCAACATGTTCATTAATTTTGTGTTGATTTGAAAATGGTAGTAAAGGACCTTGTCATGACTCATAGTAAAGGCAAGTTAGAAATCATGATATCATTTACCTTGCCCATGTTGAAAGAGGAGGTGTTTGGTCATGTGGCCAAGCATGGAGAGATCATCAAGGGTGTTAAGTGTTATCATCTAGAGGATTTCAAAGGAAACCAAATGCCCAACCCTAAATGAGATATGATTGTAGTGGTAGTTGGTGAAGGGTCCTCTATGCATGTGGTGTCATATGGGTAATAAAAACCCTACCATCAATTTGTGAATTCAAGCTATATTTTTTTTGTAGGTTCCATCTTCATAACTAATATATTTATGTTCATTTTTTGTTATGTGTAAAGAGCTTCATACTCCCTTAGGACCTTATAGTCATATTAGGTTCCACTAGTCCTAAAATCAAACTAATAATTTTGTTTGTACCTGATATTTTTCATTTAAACATATAAAAAATCTCTAATAAAACTCACTAATCTATTGAAAATTTTAAAATGATATCATATAAAAATATGTCTGCACAATAATTTGAAACAGCTTAAGCTTGTAGTCCCCCTCATTATACAAAAGCTAAAAGCCTTGATTTTATTTTATAGTAAATGCATAAGTTAGGTATGAGAATCTTCCATCTAAAATTGGTACAATAAACTTCAAATCAAAATCAATTTAATAGATGTCTTCGTATTTATAAAGATGAATAAGATAAAAATAATTAACTTAATGTAAAATTGCATCTTGATTCATTTTATGTCAAAAGAAATTATTTTTAAAATATAATGTTTTATAATTAATTGTATAAGAATATGTGAATAATAAAAATATATTACGATATTGTTAAGGGTATGGCATATTTATTAAATTAAAGTATTATTACAATAGATATTAGGGTTTAAAATTTCATTGAATTCATAGAATCTATACTCCTACTAGATCATTGTAGTTATGATTTTATATCATGTTTCTATTAAAGATAAGGCCCCCTATTTGTAACCCTATAGATTGACTTGTAACAAAATGAAAAAAAATTATTACATGTAATTCTTTTTCAATACCAATTTCCTTTACTTAAAAGTTAATATGCTTTCATGAAAATTAACTAAACAAAAGAATGACAAAAACCAAAGTGATTATTTAAATCATCTAGAAAAGCCAAAGAAATTATTTGAAGTGATATAAAAAAATATTTCATATAGAAAAGCCAAATAAATTATTTAAATCATGACATTTATTATAGAAAAGAAGAAACCATAGCAACTTCAAGCAACACTCCTCTTGCACAAAAATCAACATGGTGAGGATTGTACATCTTAATCAAGTTAAAGTATAAGTGTATGATGTCTTCAAATAATTTTGAATAATTTTAATGAATTATTATTAGTCCGTATGCATGCTAGACATAGATTGTAAGAGTGGAACCATGATTTTGTTATAGGAAAATGATAACATACTTGAGCTTATGATCTCAATTTAGAGAGTGTGATTCACCATTTCTACAAGGGAATGGAAGTTTTCCATAAAAAAATTAAAAACTAATTGGCCTTGACAAAGATAAGATATGGCTTAATATGGGTATTATAAACTTGAAAATGTTAATTAGTGATGTAAAGTTCTTATAATATTTATTATATTCTGAATATTATATTCATTATATTTTCAAATAACTAAGGGACATTAAATGGGATGAATAATCAATCTTTTGTTTATGTTACATATCTTATCCATTGTGTTCTTGTGCTCATTACTGCCATATTGGGCCATTTATTGTACTTTCACAAGTGTTTTTGGCTATAGAGGGACACATCACTATTATATTGCCCATGATAGGGGCAATATCATTATCCTCTAATCCTACCCTATGTGTGCTCATGCTCATGGATTCTACATTGAGCCTTTTATTATACTTTCATTGGTGTTTCTGGCCATTGAAGACCACATCACAACTATTTTTCCCATGCTAGGTGTAGTGATCCTATCTTTGACTCTATCTCTAGTGTACTCTTCTAGTTATATTTTCTATATTTTAATGCTTGGATGATTATATATGCTTACACACTTATGATTCATTATTGACTTATTAGATGATTATGATTATCTCACAATGTATTCTATTGTCAACCAATCTATTCTTGTATGCTTATGTTTACTATCGATAAACATAATAAGATCTTCCTTCAATAAATTGTACCCTATGGGGGCAATCAATTGAAGGGGGAATACATTCAATCACTAACGTTCTCATTTTTATATTCAATTTATGGGTAAATGCAAGGAGATGGGGGACCAAAAAGTCACCACCATCTCCAAAATTAAAGCAACAAAAAACCATTTTCTGCACATTCACCCGTGGCTTTTCTCTTGACAACAGCAAAGAAACCAATAAAAACGTGATCACATTGAAAAAAAGGAGATTCAATCAAGTGCATGTGAGAAAACAAGAATTTCACAATACCACCTCGCCGCCAAAGACATCATCGTGCAAATTTGGAGGCTCTAGCACAGGAAGAAGGTAGGGTTTGTCTGATTTTGTCAGTTTTAGAACAGTTTTTTAGTTTTGCAATGTTTGATTTATGTTTATATTGCATTTACAGTTATTGGAGAAGAAAAAAATGTAAATCCAGTTGAGGAGGGTGAAAACAACCCCCAAAACCCTCCAAACCCTCCAAACCCTCAAAACCCTCAAAACCCACCTTCACCTCCTTTTCATGTAAGGGATAATTAAGAACACTACTTAGGGATAATAGAAGAAAACAAGAAACATCTTGAAACTATTATTCAAACCCTAAACAATCCAAGTGGAACCACTGAGCATAGGAGGGCGCTTGCAAATGTTTCCCACACGGATTTGGCGATGAAACAAATCACCGAATTCCAAGACTATAGGGAGAGGAGTTGGCAATATTATGTCGACAAGTTGTCATATGAACAAGTGAAGAAGGAAAAAATTACAAAAGCTCAATTATGTGCAGAATTTATTAATTCCAAAACCGGCCAAACATTAGAGGAAACTTGCAAATGGTTTCCTATACATTGGTGTAGGAATAAAGACATATCCCAAAACTTTTGGGATAGATGGTACATGGTCTTTGATGAGTGGCCATGCAACAATGATGAGGTACCACAATATTTTTTAAGGAAACTCTATTGTGAGTTCATCCTGATCAACAAGATTCTGAATTATTTTGACATTCATGAGTTCTAAGGTAGAGGTGGTGGCTCTGCCCAAGATAGACCCAGGGCTCAGCGAGATGAATAGCATGTGCTTATATCCCGAGCGAGGCCAGAATGTAGGTCACTCCCTTTGGCTTTGAAGGAGAGTGTTGAGCTGGAGACTTTACATTCATTGACTACTCTCACCCAAACTCTATCACAGCATGCAAATGATTTTACCCAGGGTGATGAGGGTGAGAGTAGTAGGCGTCATGTGTTCCCACATTTGTGCAGTACATGTGGGAACCTATGTGATTATGGGATGTAGGAGGCACGATAGGACTTTGCAACATAGGGGCAACATGCTGCGACATAGGGGCAAGACATATTGGATGATCTTGTTCTCAGTGATGATCTCTTATAGCATACATTTGGTATTGACTCTCAGGTAATTTGTTACAAGTTTCATCTTGATTTAGTATATTGTTATTTGAAATTTGAAATTAATTTTATATGATTATCGATATTATAAGTAAAAAAAAATGTATGTAATTGTTTGCACAATGAAATTCCAGGGTCAGAGTCTTCATCCTGCCTCTGTTAGCCATCCATTGGCTGCTTATGAGTGGAGGTCAAGTCAGCAGGTATGTAATTTATCATATATTCATAATTATTGTAGATATGTCAATGGTAATATTATATTGTGACTTGATTTGATGATTTCAACAGTCACCAACACCTCCACAGTTTCCTTGGTCCCCTGGATGCCAAACCACCACTTTTATGGAGGTAAATTTAACCATTTCTAATCATTATGCATTTTAAAAATAATGTTATGTATTTATTTTATTTTAATAATCTTGAACTTGATTTTTAGATGCTGAATACAGTGGGAACTCCTCCTCATCTTCGTGAGTCAGCGCAAATAGGCATTGATGCAGTCATGATGTCTACAAATCCTTTGATTGAGGTATGAGCCAATAACATGAAAATATCATAATTTTGTATTTCTTTTTTATCTCATGTCATTTGATGTACATAAATGACAATTATGTTTAGTCAATTTTGCTTCTTGATGCTTCTCATAAGAGGTCACAACTCTAGTCCATCCAACTATGGATGAAGAGAGAGTCAAGATGATGGAGAGTGATCATCAGTTGGCAGTAAGTGATCAATTACATATGTGATGTTATATAATTCATACATTTTCTATACTAATGCACATATTGTTTGTTTGTATTAAAAGGTGCAGCTGGATGAACTTTATTCGAAGAGGTCTACATGATGGCAGAGAGAGGATGTGTCACTTACTGGCTCTCCATCTTCACATTCAAAGAAGGGTCACCGATTATTTCCTAAAAGTCCATAGGAAACTAGTTTTTGGGAACTTTTTTGTATGCCTAGATGGCTTTGTATACATACTTTTGTATGTTAATCCGATGTATATTTTTGTATATTTACCTATATGGCTTTGTTTGCACACGCCTATATGGCTTTTTATATAAACTAGATGTTATGTTCATGACATTATGTATATGACAATTTATGTTACAGGAATTTGGTTTTACAAGTGCCAATTGCATTTGCTTGAAAGTTTATGAATCGTTTTCAAATAATCCATTTTGTGCATATCTTGCAATCATTGAATCCTGTCAGACTATGCATTTCTTTGAGGCATCATTTTAAATAGTTCACATGCCTTGTCTATGCTTCCATAGTTTCCATACATGTCTACAAGGGCAACTTTGCAAATACAATACATGTGAGAAAATTCCTAAATCATTTATGCTTTGATGGTTGTCCACACCATGTTCTCTGGATCCCATTATAGCATAGGCAAGGAGGAAGTTGGTTAAGGTTGTGCAATTTGGTTTTAGATGTGCCAAAATTTGTGTAAATGGTTGAAATTTATTTGTGTGCATTTGCTTGAGAGTTTTTAAAGCCTTATAAAAAATCCATTTCATGCATAACTTGCAAACATTGCATTCCATGAGACAACATTTCTTTGAGGCATCACGTCTAATAATTCATGTTCGTTATACATGCTTCCACACAAGTTGCATACATGTCTTGGAGGGTACTTACAACTATGACATTTGATAAAATTCCTATATCCTTTATGCTTTGATGGATGTCTATACCATGCTCCAAACATACCATTTCTAAGGTTTTGGAATTTGGCTTTACACTTGCCAATTGCATTTTCTTGGAACTTTCTAAAGGCTTATCAGTAAATCCAATTTGTTCATATCTTGCAATCATTGTATTCCATGAGGCGACATTTCTTTGAGGCATCATGCCAAACAGTTCATGTGCCTTGTCTATGCTTCCACACTTTGCATACATGTCTCTAAGGGTAGTTGCAACTACAACATCTAACAAAATTCCCATATGTTTTATCCTTTTGATGGATGTCCATTTTGGCATAGGAAAGGAGGATACTGGCTAAGGTTGTGGAATTTTGCTTTACACCGGCCAATCGCATTTGCTTGAAAGTTTCTAATTCCTTATCAAAAAATCTATTTTGTTCATATCTTGCAATCATTGCATTCAATGAGGTGATATTTCTTTGGGGCATCATGCCAAATAGTTCACGTGCCTTGTCTATGCTTCCACACTTTGCATACATGTCTACAAGGGTGATGTAGTAGGTAAGGAGGACGACTCAACACCATGGAAACATATTTCATGGTGCAGGAGCACCTTAGCCATAGCCAATCTTGGCTGGGAGCATGCCATAACAAGGTCCTAGGACATCATAGGCCAAGTTGATGGTCTTGTGTCATCATTTTGCATGTAATAAGGTCAAATGACCAATGTCGTTTGTGTTTGGAGTCATGTTTTATGTTGTCAAACAAAAAGTCTAATAATGCAAGTAGTGGTAAGAAGTTGCTTTGTCAACTTAACAAATCATGTAATAAGGAGGTTACCTAATGATCAAATAGGTTGAAAGTTAGTTATGATTGACTAGAACTATTGTAAACATGTATAAAAACCTTCACACACACCGAGGAGGTGTTGGTGAAGAAGGTTTTGAAGGGTAAAGTTTTGAAGGGCAAAGTTTAATCACTCTAGATTGGTGGAATGGGATGGAATAAGGTAGGATCACTATTTGTAATAAGCCCTAGGTTAGGAAACAAGAATATAGCAGAGTATGAGGATGCAATGGCCTAATATGACCATGTATTAGGAAAAAAGAGGGTGTAGTCCATACAATAGTGCCTTAACAAGTGTTTCAAAGCCCAAAACTAGTGAATTTGGTTCCTTTTCCATCCATGCTAGGGTTCCCAAGTGGTTTGGTGTGGTGGGTTTGCATTGGCATAGTAGTTGCCTTGTAAAGGAGGCCTAATTAGGCCTAGTCTCAAACTGAACTGTCATGAATTTGAAGCCTCCTGTCCAAAACAATGAAGAAGGGCCTAGTGGATGGACAAAGAGTACTAGAGGATGGACACCACATACAATGGATGGAGATTGCTTCTTCATAGACCTAGGGCGGAGGGAAAAACAATAACTTTTGATGACAATGATGGACCTCCATTCCATGTGTCCTTGTTTGAACTTTATCAAGTCCTAGGGTCAGAAGTTCCTAATTTCATGACAATTCCATTAATGGTGATAGCAATAGATATCCAATGTCATAATGCTAGGCAATTTGACTATGCTTCTTATATTTTCAAGAAGATTGATTCTAGCTTAGTCGCAATTAAGAACAATGCCCCAATAGTTTCTTTTGAGCATTATTCACTCCTCATGCACATAGTATTATACTGTAGACACCTAAAAATGTCTCGACCACCAAACTGACTCCCGACATCCCTAAACTTACCAATTCCCTTTCCAACTAATTAATTAAATTTTTATTTAATTAATCACCCCTTTCATTTTCTAAATCCACACCATTTTATCCCCAAAATTGAATTAATTTTATTAATTCAATAGTCCAAACCTTAGCCAAGTGATTTAATAAATATGCAAAATTTATTAAATCAATTCCCCATTTTCCCTAAATCCAATTAATTAGTTAAAACCATGTTAACTAATTAATCCAGCCTTCTAATTAGCCTATCCCTACCCTAGACAATTAAATAGCTATTATTTAATTGCCTACTCTAGCCTATCCCATCCTAGCCTTAGGATTAATTAATTAAATCACTAATTAATTAATCTTATCCGCCCTCTAATCCCTCTACTAATTTATTCCAGCCACATTAATTAGGTTAATCACCCTAATTAAGAAAGTCAAATCCTCATTAGCACTTCTCTCCACACCTCCCAAATTTAAAATTCAAATAAACCACACATCACATTTACTCCTCTTACACATCCCTTACACATGTCATATCCACTCTTCCCCAAATGAATTTTTAATTTATTTTACCCTTCCCCATGTGAATTTTTAATTCACAAATAATCCATCTCACCCAACCTCATTTATTCACCCCTTTCCCAAAAATGAATAAAAGATTTACTTTTATTCCTAGCCCTCCATCTTCCAAGATCAAATCTAGGCCCTCCACCTCACTTTCATCCTCCACCATTGATCTCTCCAATCAATCTCCACCCTTGGATCAAAATCCTCTCCAAAAGTCTATAAATACAACCTCTCACAAGTCATTTTCATCATCCATTTTCATGCAAAGTTACCATGCCAAAATCACCTTTGAGTTAATAGTGAGTTGCACAATTGAAGAGCATTTCACATTTGAATCAATAGTCTAGGGATCATCTTAGTCTTAGGAGATTCTTTTGGGTGCAAAGGCTCCTTCTTTCCCTTGATGGGATTAGGTTGTGCATGTGAGGTATAATCTCTTGTGTTATTGCATTTGATTTGGTATTTTCTCTCATTTTGCATTATCTAATCTACATATACTATGGCCAGGAAATGGGAATATGGCTGAATGAACTCAGAATTGCTCAAATAGACAAAAAGGGACAGAAGTTGCCTATGCAAATGTGGACAAGGGTATGGGATAGTAGGTTTTCCCACTCTAGTTACATTCATTTTGAAGAATATTTTGTAAAAGTGTTGTATAGATACTTTAATCATCCCTGCGAATATTCATTATTAGATGAAATAAAAAAGTTCCTCAGACCAAAAGACTTTGGTGGCCCCCCAATTGTCACACACAATTGGGGAGATTGGTATTGCTTTGAGGACTCAACTATGGTCAGAATTTATGGTTTTGAAGATACCCCATTTATACTGCCCAAGACAGTTCCTGATAGGATTGCTTACTTGGAGATAGTCAGGTAGATGAACTATTCCAATGTGATGAACTTAAGTGCCTATGAAAAACAATCCTTCATGCCTAGTACTCTGTGATTTGGGGATTTTACTATGGTTTCCAACGAAGGTTATGGTCTCATCAGAGATAAATTAATGCATTACAACATGAGGTGTACCGAGACAAGAAAAGGATTTGATCCTGAAGGCTTCATTGATTTTGCTAGAAGAAAAAAAAATCTTAGTGGATACACACACATTCCATATCTACATGATGATATTATTAGGAACATGGAAGAAGCTGAAGTTGAATTGGTAATTGAAAAATATAATAGAGAATCAGATGAGAAAAGAAAACAATTTCCAGAAATGGAGTTATTATCTTCTGGTGATGAAGAATCTGCAAGTGAAGAGGAGCTTCATGACCAGATAAGTAGAATCTCTTGACAAAAAATGGAGGGTTATCAACTTCCTAATAGAGAGCAGGATGAAGAAGGGCCTAGTGATGAGGATCCCAGAAAGTTGGCATATGATTCTTTCATTGCAGATGATCAATTCATTCATTCTCAAGAATTTAAATCATTTTTGTATAAATATAAAGGAAATGAACTCAGAGAATCAGTTGAAGATGTCATAGCTGATAATGAAAGACAATTGATGGATGTGTTAAAGACAACAGGAGATAATGAGTTAAGGGCTATGACTCCTAATAGAGGTAGACAGTTGCTTAGAGAAGCATGTGTCATGATATTTCCTAGACTTGACATAAATTTTTCCTTGGTATTTGATAGTTTTTTGCACAATACTGATGATAAATACAAACTCACTCCTAAAGGTGTAACAGTGGTATACATGGGTAGCAAGTATAACAATGATGAAAACTCACTCATGATATGGGCCCTATATCCTCCTCATAAGAAGATTGCCATTATAGATACTAAAGAGACCTTTGGGCATGTTATGACTTTGAAAGCAGGAGAAACTGATCCTTTGATTACTACAGATATTGGTATAAATGTTGTGAAGCTAAATAAAGCACAGGCTCAACTGCTAATCAAGGAGCGAGATGCATATAAATTGAATTGTGAAAGGTTAACAAAGGAAAATGATTTCCTAAAAGACACTGTCAAGAATGCCTTTGGAGGATCAATTAAAAGATTAACTTAAGGAGAAAGCTCACAAAGTGCTCAGTCACCATCTATTGATCAAATAGCCTAGGTTCAAATTGACACACTTGCAGTAGTACTATAGAATAGGCATATCCATATGATGCATTAGATGAATAAATTCTGGGATGTCTACTCTAAGAATCATAAGGTTATCCAAGAACATGAGAGGTTAAATAATAGGCTCCAAGAGAAACTCCATGAGATATAGAGTAAGGATACCCTTGACAGTACAGGCATCTCCAGTGCCCAAGATTTGATTGAACAACATAAGAAATATCACGACCAACTTCAAAATGATGCTAAGGAATGTGTTGAGGCTTCAAAGATAGGTGTACCTATGTTGTTCAGAAATGATAAGGAGTTGAAGAGCAAAGATGAATGGACTAAAGAATGCTAGGTGATATTACAGGTGGTTCTAGAAGCTCTCAAAGATAAAGACTCGACATCCGGGGAGGCCTGCAAGCATTTGGAAAAGATGGTAACGATAGATGTCATTACAAGGAATGCTATAGAATTTGCTGATACACATAAGAGCCAAGAGTACCTGGATTATGTTGCTCAGATCTACCTGTGGCTTAGCAGAGCTTAGTGTCATTATCTTTGTTTATTGTTATGTTAATCATGTTAATTCTCAAAAGACATTTTGAAGAATTATGTCTCTTCACAAATATTTCTATATAAGTTGGACATATGATGGTCAATGGATCATCAGTAGTAGTAGATATAGAAGAAGTTCATAATATTTTAAAAGACCACGTTGCAAGTATTATATTGAAGAAGTTAATAGAAGATCTTTGATTCTATGGCTTTATACTGGCATCAATTGTTTGTTGAAATTATTCAGTTATATGGTTGTCTCCAGTTTAGTATTTCTTTATTATTCAAATTGATATATCAAGTATATACTCAATTTGTCAATGCACATTTGCTATACTTGTGTGATCTGATTAATTGGTTTCGTTAAAGAGGAATTAAAATCCTTCTGGTCAGTCACAGTAATCTGGAAGTATTGATTTGGATCGCTAAGAAGAACCACATAATTTGGATTGGCATTTTGTCTCCAAGTTGATATTATCTATTGTTCTTGCATAGTTCATTCAATTGGTTCCTTCAAGTAAGGATTAAAATTCCTTCTGGTGAATAACAAGACACTTGATTGTGTCAGTTGGATATTAAGAAGAGTTTGTCAATCATTCCCTTGCACGTTTATACAAGTTATAAACTAAAGCATTGTGCCAAATAGTTAGAGTTATTGCCAAGTATACACTAATGATCTTAGGTTCTCACTTAACTCTATTTACCCAACAAGGCACTGGTCTTACTCATTTCAATAGTTGAATTCATTTATTAGTTCTTACCTTGATATTGCTTATACAATTTATACCAATCATCTTTCAGATATTAGAAATAAAACTAGTTAGCAAGCTTTCATCTATTCCACACCATTTGCCACTGTGGGTAGATCCACTAACTTAGTCACAAAACTTACACTCATTTAATCTGCCTTAACTTTCAAGGTCTACCCGCCTAGGTATAGCAATACCTAAAGTGCAGGGAGTCATTAACCCTATAGGTTAACTCCGTCGCGTTAGTTCAAAAATGTTGCCAATTTGATCATAGAGTCAGGCATCCTCTTGGGATTTGCAACCTACATTTTTGAGACCTAACAAGAGGTAGAGAGGGGAGAGGTAGAGAGGTGAGGGGGAGATAAAGGTGAGAGATAGAGAGGTGAGGGTAGAGATAGAATAAAATGAGAGAGTGAAGTTGACAACTTGAGGGAAAGATGGGTAAGGAGGAGGGAGAGAGGTGGAGAGGAAGGGAAATATCTAGAGAGCCCTGAGATATATACAAGTGAGAAACCTACAACCTAGGGGGAGAGGGATGAGAGAGATAGGGGAGAGATGGGGGTGAGGCAGATAAAGGAGGAGAGGGGTGGATAAGGGTCAAGGGTTTAAGGCTTTAGGGTTTAAGGGTTAAGGGTTTAGGGTTTAAGGGTTGAGGGTTTAAGGTTTTAAGGGTTGAGGGATTAGGGTTTAAGGTATAGTGTTGAGGGTTGAGGGTTTAGGGATAGGGTTTAGGATTTAAAGTTGAAGGGTTGAGGCTTTAGGGATAGGGTTTAGGGTTTAGGTTCAAGGGATTAGGGTTTAAGGTATAGTGTCAAGGGTTGAGGGTTTAGAGATAGGGTTTAGGATTTAAGGTTTAAGGGTTGAGGGTTGAGGCTTTAGGGATAGGATTTAGGGTTTAGGGTTAAGTGAGAGACCTAGATGGCTAAGGGCAGATGGAGAGGTAGACAAGGAGTGACTGAGAGACGTAGAGAGGGGAGAGGTAGAGAGGTGAGGGAGAGACAAAGGTGAGATATAGAGAGGTGGGGGGAGAGATAGAATAAAATGAGAGAGTGAAGTTGACAACTTGAGGGAAAGATGGGTAAGGAGGAGGGAGAGAGGTGGAGAGGTAAGGAGTTTTGTATAGAAAGATAAAATGTGCTCATGTTATAACGCGAGTGCATTTTGTCTTTCTATTAAAATGATAAATTTGCTTGGACACCCGTGATCCAGGCCCACATACTTTTTTTTTCTACTGGTTATGCGTGTGTTCTAACCAAAAAAAGATTTTCATGTTATTGGGAAGTACACATGTAGATTTTCCACATTCTACCACCTTTGAATGAACTTTCAACCACCTTTTTCTAGTTTGCCAACTTAAGGAGGAAATAACATAGTTTTCACATCGAATTTGATATATATCAATTGAAGTTTCAATTTTTGTAGTGTGGCAATGTAAATTGTGATTGAATTGTAGGAATTTAACATTATACATTGGTTAATTGTATTGTTGTTTGTAATTCTATTTGAGTGATATACAATTGAACGTTGAAAAGGAAGCAAGTTTGTGAAAAACTCAAATTGTTGAGGAGTTTGATGCAAGAAGAAAAAAAAATACATAATTGGGTACTCTCTCCATTTTTTTAGGTATGTCAAGTCTTTACACATGTTCTTTACATTTTCCTTAATTCTCTTATGTTTCTTTATCATCCCTTATCATACATGCTTAATACAATGCTTTGATTTTGTTATTATGCATATTCCATATTCATCATTATTTGTTTCTCATTATAACCTTAGCCAATTGTCTATGTTGTTTGATAAATTGCTTTGATACACATGTATGTAAAATGTGGTAGCATAGACAAGGCAATGAGCTGTTTGAAAAAATGCCTCAAAGAAATGCCATCTAAATTATTTTTCATGTTCTGTCAAACAATTCACATGCCTTATCCATGCTTCCACATTTCTCATACATTGCTGTGAAGGGAGTTGCAATTATAACATTTGACAAAAATCCCCCTTTCTTTCAAAGATTTGATTGATCCCCATACCTTGTGAATGATTTAAGGCATTCCATCAAAAAATTCATGTGCTTTGTCTATGCTACCACATTTTGCATACATGTCTATTTGTGGACATTATATTGGTAGGTCATACGTTATAAATTGGCTAGAGAAAAGTCACATGATAAACTCTTGCAAGGTAGAAATATTTAAAAAAAAATTGCTTTCCATTTTCCTTGTGTTCTTAGTGCACTTGTTTATTCATCATGGTTGAGTGACATTTACTCTTCTACATGATGATTGTATGTACATTTTGTATGAAGAGTTGAATGCCATACATTTCATTTATTTGTATGGATTCATTTTTAGGAACTAATATTTGTCTCTTTATTATGATATAGATAAATTATCCATCATGCCGAGGAAACGATCAAGGATTAAACCAACACAAGAAGAGAAAGAAGCTAAGAATGCAAAGAAAGCAACAATTATGAGGGAACTTCATGAGAAGAGGAAATTGGACATGATTGTCGAAGACACGCTAATTGAAGAGGACCTCAACCATCAACAAGAGATATGGTATTAGCGGCACAAAGGGAACGAATGCAAAAACTTTGTGCAATAAGATATTTGAATACTGTAGTTGGAGACACATCCTCTACCGCAAGTCAAGATGGAGGGACAACATTACTGAATCTCAAGTTGAGAGTACATCACTCACATGTGAGGAAGGAGGTACACCATCATTCCCACCTCAACCTCAAGGTACGTCATTTATTCTATCTCTGATCGAAGGTATGCCATCTAGCCCATTTCATTTAAATATTGATGAAATTCCTAATGTTGAGATGAATTGACCTTTCACAACACCACCTTGAATTTTGCATAGAAAGCCAAAGTATCTGATTGATATTGATGAGAATATTTTATAGCCAATGGAAGGTAAGATTCCAAAATGCACTTGTAGAAGATATGCTCATAATATTCAGAGAGTGTTCTTTGAAAAGTTAAATGAGACCACAAGATGTCAATTATTCATTGAAATGAGCAAAGTATAAAGTATAGGTCCATCATGAAGATTCTTGGGTTGAGAACATCGGAGGCTTCAAGTGACAAATCTATTGTCAAGAATCTAATGAGTGCATATGAGAGTGTGGGTAACACCTCACTCACAAAAGATAGTAATGTCATACGAAGTGTCATTACATCGACAATAGTAAGTAATCAAATAAGGAAAGATCGTCTCATTAGAAAGATGAGTCAAGCATTGAGAATTAATAGAAAAACTTTATCAAGAGTCGTTGGAAGGTGCCAAAGAATTGAGGACACCGATGCCAATGAATTATGGGTGTTCTCAGGGAGACTACAACAAAAAGATAAAACAATTGTTGAAACATTGAGATCACTAATTGAAGACTTTTCGAAGAATTGCACAAGGGTATCTCTGAATCAAAGGGATGTGGTAAGAAGGAGAATCGGTAGTCGAAACCATGAGCCACATCCAAACCATTTTTTGGATACGACTCAAACACAATTTTTTCATAAATTTCTAGAGATGTATCTTCAAATTAAAATTTGTCAAAGATATTTTGAAATGCTATAACCTTTCTATGTCAAAATCAATCACACATGCACAAATTGTTGTTGTAGATTATATATTGAATTTTCTAACCATTTTGATGTTTATCGATCTATATGTTTAGATTCGCATACTAACAATGTTTTGCAGGATTGCGGCATACATGCCCCACCAACATCTTCAAGAGACTTCATATCAACAATTTTATGTGAAAGAGAGGAAGGTCAAATATTCTATAGGAAATTATGCTTGGATGGCACATGTTAGCATTGCAATGGCTTGCAACATATGCCAATATGTGAACATATGGAAAGCACACATGCAGTTGGAAATAAACTAGTAGAGTTCAGCAAGTATAAAACAGTGGGCTACAATACAAAAGATGGGTAAAGAAGCAAAGGTGTGATTTCATTATTCAAAATATTCTAGTGTATTAGTTTATGTCTACATTTCATGACAATATAGTGTATGAGTATGCAAGGCATACCCATAGAGCTCGATGGTTGGACTTGCAATTCAAGTTATGCAAGGACACATTTCCACTTGGTAGCATTGTTTCAGTCATTGATTTTGTAGAGAACTACACTCTATAGCCACAATGTGAGGTGCAATCATAATATTGCAACTCCACATAGGTTTCTATATTTGTGCACATCACATTCATTCATGTGAATGATAGTACAGAGGATGACAGAAAGACCATAAGGGAATATTATTTTTATATTAGTGATGATCGTATGCATTCTACAGAGTTTGTACAAGGTTACTTTCATGTGTTCTACAATGATTTGGCTAGAAGGGGTATATCATTCAGTTAGCATATCATATGGTCGGATAACTGTGTATCACAATTCAACAACTTGTAGACGTTCTATTGGCCGAGCAGGAGACATAATATTATAGGTGTTCAACATATGTGGAACTTTTGTGAGGTCGGGCATAGAAAGTGGGAGCATGATGGTGCAAGAGAATGTATCAAAAGAGCCATAGCATGAGAAGAGTTAAAGTATAAAGACAATGCAAAGTTGACAGATGGAAAATCAATCGTCGAGTGGTGTAATGCTTCGATGGGTCTAGGTAATAAAGGTAAGTCTTTAGTTCGTAGATTTTTTGGTTCATAGATGATACTAACATTGCACCATATGAGGATTGTTGTACACTGACAAGATCAAGTGAGCTACACTCTTTCAGAAGCTCGAATGTAGGTTCATGGAGTATCCATACGCAGAAGATGGCATGCTTTTGTCCTTCATGTACAATTCAATCTTGGAATGAGTGCGAGTCAAAGGAGTGGGTTGACAAATGGTGGTTAAGTTATCTTAGGCCATTTGACATGTATCGGCCCCTATCGACATTGGAACTGACACAAATGGAATCATTGGTTGAATTTGACCACATATCAGATCTAGTTCAACAAGGTAATATATCTACTTGCATAGTTTTTAAAATTCCTAATGTTATCTTACTTTGTAGTGTTTTTGTAATTTTGACTAATTTCATCTAATTTGCTGCACATATCAATATAGGGCATGTTTATCTAGTTATTGCAGATGAAGACAATGAAGAGGGAACATATTATTACTTGTGTTGTTATTTTGAGGCCAAAAATAAATTGGAGGCCCCAGTTATAGATGGAGAAAACATCGAATACCCTACAGGCTCAGTGGTTGTTACTCGAACATGGCTTAGATGGTACCCACATAAGAGTGTTAATGTTTGGCTATTTCAAGACTTTGACACACATCGGAAGATTCTTCAATACTCAAACCTTGTCATGGCATCCAATGTTCATTTGATACAATATCAGGGTAGACCTTTGAACAATACCGTGTGGAAGGTGCGTGAGTCTGATCATGAGGCAATACTTGACACAATAAAGAGTAGTGCAGACTCGAATGGTTCGTTGGATTAATTTGTAAGTGTGCACATTGATTTTGTAAAGTCATGTAATTGATATTAATGTATTGAAGTTGATAGTTAGACATTTTGTTTCTATATTTCAAGTTTACATATGTTTTGGTTCCAAGTTTACATATGTTTGTCTTTTTTTTGGTGCTGCATTTTTACACCTATACAATGAATATTGGGTAGATTATATGCATATTTATGGTTTCACCATTTGATCATCTGGAGACCTCAATTTGCAAACTTGACCTTTGCAGCCCTAGATCAGACTTGGGAGACCCTTCCTCAACCATCATTTCACCTGAAACATGATTATGAAAAGGAATAATGGGGGGTGTTAACAAGTAATAGCCCTTAAGAGACCAAAGTGTAAAAATGTAGTAATCTTTAACTAGGCATCCGGATGGGTACGTTTAGGCTAGGCATGGTCCTGTTTCGCACCCAAACATGCCAAAATAGTCTGAGCTACATTGTATTGACAATATCCCTTAAGAGACCAAAGTGTAAAAAGGTAACAATCTTTGAAAAGTTGTTACTTGAAAACTGTGTCACTTAGAAACATTCCATCTAAGGATACAGGATCATGTAGGGCCCCTCTACAATAACCTCTCTTAGTTTTTTTATATCTTTGAGGTGTATTCCTGTGGTGTCTAGTTTTCAGTCGATGGAAAAAGTGTCAAATGCATGCAGTGTAAAGTTGCAAAGGGGTGTAACTTTCGTTCTACCCCTGGTGCAACCAAGCTGGCAGTTCCAACACGTCTGGATGGGTATGTTTAGGCTAGGCGTGGTCCTATTTTGTACCCAAACATGTGGAATTAGTCTGAGCTACATTGTACCGATGATTCCCTTAAGAGACCAAAGTGCAAAAAGGCAGCAATCGTTGACGAGCTGTTACTCATAAACCATGTCACTTAGAAACATTCTATCAAATGCTAAAAGATCATGTAAGGCCCCTCTACAATAACCTCTCTCAATTTTTGATATATCTGAGGCATTTGCCAATGGTGTCCAGTTTTTAGTTGATAGAAAAAGTGTCAGATGTATGTAGTGTAAAGTTGCAAAGTGGTGTAACTTTTGTTCTGCTCCTCGTGTGACTGAACTGACAGTTCCAACATGTCTAGATGGGTATGTTTAGGCTTGGCATGGTCCTGTTTTGCACCCAAACATGCTGAAACAATATGAGCTACATTGTACCAATGATATCCCTTAAGAGACCAAAGTGCAAAAAAACAATAATCTTTGACGAGATGTTACTTGGAAACTATGTCACTTAGAAATTTTTTGTCTTAGGCTACAAGATCACGTAGGGCCCCTCTACAATAACCTCTCTCAGTTTTTGATATCTCTGAGGCGTTTGCCTATGGCGTCCAGTTTTCAGTTGATGGAAAAAGTGTGAAATAATGCAGTGTAAAGTTGCAAAGGGGTGTAACTTTCATTTTGCTCCTGGTGTGACCAAAATGATAATTCCAACACATCGAGATGGGTACATTTAGGCTAGGCATGGTCCTGTTTCACACCCAAACATGTCGAAATAGTCTAAGCTACATTGTATCGGTGATATCCCTTAAGAGTCCAAAGTGTAAAAAAGCAGCAATCTTTGACGAGCTGTTACTTGAAAACCATATCACTTAGAAATATTCCATCTAAGGCTATGGGATCACATAGGGCCCTCTACAATAACCTCTCTCAATTTTTTTATATCTCTAAGGCATTTGCCCGTGGTGAAACTTTTTCTGATGCTCCAAAAATCGTCATATGCATGTAGTGTAAAGTTGCAAGGTAGGCTACTTTTTGTTTTGTTCTTCGTGGGGCCAAACTATTAGTGCCAACACATCCAGTTGGGCACATCTACACTAGGCATGGTCACTGCCTTCATTATAAAAGGGTCATAGTCTTTCCTATTCAAAGGGTCACAACTTTTTGGCTTTGAAATGTCATCACTATTTGTGAGAACCTAAATTCATTTATTTGCAATATTGCCTAAGGTTGTATTCTTAATTGTATTCTTCAAGGATGTTATAGATGTCTTTCTCAATGATAAATTGCTCTCCCTTTTATGTTAGTGCTTATCAACCTAATACATGAAGTATGAGGCGTACACGTGAATACACGTAATACATGAAGTATACATAGGAAGCATGAAGCATACATGTGAATACACACAATATATGAAGTCTACATAGGAAGCATGGAGCATACATGTGAAAACATGAAGTATACATAGGAAGCATGAATCATACATGTGAACACATGAAGTATACACAAGAAGCATGAAGCACACACATGAATGGTAGCATGAAGCATACATGTGGGATGGTAGATGTCTTCCAAGAATTATATGACAAACTTCTAGAGGTATGAGGTCACATGTAATAATGTCTTGCTCATTTTTAGTTGAATACTTCAAAGTGCATTGTATAATTACATGAATTTCCTTACCATGCTACAATGATCCTACAGAGTATGGGATTAAATGTGGAGTGGTAGAGAGACCTAGGTGCTAGATTGCATCATGTATTATTATATTCATATGATTGATTTAATGTTCAATAATCTTAGAGGAGAATAGTGTTCAAACTTTATATATTTACAATTATATAAAGGAAGAGTGCATGTAATACAATTGGACTTTAAATATTTGAAGTAATCCATCTACAAATATCCATTGAAGCGTGGATTTATAATGCAAATATGGGCACCATCAACAAAATAGATGTGTATTAACCAAATATCCATATAGGCAAACATCAATATCTATCGATATAAGTATAACATATATACAAAATAGCCATATAGGCATACAATGTCAACTATATGCAATACAAAATATATGTCCACAAATGCCATTTAGGCATACAACAAAGGAGCCCTATAAAAGTCATTCCCCTCTGGGTGAAGAAAATACATCACATGCGACCTTTGATCTTCGAGGGGATGGAGACGCATATGAGAGTGGTCTATTTCAAACTCGAGGGCTGCTCCTCCTATTTAGTTCATCATGGAGTTGTAGTTGTTACAATAAAACGTATAGACATTCATATATAGAAATTACATTATAAAAAATGAAACATTTAACAAAATAATCACTTAGGTCGCTGCCAAATAATATCTCTCTTCATTTGCCACAGTAGCAGGATTAGGCTGTGGTGTTGTAATGTCCTATAGAAACCATCCATATAGAAATTAAACTTCAAATCAATAATCATTTGATTTTTCAATAATAAACAACTATAACAACAAATGTAATTTGAAATTTACTAATCTGCCTCATACCCCCGTCAAAGGCATGGAGCTATAAATTATGGAAGACATACCATGCTCCATTGCCCTATGAACTTCAAGAGGTGTCTCCGCTTACATTATCTAAAAATAAAACAACATTATTCAATTACGAAAACTAGAATAGTACACACAATAAAGCACACAAGTCACATGCATATATACAAATTAGATGAAGATTCATGACTATTGTGTGGTATAAGGGTCAACAAAGGAGGGACCATAGTAGCATTAAGAGAAGTAGAAAGGGGACATTTTTTAGATGCAACAAGATCAGTGCCCTCTTGAATGTCTATAGAAGGAATGATGGTCAATGAATGAGTGAATATTACTGATAACATGTGAAAATAAACAATTATGTCAAAAAGACACCCACCAACTACATGGGTTGATCGAGTAGAGAATATTCCACTAATCTTTGATCCTCTATGATTCCAGTAGACATGAGTATACTAGGATAATGAGGCTTTAGAAGAGGAGCCACCTCAATTAGAGAGATAGCAGATGTAGAAGAAGTCAAATAGGAAGTGAAGGTGTTAGTTTAGGTTTAGCTTGGTGGTAGGGTGGGGTAGGGTAGTGCTCAAATTTTTGTTTGTTTGGTAGTGATGGAGGTAGGACAATGCCTAAGCTAGAGGGTTTTAATATGTCAGGGAAAGATTGGTGATGGGGATGAGGGGTAGAACAAGGGATACAAGAATGACACTAGAAATCACATAGAAATTAGAAAAGTTTATAGGTTTATGGGAAGGAGGAATATCAAGAGTTTGTGGGATAATAGGAGGGAGGAAAGATAGGACAAGAAAAACCTTATTTTAAAAATTTATTATCATTTTCTTTGTCTTGAGGTTCTTCAGGGGGTGGGTTAGAAGCAAATTGGGTTTGGGACGTCTAGTAGGGCTAGATTAGGAAATAGGTAGGGTAGATATGGGTTGGTTAGTAGGTTAGGTGTAGTGTTGGGGAAGTTTCTTAGGCCTACTTTTAGAAGTGGATGGGGAAAGGTCCTACACTTTTTCTTTTACTTTATCTTGGAGGGGTGATAGAGGGGAGATAGAAGTCAACGAGGAAGGAGAAGTAGTAATAGGTGGATATATGGTGGGGAAGATAGGGGCATAGCTAGTGGAGTAGGCGAAGTAATAAAAATAGATTGTGAGGTGGGGGGAGCAATGCGTTTAGAGGCATAAGATAGGTAAAGGTGAAAGAGGGAATTGGTATGAGGTTGAGGTGGACCAGAAGGGGTTGACAAAAAAAAATGTAAGGAGAAGTGACTTAAGGTAACAACTAGTTGGTATGGGCTATGAGAAATGGTGAAGACATGACCATCATGGGGAATTTAAGGCACTAGTGGATGACAATTTAGGGACAACCCACATTGCAATGAGCCAAGGATGACCTAAGAGAATAGATAGTGGTCTGAGGTGGGGATGATATGACATGAGACATCTAGGAATTTAGGTCCTACCTAGATTAGTAGGGCGAGGGAGCCAAAAGTAGGTATAGAAGTGACATTATGTGTACACTAGGAGATATTTGAGGGGGATACGAATCTCTTTTCAACCTAGTGATGTATAAGTGTTCCTCTGTAATTGCATTAATAAGGCTCCAAAGACCCATCTTGATTCAACTATCATTTTATAGTGTACTTGTGCCTCAATCTACAGAGGATTGTTATAATCATCAGTTGGCACATTGTCAAGCAAGAAGCTGATGGAAGGTGTAAGAGTGGGTTCAACAATGAAATTATAAGGTTGAATTTCTAATGTGCCTATCATCTCAAAGAATATAGTAGTATTAAAGGAAGGGTCCTCATTAGACTTAGGTGGATTAGATGTAGGATCAAAAGTAAGGATGGAAGAAATTGAGGCAATAGGAATGACATAGTTTATAGGGGAATGGGTTAGTGTAGATTTGAAGATTTTGGTTAGGGGTGACTTGCTGCCCCCATAATTAATACCTAAAACCTAGATGATGTTGGAGTCAATCATATGCTATATAAGATGTCATAGGCTCGTGCGCCTCTCCAGTGTCATGTCTTGGGGCATGGTGATACTAGATAAAACCTTTGGGATTGTATGTCTTTAAAAGAGGAAGATTTGTTTCAAGGGGTCTAATTGGTGGTAATTGGATAAGTTTATTAGAGAGAATTTGTCAAAGAATAGTGTGGAGGGGATCAACAAGCTTTGGTAGACATGTATGGAAAATGTGGTAACATAGATAAGGCAGTGAGCTATTTGAAAAGATGCCTCAAAGAAATGTGGTCTCATGGTGATGTCCTTGTCTATGCATTTGCTTGTCATGGCATTCCATGTAACCACATTTCTTTGAGGCATTTAAAAAAAAAACTATATGAATATGAATATAAACTACAAAAATCTTTGAGTTTGAAAGATGTGTAATGCAATGTAATCAACGATATGAATATAAACTACAAAAATCTAGTAAGTACAATTCATTAGTTAAACTATTTATTTTATTACTTGAGTGAAGCTTTGAACTCCACCTCCATTGCCAGGAGGTGTTGCTATGAAATCTCCAAGATTAATCTATTCAACATCCAAAATCAGATGTTAGAATACCATTCATATGACAATGCTATTCACATGTAATATTTATAATTGTTTACTAGTTAAATACCTTAGCAGTACATGTCGTAGTGTAATACAGAGGTGGAGAACTGCTGAAAATTGAATGAACGCTATGACCCTAAAATTTCATTAAAATCATTAAACTAAATTAGTTAATCTTGCCTTTCAAAAATGAAATTTAATAGATTAAATTCAATGAACTTGCTAACATTTATCTGAGTATCAAGGCTGAAAGTCTCACTTAGGAGGGCATCTATCATCACCATCTTCTCAGCTGTAGATGTAGCCTGCGCACCTACGTCTTGACTATCCGTGGGGTCATAACCACAGGCTGACCCACAAGCCTGACAAGTATGGGATGGAATCCTACTCCTTGAAGTCTCCCCAGGCTCATGCTGTGCTGTAGGACTGGTATGCTTTATGATACTCTGGGTCAAGGAACTAATGGGTTGTAGTGTTTCGACCTCAGCACTCTCCTTCACAATGGAAGGGCGAGACACGTGCTCATGGGTGGGTCTGGTGAGTGCTTGTCTCATTGGCTGCTATGGGTCAACACGTGCCCCTGGTCTATCTTGTGCTAACCCCCCACCTCTACCCTAGAAGTCTCGCATATCAAAATAGTTTGGCACTTTATTGAGGACAATCTCGCAGTAGAGTTTCCTTAAAAAGTATTGTGGGACATCATTATTGTTGCATGGAGGATGGTCAAAAACCATCCACCACCTCTACCCAAAATGGTTCTTTATCACTTGGTTGTTGCACCAATGGATAGGGAACCTCTTGCATGTAAGGGGTAGAGGTTGATTTGTTCGTGGGTCTGTGAAAAGGGAACACAAGTCAAATCTTGTATTTTTTATTTATTTTTGACTTGTTCATAGGATAACTTATCTGCATAGAACTCTCTAAACTCTCTCCTCTTATCTGATCAACTAGAGATTTGCTTGCTAATTGAATCTACATTTGATAACATAGATTCAAGAGATTGAGCAAGTGTGACTCTATGCGAGGTTGAAGTTGCACGATCTTTCAACCTTGCAATTATGTCCTTAATTTGTTTTTTATTATTTTCAATTTGCCCCATTAAATTTTCTTCTATTCTAGGGGCATATTGAAGAATGAATGGAGGTGTTTATTGTTGGGGTTGTTCTTCAACAAGTATTTTTTGTTTAGGTGATGAAGGATTTTGAGGATTTTCAAGAGGAGCAGGAGGTGCATTATCAATTCTTGTAAATTAAAGAAATGTACATAAAAAAACCACTTAAATCTACCTATTTAGTAACAAATTCACACAAAAAGAAACAGAACTTACTCGTTTGGCCTCCCCGACATCGTGGCGACATTTTGATGACGAATTGGCAAAAAATTGGTGACAATATGGCCTCCAATAATGCAAGTGCTCTCTCCTTTATTTGTAGGTCGCGGGTTTGTAGGAAAACAAAATGCAAGAATGACCAAAATGTTGCTTTTTTATAGAAAAACATAACGCGCTTGCGTTATTGCTTATAAAAAAGTTTTTAAAAATTTGGCCACGTTTTGGCCCCCCATCATTTTGCACTTGCCCCCATACTAATTTTTTTTTCACAGTAAGAAAAATAGGTCGAGTTTTATGTTGTTTTTTGCTTGCGAGGCCTCCCAGACTCAATGACGAGGTCTATTTCAGGCCAGGAAGCCACCTACAAAACCTGATCACTAAAACTTGACAAAAAAAATTAGATTCACATTAGGTTCACCAATGTAAGCTAGGGTTAAAATCAGGGTTAATGCACAAATAATAATAATGAAACCCTAACTAAACAAAGGAGTACAAGATAACATAGAAATTAAAGCATGCAAGCAAACTAAATCAAGTCCCTATGCTAAGCTTGGCTCTCCTCAATTGCCCTTCTCATTCTTGCATAGGCATGCAAAATGTCGAAGATTATTGTTGGAAGAATGTTGGTTGCTCAGTATTTCAGCAGCATAACAATAGCATGAAGATGATAAGACTGAAGATCAAAAATCATTTCGACAGCATGAGACTACTTCAAGATTCATCCCCCAAATGGCTTGGGTGAGGTTTGATTTATAGGAGACGAGTGATTTGAATTGATGGCTAGGATTGAAAGTTGAATTGAACAATGTGGACGGTTGAGATTGAATAGGGTTTCCCACTCCACAAGGAGTTGTAGTCATGTGACAAGTGTGCGGATAGGAATAAGGCTGGCCTAACTCAAATAATAGAATTATTTAAATTAGTTGGACATGTGAATGGGACATGTGTTGGAATGTAGTGAAAGGTGAGGAAATTAGTTGGAAAATGGAAGAGGGCTAATTAATTAAATAAATAGGATTTATTTAATTAATTAGCTAGTGGGATAAATGGGATTAGGACAAAATGTCATATGATGTCTCTAGTAATTTATTGACAAAGTTATGTTGCAAGACATGGACAATTTTAGGTGTCTACAAGAATTATTAGGATCTATGCACATTTAGCACTTTTTTTCATAGGAATGTTGCATATTTAGCACTTTTAGGGTAAAATTTGTTTTAAATTTTTTCTTTTTATGTTCTGAATTAGTAACCTCACCCCTTGGAGCAACCTTTGAGCTTCGATGCCTCCTCTTAATTTATTCACTTGGTTGTGGTGTTTTATCCAATTTGAAGACTTAAATCATATTTCCTTCATATTTGAACCTGGAGCTTCATTTTGGAAGCTATACTATTCTACTACTTCTATTCATCCCATTCCAAGTGCTATCCTTGGTATTTTCTATTAAATGTCCAAAAATAATCAAAATGCTTAGAGGGCCATGGCCACATTTACCCAATTACAACATTTTATATCATGTTTTCTAGGCCTTTTCTTTGGAAGTCTATTGGAATTTACCATTTGAGCTTATCCCAATTGATGTTGTTGCTTGGATTTTTTATTCATCTTTAATGCAAGATGATGATTTAAATTAGGTTCTTAGCTATATTGGTGGATAGTGCCAAAATGGATCAGTTTGGGTTTTAAAATTTGTTTTAATGGTGCTCATGGGATCTTGTATATAGGTTATATATACTTTTTGTTGTGGTAAATTTCCTTGGGACAATGCAACACCTATTGATTTGGATTCAATATTTTGCCCATTTTTAGCATTTTATACCCTTCCTAAGTGCTTTGGAAGCAACATTATCACCCCACATTATCACGGGCTATAAGCTTGTCTTCATAGGTTGCCATGGTGATTCAAAAATGGGTCTTCGTTGTGTGATTTGAGCCTTATATTTGCATATTTATTTTACAAGTACTTATTAATTGTGTGATTTGCTTTCGAAATGGTGAGCCTTATATCTATGTATTTATTTTACAAGTACTCAAAATTTGGTGGTTGATGTCTCCAAACTGGGCATTTATTGCACAATATTTGGGAGAGATGGAGAGATTTCTTAGAAATAATAATTTGTAATTATGTCAAGTTAGGAGCATGTCATTGTTCATTATAGAACTAGTTTAATTATTTGAGGACTAGAAGTTGTACATTAAAGCATGTATTGATGTTGATAGCAATGTCTGTATCTAGACAAAGTAATTGGAAGATTGTACAAATTTTAATAGAATATTTTAATATAGTTTTGTTATATTTCAAATGTGAACTTTATTTGTAATAAATTACACTTTCTTTTGTTTCATATAGAGCTAGAAGTTGATCACTAATGCTTGTTCATATTGTACTATTTAATGGGTAGTTGGATATACTTTGGTCTATCAATGATCTATCTGTTAGATAGATTTAAAAGAATTATTTGCATGGTAATTACTAACACAAAAAAAAAAATTATTGATATTTTTATATTCAAATAATAATGAGAATATATTCTTATTAAACTATGAGAAGGACCTCACATCGGCCTCACAACTATTGGTGCATGTACATGCTCAACTATTATGCTCAACTATTAGATCTTCTCCCCTATAAAACTTGCAAGAATATACCTTTAAAAGGCCAAAAAGATCATTGGTGACTAGACATGACAGAGAAAACAATAAATTGACTCGGACTACTCAAAAAACATTGGTGACAGACAGGACAAAATGTGGTGCTCCGGGGTAGGACGAGATCAGTTCGTATCTGCCTAAACAAACTGAATTTACCAAACCACGTGTCTTCCCCTCTACCTGCAACTCACACCTACTCCTCTTCCTCCATCTCAACTATTTCTACCCCTCCTTACTACACTTCTCCATCAACTTCTGTCTTCGACTGCTGCTTCTGCTTAACAGGTACTCACATTGCTTCTGCAGGAATCGCGAGTAACGGAAAGATGGTGGACGTGGAGGCAATCAGAAAGGCACAGAGGGCCGATGGTCCTGCTTCTGTCCTCGCCAGCGGAACGGCTACTCCTCCCAACGCAATTGAGCAGAGCTCTTACCCGGACTACTACTTCCGCACCACTAACAGCGAACACAAGATCGAGCTCAAGGAGAAATTCAAGCGAATGTGTAAGCCCATCTACTATTTCTGCTGGAATTCCATCATCAGTTAATCTACTGTAATGCATTTTCGTTTTAATGACTGAAGTGTTTTGATGTTGCAGGCGAGAAGTCGATGATAAGGAAGCGGTACATGCATCTCACGGAGGAGATATTAAAAGAGAACCCCAACGTGTGCGCTTACATGGCTCCCTCACTGGACGCTCAGCAGGACATGGTTGTGGTGGAGGTGCCCCGCCTCGGAAAGGAGGCAGCTGCGAAGGCCATAAAGGAGTGGGGGCAGCCCAAGTCGAAGATCACTCACCTCATCTTCTGCACCACCAGCGGCGTCGACATTCCCGGCGCTGACTATCAGCTCACCAAACTTCTTGGCCTCCGCCCTCTGTGAAGAGAGTGATGATGTATCAACAAGGCTGTTTAGCCGGCGGCACTGTTCTCCGAGTTGCCAAAGACCTCGCTGAAAACAACCGCGGAGCCCGAGTTCTGGTTGTCTGCAGTGAAATCACGGCCGTCACCTTCCGTGGCCCTTCCGACACTCACCTCGACAGTCTGGTCGGGCAGGCCCTTTTCGGCGACGGCGCGGCAGCAGTAATCGTGGGAGCAGACCCCATTCCTCAAGTAGAGAAGCCCTCTTTCCAGCTTCTCTGGACTGCGCAGTCAATTCTCCCCGACAGCTAGGGCGCCATTGACGGCCACCTGAGAGAGGTCGGTCTGACATTCCACCTGCTGAAAGATGTTCCGGGGCTGATTTCGAAGAACATTGAGAAAGCCCTGGTGGAGGCCTTCCAGCAGTTCAACATCTCCGATTGGAACGAACTCTTCTGGATCGCCCACCCGGGAGGACCGGCAATTCTGGATCAGGTGTAGTCCAAGCTGGAATTGGATCCCAAAAAGATGCGGGCGACCAGGCACATTCTCAGCGAGTACGGAAACATGTCTAGTGCATGCGTGCTCTTCATTTTGGATGAGATGAGGAAGTCGTCTAAGGAAAAGGGATATGCGACCACAGGAGAAGGACTGGACATGGGCGTTCTGTTTGGCTTCGGCCCGGGTCTCACCGTGGAGACGGTGGTTCTGAAGAGCGTTCCCCTCCAGTAATCACAGTGTGCATGAGTGCGTCGAATGTGTGGGAGTTTGACAGCGTGTTTGAATGTTGAAAGACAGTAAGGATTCAAAACTTCACGGGGATGAGTATTTATTTGTTTTAAATTAGAATAAATTTTGTATTGTAAATTAACCTTTTTAATAAAAACTGTGAAATTGATTCCTAGGCGAGGTGGTGTGGGAAACATTTTGCGTAATAGGGTTAAAAAATTGAAATGTTTTTATGGAAAATGCATGCTTGATGCATTCTCCATTTAGTTTTGTGCATAGTTTGAGGCAATTTCTCGATACATTTAGAAAGCTACAAATGGTGCATTTTATGTAATGTTAGGCTTGCATACATAGCTTTGCTTGCACTCAGCTCTATGCTTATTGTTTATCCTTATACTTGTGTGAACATAATCCTAATCAAATTTGCTTATTTATCTAATTTTGATCATTAATATGATCTTAATCCATCATCCAATCCTTTTAGACATTGATCCAACATGGTTGTTTGACCCAAGTCATGCGTACAACTGAATCTTGTTCCATTTAAATGCAAAATCCAAATCAAACATTTTAGCTAACTAGCTCCTTTTTACACTTTGGACCCAAGCCAACCATGCACAAATCTTTGCAATTTGGTGTTGTGTTCATGTATAAAAAGACATCAATTTGCATCCATTTCAAGAGATCACACAACACATGAAATTAAAGAATTTCTCAATATAAGGACATTCAAGAACAATCATTTGCACTTTCATCTACCATGTTTGATCACACATTCATCTTGACACATGCAAATCACCCAACAATCATTCCCGAATTTATGTGCATATTTGAAACATGTTGTTTGTTATGGTATTTTTAAATACCACCAGCTCGATAAACAACCTTGCTAGTGTGAAAGAGGATATCATTGTTGAGCAATCTATTTTTTGATAGTTCATAGGGAAGGATCCGCATATCATTAGAGATTGAGTTCATAGGCACCTAGTGAGCTCATAGCCACAAAGTAGATCCAAATAGTGAAATGAACCCATCACAAGGCAGAGAAGACTGCTTTGATTCTCATTTATACATATGACTGCTTAGGGCTTTTCCAAATTTTGAGGTGTAGAGATCTGACCATCTTTATCAATTACACATTCTTTGGTAACAAAACTAAACAATCTTTCTCTTCATTTATTACTATTTATAACGTGATTGTACTTTATATTTACTATTGTTTAATTTAATGCACTCACTCCAACAACTCATTAAATCCAAGTTGAATTATATTTAATTACTTTATTTACTTAATTAACCTCAATTACTTTTAAAAGAACCGTTTATTTTCTTTTCAATAATTAAAAAAATAGTATATACCTATGTAGGAAAGGACAAATAAGATAAACCTATTTAAACTTAAGAAGAAAGTATAGTGAAAAAATCAACTAGTAAATGAATGTTCAGCTGGATTGCACTGAGTTGTTCCCCTATTCTCTGTGTTTGTTGGCAATGAGTAGTCAATTCGGATGTCAGGTGTTGCCGCTGGTGCTTCTGCAATTACTTTTCTTGTAAACAAACTACTTAACCGACAAATACGTTGCAGATCAGTTCCTACATAAATCAGATGAAAACTGAGAACAAGGAAAACGTAAGAAGTGAAAATATTTAATACAAATTATACTCCCATTAATGTCAATGTTAACCATCCCAGTGTATGGGCTATTTTTGAACCATCTAGTGTTAGTGAGACTTTAAAAAAACATAAACTAAAGTTAAATAATCTGGACAGTTAATGTATCCATTTCAATACATGCAACAATTAAGTGCATTATATTTAACAGGGCTGCAGTGTAGCTGTACTCTAAAGTTGGGTTGTTTTATGAAACAGTAGATCAAAGTTTTAAAATTGCTTTTTCCCCATTTATTTCATTTTATCCATGGATCTCTAGGTCTTGTCTTTGTTTTTCTCTTTATTTCCTTCCATGATTCACAGCTAACTTAGCAGCTAGCATACATACTATCATGGACTGATTTCTATATCAATGGAAGCAGTACCTTTTGCATATACATACAACTGAAATAATTAAAGGAAACTTGAATTACATGCAACTGCTATATAAAGTGGTAAAGGGATTAGGATAGCAAAAAATCTATAGCAACAGTGATTTTGATAGCTTTGATTTGTGGTAGATGGATGGTTTCATGTTTATTGGCTATAGCTGTAAGGGAGTCTCCCATAAATGGGAAGAGCATGCAGATTATTATGAAGTGTAAAGGTAAAAGGGTCATATTTCAGGTTACTACTTAGCGAGTGCAACAACGTACCAAATGACACCGTGAAAGATTAAAAAGCATTTTCACTTTATATATATAGATATGGGGAATTAAATAGAATTTTGTAGTCCTACAATAAGAGTAAACCAAGCTTTGCTAATACCCAAATCATTAAAAAAATATATATAATCACAAGAATATACTACTCTTATCAAACTTTTCAACAAAGTCAACTTGGAAATAATTATCTCTAGCTTAAATTAAAAACTAAATTTTAGCAACAAGCATGTTAATTACATGCCCCCTTCTAATAGTTTAAAAAAAAATGGTCACAAAGGACCAATTCATAAACAAAAATGTGAAGTAGTGGGTGTTTTCTTCTTCATTTAGGACTTTCTAAGCAATAGCTTTGTCATATGAAAAAGGGCTACCCATACTAGAGACATATTCCAACAAGAAGATAAGCATAGCCCTATAACAAACAAAATTGGTTTATAAAATTAGTTGATATATCATAATGTTGTGAGAAGGGAGTAAAATACAAAATAACATTCCCACTTAGAGGAGCTAAAGCATCGATTTACCTGTTGCACAATCTAAGTAAAGTTTGAGATGAGCTAAAACATCGATTTACCTGTTGCACAATCTAAGTAAAGTTTGAGATAAGACTTCTGCATCCATTCTCATCTAGCATCTTTTCTAGCGAAATATCTTTGAATAAAACCAAAGTGTTTCTAGCATGTCAAGGCTTGCCTAATTCGCAAATGTGAAAATAGGCGACCCTTACATGGCACCAACAACCACCTAATTCATAAATCATACATATCATCTTACTAAATAAAACACAAAATAATAGTTAAACTAGAACTATATTTATGCTTGGAAAATAAATTACCTTTAAGGAGCAATACATAATAACATCTAAATGGTGCCATAGCATTTTGAGGATAGACTCATTGGCTTCAAAATTAGGCCTAATAAGCTCTACACTTAAGTGGAACCTAAGAAAATATAATCAATTTAGCTCAAGAAAAACCACCTAGCTCAAAAGAATAGATAAGTCTTTCAAAAATATTTTGACTTGTTTATATTTTATCTGAAGAACTAAAAATGATTCATTGGTTAAACTGAAAATATATTGTAACAACTTGACATCAAAATTAAAAATAAAGAACAATGCCCAATTGTATGCCCACTTCGTTGCTTTACCACATGTTGATGTCCAAATGATGAACATTATTTGAGCAACAAAACTACGGGTGTGGCCTTCAAATAGAAGGCCAATCATTCTATTGATTTTGATGCAATCCCAAAGGATTTTTTTCACCATAATTCTTTTAGCTAAAAATTATCTAAGTTTCAAAAGAAATAGAAATTAAAAGATAACTTTGCAACCTGAGATAGCAAAGGGGGATTCTTCTTGAAATTCCTTCTTTTGTAGAAGAAAATGATAGTGGTCGAGGTCTGCCTAGCACAACTATAAGAAAACTATAGAAGTAGGATATTTTTTTGCTAGAAAAACAAACATTCAATAATCTATCAAAAGTGGAACTGTATTCCATGATAAAACACACTAGAAAAATTAATAATTTTAAGTCATTCAAATAAAAAGAGGGTGTTTTCACACACACACAAAAAAAAATGATAAAAATGGTAAATTAATAGTACCCAAAAGTGAATAACAATTTGAGACTCAACAAAGTGTTGGCGTCTTTTTGTGCAACCGAGGTTTTGGCATACAAAAGAACTTTGCTAGGCATGTGATCATCAATAATGAAAAGGTCTACAGATGTGGGAATGCGACCTACAGACCAATCTCCAGAGCTAAGGCTGGCTCCCCGCTTACTCCAAGCTAACTCTAACCAAGGAAGAAAAGGAAAGAGGGAAACATGCTGAAAGCAAACTACAAAGAGCATGAAAGGTCATAAGCCAAGATTAGGCATCCTACCACCATCTGACTAAATCTTGGCAACTCACGATATCATAATTGACAATAACGGGACTAAGAGCATGCACAATAATTATAATACTTCATGCAAACCAATGATGAGTCAAAACTTTTGGAGTAGTATCCTAATAAATCAATATCATGGTATGATTTTAAGATTACGTGTGGTGCAATATAACTCATTAATAGAAACAAATATAAAAGTTTCCCTAGAGCCAAACATCAGAAGGATGAAGGAAATAAAAAGAGAACATTTCTGAACACTAGTAATTGGTTAATTGTATCCTTCTTGCACCTTTCTTCATGTGTTTTGATGATAGATAATGGTTCACAACCCCTTGGTGATGGGAGTTTTAATGTTTCAACAACAAAAAATTTATGCTTATAAACATGTCTCAACCCTCCTCTATTGATCCTGATGATGGGAGGGTTAATATAATTTGAATTGTTGTGCAAAAGAAAAAGAAAGACACCTCCAAAAAGGATTTGGTCCTCCACAATATATGCATCTTTGTTCTCACTCCAAACTATGCATAAATGCTTCAAAACTAGATTAATTAGATCTAGATAAGATCCTTTGATTTTTAGGATCTTTGTTCAATATAATGCAACCCTATTAATGGGTTTGATGCACTTTTTCCTTTCTTATTTCATTTTTATTAAAGGGCACGGTTCCCTAGACCATTTTTTATTGATAAAAAAATAGATAAGAAATTAAGAGGATGAGCAAACAATTCTATATGAAAGAAAAAAATTATGCCACACAAGTTAGAAATGAAGCTCATAATACACTTGTAGTATGTCCTTCAAAAGTATTTAAGCATGACCCCTTTGATAAGACCCATTATAGATCTAGTTCTAAGTCACAAGGCATTAGATAATTATCTTATGACATCAAAACTAGCATAACATAACACAACATTAGTAGTTTCATATGACTATAAACATTGTATGATTGCTTGACATGTCTTTGATCATTGATCTAAACCATTGAATTTGATCTAAGGACTTGACATAAGGAGAAGACACTCATTTAACAAGCTCCCAAAGGTGTTTGTTAACACTGCTAGTCTTTATTGTAGACCTTCCAAATATCAAGACAAAGAGAAATAAAATATTAAAAATTAAAAAATAACTAGATTGAATTCATGCATAGGGTTCAAATCTATAGGTACGGAGATCATTTCCACATGTGTAGAATAAACCAAGCATTTACATAATGAATTTATTACTCTTAAGGTAATCATCTCACATATTTTTGAGCATTGGAACATATGTGTTCATAATAAATCAAAGTCTATTATAAGTAAATCAACATCAAAGCTACACATAGAGAGAGAGGGGGGCAGGGTGTGTAGGCGACCATGGTCACATAATTCTACTAACACCACCTATGGGTAAATATGTTTATATTGAAGGGAATGAGTCACAATTACAAAGAATATGCTTTCAAATCATTGCGATGATCAAGAATAAACAATAAATTGACTCTGTCTACTTAAAAAAGAGTTAGGGAGATACTTAAAAAAGAGTTAGGGAGATATAGTGACAACAAAATTTGACTTGAACTTGTATTCCTTTGTAGGGAGATAACTAAACTTAATTTACAAAAGGCACGTGGATCAGGTGGAATCTTCCAACCTAACCGCAACTCACACAAACTCCTCTTCCTTCCTCTCAACTATTTATATCCCTCTTCTTACTAAACTTCTCCATCTACTTGTCTATCTTGGACTGCCTGCTTTTTCTTAAGACTGTAAGGTTCCAAAACTTCATGGGACGAGTGCTTGTTTTTTTTTAAGTTAGAATAAAATTTATATTGTAAATTAACATTTTAATAAAAACTGTGAAATTGCTTCAGTAGGCGTGGTGAGGGGAATATTTTGCATCTCCAAAAACTACATAAATATAGAGGAAAGATTGAGTGAGGTTTGGCTTAAAGATGTGAAAAATTGGATTAAAATTTTGAGGGAAAGTTTAAACCGAAATTATATATTTTTAAAAAATTAGAATATTTATAACGATTATAAATACAAAATATATGAAATTATTCAAAATTTAGTTATGAAATCCCCTGATAAAGGGAATGATCAATAAGCAGTTTCTAAGTTTCATCCCCCCAAGAATGCTACGTGCGGAGATGACAGTGTCCAGGCTGGAGTAATTATTTTCTAAGGTGGCATGTGGCAGAGGGACTTTATTTCCTCTGCCAAGAGATATTCTCGAGATATTATAATTTCCTTTGCATTTTTTTGTGGTTGCTCTTTCATGGCGAAGGCTGGGAGTGGTGCTGGTCAGGGGATGTTGGGCAGTGATGAAGGCTCTTAGGGCAGGTTCAAAAGCAAGGCAGCGACTTTACACCCCATACGACGGTAGATTCAATGAAAATCTAGCTAATTTAACGGTGGGGGGTAGGATGAAGAGGACTTACACTCCTAGGAAGCGGCTGAAAAAAATATCCAGAGAGGAAGCCATGGCTAGTTTTGTGAATCATGTAGAAGTGGAGGTGAAGAATCTGATATTAAGAGAATGGTTATGCCGTATGCTCGTGCTCTGGCTAAGGAGGTGGATGGGAAGGACAAAGAAAAGGTGTGTATTGCTATGGTGAATCTGCTGTTTGACCCTGACACTTCTAGGGGTCGTTGGAATGTCTTCGACATAGTGCAATCTTTGACTATTGCCACCTTGTTGTCTATCGCTGTGGCTTCTGTATTATCCCATGAGGATATGGTGGAATCATCTAAGGCGGTGGTAGAGAACCATGAGGTAATTCTTGGCCATGTGCATGACCTGTTGTTGGTGATGGTGGAGACTTGTCGGATGGTGGATAACATTGCAGAGAAGCTGGGGGTGTCGGTCCTGGAGCATATGCGACTGGCTTACTCGTGTGTGTGCGATGAGGCATTTGATGTGGTCGACCTGACTGGGAAGGAAGATAAGTAGATGGCTTCTGTTTGTCAGTTTTTGTCTAGTGGTTAGTAGTCTGGGGAGAGGGCCTTGTAATTTGCCCTTCTCGCCTTGTTCATATGTGTGTCTATGTTTTCTAAAAACACTGGATGGTTAGACTTTCTCTGATCAGACTTTTGGGCTTGCCCAATTTTGGATGGGTCCCTGGTCCCTAACCAAGCTTATATTAACAAAAAAAAAACAAAAGGTTATGAAATCAATTTGAAAAGAAAATTTGACTTATTAAATAATATAAAAAATATCTTGTTAACTAAGTTATAGATAAGGACATAATTAGAAAATATTTTTTTAATAAATTTTTTATAGGAACTCAAGATACTTAATTTTTTTTAAATTTTTTATTATTTTATATTGAAAAAATGTAATTTACATAGGAAAGATACTTAATCTTGATGGTGTTTGAAGAGGTAATCTAAGATCCTAAGGGGCAATCATTATTATTTGAGATTTAAATGACATTTTTATTAAAGTTATCTCATTTTTGGGTACTAAGACAAATGATGAAATTGAATGAGAAGTAATCATTGAAGGTCTTTTAATGGCTTCTTCTATGAGTTGCAAAAAACTAATAGTGGAAGAAGAGTCTTTAGTGGTTATTTAAAGATAGAATAAAATGGTGATTCGCAGTTGTAAAAGAAAAAGTTTGTTAGATGAGACCTTAGCTCTTTGCATGCCTTTTGACAATATATTTTTTACTCATTATTTATGAGAGTTCAATAAAGTCGTTGATCTTTTGACAAATGCAAGAATTAAACAAACCCCTTCTTAGCTTTGGTATATAAGTGGAAGGATGCTCGGGAGGGCTTAGGCTCCCTCCTAAATATTTTGAGAATACATCTTAATCAAGTCAAAGTACAAATGTATGATGTCCTCAAATAATTTTGAATAATTTTTAATAAATTATCATTAGTCCATATGCAAGAGAGATATAGATTGTAAGTGTTGACCTATAAATTTATTATAGGAAAATGATTACATACTTGAGATTATGAATCTCAATGTCGAGAGTGTGATTCACCATTTCTACTTAAGGGAATGGAAACTTTCTATCTTCCAAAATTTAAGAATAAATTGGCTATGGTAAAGATAAGAGATGACTTAATGTGGGTATTAGAAATGTGAAATTGTTATTTAGTGAGGTAATGTTTTCATAATATTTATTATATTTTAAATAATTAAGAGATATATGAAGTGGAACGAATAATTTTTGTTGATGTTTTCAACTATCATTTCCATCTCATATAGTAGTATTCAAATAATGAATTTATATATGAACTATTCTAAAATTGGAAAAAGATATTATTATTGTAAAATCTTGAGTTGATTCCACAAATTGGTTAAACAACACATCCATAATAAACTAGCTGTGGGTTACTCAAATTGATAATGCCATATGCAATCAAACCCAAGGTTAACCCCCAAAAAAGACGAGAGAATTTCACCAAATTTTTAATTAAAAAACTTAGACATAGAAAGAAAAAGAATCTTATAAAAGCAAGCAAGCATGGAGAGTAACAATAATTTAAAAATAATACTACTAGCTAAATAACCCAGAAATTTTGAGTACATACCTGTTGCAAACATAATTCATAATGAAGAGGCAGAAACATGCACATCAGGAGAAATAGTAGTGTGTTAAAAATGGGTAAATAATGCACCCATCATATCCTAATGGATGAGACAAAGATATAATAATTTATTTAAATTTGGTAAATAACTCATCCATATGATTATGTATTAAAACTAGGTAAATATTATTTGCAAAACACAATGATGCAGGTATTGAAATTGAGTAGACACAACAAAGTGGTAAAATAACACATCCACAACAAACTGACTGCAGTTTATTCTAACTAACAATATCATTTGCAATGATTCACATCCCCCAAAAAGAAAAGGAGGTTTCATAAAATTTTTTATTAAAAATCTCAGACATAAAAAGAAAACAAAACTTATAAAGGCAAGCAAGCTTCTAGAATAATCATTTTGAAAATAACATACAAGCGGAATAGGCCAGGAATTTCAGTTACATACCCATATTGCCAATATTGTTCAAAATGGATAGATAAAACCTGATTGGGCTTGCTGGCCAATGTGACCCCACTCTGTAGGATCAAACTTGCACACAGAAGCGATTAAAGAAATCAGACATTGGTTAATCATTGTAAAGAAATCAAACTATATAAATTGTCATGCACCAAAAGTGCTTATAAGTTCTAAAAACATATATGGTCGGTTACCAAATACATTAAGAAAAATTGCAGATACCTCCTATTTCAAAACACCCAAGAAAAATGGTCAACCAAAAAATTTAGTCTAAAAGAAATTAAACTAGTAACTTCCATGCACCAGAACACCTAAAAGAGTACGACAAGCAGAATAACCCAGAAATGATTACATACCCATATTTAAAAACTGATTTCAAAATGGCTAGATAAAACCCAGGTGGAATTGGAGCTTAATATCACCGAAATTCTCTATACTTCTTGGCGCCATTCTGTAGATCAAACATGCACACATAAGTGATAAGGAAAATCTTCAGTAAATTAAACCCAATTAATTTCCATGCACCAAAGAGTGCTTTAAATATATAAAACTTAATGGCCTTTTTGTAAATACATTAACATAAATTGCAGACACCTTGAGTTTCAAAACTCCCAAGAAAAATAGGTAGCCATAAGATTCATTGGCTAAAAGAAATTAAGCTACAAACAAGGGCTCTGGACAAAATGTCAAATGCTATTCCCACAAATGCTTTTTCTACTGCTTTACCTGGCATGAAAAATTGTTCACACGCGCCCATGCCCCAAGCCATCCCACACATGCAAATTTTTGCCCCTCTGCGACTTCAAGCACCCAGACATGCGTACAAACACTCAATCTTTAACCTTTTTACAGATTTTGAAACTTAAAAAAAAAAACCATTGGGCTAAAAAAACAGCAGATCAATCACAAAATCGAGCTCTGTGAATCTCGTTTGCAAAAAACACGTGCCAAAAAACTCCAAATTCCCCTCCATCAACACTCCAGCGAACCAAGCACCTACAAGGGAAATTTTTTTTTCAAGATTTTAAGAATACAAAAAATAATTACCAATGGGCTCAAAAATCAACTCCGCAATAGAAAAACAAATTTCCTAAATAACTCCCTTTCAAAATTCCAAAAAATAAAAAACCATAAACAAAAAGATTAATTTTTGTCTTTGCACATATTACGAAGCACAACTAATACTACCAAGCAAAAACAATAGTACCCTGCCTACGGCAGGGACAAATAAACAATAATAAATTGACTCGGACTACTTAAAGAAGAGTTGGGGAGATACAGACATGACAAAATTTGATTTGGTATTCCTTGGTAGGAAGAGAGCAACGTATCTGTCTAACCAAACTCAATTTACTAAACCACGTGTCTTCCATTCTACCTGTAATTCACACCTACTCCTCATCTTCCATCTCAACTATTTATATCCCTCTCCTTACTAAATTCCTTCATCTCCTTCGCTGTCTTGGACTGTCTGCTTCTGCTTAAGAGGTAGTCCTATTCATTCTGCAGGATTCGCGACTAAAGGAAAGATGGTAGACGTGGAGGCAATCAGAAAGGCGCAGAGGGCCGACGGTCCTGCTTCCGTTCTCGCCATCGGAACGGCTACTCCTCCCAACGCAATTGAACAGAGCTCTTACCCAGACTACTACTTCCGCATCACTAACAGCGAACACAAGGTCGAGCTCAAGGAGAAGTTCAAGCGAATGTGTAAGCCCACCTACTATTTCTGTTGGAATTCCATCATCAGTTAATCTACTGTAATGTATTTTGCGTTTTAACGATTGTGAAGTATGTTGATATTGCAGGCGAGAAGTCGATGATAAGGAAGCGGTACATGTATCTGACGGAGGAGATATTAAAGGAGAACCCCAACGTGTGCGCTTACATGGCTTCCTCACTGGACGCTCGGCAGGACATGGTTGTGGTGGAGGTGCCGCGCCTCGGAAAGGAGGCAGCTGCCAAGGCCATCAAGGAGTGGGGGCAGCCCAAGTCCAAGATCACTCACCTCATCTTCTGCACCACCAGCGGTGTTGACATGCCCGGCGCTGACTATCAGCTCACCAAACTTCTCGGCCTCCGCCCCTCCGTGAAGAGAGTGATGATGTATCAACAGGGCTGCTTTGCCGGCGGCACTGTTCTCCGAGTGGCCAAGGACCTCGCTGAAAACAACCGTGGAGCCCGAGTTCTGGTTGTCTGCAGTGAGATCACGGCCGTCACCTTCCGTGGCCCTTCCGACACTCACCTCGACAGTCTGGTCGGACAGGCCCTTTTCGGGGATGGTGCGGCAGCAGTGATCGTGGGAGCAGACCCCATTCCTCAAGTAGAGAAGCCCTCTTTCGACCTTCTCTGGACTGCGCAGACAATTCTTCCCGACAGCGAGGGCGCCATCGACGGTCACCTGAGAGAGGTCGGTCTGACATTCCACCTGCTGAAGGATGTTCCGGGGCTGATTTCGAAGAACATTGAGAAAGCCCTGGTGGAGGCCTTCCAGCAGTTCAACATCTCCGACTGGAACGAACTCTTCTGGATTGCCCACCCGGGAGGACCGGCAATTCTGGATCAGGTGGAGTCGAAGCTGGAATTGGATCCCAAAAAGATGCGGGCGACCAGGCACATTCTCAGCGAGTATGGAAACATGTCGAGTGCCTGCGTGCTCTTCATTTTGGACGAGATGAGGAAGTCGTCTAAGGAAAAGGGATATGCGACCACAGGAGAAGGACTGGACATGGGCGTTCTGTTTGGCTTCGGCCCGGGTCTCACCGTGGAGACAGTTGTTCTCAAGAGCGTTCCCCTCCAGTAAAGACGGCCGGTAATCACAGTGTTCGTGAGTGCGTCGAATGTGTGGGAGTTTGACAGCGTGTTTGAATGTTTGAGACTGCAAGGTTTCAAAACTTCACGGGGACGAGTATTTATTTGTTTTAAATTACAACAAATTTTATGTTGTAAATCAACCTTTTAATAAAAATTGTGAAATTGATTCCTAGTAGGTGCGGTGTGGGGAATATTTTGCGTCTCAACTGCTACATAGGAAAGAATGAGAATTTTCTGATTGAAAATTAGATGGAAAGTTCAAATCGAAATAATGTTCACCTAATTATAATTAGGTTAAAGAATTGGAATGCACACCAACTATAAATACAAACTAAGCACTCTTAACTTTAAGAAGTGAAAGGGATGTACCGATAGGAAAGTAGGGGAATGTTAAGAAGATTAGGAGGAATTGAATGAATAGGAGGAATCAATGTGATGAATACCCAAAATACCTAATTTAAGAAAAGATTTGAATTTTTTACCTTTCTCACCTAAAACACCAAGAAATATACATGTTCAAAGTGGAATCAAGGTTATGTTTTTTGTAATCAATTTACCTAAAGTGGAAAAAATAACACTTATACAAGAAAATGTACATGAAAAAAGAGATGATGTGTTCATAAATCACATTGTACCTTCATTATTGACATCATAAAGTCTTTGTACTTTTATTTGCCACTAAATACTCCTCCATCACCACACCGAGTTGCAATGTCATTCCTCTACCTAGAATGTCACTTCTCCTATCTACTAAAGTGTCAAAGCACTTTCAACATTTATCATTCAATCATATACTCCATAAATATTAGTACTATCATTTATGAACGCATTAATTGAACAAACACTACCAACACACATATACATATTGATATAATCAAGAATGGGATATCTTCCCATCTATTTATTCAAAACAAGCACAACAATGATAAGAAAAACAAAGTCCCCTCCTACACAACCAAGTAATACAAATCAAGGTGGAAAAAGAGAATATTGGTAATAATCAATTTTACCATAAAACATGTCTTTGAATCTAGGGCTCAACGATGAAAGCCCTATTGGTTTACAACTCGAGTTTGACTTTGTTCTAAATTAATCTTTTTGCATTTTATTTCCAAATATTAAATATTCATTTATTATTCCCAATTAATCTCAATTAATTTGAACTAGTCATATATACTTATCTAATAAACAAAAAATATAGTAAACACGTCCTAAATCTTTCATATGTAGAAACACTATTTTTATCACAATATTAAATTAAATTAGCATAAACTTTAATTAATGTCTAAGAGTTGGATGAAATAATTTAAAAGAGAATGAAATACTTTTAGAATAAGGTGAAATACTTTATCAAAATTTTAACTTCATATTATTAATTAAGTACTCAAGGATTTTTTTGAAATAATTATTCAAAATTTAAGATCCAATAAGTTTAACAAAACATTTCATAATAAATATGTGATTAGAACAATACATCAATTAATTTAAATTTATACTTATATGATCAAATTTAAAATGATGTAAAAAACTATACATATAGAAAACTATAAAAAAATATAAATATAAATTAAACAAAAACTGCTTACTTTTCACAATATAAAAACTAATTGTTAAAAAATCTCACTTAATGATTTATCTTGTTAAACAAAAATTTCACCATTAACATTGAATATTCTTCATAAGACTTAAATTTGATAGTTTAACTGTTTAAAGTGGTCTTTTAAATGTGAAAATATATATATTTAAAAAAAATATATATCATAAATCAAATATATATTTTACTATAATCTTATATAATTTTAGATGGTTTCTCTTTTATAAGGTACTATTTTCTTAAAATTTTAATTATATTATACAAAGAAAATGGCTAAATGTTGTCATAGGCCCTTTTTCACCAAGGAAATCAAAGAGATCACTTTCCTTGTGAATGGAAAACTATCCAAAATAGGATGTGATTTAACAAATACCATATGCCACATATAGTACAAGGACGAGTATGAGAGAATATAGTGGAGTATGAACCACAAAAATATAGTTACAGTACAACATGTGGCACCATGATTGGGAGCAGGGCTTAAATTTGATAGTCGACCTTGCTTGTCAAACAACTTTTTTATGACAGTTATCTATTCAATGATACTTCAAAATACAATGACATACCTTATTTTAACTAAATTATATAAAAACCAAATATATATATATCATCGTAATCCTATTTAAATTTTGACAGTTTGTCCAAAATTTCTCCTTTCATATAATACGGTCTTTTTAAAATTTTGAGTGTATTTCACAACAAAAATGCTTAAATACAACTATACGACTATCAAATTTAAACATTGATTGGGAGGGCCTCTATGTTAAATTAAATGGAATAGCGAAAGCAAAGTGAAATAGAACACACAACAAAGATCACACACACGAGACAACAAATTTAACGTGGTTCACCATAAACTGGCTACATCCACAGGAGCAGGGGAACAATTTTATTATCTTTGTATGAAGTGCAAATAAAATGCTTAACAACAACAATACATCTCTCTTTAATAGAGCAATATCCACAATGGATAAGGAAGATCAAGAGTCAAGAATTTGGTAGGAGAAAACAATGTGTCTTTTGGACTTCACAATCTAACAATCACCCACTTGAAGTCCATTGATTGTTGCTCACTCCCCTACTCCAGTCTTAATGTCACATCTTGACAATGCCGAGAGAAGCCTAATAGAATTTGAACTTCTCTCGAGGTACAACCTTGGTCAATGCATTAGCCAAATTGATCTTGGTGTCGATCTTTTGAACTTGCAACTTGCCTTCTTCAATCATGCTATGGATGAAATGATACCTCAACTCAATGTGTTTGGTTCTATTGTGGAATGTCACATTCTTGGCCAAATGAATAGCGTTGTTACTATCACAAAAGAGTGAAAAATTACTGTTTGGATCCTAACTCAGTTAACAAATGCTGCAATCAAACCATTTCTTTTGCTCCTTCGGTGAGGGCAATATACTCAACCTCAGTAGTGGAAAGAGCAACTAGTTGTTGCAATCTTGAGACCCAGCTGATAGCTACCTCGGCAAAAGTAAAAACACAGCCTGATGTAGACCTTCTTTTATCCAAGTCACCTGCCATATCAGAGTCAACGAAACCTTGTAGCTGTGCCACTTTCCCACCAAAGCATAAGGCATAATCTGAAGTGCCTTTTAAATACCTCAATATCCACTTCACAGCTTCCCAATGAGTTTTTCTGGGATTTCTCATGAACTGGTTCACAACTCCCACTGCTTGGGAAATATCAGGATGGGTGCATATCATTGCATACATAAGACTTCCCACGGCTGAAGAATATGGAATGTTCTTCATGTAATCTTGTTCTTCTTGTGTCTTGGGGCACAATGCGGAAGACAAGCGAAAATGATCGGCAAGTGGAGTGCTAACCGGCTTAGCACCTCTAATATTGAATCTGTCCAAAACTTTTTCAATATATTTTTGCTGAGACAATCTGATTTCTTTTTTCTTTCTATCCCGAATGATGGTCATGCCAAGAATATTCTTTGCTGCCCCGAGGTCCTTTATTACAACTTTGTTTCCCAAGAGTTGCTTCATGTCAGCAATGACTCTCATGTTGGTGCTGGTAATGAGCATTTCATCAACATAGAGTAGCAATAAAACAAATTCACCACTTGGCAAGACCTTGTAGTATAAACATGGATCAAATTCATAACGTATAAACTAATTCTTCATCATGAAGTTATCAAACTTGATGTACCACTACCTTGGGGCTTGTTTTAGCCCATACAAACTCCTCCTTAATCCTGCAATACAGATTCTCATGCCCTTGCTTGATAAAACCTTCTGGCTGATGCATGTACAATTCTTCTTCTCTGTCACCATGGAGAAATGCAGTTTTGACATCGAGTTGCTCAAGCTCAAGGTCATAAATTGTTGCCAAGCCCAAAACGGCTCTAATTGTGTTCATCTTCACGACTGGTCAGAAAATCTCATTAAAGTCTACTCCCTTTTATTGATCATATCCTTTCACAACAAGTTTGGCCCTGTAACGTTTTGTGCCTCCTTCTTCCTCTTTTAGTCTATACACCCATCGATTCTTCAATGCCTTTCGATTCAGAGGAAGTTGAACCAGATCCCATGTATGGTTTGCCATTAGTGACTCCATTTCATCTTTCATAGCAACCATCCACTTTTCACTATCTTTTGCATTACAGGCCTCTCGAAATGTATTTGGTTCTGATTGATCATAAATGAGTAGCTGGTAATCATCCAATTTTGAAGGAGGTTTCCTCTCCTTGGTAGACCTCCTCAATGGAGGAATTTGCAAAATGCCCTATTCAGTGCCTTGTTCGATGCTCTGTTCATGTGCAATGCCCTGTTTAATTTCAACATTCTATTGTTGATTCCCAGCATTGCCTTTTTGTTTACCTTGTGATTCAAACTTTTGCCTCTGAATCTCTTATGAATCTTTGACTACTAGTGTTGCATTATGTTGTGAAGACAAGTCTCTTATTGCCTGCGTTGGATTTCTGGCATGCTGCGTTGAAGTCAGATGATTTTGCAATGGAGACGTTGCATTTACCAAGGATTTTGGGATCACAGTTTGTAAATGCATAGGCTGCGAATCAGACAGGGGTGGGAATTTCAACATGGTTTGTGGTGCGTTAGACCCCCCAACACCATTATTGTGAAAATAAATGTCTTTATGGGAGCGCTGTCCCATGGCAGAAAACTCTGCCTCTGGTGCCCGCGTGAGGACATTTCCCACATCATTGTGAATGGTAGGTAGTGGGATCGATTGACTTATATTTTGCAAAGGAAACATCTCAAGGAGAGGGATGTGGTTTGTGAAGAAGAATGCATAGGCTACGTAGAATATTGAATAGGTAGCGATTGGATATTTACAGGCTGCGTGGGAGGTAACTGGCTTGAATTTTGACTGTTCAAAGGGGACATGGCATCTAAAGGTGGGGTTGTTGTTTGGAGAGGAAAAACTATAGGTTACATTTCATATGGAGAGGGCAGAGACAACACTTGGTGATTTTTTGACCTTTGATCCTCAGCCCTTGTGGTAATTACTCCCACTAAATGTGGTAATTGGGAATTGAATGACAGATAAGAGCCAGAGCAGGTAAATTCAACATTTTCACAATTAAGTGGTGGCAGAGTAATTTGGTTACCTTGTGCCAATGCTGGATTTGAATTTCCATCTGTATCTGATGCCACTTTTGGATGTGAAAACTGTGTATCACACCTAATAACATCAACTGATATATACTCCTTTGCTTGTGTTTGCAGGGTTGGGAACACTTTTTCATTGAAAACCACATCACGGTTGTGAATGATTTGATTTGCAACAGGATCCCACAACCTAAATCTGTATTTCTCTTCCCCATAACCAATGAAGATACACCGTTTGGATTTGAAATCCAATTTAGTTCACTTTTCCTTGGGAATATGAGTGAATGCCTCGCAGCCAAAGACCTGGAGGTGATTGTAGGAGATCTTCCTTTCAAACCACTCTTCTTCGAGAATGTCAAAATCTAGCTTAGTAGAAGGACTTCGGTTGATCAAATAAACTGTTGTGTTAACTGCCTCAGCCTAGAATTCTTTACTCAAACCAACATTAGAGAGCATGCTTCGTGACCTCTCTAGAGTCGTGCGATTCATCCTTTCAGTTGCACCATTTTCTTAAGGTGTAAATGGTACAACCTTGATGTGTTGAGTACCATTATTTGCACAATAAGTATTAAAATCTAAAGAGCAAAAATTCCCCCCATTGTCAGTTTTTAGACATTTAATTTTGCTCCCAATTTGATTTTCAGCAACAACCTTAAAAATTTTAAATTTTGCAAACACTTCTAATTTTCTATTGAGCATATAGACCCAAAATTTATGGGTGTAATCATCTAAAAAAGTTACAAAATAGTTTGCTCCTCCAATGGAGGTTACCTCTGTGGGACTGAAGACATCCAAATGCACGAGTTCCAAGGGTCTTGACTTCTTATCGTGTCTAGTTTTGGAGAAGCTGACCTACCTTTGTTTCCCATAAAGACAATGCTCACATAGCTCTAAATCTACTGATTGTAAACTAGAAAGTTGACCTCTTTTGAGCAAAACTTCCATTCCCTTCTTGCTCATATGGCCAAGTCTCCTATGCCAAAGTTCTGTCCTGCTGTCAACTATGGCCATCACAGCTCCCACTTCAGCGGTACATTCTAGCACATAAAGAGATCCTGATTTGCTACCTTTCGCAACAACTAAGGCTCCTTTGGTCACTTTCCAAATGTTGGAAGAGAAAGTTATGCTGCAGCCTTGAGCATCAAGTTGTCTAGCTAAAATCAAGTTCCTCTTAAGTTTAGGAACATGTCTTACATCATTTAGTAGCCACTTGCTTCCATTCTTTAGTTGTAGCAATATGTCACCTTTGCCGACTATCTCACATGGCTCATTGTCACCGAGATAAACTTTGCCAAATTTTCCTTCTTGATAGTATTGAAGGCATCTCAGTTTGAGGTTGCATGAAAGGAGGCACTGGAGTCTAATATCCATGAGTCAGCTACAATTTCACTTGTTGCCAAGACAAGAGCTCCTCCATCATCTTCAAGAGTCGTGTTAACCTCATTTTCTTTCAGCTATTTTTGGGCTTTCTTGTAACACCAACAATCCTTCTTGACATGTCCATCTTTTCCGCAAAACCAACAACCTTCTTTCCATCATCTTGACTTTGATCTTTTGGCTGATTTTGATCTTCTCCTATTATGTTTTCCTTGATCTTGGGTTCTTCCCCTATTGACTAAAACCAAGGCTTCACCAGATATTTTATTTTGTCCTCTCCTCATGTCTTCGTTGAGAAGGGTGGCAGCGACATCGTCAAATCTTAACATGGCTTTCTTTTCCTTGTCTTTGGATCCTCTTCTTCCAGGTGTTGAATTGCTGATCGTCATCACAACATTATCCTAGCTATCAGGAAGAGAGCACAAGAGTAGCATAGCCCTCATTTTATCATCAAAATTGATTTCTATAGAAGCTAGTTGGCTGATTGCAATGTTAAATTTGTTCAAATGATTTGAAAATCCTTTTCCCTCTTTCATTTTTAGATTGAATAACTTCTTTAACAAGAAGACCCTATTGGTTGCAGATGCTGTCTCATACATGTCGCAAAGCTTGTCTCAAATTTGTTTTGCCAAAGTTTCTGATGCAACATTAAATATGACATTACTGGACAGCAAGAGGATAATTGTAGTAGCTGCTTTTTGATCCATCACATTTCATTCGTCATCTGTCATCATCTCTGGTTTTGCTATTTTTCCTTTCAGCATGATAGCTAGGTCTTTTTGAATTAGTAGGGCATGAATTTGCAGCTTCCAAAGTCCAAAATTCTGCCCTGAAAATTTCTCTATTCTCCACTTGTCTGTTTCTTCCATTTCTTTGAAATTCGACATGAATTTCTCAACCAGCTCCTTGACCGAGCTTTGATACCAATTGTTAAATTAAATGGAACAACGAAAGCAAAGTGAAATAGAACACACAACAAAGATCACACACACGAGACAACAAATTTAACATGGTTCACCATAAACTGGCTACATCCACAGGAGCAAGGGAACAATTTTATTATCTCTATATGAAGTGCGAATACAATGCTTAACAACAGCAATACATCTCTCTTTAATAGAGAAATATCCACAATGGATAAGGAAGATCAAGAGTCAAGAATTTGGCGGGAGAAAACAATGTGTCTTTTGGACTTCACAATTGAACACTCTATAGGGGCCATAACATACGGACTAGGGAGAGTTGGAACTTTGACATGGATCGATTAAAAAAAAATAGAATACTTAGATTATAAGTTGAAGTCTTCGAGTTTCTCATTTTGTCCAAGGAAATCTTGATTTAGAAGGCTATTTGGAGTGGTGATGGACTAATTGCCTAAAATTTCTATAACATTTTGGTCAGAGAATGTAAACCTCTATTTTAACACCAAAGATACAAAGGAAAGCCTCATGTTCCTAGCTTTAAAATCTATGTAGGGGAAAGGTACTTGTAATTATTAGACTTAAACCAAGGGGTACATAACCCTGAAATCCCCTTCAACCACTCGTGTAGAGATCTTTTTTAAAAAAATTAAAGTCCATCTTTGAATTCAAACATCGAAGAAGATAGATAAAAGTATTTCTTCTTTAAAATTTATAAAATAGACTATGATTTGAAAGACTGAAGTGAATCGTAGATGTTGAATTAATAGACTTAGTTGTGAATATTTAATTTAGGATACACATAAATGGACAAAAGCTAAAAGAAGATTTCAAGAGCTAACTTGCGAATTCGTAGGTATTTTCCCCCAAATTTTGATAAAATAAACAAGTCTTTGCAATATAGAAACAATTAGTTTTGGGTATTTTGTTACAAGAATTCCCTTGCACCGAGATGGACAAAGGCTTTGAGAAGATGTAGCTAATTATGTTAGCTTATAGCTAAACTATCATCTCAATCACTCAAGACATATATAATCAACGCTATCACGAAAGGGAAAGGCAATATAAACCCATCTCAATCGTGGGAAGTGGATGTATCTTACATTTAAAAAAAGACAATTATACAGAATATGTATCGTAAGACTTATGAAATTAATGGACTTGAAAAACATGTGTTGGACTTGAAAAACATGTGTAGTATTAGGAAGAGTAACCTCAATAGTGCTTTTGAATTTGCAAGAAATAATGAAAAGGTCTTCACTAAACATATTGTTGTTCTAGTTTTTCAATTTTTTGTTCTTCAATTGACTATTCAACTGGTTCTATTGGCCTGTAATTATTGTTCTACATAATCATTGAATGCAAGTGTATTTAACTACACTTTCGATGGTGGGTATGTGCACTAAGATGGGGCATTGAAAAGTGGTCAAAAATCAATTTAATCTTTAAAAATATGACATAACACAAGCACATTATAACACACTAGCATTATGGCTCGGGATGGCTTAGAAATCTTGAGCCATGTTATAACGTACTACTATTATAACACACTCACATTATTTCTTTATTAAAAACAAAGAAAACACCATATTTTTTTAATTTATAATACATGCATGTTATAACATGAACATATTATAATTCAAATGTGTTTTGTTTAAACTTGTATTGAAATCCCACCCTTAGTCTTGGATTTGGCTTAGATATCTAAGCCAGTGGGTTGGGCCTAGATATCTAAGCCAATGGGTTGGGCCTGCATGTAAGGTACCCAAAGATGTGTTTTCAAGAAAACATAGAAAATCAACTAAATCTCAAGCATACTCTCTATCAGGTTTACACATTTTTCAATGTTAATATGAAAAAAAATGCTAGGATGACTTCAAGTTTTTTATTGTCTTTCTAACCATGTAATTTTTTCTAAAATTTAAAAACATTAAGGTCCATCTTCAATTTCTTTTGCTAGTGTCTTATATTTTACAGAAAACCTATGTATAGTATTATTGGTGTTATTTTTTACCCATTCATAAAAGTTTGGAACAAATAACATTTTTAGATTCTAGACTCTATTCTATACACATTTAAAAAATTTGATTTTTGATTCTTTTTAAAAAAATTAATGGGAGCACACTCAAATTTTCATTTTTCAGGATGTGTCCACTTTGGAAATTCATAAAAAACATATATTCATTAAAAAATTAGTAGAAAAATTAGACATAAACTATGTGATGTTAGCTAATCTTCCACGAAACAATTTTTAAAATACTTTAAAAAGTCAACATTTTAGGAGGAGCACACCAAATGATATGATATATTTTTCTAAAAAAAATAGGAGCACTTTGTGTGCTCCCCCTATTTGAACCTCTTAATCTCCACTATTTTTAGAAAAAAATCAATATTTTAGAAACTAGATTCTTAGCACTATAAATCTTTTTTTGTCACATCTTCTAATTTTGAGTGTGACTATCTTCAATTTCTCATCAAAGATTAGTTTTTACTAATTTAAAAAAAGTCACCACTTTGGACTCCCTTTTGGTCCCCAATTTCCATGCACATACCCTGGTGATTTAGGGTGGCTATAGAGAAAGCATGACAGTGGACAATAGTGTATGAATTAGAAGACATGAATGCATTGAGGTTCTTGCAGTAGTAAACATTCTACATTTACTCCATCCTGTACAATATTTATGAGAATTGAATAGGTCAAGATATGTCACTGCCTATGAGGATAGATATGGAAGAGGAACAAATTTGAATTAAACCAATTTCTTAAAGGACTCAAGTAGATCACATTAGTCTTCTACATGTCATAGTGCTCTTGATTGTTTGTCATAAATCATGATGACTCATTTGAAAGAATATGAAGAACACAATTGGCAAACTATATTGATTCTTGTTAGCAATGAAATATTTAATGGGTGTTTATAAGTGATCGAAACATGGTAAATTGGTAGCTGATAAAATTTTTATCGGCATGAGATAGGTTTTCCAATAGCATTATGGACTTGCAAGTCCACTTAAAAATCCTATCAACTTAATATATGAAATTACTCAAAATTTATTTATGAAAGTAATTTAAAAAAGACAATTAACTTATGAAGTAATATTAAAGATTTATAATTACAGAGATCAAGAAGAGTTGCTTTACAATTAAAGAGATAAAAAAGAATTGCTAGTGTGTAACTTGTAAGTAACCTGTAACACAATCATATTTTTATATTTTTATATTTTTGATTTACTTGTTTTAATTAATATATATGTGGATCAGAGAAATACAATTTTCTAACACTTTGTATTTAGGCATGAAGAAATCATGGTGATTGAAATGCCAAGTTTGATTTCTTTTCTTGGAGAGGTGCTTAAAGCTTAAAGCCAAAGAGCAAGACAATAATTTGTGAAGTTGGATCTTTAATTTCACCAATCCATTCATCAAGTATTCAACAATATATCTCTTTCAAATTATGTTGCATAAGTATTTATTTTAGTGGTTTCTTGGGCTTTTCTTATTGTATATTTAGTGTTGGTACGTGGTGACTGATCATGCAAGTACTATACACTAGTAATGTATCTTTGCTAGGGTTCGGGGCCAGGCCAGGCCCTAGTGGGGGTTTGGGGGTGGCAGCCCCCGAGAAGCGGGAGTTTGGGGGCGATAACCCCTGAGAAGCAGGGGTTTAGGGGCGCAACCCCTGAAATTTTTTTCCCTCTTTTTTGCACGATCAGAGTCGGTTGCTAATTTTTGTTAACCGACAAAAGAAAAATGACATTGCAAAACCCTAATTCTAGAAGCTTCCAAAAATCTTGTTATAAGCAGCTTGGATGTATGTTACGGCGATGTAATTTCACGAGATTTTAATCTGTTTTGCACTGGATAATAAAATAATTGGATGGCTGAGTTTTTGTGGATGTAGCCCATATTGGGTGAACTGCATTAAATTTCTGTGTTGATCTCTTTTGTGTTATTCCTCATTGTTAGAATTGGGTTATTTAATCTGCATATAGTTGTTAGTGTTTATTGCTTTGATTTGCCTAAACCCTATCAATTTAGTTGAATAGTTAAAGATGATTTTTTTTATAGTTTAACAATTAAAAGATCTAACTTTTTGCTATGTTTTTTCTTAAATCACAATCATAGATCAATGTATGCTTCCTACAAACTCTATGATTATAGATCAATGTATGCTTCCTCCAAACTCTATGATCATAGATCAATGTATGCTTCTTGCAAACTCTATGATTTTTTGCTATTTTATTTTTTATTAAAATGTCTATTGAATGGTAATTAAATGATCAAATTGTCATCAAAATTTTATATGACAGGCAGGGGTGATCATCAAATTCCAAGCCTATGTGGCACCATGATTGGGAGGGCCTCTAGTAGGGGCCATAAGATACATACTAGGGAGATTTGGAACTTTGACATGTATCGATAAACAAATACAATATCTAAATTATAAGTTGAAGTCTTCAAGTTTCTCATTCTATCCAAGGAAATGTTGATTTAGAAGGCTAAGGGTGTGGCGACAACCTAATTGCCTAAATTTTCTATAATGTTTTGGTCAAAGAATATAAACCTCTAGTTTAACATTGAAGAGGCAAAGGAAAGCCTCATGTTCCTTTATTTAAAATCTACTGTAGGGGAAAGGTAGTTGTAGTTATCAAACTTAAACTAAGGGGTACATAACCTTGAAATCCCCTTTGACTTCTCATACATAGATTATTAAAATTAAAGTCCATCTCTATATTTGAACACCGAAGAAGAGAAATAAAAATATTTCTTCTTTAAAATTTATAAAATAGACTATGATTTGCAAGATTGAAGTGAATCATAGAAGTTGAATTAATAGACTTAGTTGTGAATATTTAATTTATTATAGACACAACTGGACAAAAAGCTAAAAGAATATTTTAAGAGATGACTTGCAATGCGGGTATTTTTCCCCCAAAATTTGATAAAATAAGAAATTCTTTGCAATATAGAAACAATTAGTTTTGGGTATTTTGTTCCAAGAATTCCCTTGCACTTAGATGGACAAAGTCTTAGCTAAGATATAGGTAATTATGTTGTCTTACAGAGCTAAGCTATCATCTCAATCACTCAAGACATATAAACTCAACACTATCATAAAAGGGAAAGGCAATATAAACCCATCTCAATCATGGGAAGTGGGTTTGCTTTATAATTTTCAAAAGAAAAATATACAAAATATGTATGGAAAGACTTAAGAAATTAATGAACATGAAAAACATGTGTAGTACTAGGAAGAGTAACCTCAATAGTGCTTTAAATCTGCAAGAAACAATGAAAATGTCTTGAACAATAAACATAATATTGTTCTAGTTCTCCAATCAACTATTCAATTGGTTCTATTTGCCTGTAATTATTCTTTTGTAGAATCATTGAATTCAAGTGTATTTAACTACACTTTGGGTGGTGATCTAGGATAGTGGAAAAGAAAGGATGACAGTGGATAGTAGCATATGAATTAGAAGACATGAATGCATTGATATGCTTTCTAGTAGTAAATATTTTGCATTTACACCATCCCGTATAATATTTATGAGAACTAAATAGGCCAAGATATGTCACCATTTATGTAGATAGATATGGAAGACGAGCAAATCTGAATTAAACCAAAATTTGAAAGGATGCACATAGATCACATTGGTCTTCTCCATGTAATAATGCTCATTATTTTTTGTCATAAATCACAACGGCCCATTTGAAAGAATTCGAAGAAAACAACTAGCAAATTGTATTGATTCTTGTTAGCAATGAAATGTTTCATGGGTGTTTGTAAGAAATCAAAACATGGTAAATTGATAGTTGATAACCTTTTATTTGTGTGAGACATGTTTGCCTGCAGCTTTGTGGACTTACAAGTCCACTTAAAAACCCTATCAGCTAAATATATGAAATTATTCAATTTATTTATGAATGTAATTTAAAAGGGATAATTAACTTATGAAGTAATATTAAAGATTTCTTAGTAATTGGCCAATAGGTAAGTGTATAGTTAGATTGCATTATTTTTTAGTGAAGTTTTTAGAGGAACTTGAGATACTTAATTTTGATGATGCCTCAAGGCATAATCTAGGATCAGTAAGAAAAATAGTTATTTTTGATAATGGTAAGTCAAGATTTTGAAAGGGCCATGACCCTTGTACAAAAGAGAGATATACCAATGAAGCCCACAAAATAACAAAGAACAAACATAGGACACTAACAGTACATTAGCTGTACAACTACAACAAGACAAACAAGAGGCAGGAACCCCCCCCAAAAAAATAACCAACCTAGATTCAGGGAGGTTTGAAGCCAAAATTCTCCAAAGATTTTTGAGTGAAATCACCCAGCTTGTTGAAGTTCTACTCAAATCTTCCTTTCTTATAAGCCCCCTTTTCACTTGGCACCTCCATCAAAAGAGTCTTAGACATTTCTTTTGGGTCCTCAGCATCCTTCTCCTTACTTCTCTCAGAATCTCTCTCCTTACTTCTCTCATCCTCACTAGAGGTCTTGCAAGTAATACCAGATGCTTGCACCTTTTTCCTCCACACAAGATGATTTGTGTTTAGGCTCAGATAAATAGCAGCAGCATGGCCCACTTTGAGGTAGCTATCGCATATAACTGGAGAATTCTCATAAACAATCTGCTGCACCCATTTTCCCAGCTTGGAAGATAGAGAAATCTGAGAAGGGATCTCTCTATCAACCTCCACAAAAGCACAAAATCTAGCAGTAATCAAATGTCTCTTGAATTTCATGACAACATCAGCCACACTATACTGTCTGAACGTATTAGCAATGCTCATAAAAATCTTCTCATCCTAGTATTCTAAATGCAACCCTGGCAACCTAACCCAGATTGGAAACATGTTGATGCAATATTACTTAGGGTTAAATCCTGGACACCAATTTTTAAGGAAAAGACCATTCTGCCCAATGAACTAGGGACCTCCCAAGAGGATCCTAGAACAATCTTTAGAGTTAGAAAATGAAAATAGGAAGAAATTGCTAGGTAAAGCTATTACCTCAACCTGTCCCCGAACCTTCTATTTTCGCATCACCCATCTTCTGACCACATCAATATTAGGGCGATTACCACTGAATCTCCCAACAAGAGAGCTCCAAAGCTAAGTAGCAGATCTATCAATAATAGAGTCTAGAATGCAAATACAAGACTCCCTAGCAGAAACCCTAGAAACATGGGTTTTAGGAAGACCGTTGCAGTTTGAGGCCTCAAGCATATGGCCCAACATAGGAGACAGGATAGCTTGACCCACATTACTTGAATGAGTGGCGCTAGAAACCATATCCACCTCATATACAAGAGGGGGAATAGAGACACTCCCAAGAGAGTCCTCCGTCTGCTAGCAAAAGGAAAGCCCCTGGGCTTGTGAAGAAATAGGCCCAGCAGAAGGACCTCCAGAAGCCCCAGAAGAACTATCCCTAGTAGGCACATACTTCTCCAAACCCACATTAGGTGGAGGCAAAGAATGCACACCAGAAACTCCCACAACCTGGCCAAGGGCAGGCCATCCCAGAGGGGAATCTGCCAAACACACTTTCTTTAGGATTGTTGGGGATTTCTCCTCCAAACAAACCATAGACTACATCAAAATGCTAGGGATAGAGCCTGCGGCAGGGGAAGTCAAAATCTTCTTGATTGAAGAAGCCCCAAATCCAGCCTTGGGGGAGAGAAAACCCTGCTTAAGGGCCTGGCAAAACATGCCATCACTAGCAGCGAGAAAAGATTTTGGTGCGACTGTAGTAGCCGACCGTGTTCAAGAAATTGAGCGTTGGGCTTCCAGCCAAAGGTCCATAATCTGCACATCCTTGTCATCACTGGGTAAATCCCATTCTTCAAGAAAAAACCTTTCATCCTCATCATCACCACTGTTGTTTGCATTGCTCTAGCCCAGAGCAGCATTTGAAACCCCCTTCTTTCTCTGGTTCCCACTCCTGCTCCCGCTCATCGTTATCAAATATTAGTTGTTATAAAATATTAGTTTCAGGTGAAACTTTAGATGGACAATGAACCCATTTTCATGTAAGAAAAAGAGTTATCATTCAAGATTTAAATAACCTTTTTATTAATCTTAGCTCCAAGGTTTGTGTACTAAATAATGAAGTTGAATGGAAAGTGATAATTGAAGGTCTCTCAATGGCTTCCTCTATGAGTTGCAAAAAATTAATAGTGAAAAAAGACTCTCTAGTTGTTATTCAAGGATTGAATAAAATGGTGACTCCTAGTTGGAAAAGAAAACGTTTGTTGGATGAGACCTTGGCTCTTTGCAAGTCACCTCACAACATACTTTTTATTCATTATTTCTAAGAATACAATAAAATTTGTTGATCTTTTGGCAAATTAAATAATTTAACAAACTGTCTTCTTAGCTTTGGTCTATGAGTGGAAGGATTCTTGAAAGGACTAAGGCTTTCTCCTGGATATTGATTTTCCTCCTTGAATTTAGATTTTAAAGTTTTTAATTAAGGCTAAATGTTGTTGTTCCTCTATTTAGGGTTCAATTCTAATAATCTTCTTTTCTTAAAAATATATTTTAAAAAATATGGTAACAACTATATTTAATAATGACCACATCCCCTGTAGTTCATTATGATTTATCAAAAGTGGTGCTTGGAAAATTTTATTAAGCATGAAGGATATCCCTTTCTTATGCATGGACCTCATGATGGCTTGATTCTTAATACATGGAGCTAAATTTTTCCATGCATGTCACCCACACATTTTGGGTCAACTTTCTTTTGTGTCAATGTTCTTCTAGGCATTGTTGTGGTTGGTGTTGGTGAGCTTGCAATACTTCTTCTCAATTTGTTTTGGTTAGGATGGCTTATCATAGCACTTTGAAAAAACAAGAGATCCTTTTCTAAGGGTATTATTTTTAATAGGAATCCATGTAACATTTTCCATTACCCTAATGAAAAAAACCCTCAACCTAGTGAAGAGCATCTTAGCACTGCAAGGTATCAATAACAATGCTAAGGTGCACTCAATGGATTCAATCTTGGTGGGTTTCCTACAAAATTGGAAGAGAAGGTTCTATCTATATAGGTTAGGGAGTGGGTGGATCATATGTTTTTTCTTGTACATGAAGCTCCCTCTTTGTCTTTAGATACCAATATAGTTTTTATGATGGAGGTGGAAAGAGGACTGAAGGTTTAATAGATGGTAACAATGGGAGATCTAAGCATGCTCAACAAGGATCTTTTTGTGAGAAATATATAATCAACTTCAAGAGGTTCATGAATTTTGTTTTGATTTGGAAATGGTTGCCAAGGACCTTGTCATGACCCATAATAGAGGCAAGATAGAAATCATGATCTAATTTACCTTTCCCTTGCTAGAGGAGGAGGTGTTGGGTTGTGCAACCAAGCACTGACAAATCATCCCAAGTGTTAAGTTTTAGCATCTAGAGGATTGCAAAGGAAACCAAATATCCAACCCTAAAGGAGATATAATAGCAGTGCATGTGATGTTGGTGGTTAGTGTGTAATATGGGTAATAAAGTCCCTACCATTTATTTGTGAATTTAGGCTATCTTTTTTCTAGGTGTTCCATCTTGATAGCTAGTATGTTTATGTTTATCTTTTTTTATGTGTATAGAGATTCATTCTCCCTTAGGACCTTATAGGCATATTAGTTTCTACTATTCCTTTAAATTGAAATTGATAGTTTTGTTTGTACTTGATTTTTTTCCATATATAAAAGATCCAATAAAACTCTCCATAATCTATTAAAAAATTAAAATTATATCATATAAAAATGTCTATAAGAATTTTAAAATGCTTAAGCTTTAGTCCCCCTCAATATACAAAAGCTAAAAGCCTTTCTTTTATTTTATAAGTAAATGCAAGAGTTAGGTATGGGAATATTCCATGTAAAATTGGTACATTAAATTTCAAACCAAAATCAATTTAATAGATGTCATCATATTTATAAAGGTGAATAAGATAAAAATAATGAACTTATATGAAAAATTGCATTTTATTTCACATTTTATATCAAAAGAAATTATTTGTAAAATATACAAGTTTATAATTAATTGAATAAGAATATGTGAAAATAAAAATATGTCACAATGTTATTAAAGGTATGGAGTATTGATTAACTTAAGGTATTATTATAGTATATATTAGGATTAAACATTAGTCCATATACAAGAGAGATATAGATCATAAGAGTGGAATCATGATGCTAATATAGGAAAATAATAATATACTTGAGATTGTGATCTCAATGTTGAGTGTGATTTGCCATTTCTACAAGGGAATGGAAAGTTTTCATCCGCAAAAAGTTAAGAAGCAATTGGCATTGGAAAAGATAAGAGGTGGCTTGATGTGGGTATTATAAACATGAAATTGTCATTTAATGAGGTTAAATTCTTATAATATTCATTATATTCTCAATATAATATTTATTATATTTTCAAATAACTAAGAGACATGAAATGTAATGAATAATAATTCTTTTGTTTATGTCACTAATCCTATCTAATGTATTCTTGTGCTCATGAATGCTATTTTGGTCCATTTGTTGACTTTAATGAGTGTTTTTGGTCATAAAGGGCCACATCACTATTATCTTGCTCATGGTGGGGGCTCCATTGATGGTCACATCATTGTTATTTTTCCCATGTTGGGGATAATGATCCTATCTTTGACTCTATCTCTAGTGTACTTTTCTAGTTATGATTGTTATATTTTAATCCTTGGATGATTATATATTCTTACATGTATATCCTTCATTATAGAATTATTAGTTGATTATGATTATCTCACACTATATTTTATTGTCTACTAATCTATTCTTATATGTTCATGTTTACTCTTGATATATCTAATAAGATCTCTATTTACTAAATTGCACCCTATAGGGGCAATCAATTTAAGGGGCACATATATTAGATCACTAATGTTCTCAAATTTGTATTTGATTTATCTTGTGAGTTAGAAGCTACTCACAAGATAGATAGAGGAATGATAGAGAGATACAGGGAGGATAGGGATAGAGAGATAGATGATACATAGAAAGAGACTCTCCCATGTAGATACAAGGTTGCATTTGTCCCTCCTAGTACATAAAAGTTCTATTTCACCAACCACATGGAGATATGAGTCTAGGGATTCTCTTAGACCATCAATTGATTACCTATTTGATGCACTACATGCATAGTTACAATAGATCTTATGTAATAGCATGACATCCTAGACTATGAGTTTGGCGCCAACATTAAGAAGGTTATGATTTATAGGAGTCTAATATAAATTTCCTCCTTTCACTTCTGTTGAAATGTAATTATATAGTTATTTCTTCTAGGACATGCTCTCCAATCTTTCCTCAGAATTGAATGGTGATTTGTAGATAAATGATTCATAGGATAATTCCAATATCAAGGTGGGAAAGACTTTTCCTTGAACTAAAGCCAACTAGAAATCAAAGCTCTCCACAACCTTATGGAAGATGCTCTAATTTCCAATACTAGCCTTAGAAACTAACACTAGATGTGAAAACAAGATAGTAGTAATTCTTGTGACCCAATCAATAAAAGATAATCCTTTTTTAGAGGATCACCACTTCTACTTCTACAATGTCCTAGATTAAATGATAGGGATATGGGGAGACATAGAGATAGGGATATGGGGAGAGATAGAGATAGGGAAAGAGATGAAGTGATGTCCAGAGACATAGGGATAGAGATTGAGAGGTAGAGGGATGAGGAGAGAGATAGAGAGGGGGAGAGAGATAGAGAGGGAGGGAGAGATATGAAGATAGAGTTAAAGAGAGGGGGTCGATAGAGAGAGCAAGATAAAGAGAGGGAGAGAGAGAGAGATAGAGAGGCAAATAGAGTTAGAGAGAGGGATAGAGGAGCGAGAGAGATAGAGAAGCATAGAGATAGAATTCAAGAGTTAGAGAGAGGGGGTCCATAGAGAAAACAAGATAGAGTGAGAGATATATGCATAGAAAGCATTTTAACTAATTTAAAACATTATCGCTTTATAATTTCTTAAGACCAAAAAGTGGGGTGGCCACTTTTTGGTCCCCCATCTTCATGCATGTATGCCCTTCTATAGAAAGATTTGGAGCAAATTGAGGTTGCATATCATTTCTCATGACATCCAATCCATGGTAAAAATTCCCATTGGAATCAACATGAAACATCTCATTGTATGTCAATATTACAACATCTGGCCTATAAAACATCACCTTTGCAATCAAGTGCCATTGACAACCCCTTTTCCTCTTAAAACCTCGTACTATTGTTTTTTGTTGGAGGCTTGTTCCTATGGTCCTCAGGACCAAACACACACTGATAGCTATAATTAAGGTATCACATTGTTAGCTAAAAACATGAAAATAATTAATATGTATAATAGACATTAATTTTGTTAGTGTTACCTAATTGTGCACTTCATCCTAATAAGGTCAAGCTAGGACAACGCTAATGTTTTCTACATTTTGCAGAAGGAGACATGTTCAATGGAAAATTAGGCCAGGTTGTCTAAAGTAGGAGGAAGTGTGGGGAAGATGAAAGCGTACAGCTTGTTGTGGAAGGCCTGCTACTCAAGTAGAAGGCCATTCATATGATCACTTTTACCAGAGTCATGTAGCAACTCAATAAGAGTTGCTACACAAGCCAGATAAAAATGGGAAGGGCATCCTACCAGAGTAGGAGGCATCCCAAAGAAGACAAGAGGAAAAGAAAAGCTAAGCTATGAGTTCAGTTTGCTTTCATGGTCTATTCATTATAGTTTGTTCAAATATCAAATGAGAAAGGTACATTATTCTGCCAAACTTACTTATGATTATAAACAACTGTACCATGCAATAGATTTCAGAATTTTCCTTATGCAATTGAATGATTCACAAAAGAACAATACACAAATAATTGCATGAAATCACTGATTATATTTATAAAGAGAATCTATTTATAGTTCCCACACAAGCCGTGAGAATTGACTGTACAAGATGGAATGAAAGAAAACATATACATCTGAAGTAAAAAAGGGAAACATATGAGAGAGAAAGGGGATTTGTCATTGCCTGAATGACAAACCCCCAATGGTGGCTACACCATCTTCAGTTTCTCCATTGATATCTTTTGAGGTACCTGCAAGAGAGAAATATGAAGCATGTTAGAGCTCGAGATTCTTTTCACTCCTATATGAAACAACATCAAATGTACTTGATATATTTCATAAACATCTAAGCAAGAGAAGATCATATAATCATCAGAGGAGGCTACTAAGCCTCATTTTTTTTCCTAACTTATTTTCTGAGTGTGCAGGTATAAGTACTTGAAAATATCTCATTTATAGAATATATTAAATCTATCATAACAATCCTAGAAGAACACGAAGGATTGAGGTCTATTAAAGTAAGGAATATAGTTAGCACATGGTATGATAATAACCTCTTCCTATCCATGGAGACAGTGATTACAAGGTTGGAAATTTGCCAGGAGCAACAAAACAAACAGACACAATGGTATTACATTATAATAAAGAGAGGACTCAACCAAGGCAAAAGAATGCACACATACAAGATAAGAAGCAGTCCACCAACATAAAGAGTAGTCACCTCATCAAAACAATAGTTTGAGACAGTCCACAGAGGTCTCAATGAGGAGATTAGGAACGACATGCATAATAGTACCATATGACCCTATTTGCAGGATGCCCCACCTATGTGCTCTACACTAGATCATTTCTCTATTACAATCATTATCAACATCAAGTATTTGCTATAATTGTAGGGGCATTATTGGGGATTGGAGTAGGACTGCTTTGGGTAGACCAAGGTGCCATCATGACCTCATAACCTACTAAAGACAAAAGGGAAGATACATATCCTTGCTTTGGAGTAGTTTCAATCTTGGAGGTGTGATTGGAGGTTTCATCCCTTTTATATCAAATTATCACAAGGCTGCAGGGAATGTAAATGATGGAACATACATCGGATTCATGTGCTTCATGTGGTGGAATAAGGTGCCATTAACCTTGTAAATTCCAATATTGTATTTTATTCCATTTATTATTTGTTATTTGTAATTACCCATAAGGGAATGAGGTAGTCTCATTGACAGTTGTAATTTTGGAGTTACCGACGACAGTTGCGGAGCGACTTTTACTATTGGCAAATGTAAAAACTCATGGTAAATGAGGATAGGCATACTCCATTGAGGAATATACTATTTTTGGCATGTATGATAACTGTCATAATGTTTGGTGAGTGAATCTATGATAGCTGCAAGTTGTCATAAGATTCTGAGATTCTATGATGCATATGACGGATATGTTAGTTGTATATTTGCTATATTTAGCCCAAGCTTCCTATTTTGGAAATATACTCTTTTGATGGAATCTATGATGGTTATGATGCATCATAAGATGCTGTAAGAGGCTAGATTTAGTCTTGGGAGCTCAACCTTTGCATGGCTATTTTTGGACAAGTGTAAGATGCTTGTAAGATGGTAATTAATGTTTATAGGTTGGAGAATCTTAGGAGAGAGAAGGTGAACGCCTAAGATGAGTTATAAAATGTTTCTATAAGTATTTTCCATGTATTAGTTTCTACAATATTGATTTTAAGTACTCAGGTACTGCCGGAATGCTGTCAGATTGAAGATTGGTGGAGAGAGTTGAAGTGTTGTATTGTAAATCATTTTTAGATTAATACAAACATTGGGCCTCTTTCCTGTGTGGAGTTTTTTACCGAAAGGGTTTTTTCCACGTTAAACATTGTGTTATGTGTTCATATTTCTAATTTTACATTTCTGTGAAGCATAGTTTTGTTTCTGTGTTACAATCTCCATTAATAAAACACAGTTAAAGATTGCAGAAATTTATCTTGTATCAGATTTCCATTGAAGTAGTGTTGCTTTCATTTCTAGCATTTGGTATCAGAGCCTGGCAAGCTTTGACTCTTGGGTGGTAGTGTGGAAGTTGTAGCTGTAGTGGGAGATTTGGTTGTGTTTGTTTTGTAGATCTTGTGTTGTTATTATGGCTACATCCACCATTGCATCAACCTCTCGATTGGACATTGAGAAGTTCAACGGAACGGGGTATGAGTTGTGGAAGCTGAAAATGGAAGATTTGTTGGAAGAAAGAAACCAATGGTTGGCTATCCAAAAAGAGAAGAAACCTGACGATGTCTCTCAAGATGAGTGGGATAGACTGGATAAGAAGGCACGGGGAACCATCAGGTTATGTCTTTTAGACTCTGTCATGTTGAATGTTGCAAAGGAAGAGACTGCATACAAGTTGTGGAAATGGTTGGGTGAGATCTATCAAGCCAAGAGTATGGTAAATAAACTTTATTTAAAAAGAAAATTGTTTTCCATGAAAATGTGAGAAGGTGAATCAGTTGCAGAGCATTTAAATTCTTTTAATTTGTTAGTGAGTCAGCTTGATTCAGTAGATGTTGAGGTTAGTGAGGAAGATAAATGTATCTTACTTCTTTGTTCTTTACCTGAGTCTTGGGAGAATTTTATTCTTGCTATCACTGCTAACCTTGTGGATTCAAAGTTGGATGCTCTTGTTTCAGTGCTACTGTCATAGGAATTAAGGAAGAAGAGTTCAGATAGTTCAGGGGATGCTCTCAGTGTCAGGGGAAGGTCTAAGGAAAGAGGACCTAAATGAGATCAGAAAGGGGCTAAGGACAAGTCCAAGGGCTGGTCTAAAGCTCCTGGTAAAAAGAATAGAGTTAAGTGTTGGAACTGCGGTAAAAGGGGACATGTGAAGAAGGAGTGCAAAAACCCCAAGAAACAGTGGGAGAGTACTTCGGATAAGTCCTCGAATGCAGGTGAAGATGTTTTACTTTCTACATGTAATGTTATTTCTGATGAAAACTGGTTGGTTGACTCAGGATGCTCGTTTCATATGACCCCACATAAGGAATGGGTCTCAACATATGAAGAATATGATGGAGGTAATATCTACTTTGGTGAAAATTCTTCATATTTGATTGTTGGGAAAGGAAAGGTATTGTTGTCTTTCAGTGATGGGAGGATTAAAACCCTCCTTGGTGTTTTGCATGTTCCTGGATTAGCTAGAAATCTGATTTTAATTTAGAAGTTGAATGATTTGGGAATGCATGTGACATTTGACAAGCATGGCTGCAGATTAGTGAGAGGGAACTTGGTGGTAGCGAAGGGGAAGAGATTCGGAAGCCTATTCAAGCTTGAAGCCACTACAGTTTATAATGCCTCTTATGTATCTGAAGCTAATATTGAAAATGCATGTATGTTGTGGCACCGTAGATTGGGCCACACAAGCAATAATGTACTGAAAACTATTAAGAATAAAGAATTGTTAGATGGTTTCTCCTATTCTGATGAGCACTTTGATTTCTGTGAGCATTGTGTGTTTGGTAAACAAAATAGAAAACCATTTTCTTTAGGAAGTAATAGAGCAAAAGAGAAGTTAGAAATTATTCATACGGATGTGTTTGGACCTGTGGATAATGAATCTATTGAAAAATCTCATTATTTTGTAACCTTCATTGATGATGTATCCATATTTACATGGATTTATTTTATGAAGCATAAATATGAAGTTTTCACTAAGTTTAAGGAATTCAAAGTCTTAGTAGAGAACCAATTAGGTTTAAAGATAAAAATATTAAGATCTGACAATGGAGGGGAATATTGTTCTAAGGAATTTGATGAGTTTTGCAAGCATGTAGGTATTTAATCAGACAAAAGACAACTCCGTATACACCACAACAGAATGGTGTTGTAGAAAGGACGAACCGAACAATTATGGAAAGGGCCAGAAGTATGCTTAGTGATGCACAGTTGGATAAATACTTTTGGGCAGAGGCTGTGTGTACTGCTTGCTACTTGATAAATAGATCTCCTTGTAAGGCTCTTGATTCGACACCTTATGAAGTGTGGACATGTAAGAAACCTTCTGTTTCACATTTAAGGGTTTTTGGTTGTGAGGATTTTGTTCATGTGCCTAAGGAAAAGTGATCTAATTTGGATCCAAAGGTTGAAAAATGTACATTCATTGGATATGGTGATAATGTCAAAGGTTATAAGCTTTGGAATCCACTAACCCGCAAGATTATATTTTCTAGAGATGTAATTTTCAGGGAACTTAGAGCTATTTCTGAAACTGAGCAACCAAAAGAAAAAGATGAAAAGGTAAAAAAGGTGCACTTTGATTTAGAGTAGCAAGATGCACCTCAGGAAGAATAGAATGATAGATTGGGGGGTGAAGAAGAAGAGGAAGATTCGAGTAGTTCTAATGAAGATGAATCTATTGTGACAGAAGAAGTCGATGCAGATGATCATGTAGAAGAATGAGTAGAGTCTCTTACTCCACCCTTGAGGAGATCCACAAGACAATAGAATCCAGTTGACAGGTATAGCCCACCTAATTTCTGTTGTGTATATGTTTTATTGAGTACTAACGATGAACCTAGATCCTATAGGGAAGCTATTTCTGTAGATGATAGTGAGTCTTGGCAGCTAGCCATGCAGGAGGAGATGATGACTTTAGACTCTTGTAACACCTGGGATCTTGTTTGTTTGCCCAAAGGAAGAAAGGCCATAGGATGTAAGTGGGTCTTCAAGAAGAAGTTTGGAGCAGATGGGTCATTGGAGAAGTACAAGGCTAGACTGGTAGCCAAGGGCTACTCCTAGAGAGAGGGAGTTGATTTTGGTGAGGTAGTCTCTCTTGTTGCTAAATTGACTTCTATTAGATTTCTCTTATCCATTGCTGTAGCTTATGATTGGGAGATCGAGCAAATGGATGTTAAGACTGCGTTCTTGCATGGAGATCTTGAAGAAGAAATTTATATACAGCAGCCTACAGGTTTTGAGGTAAAAGGAAAAGAACATTGGGTTTGCAGGTTAAAGAGGTCTCTTTATGGTCTAAAACAGTCTGATGTAGAGGACAAGGAGAAAATAGACAGTTTTAATGAAGTTTGACAGTCCTAGGCCAAAGGCTTACTTGATATTTGACACAAACCAACAAATTTCTTGGAGACAGACATTTGAAGGGTTCATGGACACCTTGAATACACTAGACAAACCTTTCCATGGGGTCTTGGGGCTTCACACATGACACTTTCTTCTTTAGCTGTCCCAACTCCTTCTAGCCCTATTCCTTGGTCTATCAGAAGATTACTTGCAATTTAGACACTTTCAAGACAAGATCATAATTGTTTAAGATACCCTTTTGGATGCCCTACAACATGTCAAAGACTCACTATGGGTTGTTTTGCAACATGTGCCACTTTTAATAAGACTGTCCTACTACAAAGAGCCCCAATTAGCCCTAAAATACAAAGCAAGTACTCTTAAATGGAACCACCAAACTCTCTAAACCATCTGGACACTTCACATGGGTGGTAAAACTATGGATTTCAAGGTTTTTATGGCCTCACAGTCGACTGTGGCAAAACTGGACTATGCTGTTCCCCTTAGGATGCACCTAGCACATGGGTTTGCTAGGTCTCTTCAAATAAACTTCATCAAATCTATTGCTCTACCCAAGAATCTCACATAATACAACAAACTCAAGGTAGTCCATTCTACTGATCTAGATGGCTTTACATTAGTAGAATGGGAAGAAATACATAATTTGCTGTCAAAACCCTAAAGTAGGGTTTATCAGACCGTTTTTAGAAAGATGCAAATATCTATGCTATACAAACATTTCAAGAACTCAAACAAGGTGAATTAGAATCTTAATTCACCCTACCAACTTGCCAACATCATGTCTTTCTGTACTTCATCCGTACAGGAATAGGGTAAAGCTTAGAACAACGAACTACATAGGAAAATGGGCGAAAAACTGAGATTCCTTATTTATTTCTCTTCCAAACTTCATTCTACAATGCTATCAATGTGTGCAAGGTCTTATTCAACATATGATTGACCACACAATTGAATGGAGAGGTAGTTTGGATTGGTGGGAGGCCATAAACTGCCCTGTAACCACTGAACTGCCTTCTTTTGTTTCTATTTGCAAATACATGTGTGTTTACATGATTAAGGAGTGTAATCAAATGTTCAAACTCCTTGTTACAAGAGAAAGAGCCTTTGACAAGGCCTTCAACACGTCATCATACTATGATTGTTCACAAGACTGCCATAACTATCCTCAATTACAAGACAAGACTATCCTAAATGCTAAGACTGATTCTACACATCTTATGACTGCCTCTTGCAAACATGACATCAACATGACATCTTTTGGACATAGTGCTTACTAAAAACATGGGAAATGGTTTTTCAAAACCTTATTCATCACAAACAAAGCATGAACAAATAAAAAACAAGTAGAATCTCCTTGGTTCCCCTGGACCATACTCCCAGGGTGGGAAAGAACTCAAGTCTATTGAGGAAGTAGATCAGCAATAGTGGTCCCATGCTTCAAAATGTCTTCTTCACTCATCCAAGTGGCATCTTCAATAGGTAGGCCACTCCATTTGACAAGGTACTCCTTGTAAGTTTTCCTTCTAGTCTTCTTCAAGACCTTGGTGTCCAAGATGCATTCCAATTGTAAGGGTTGATTGGGTGGAAGACCCTTAACCCATTCCTCATCTCCTGCTGCTGTCACATCTGCCTCTGAATCTGCATCATTACCACCTCTGAAAGGAAACAAATCTGAGACATTAAAGATAGGAGAGATGGCCAAGCCTTGAGGAAGCTCAATCTCATAGGCATTGGGCCCAAATTTGTGTACAATCCGACAAGGACCTATCTTCTTCATGAGGAGTTTGGTTGGCTGCCCCTTTGGAAGTCTTTCCTTCTTCAAATGTACCATGACGAAATCCCCAACCTTGTATTACACATCCCTCCTTCTCTCATTGGCTTTCTCCTTGTACTTCTCATTGTTCTTTTGAAGAGTTTCTCTTACATTATCATGGATGTCCTTCATGGCTAATGCAAAGTCTTCACCTTGAGCACTCTTCCTCTCTAATCCATGTAGATCTCTTAGTTCAAGAATGCCTCTTGGGTGGATCCCATAGACAATCTCAAATGGACTCCTTCCTGTGCTTCTATTGGTGGAGTCATTGTAAACAGATTCAGCTTGAGGGATGATCATATCCCATGCCTCTCCATGCTGCTTTGTAAGACATCTGAGAAGATTTCCCAGCGACCTATTCACTACCTCAGTTTGGCTATCAGTCTGAGGGTGATAGGTTGAAGTAAATGACAATTGAGTGCCCAACTTCTTCCACAGAGTATGCCAAAAGTGGCCCACAAACTTAGGATCCTTGTCAGTCACGATGTTATGAGGCAAACCATGGATTCTAACAATTTCTTTGAAGAATAAACCAACAATGTGTGAAGCATCATTAGTGCATTTACATGGCAAGAAATGAGCCATCTTACTGAATCTATCCACCACAACAAATATGCTATCAAATCCTCTTTGAGTCCTAGGAAGACCCAAGACAAATCCATGCTAATACTCTCCCATGGCCTATGAGAAATAGGAAGTGGCTGATATAGACCAGCATTAGATGATGTTCCCTTTGCTCTTTGACAAATACTACAACCCTCAACAAATTTTCTGATGTTTGATTGCATTTTAGGCCAAAAATAAAATCTTTTCACCTAATCCAATGTTTTGTCCAGCCCAAAGTGACCTCTTAGATCACCACAATGCTTTTCCTTTATGATGTTCTCCCTCATGGAACACCTAGGAACACACAATTGGCTGCCTTTGAACAACAACCCCTGCTACAACAAAAACTCAGAAAAATTAGAATGATATGCATCCAAAAATTGGGAGCAAACTTCATCTACCTTGAAATCTTCATCATCCTGGTACATATGTTTGAGAGCATCAATCCTCACACTTTGTAACTAAATTTCTTGCACCATACACACCCTTCTACTCAATGCATCTGCCACTTTATTGGCCTGCCCCTTCTTGTGTTTGATTGAAAATGTGTATGCTTGGAGTTGTTCAACCCATTTCATATGCTTGTGATTGAGTTTCTCCTTTGAATTCAAAAAACTAAGTGCATGGTTGTCAGTATAAACAATAAACTCCTTAGGTAACAGATAGTGCCTCCATTTTTTGAAAGCTTGCACCATTGCATACAACTCCAAGTCATAAGTAGAATATTTCCTTTTGGTATCATTCAATTTTTCACTAAATAAAGCAACTGGCCTGCCTACTTGACTCAAGACAACCCCTATAGCAAGGTTACTAGCATCACATTCCACTGTAAACAACTTATTAAAATCAGGCAAAATAAGAATAGGCTATTGTGCTACCTACTGTAAACAACTTATTAAAATAAGAAGGTGTTTCAAGGACAATCATGTGTCCTTTTGCATGTGAACCTGAGGGCAAGAGCAAGAGGGATGGTAAAAACTAAAGTAGGGATAGGAAATTTTTTCAGTAAGTGGATTCCTCCAAGAAAAAGAATTTGTTGCAGGTTGCTACCATATGTTTCCAAGGGACTTGGAAAATTTTCTAGGCTAATTGTATGGTGCAGGGGCACCTAGCCATGGAGAGGTATCATGAGGTCAAATTGCATTTGTCATTATTTGTAATGTTTTGAAAGGTCCCAAGGACCATTGGTATCAAAACAACTCACTTTGTAAGGCTTGATGAGCCATTTTGTTCCAAGAGACCTAAAAGGTCTTGAATAGGTCAACTGCAGTCAAAGGTCAAAGGGTCCAAAGAGAAGGTTGAAAATACTGTAAAAAGGTTAATTTAATCCATTTTGGCATGTATGAAGTGTCCCTAAGTGATTTGGCAAAGTTTGGTGCTATTTTGTCAAAAATGCAAAAAGTTGCAAAGTTGCAACATTGCAAAAAATGCAAAAAAAGGGTTGCAAGAATGTAATGGTTCAGTTCTAGAGTTGGTTAGGCAGTTAGAGGGATTGGAAAAGGTTAATAATGCAATGTTTGGTTGAAGTATGAGAGAGGAGCAGTTTGGAGGGGATTTGACAAAGATTATCCATCAAAACCCTCAAATTGTCACAAGGTTTTAAGGAATCTGTGACTATCACAGAGCCAAGAAGGCTCACATTTGGTGTAATTTTGATATGTAGATGTTTTTGAATGATAGATTAATGAAATAGATTTTAGATGAATCCTTTCTTGTGCATTTTTGTGGAGTATTTTGCGAGAAATGATTGTTTTTCCAAAAACTATCAAAACCCTGTCTAGGGTTACCCGTTTTGGGAAAAACACCATAACTTTTGTTTCCACTGTTAGATATTTATGTAACTTTGAGAAAATGTCTGTACCTATGTTATCTACAATCTAACTGAAGCGATCGACCTCATTTTGTGTTGTGTGGAAGTTATGAATGACTGTTCATGGCATTTCACAGTGAAATTTCTGAGTTTGAACCCTTGTAGCAGAATTACGAGTCCATTTTTAGAGAACATTTTCCAAAACAATCCATGGTAATTATGACATATTTTATGCATCTTCCAAAAGGCTATCTGGATCAGGTTTGATGTTTGTGGAGAAAGGCCTCTGTGAAAATTTATTCACTGCTGTTCTGAAATAGGGCTACTAGGAGTTCAAGAGGCTTGTGAAGCAAATACTCATCCTATGTATGCAAGACCCTAACCATTGGTTTGGGATGGTTGTGTGTGTGTTGTCTTGGGACCCTTGACATGTCTTCCCTCAAGAAAGTGAGTCATTTGATGTCATATCTATGAAGGGTGCCCTTGGTTCAAGAGTTCAATGCTTAGGGAGACTATTTTTATGAAGTGGAAATCCCCATACATGCCTTAAGGTTTGAGAGGCCTATTGATGAATCATCCACCCATCTAATGACTCTGCATCACAATCCCCCAGAATGTGGTATCAAAAGTTTGATTCATTTTTTTTAAAATTGGGTTTTGTTAGAAGCGAGGAGGATCATTGTGTTTACATTCATTGTGTTGACGATTCTATACTGGTTATTGCTTTGTATGTTGATGACATGTTTTTCAGCAATACTAAGGGTATGGTCAGTGTGTCATGCCCACATTTTCCATGTGGTCACATCACGCGTCACACGTGTCATAGCCACATCTGCCATGTGGTTATGACACGAACTATCAAAAATTTTCTCACGCAACCCTAGAAACCCCCTCGCATGCATAAGCATGCTCGGTGGTGAATGCTCAAGGCGAAAATACTATAGTTGTCGGCGAGGTACAAGTACAATTGCGTGCAACCAGACGCAAGTAGTCCAACAAGGGGGGTCTCCTTGATGTAGTTAATGTCACTACAAGGTTTATATCTTCGAGGTCCCTAACCCTATTTCTCGGCAGATTTCGATAGCATAACGCCTTACGGCGTAAGTGGGAATTACTCAACACTATACTTCTTACGTGGTACCCTGATAGATTAACAACTTCCCACGACGCCTTGTTCCTACTAAACTATCTCATGATCTCCCTATGGGGATATTTTTTAGCAAAGCCTATGGGGATATTTATCAGCCTTCTTTCTCGTTTCCTGAAATATACTCCTACTTCAAGCTTAGCATTCTCAACAAGACAGTTCATTTGCCCTCTCTTCCGTTTCTCTGGATCTTAATTTTGATTGTATTTTTATCACGCTCACCTTAACTATTTCTCTGATGTTTTTGTTTGTTTATATTTCGGTCTCTCTCTTTTGGGTCTCTTCGTTTTCTTTATGTTTATCCTGACCTTTCTTCATATTCTACATCAATCAGAGTTATCACTGTATCTATTTCCTAACATCCAGATTTCCCAAATCCTACAGGCCAGTTTACTACTTCGCTGGACTCGGTCTCCTGATTTTCTCTGATCTAGGATTCACCGTGTATTAATTAAACTTGTTCCTAAACAAATTTAGCGGAAGGATCCATCAACTTAGTTCTCTTATCCCATGTGGGAAATGCCGTGCATTTTCTCTTCTGTGTTTTCCAATGTTAGTTTTTCTTCTTCTTACTCACTCGCAGGTTTTCTTCTCTGGACATTTACTAACTACAGTTGAGATTAAAATGGCCTCACATGGAATGTCTGTGATGGCTTCTTAAGTTTATTTCCAGTGACCTTTTAAACAAGCTGACGCGCAATTTTCCTCTTCATTTTCCTGGTTATTAAATTTCGTTGATAGTTAAACTTCCGAGAAACTCTTCCCGGAATGTTATATTATATTCCGTTATAAATTTAACAATTTAGAGATTGAATTTATATTATATTTAATTTATTTAACTCTGAATTTAGAGATTGAATTATTTTTCTATTTAACAATTTCAGTTCATCTACACATTACAAACATAAATACGGAGGATGAATCCCTTAATCCGCCAAATCACAATTTTGTTAAGATACAAATCAAGAAGTAGACTTGATAATCATAATGTAAAAATCAATTTTTCTTTTACTTTTCTTCTCTTTATTCTAACTTGCAAAGTTCAACTTAACACATATTGATTTAAACTGAAAATGGAAAGAATAATTAATATCACATTGGCTCTCAACTGATTCAATTTACCATATCTAAATATTACAAAATACATAGTTTCCTCCAACCATCTCCTACAATACTATAGTTAAACTTTTAACACCTTTGTCAAGATCAACATACAATTTCACTACTCAACAACAGATACTCCAAATATACATAACTGTTAAAACTCACAACTAACAAACACCACTGAAGGGAAGAATTTCTCCCTTTCCCCAAACAATAAGTTTTACAACTTCAGAGAGAGAGGATCTCTCCACAATGAACTTAAACAGAATGAAGCACAATGAGTCCAACTCTTCTTATAGCAAGGATGAAATTCTTTCTCCCTACAGACAGCACTCCTCCAATTTCAACCATAAGCTTCAAGAGGAAACCTACGTATCAAAGACAAACAAAGAAGAAAACACCACTCATCTAGCTCTCCTCCCTTCCGTAGACCCGCAAGAGGGTCACCCCTGAGCTAAGGAGACCATACTCACACCTGGGTAACTCAAGCAGTCCACTACACAACAGGGAACAACAACAAACCCAAAGCACACAAACACCCGTGGGTAAATTACACAACACGAAAACTCAACAACAGTGAGCTTCATAAGGGGCAGGAGAGTGGACACACTCGACTCCAGAGTGTCACCCTTTCAGATATGATAACTAACACAATTCTCTTGGCCTCAAACCAAGTTTGATCACAATTTTTTTTGTTTAAGAAATCTATATTTGACTCTCAAGTCAAAGAACCGGTCACAAATACAAGCCCTCAAGGCTTTCAACATCCCAAAAGAAGAAAATAGGTATGCACCCGAGGAGGATCACTCCTCCCCTACCCCATACTTGATGAGCATTTCTCCCAAGTGGGAGAAGCTCTGTCAACAACCCGACAATAGATCCCACAGAAACAAATCTAAAACACAAACAAATAAACATCTTTCTCACAATTTTTTTTCATACAACATTCAGATATACGAAGGAAAGGTAAATCCAAACCAACCTTACAAAGCCCTTCTGGAATGAAACTGTTGTCGAGCTCCACTGAGATCTCTTCCAACCTTAGCCACCAACTCCCTCTTCCTTTCCTCACCTCAAGCTAACTTTTCTATTCTGGCAATGAAAATCAAACTCCAAAAAAAATCAACTAACTCGCTTCCCTTCCAAAAAATGGAATTCAAATAACCCAAAACCCTCCTGTTTAGAGGAATGGGGAGGTGACACTTGTCACCTCCTCACCCTTCCCCAAAACCACTATCATGTCCCAAGGGATGAGTGTTGGCTTATGTCACTCACCCATCCCTAGAGTACTCCTTATCCCACTCCTCATGTCATTTCTCTTATGCATGGGAGAAATAAAAGGAGTTAAAGGAGGAAAAGACAGGTGACCCATGCCTCTTCTTCCTTCCTTCAACATGGATGACCCCACAACACATGGGGAATCTCACTAATGGTGAGGGTGACTTCAAGTCAATCCCTCTATAATGGATGGGTTTGTAGTCATCTCATACCTTGGGAGTTGAAGAGGGATGGGTTGGGTGTTGGTACAACCCATCATGTCCCCTCCATACCTCCAATTTTCGCCACTCAACTTCAGGGGGTAGTTAAGATGACTTGATGGAGGTTACCCAAGGGTTACCCATGCCAAATGGGGCCCTGGACCCATGGGGTGTAACCCAGGGTCAACTTTAACCCATTCTGGACAACCATGGTCAAGGTAAAGCACAAGAAAAGGCCTCCAAGATTTAAATAAAAGAAAAGAAATTCAAATTCAATCTTTTTACAACACAAATCATAAGTCAGTGTTACAAGAGGGTAGACCAACCTATTCGACCTTATGAAAGACCACATTACGACACCATATCAAACACAGAGTGATCTTGGTTCCTTGTGGAACCAGATCGGCTTAACAGGGAATAACAATAACAAGGTGCGGAATGATCTCCGAAATCTGTGGTTTGATTAGTAAATTCCTGCACACTAAATTGCAAGATCAATTTCACATATAATCATCATAGCCGAAGCAACTTAAAAACATGCATTATCCTGACATAGTTCTAAATAGCATAAATGAAATCATATTACAATTTTCCATCATCACCTAATTAACTTTTCTGAAATGTAAACTTATCCAAACATCACCCAATTAGTTTTTCCATAAACAAAATAAAGTTTAATAGTTTGACAAATCCGGGAACTACTATCCCACACATATAAAAAGTATCAATAACAGTAATGTAAATAGTCACAAGAACAGAAGTAAAAAGGTGGTCCTCACACAGTGAGCTTAAAGCCCAACTTTCAGGTGCATTTGAGATGAAGGATCTTGGTGCTGCAAGGTATATTTTGGGAATGGAGATCAGGAGGGACAGAGTTAACAGAAAGCTTTGGTTGTCACAAAGTAGGTATGTGAATACTATTGTGCAGAGGTTTAGTTTACAGGACTGTAACCCAGTTAGAGTTCCTTTACCCATTGGTACTAAGCTTTCATTAGATATGTGTCCAAAGACTGAGGATGATATTGAGGATATGTCTAATGTGCCATATGCTAGTGCTATAGGGAGTTTGATGTATGCAATGGTTTGCACTAGACCAGATATTGCCCAAGTAGTGGGAGTTTTGAGAAGCTTTATGTCTAACCCTAGTAGACAACATTGGAACTATGCGAAGAGGGTATTTAGATATCTTGTACATACTCCTGACCATTGTTTGGTTTATTCTAGTAATGATAGTGCTGATAAATCTTTGGACATATAGGGTTTTGTTGATTCAGATTGGGCAGGTGACTTGGATAGTCGAAGGTCCACTAGTGGCTATGTGTTTACTCTATTTGGAGGTGCAGTGAGTTGGATGAGTAAGAGGCAGCCCATAGTTGCTTTGTCCACCACAGAAGAGGAGTATATGGCTGCAACTCATGTCTCTAAGGAGGCTATTTGGTTGAGGAGACTGTGTACAAGTATTAGTTTTCATTGTAGGATCATTCAGATTGGTTGTGATAGCCAGAGTGCTATATGTTTGGCCAAAAATCCTATGTATCATGCTTGAACTAAGCATGTTGATGTTCAGTATCACTTTGTTTGAGAGTTGGTTGCAAATGGAGAGATTGAGCTGAAGAAGATAAACACTCAGGAGAATGTTGCAGATGCATTGACCAAGCTTGTGAGCACAGAGAAGTTTGTATGGTGCAGAGAGGCCATGGGCCTTGTTTCTAGTGCTTGATTATTTTTTCATTTGTTTTCCTATGGGTTGATTTACAATGTATAATGTCAAGTGGGAGAATGTTGGAATAAGGTGCCATTAACCTTGTAAATTCCAATATTGTATTTTATTCCATTTATTATTTGTTATTTATAATTACCCATAAGGAAATGAGGTAGTCTCATTGACAGTTGTAATTTTAGAGTTACCAGCGGTTGTTACGGAGTGACATTTACTGTTGGCAAATGTAAAAACTTATAGTAAATGAGGATAGGCATGCTCCCTTGAGGAATATACTATTTTTGGCATGTATGACAATTGTCATAATGTTTGGTGAGTGAATCTATGACAGCTACAAGTTGTCATAAGATTCTATGACACATATGTTAGTTGTATATTTTCTATATTTAGCCCAAGGTTCCTATCTTGGAAAGATACTATTTTTCTAGAATCTATGACATTTATGACACATCATAAGATGCTATAAGAGGCTAGATTTAATCTTGGGCACCCAACCTTTGCATGGCTATTTTTGGACAAGTGTAAGCTGCTTGTAAGATGGTAATTAATGTTTACAGGTTGGAGAATCTTAGGAGAGATAAGGTGCATGCCTAGGAGGAGTTGGAAAACATTTCTATAACTATTTGCCATGTATTAGTTGCTACTGTGAGGGTAAAATGGTGATCAATCAAATGAATAATAGATGACCCAAACATCAACAGAATAGTGAAACAAAGAAGATTCAAGTAAACAAAGCAATGAACAAACACAGCAAACCTCTTCCGTTTCAAAACTTCTGTTGTTCGCCTATCATGAATCGTCCTTTCACAGATGAGATGAGCCCTCAGAGAGTGCAATCTTTTAAAGCTGTTTGAGGAAGTCGATGGTGAACGGCTATGGTGTGATATGCAATGAAGGTGAGCTCCAATGCAACAATGGTGATCTCAAGCTTGTAGATGACAAGTGGGTGCCAAAGGCGCGCTGGTGGTATTTCTGTAGAGTAACGATGTCAAAAGCCTGGATGAATAGAATGGAAGGATGAAGCTTCATTTATAGACTTGGAAGAATGGAAATCAACGGTTGAGAGGAGATATGAAGATCGACGGCTGAGAATGGTTGAGGAATGTGCAACTAGTAGAAATGTGACAAGTGTCCCAGCTCCATCATGAAAGGGGGGATGTGACAAAATTGATTGGAGAGTTAACTCCATTGACTGAACAGTTAACAGACTTGATTGATCAGTTAGAAGAGTGGATTGTGGAACTGACTGAATTGATTGACCAGTGAACTGGATTGATTGAGGAGTCAACAGAATAGATTGACCAGTGAACTCAAATGACCAATCAGTTAACAGATTTGATTGATTAGTTAACTAACTTCTGATTTGAGAAGAAATAGGCCATGTGGGTGAGAGAAAAATAGGTAATTAAATATTTAATATATTTAATTACATGTGCAACTTGATGAGGTGGACAAGGTGAGGTGGAAAAGGTGAGGTGTAAAAGGTGATGTGGAATTTTGAATTTAGAACTTTAGGATAGAGGAATTAGGCTTAATTAAATAATTTATGATTATTTAATTGTGAAGGACAAATAGAAGAATTTTAATTAAATAAATAGAATTTATTTAATTATGGGATAGTGAATTGATTAAATAAATTTGGAACATTTATTTAATTAATAGAAGAAGGGAATAAATATTTAGAATATTTATTTAGGATGATTTGTGTCATTTTTAGGTGTATACATTTTGCCCCTCTTTGATGCAATGCAGTTTACATCGTTGCTTCAAAGAAGTCGATAGTCTGATAGTGATACATGCCCCAGTTTGCCCCTGGTACAAGTTTAACGACAGGATGCCCCCTCGGGAGATTGGACGAGAAGAAGGCAGAAGGCGTGAGACGGACAATCTCATGATGAAGAAGGTTAAGTTTGAAGAAAATGGGTGAAGAAAGAGCCGAATGATACGCGATGCAAGATGGAATGATGACACACACAAGCAAGCAAGCAAGTATGCACAAATGACACAAGAACAAACAAGGTATTGCCCCTGTCAAGCGGTAAACCAATGATATACTGATAACGATATACGACAGTGTTGTCATGGCGGGGAACGATATATCCCTAGACCAACACGGCAGGCGTGTTGTCATGGCGGGGAATGATAGATCCCTAGAGCAACATGAAGGATAGTGTCTGGTTTCAGGAAATGAAGCATGTTGTGTAAGACACGTGTATTGGTTTGATTTCGATAATGCAACATCCTGTATAAGACAATTGATTGACTAACTGATCGAGTTGCTTTACGACCAGACAAGGATCAAGACCACTGATTGTGAGTGGATCATTTGTGCAAGATTGACTTGACTTGATTGGTATGGATTAAGGATGGACCTTGCATTTGGATCATTGCTCAGATTGACTGGACAAGGATGAAAGATATGATGATAGATAGAAATCTGATTGATAGAAGAAAGACTCGATAGAAAGATTCACAAGCTTTTATTTGTATTGATACTCTGCATTGTTGGATCTTTATTGCATGGGGTATGGTATGGATGTATAAATAGATATAGGATGGATGCTTTGTTATTGGAGTGCTTTATTTCATCATTGGGCAGTGTGTTTTTGGTACATTTTCTGAAATGTTGTAAGTGAATACAAGCATCTAGGTATAATTGAACCGAGATGACCTGAGTATCGCTTACATGGATTGTGATTGAGCAAGTTAATACAAGCATCTAGTCAAAATTGAATCTAGATGACCTGAGTACCTCTTGCGTTTCAACAAGCAAGGATTGCCCCCGTTCATGTTAGACCTTTGATGTCCTCGATGATCTTTTGCCGATCACGTCCTAAGACAAGGCTTCACATTATTAAAGTTTAATCCACAAGCAACAAACAAAGAAAGTAATCATGCCCCCATCATAGCATCTCTAGCTTTTGGCATCCTTGAGTAGCATAGGAAGGTAGGATAGCAAAAATCAAGACTCTGTAACTTAACCCTAGGTTCAAATCTACAAATCATATTTGCGTTGATATGTGTTTATTTCTTGCCTTAATTTGCATAAAATCATTTAGAAGACCTTGGGTATTTGCTTTGCATTGCATAGGTTAAGATGCTCATAGTCAAGGTTTCTGCTTGAAGCGCGGGTTTTGCTTGCATTTGCTTGCTTGATGAGAAGGTTGCATAATCCTTATTGAGAAGACGGACCCTAAGGGACTGACCTAGTGCCTCGGGGGCTCATTGTTAAATGGCCTTGCCTACGTGACGACGCAGAGGCAACGTAGTTCGGGGTAAACCCTAATGGACCAGAAGAAAGATGACAAGAATGAAGACAAGAAAGGAGACGAATGGGACCTTGGGAGAGATGGAAGCCTCGGGGGCGCATTAGAATAATGGCCTTGCCTACGTGACGGCGCAGAGGCAATGTAGTTCACGGACTTGGACCATGGACCTAAGATATGGATCAGATGAGACGATATGGAGTAGATATGGAACAACTACAGATCGGATATGAAACAGCTATGGATCAGATATAGAACAGATATGGATCAGATATGGAACAACTATAGATCAGATATGGAACAGCTATGGATCAGATATAGAACAGATATGGATCAGATATGGAACAACTATAGATTAGATATGGAACAGATAACACTGATGACAGAGGCTATGTTAGGCTGACACTATGGATAGGATACAACCCCAGAATTTTGGATAGCCTTAATGCGAGATACCAATGACAAGGGAAACACCATGGATAGGCAGATGGATGGGCGATAGGGGATCAATGGCAGGGTAGGTAGAAGCAAACAAGGATGCGATCTCCAAGGACTATGTCGCATAAGAAAAACATGCCCCATTGTAGGTAGAGTACCTAGGATTTTTCATGACAATGCTAATGACGATAGGAGGATGAGAGGATAATGAAGGATTTGCATGGTTTGGAGGGATAAGGTATGCCAAGAGATATCGAAAACATTTGTCAACATTGTGCCCCCAATCTTTTTCAAGATCAAGAAAAATAGAGAAATGGAGGATTAGGATGGATGGATGGGACAGTATAGGTATGTAATGGATAGAGGATAGGATAGGAAATGGTATGAAAGGAAATTGGTAGGAGAAAAGTGATATGCTGATGAGACAAGGTGCCTCCAAGTGTAGGGGACATAGAAGATCAAATTACACATGACACCTGTTTGCCAGGTTTTCATCATGGTACTTATCCAAGGCGCCTGTTTGCCAGGTTTTCACCATTGGATGAAAGGATTTTTCTTTGCTTTTTTCTTTTTTTTTCCTTTTTTTTTTGAAACATTTGGGTAGGCAAACAAGGATATGGAAGGGAGAGACTCAAGGATCTAGTTCCGTGAAAGGTGACAGTCCCACTAGATGGATGCTGTCGCATGGACAATGGCAAGTGTTCTCACAGATGTTGGTAGGGGATCACATGAAAGTGATATGCCGTAGGTAGATAGTGGATTATGATGCAGAATATGGAGGGAAGGTTTATGCAAAAGCATGGACCATAGAATAGGATGAGGAAGATATGTAGGATAACAATGGAAGGAAGGGGAGATGGAGTTATACGGAAGTATTGTGGAATGGAAGGGAACCATGACCAATGGTTGCACATACTGTGATAAACATTGAAGTTGATGATGGGAAGGTGGTGTAGGAAGCAATGGAGAGTTTTTCTTGGTGGATGAATGATATAGGCCTTTAGGGACCCACAGAGACTTTGCATTGTTTTGATTTTTGTTTGTCATGTGGGATGGAAGGATTTGATACTTTTGGATGGAATTGGAGAAAGTGGATGGTCGGGATTCATGAGAGGTGGATACCTCATTTGACTTGAGGACTTTTTGCTTAGGTACCCAAACCATTTTGCTTTTAGACTTTTCGTGTGAAGGTATGAGTTTGGGTGTATGTAGCTTGTGTGCAGCTTTGGAGGTAATTGCGTGATGCTTGGGGACCCACACCTTTTTCAGTTTGGCATTGAGATGTATGGGTGTATGCAACTTTTGAGATGGATTTTTCTTTGATTCTTGGCATTTGTATCCTAGGTCATGAGGACTCATAGGATTTTTTATTTTATAGGTAGAGGCATCCACATTTTTGATGTTGAATTCTCTGGGGATGGTGGAAGTGAGGTTGGTGAAAGCTCCTTGTTTAGACAATATGTGCATTTGTCGGCCATGATTGGGATATTTAGAGGATGCATAGATGGATGGATAAGGTGTTGGAAGAAGTGGTGGTAGGATGCATAGGGGGCTATTAGGAGTTGGAAGTAGCGGAGGTAGATTGGATGGTGGAAGGTGTATGGTCACATGCTTTTGACAAATGTAGGATGATGGAGGTGGAATGGCGACATATGTTTTGGGGATATGATAGGGTTTGCGATGGAAAGTAGTAGACTTAGGAGGAGTGGAGGAAGTACCAACATCTTGAGATTGCTCACCTTGGGGTATGTAGCCAAGGCCGTATGAAGGTGGAGGAACATTGACATGGATAGGTTCCAAAATACCTTGTTCATGAAGGCCTAAGCCTTTGCCTTGATAGTTCATATTCTGGAGTATGCGGTGGACCATGGGATTATGTATAGGTGCACTAGCAGCGAGTTCCTTATTGGATGAGGAAGGCGAGATAGATGATAATGGTTGTTGGTGTTCTAAGGAAGAACATTCATGCATGAAGGTAGTAAGCCCAAGGATATAAGACGATGGATTTGTAGCTTGGTCAATAATGGATGGTGAAGGATCGTTAGAATCTTGATCATCATTATGCTCTTTAGGATCTAAGTTATTGGGTTGATCATTCATGTGCACTTGGGAGGCAAGTGTCTCATCAGAGGGAGTGAAAGTTGTTAGATCATGGATGGGATTAGATGGAAGAGGGATAGAAGAAATGGAGGCTTCTTGCGCACGAATGGGTATGGGATCAAGTTGTTCAAGGACATCTTCCTCATAGGGAATATCTTGATCATAGAGAAGGTATAGGTTATGCATGGGACGGAATTGGATTTCCTTCTCATGTATAGGTGGTGGGAGATGGATAGGATCAAGTGGCTCATGGAGAGGTTCATTATTATGGATATCATCTTGATCATGGAAAAGATACATGTTATGGATAGGTTGCAAGAAAGTGATTTGATCTTGATTTAGACTAGGGATTAATGTTTTCTCATGCTTAGGATTAGACTCTTGACATACCTCTTGGGTTGCTTGAATGGAAGTGGATAGCTCTTGGATAGCTTCTTGGTTGACAACATAGATGTTTGATGGACCTTGACTTTGGCGCATGGTAGAAGGCTCTTTGATAAGCTCAAGGAATTGAGGATCGCATGAAGGGGTTGTAGGATTTGACATGTTATTGGAAGCATCTTTTGTAAGGTCGAGTACCGAAATTTGGGTACATGGTTGATTCTCTGTTAGTAGCCCTTGGATCACAGCCTTCGTAGGTGTATGGATAGGTGAATGAGGGGATTTTGCTTTCTCCCTAACTTTTCTCTGGTTGTATAAATTTGGAAAAACTCTTTTCCAGAAATCATCCAAGGATTCCTGGGTTGTCGGTTTAGAGTTTGGGGAACTCGATGGTGGTGTTGGTGTAGAACTGGTATGTTTTGGAATATGTGTCTTAGAAAGTGGTGAAGGAGGACTAGTAGATGGATTGGTATAGGATTTCCAACTTAAGGTGGTGCTTGCCTTGTCATGAGCATCATTAAGACGGGAAATAGATGTATGAGTTCGGGGCGAGGCGTAGCTAGTACTGGCACGTTTAGCTTGCAAGATTGCCATTTCTTGTTATCTGACTCAGAGTTCTTGAGCAATTGCTATACGACCTTGGGGTGAGGTGTCTAGGGTTAATTGCCATTTCAGGTATTTGAGTTCTTGAGCAAGCTCTTCTAATTCAGTTTTCATCTCCATAAAAACTAACACAAGACTGAAAGGGGTACTCAGAAAGGTGGAAAATTTTTCCTCAAAAATAGTGCAAATGCTCACTGTCACGCATGCGCAGAAACAGATGCGCAGCAAGAATAGGTAAATGCACCGTAAGTCGCTGTAAAAGCGCAGCTCTGGTGAAGTATGTATGCATAGTAACAGTGTGTAAATGCGCAGCGAAAAAGTATATGCGCAGTAAGTCGGTGTTTAAGTGCAACAAGTCGCTGTAAAAGCACAGCCAAAAAGTGTATATGCGCAGCAGAAAGGTATGTATGTGCAGCCAGTCGGTACAAAAGTGCAGCAAGTCGTTGTGTATGTGCAGCAGAAAAGTGTATATGCGCAGTTCTGGTATTTTTTGCAAATTTTTTGGATTTTTCTCTTTTTTGGTATCCTTTGGCTGGAAAAAGGTCTTCTTGATCTGATATTATGAATTAAGTTAGCAAGAAAACATAGCAAGCACAAAGAGTATTTTGTAGTTTTCCATTGTTTTTGTAGTTTTTCGACTCTATTTTGGACAAAAGCAAGCACAAAATCCTAGGCGAGAAATGGATTATAAGGGATTTGGGCCACTAAAAACAAGAGGTATTTAATCTGGGCAACCGTTCAAGTGGTTACACGTGCGGCGGCGCTACTCTCCGTTATGGAGTCTCCCAGCCTCAAAGGGTTACACCTGAGAGGGTTTTGGGGGAGGTTGGCCGTCGGTGTAACATAACAGCACTCATTGCAGGAGGTTTTCACCTCAAGCACAATTTATTTTAAGTGGCTCGGTAGGGCTTGGCGTTAGCCTGTTACCACTCAGGGTCGTTCCCGCTTGGACAAGCGTGCATCCAAGGGCAGGCCCCTCCTAAAGGTTAAACAAATAGAATGACAAGTCTGGCATTTTGATCACCTAGAAGAGGGGAGAGCATAAGCCTATTGTCATTCGCAAGCACAGAATACACTGATTAATCCACCCTAGTTAAAAGATAAAAACTAAATGGGCTAATCTACTCAAACAAAACTTTGAAGTGATTTCAGCAATATCGTAGTGGTTCAGTTTTAAATCCCAAAAAGCAGTTGTGAGTTCAATTTTAAATCCACGTAGCATGAGATTGTTAACTTTGAAATTCAGGTCTCACGATATAGCAATGGTTCATTTTAACTGCAAGATCAGTGATGAGTTCAATTTTAAAACCGCGAAGCACGAGATTGTTAACTTTGAAATTCAGGTCTCACGATATAGCAATGGTTCATTTTACCTTCAAGATCAGTGATGAGTTCAATTTTAAACCTCAGATAGCAATAACTTTGAAGGTGTTTGTAATGCAAGCATGAAATAAACCAGTTACTTCCTCCCTAATTAGGACTAGATGAAGATTTGTAATGAACAACCATTTTACTCTTTCCCAGAAAATGAAAGGTGACCTAATTAGATGCAACTACATGTAACTGAACCCGAGCCTATCCTGCAAAACCGCTCCAGCAAACACCTGCAAAGGGGTTAACGTTAGCAAAATCCTCTAGAAAAGTACTAAAGCTTGAGTCTGTTACAAATGCGCAGCTTTAGTGATCAGATGCGTAGAAATGATCAACAGAAGCGCCGTAATAATAAATGCGCTGCAAGATTGAGCGTATGCACCGTTAAAATGAATAAATGCGCAGTTGTAATGTATGCGCAGCAACAGTCTTCAGAAGCGCTGTAACAGTCAACAGATGCGTAGTTATAACCTATGCGCAGCAACAGTCTACAAAAGTGCCGCAGAAATACACAGATGCGCAGAGAGGATAAATGCGCTGGAACAGTCTTTATATGCGCCGTGGAAATGAATAGATGCGCTGAAAGAACCTGTGCGTGACTCTGTGAGACCTGTACGGAACCTGCCTTCAAAAAAGCTCAAAAATGGTGAAATAAAGGGGCAACAGCCCCACGGTGGGCGCAAAAAATGTGAGGGTAAAATGGTGATCAATCAAATGAATAATAGATGACCCAAACATCAACATAATAGTGAAACAAAGAAGATTCAAGTAAACAAAGCAATGAACAAACACAGCAAACCTCTTCCATTTCGAAACTTCTGTTGTTCGCCTATCACGAATCGTCCTTTCGCAGATGAGATGAGCCCTCAGGAAGTCGATGGTGAACGGCTATGGTGTGATATGCAATGAAGGTGAGCTCCAATGCAACAATGGTGATCTCAAGCTTGTAGATGACAAGTGGGTGCCAAAGGCGCGCTGGTGGTATTTCTGCAGAGTAACGATGTCAAAAGCCTGGATGAATAGAATGGAAGGATGAAGCTTCATTTATAGACTTGGAAGAATGAAAATCAACGGTTGAGAGGAGATATGAAGATCGACGGCTGAGAATGGTTGAGGAATGTGCAACCAGTAGAAATGTGACAAGTGTCCCAGCTCCATGAAAGGGGGGATGTGACAAAATTGATTGGAGAGTTAACTCCATTGACTGAACAGTTAACAGACTTGATTGATCAGTTAGAAGAGTGGATTGTGGAACTGACTGAATTGATTGACCAGTGAACTGGATTGATTGAGGAGTCAACAGAATAGATTGACCAGTGAACTCAAATGACCAATCAGTTAACAGATTTGATTGATTAGTTAACTAACTTCTGATTTGAGAAGAAATAGGCCATGTGGGTGAGAGAAAAATAGGTAATTAAATATTTAATATATTTAATTACATGTGCAACTTGATGAGGTGGACAAGGTGAGGTGGAAAAGGTGAGGTGTAAAAGGTGATGTGGAATTTTGAATTTAGAACTTTAGGATAGAGGAATTAGGCTTAATTAAATAATTTATGATTATTTAATTGTGAAGGACAAATAGAAGAATTTTAATTAAATAAATAGAATTTATTTAATTATGGGATAGTGAATTGATTAAATAAATTTGGAACATTTATTTAATTAATAGAAGAAGGGAATAAATATTTAGAATATTTATTTAGGATGATTTGTGTCATTTTTAGGCGTATACAGCTACAATACATATTTTAGGTACTCAGGTGCTGTCGGAATGCTGTCTGATTAAAGACTGGTGGGGAGAGTTGAAGTGTTGTATTGTAAATCATTTTTAGATTAATACAAACATTGGGCCTCTTTCCTGTGTGGAGTTTTTTACCCAAAAGGGTTTTCTCCACGTTAAACATTGTGTTATGTGTTCATATTTCTGATTTTGCATTTCTGTGAAGCATAGTTTTGTTTCTGTGTTACAATCTCCATTAATAACACACAGTTAAAAATTACAGAAATTTATATTGAATCAGATTTCCATTGAAGTAGTGTTGCTTTCATTTCTAACAAGATTAGCTTAAAATTTTTTCTAAAAGGTGTGGAACAACTAAGTGAACATCTCGGGTGAGTTTCATCTCAAGATCATATTTGGATCGCAAGATATTAAAGTTTCTATTTTTTGAAACTGTCAGAAAAAAGTTTTGAACTCAATTACCAGAATCAAAACTTCTCTAAATGTTCTAAAATTGTCATAATCAATGTAGCTAGTTATTGGGTGATAGATCTCTTCATGTGCTTTCTGATGCATTAAACAGTTCGTCAATCAGACACCTAGATCAAAAGTTATGGCCTTCGGAAGTTGGACCTTCTATTTTTGGGAAATGTAAAACATGTTGGACACATAAAAGAGCTATAAAGGGGAGAGTTACACATGTTGGTGTGTGTTTTGGCACATCACAAGGCATCTTTGATTGGAGATAATTTGGGCACCACTTTTGGGTGGTTTTAGCTCATGGTTTTATAATTACCATTGGCGGTGTACTGTATTGTATCTCCTATATATCATGAACTTGAGATGGAGGTTGTATGTAAGAATCTTATAGATGTCGAATTACCTCCTAGATCTCTAGTTGGATATACTCCTGTAAAAGCTCGTTCTGCAAGTGTATTGTAATCTTCGTGATTCTTGAATAATATATTGGGTGGCTTTGGAGTGTGGGGTTTTTTACCTAAAAGCGTTTTCCCCACGTATATCTTGTGTTGTGAGTTTTGTGTTTGCATTGGAAGTTGTTATTATCTTTCTGTTAATGTGCATCTTAATCTGTAACTGTAAAAGTTAAAATTTGCATAAACCCTTCCTCAGTAGATCAGTGTAGGAAGTGTTTTCTACATACCTTGCTTCCTTTTAGTTGGTATTAGAGCCTGATCACCTTTGGTTCTAGTTGTTGGGTAGAGGTTTTTTGAGCTGATCTTCATTTGAGTGGGAGCTTGTATAGAGGATTTTGAAATTTGCAACATTCATTGTTCTCACATGCTTTGTTAATTCGAAGCACCATTTGAACTTCTTTGTTCTCACAAACTTTGTTAATGTATTTGCAACATTCATCAAAGTTTCAACCTTCTCTAGCTTCATCATGCCATCCTCAACCATATCTCTAATGAAGTGATACTATGCATTAATGTGCTTTGTAGTGCCTCTCATTTTGGCTTTCTGACAGTTTGTTAGTGGTTCTTTTTCATTTAGACATTATGACTTATGTGGATGATGGATCACTTATTTATGCTGAGGATTATGGACCTACTATGTGATGATTGATGATGACATTGTTGATGATATGATTAGTACATGATGTTTTAATCTGATCGGCTATGGGTTAATTGATTATGTAGATTAGCTTTATCATGTTTTATGTGATTATCTGATGTTATGATATCTGGTTGTTAGTTAGTGATGTACTTGTTTATTATGGATACCTATGATCTGCCTAGTGAAGGGACAATGTAGTATTACTCATTCTGAGCACCCTACTACGCTGCGATTCCCTGTCACAGTGTGTGTGTGATATTATATATATATATGCTTGTATACAACACTTTAGTTTGCTGCAGGTTGCAGGTACCAGGCATCAACTCCACCTGAATTGGCAGGTTTGAGCGTGCCTTTATACCAATGGATACTATGGAAAGGAGATAACATGAGGTTCCCTTTGTCAGTCAAATTCTCTATGTGATGAGTTCAATTCTAGATTTCTTCAGTTGATCAGTTGATCTTTTGGAGCCTGTCTTTGAGTCTCTATCAATTCTTTGGTATGTTGTCAGTTAATGATTAGTTGTTATCCCTTGAGTTGTTTTGGTTGGTCTATTACTCAATTAGGTAGACTATTAATCTATTTTGTAAATAGATAATAATAAGTCTTGATATGTTAATATTTATCTATTTCATTAGAAATAATGTGGTATCTGTAGTATAATAAATAATTAATTTTCTTATAAGAAGTAGATTAATAATTTTAATAGTAATAATAATAATAATGTTACTAATAAATAAGTCATAAGTATTTAAATTATGTAAATAAATTTAGTTAGTGTAAACTTAATTATAGTCATTATTTTATTTATAATTTAATCTTGTTAATGGAATGAGTTGTCAGGAATCTGCTGTTGATGGAGATTTATTGCATTTAAATATGAATGGAAGTGGGTTTTGCAGTAACGGGAAATGGAGTGAGTGGATTCTCATAACGGTATTTGGTATAATGGGGAATTTATTAGTGGTGCTATTTTTGTGAGGGAGGATTATTTGAAAGGGGAAAATTTGGAAGATTGGGACACAGATAAAATTTTAAAAAAAAATTTACACAGAGGATTTGAGGAAGGAGGGAGAAATCATCTGGAGGGATTCGAAGATTTGAGTTTCCAGGTATGTAAATTTTTCAATCTAACTTATTTGTTTGTGCATTCCAAATCTCACTATGGTCAATCACTTCTGCAAATATATCAATTGAACTTCCTGTTCTTTAGAGATCATTGTGTCAATTTTAACAAAACTTGATTTCATTGCTATTGCCTTCTGGTGTCTTATATTCCCTGATCAATGCTAAGCTCGGTTTAGTAGTGTCCTCACTTTTGTCATTTCTTTTCTTTCTACTGACCCTTGCGCTGTGCAAAAACAAGTCTAATTTTAACTTGAGCTTGACATTGATGCTCTGCTACTGATGCTCTTAACCAAGCTGCCTCCAATTAGATCTAATTTCTGAACCCAGTAATCCTTTATACAACATTTCGATGATAAATGGTCTTTTTCCTTAGCGTGGTCTCTTGTCGATGTCTTCTCTTTGGGCCATTCTGTCCAGCAGGGGGTGTGCTTATTCACCAAGCCATCTTTGTGTATATTTGGCATTTATTGTTGTAGATGTCGTTCCTCCAGAGGCAAATGCTATATGCGTATAGGATGCATACTTACCCACTAGTGTATACAACTTTAATATCTGACAAAATTTTGCCTTAAGAATTCTCAGTACAACATCACATAGAGATGCCATGAGTTTTTCTCCATGTTGTAATTAATGATTATTGCCAATAAATATTTCTTTTTGTCTCCTGCGAATGTAGCATCCTCATATTAAATGGCGAACCTAGCACCACTCCTTTATTCATTGTTTATTCTTGAGCCAACCTTCTTTGTTAATAAATCTTGTGTTGGAGCCTATGGAATGTCGAATTGTTCTTCCTGTCAAACCCTTTTCCTTAGATTCGTTGGTAACATCATGTCTAGATTTTTAGTGCTGGCAGTAAACTTGGTATCATAGCTTCATCTGCAAACTTGTTGGAGCGCATCGTCATTATTGGAGGCGTCCCTAGGCAATCACCTACTGTAGAAAGCCTAACCGTATTATTCCAACCTATAAGAAATCTTACCTAACATAGAATCATCAAATTGAACCCACGCAATTCAAATTATAATTGAATTCTGTCAAAGCCCTTTCGGTTACTCATTTCCTCCATCTCTATTTTAGCGAATGGGTCTTAGAATAGATTATTGTATTTGGGATATTTAGTAGGTTATTCTGTAATCTGATTGCTGATAGATTGAGCGGAGTTTCAATTAGCAAGTTACCATTTTAGGTTTCGATTGTAGTAGTAACCATTTAATTGTGTATAGTGACCAAAAATTACTTTTTTTTAAATCATTGCGAATTAGAATGTGATATATTATTATTAGAATAATAGTTATTAGCCATTGATATGAAGTAGACAATTTATCTCTGTTATTTAGAAAAGAGATAATTAGGCATTAATATATATATATATATATATATATATATATATATATATATATATATATATATATATATATATATATATATATATATATATATAAATATCTTAATTTAGTATAGCTATATATATGTGTGCTATAAACTCACCTTTCTTTTACTTCATGGCTTTGAGACTTACACAATAAAATAAACCTTATTTAGTAGTTGCACTAGATCATCTTTTTAATCAATTTATATTTGTATGGCTTTTGGATAGATTAATTAGGCTTCTCATGTGTAAACAAGTGGGTGGTGGTTAAATAAGGTCTCCTAAATAAATTGTCTTAGCTGATTTATAATATAAGTATTAGATAGTTATGTTATTCAAGTTAGCTTGAAATTATATTGTTAATTAATTTTATTTCTCTTATAGATTTGAAAGAATAATAGATCTATAGAGATATTCAAGTTAATTTAATTAGTAATATAAATATTAAATCATTATATTATAAAGTCAATGGGTTAATGTTGTTGATTATATTTGAAGTGTCATGACATTTGATTTATCGCTGTGGTATTGATAATTTATTCAAATTATTTGTGAGTTGAGTCTTGATACTACCCATAGTATGGATAAATTTCCTAGTAGTTCTGAGGACCAATTTAAAGATGGTTGTTGACATTTGTTTGCAAGTCATTTAGTTCCAGAGGCTTTTAGTATTGTCTTGGGGTTATGGAGTGCCTAGATGCCCTATGTTTATTTGTGGAAGATTGTTGAAATTGAGCCTTGTTATTAAAATTAAAATTGTGGAATTTTGGTATGCAAGAGGAAGAATGCCTTGCCGAGTCATTGTATGCATGTCAAATTAGTGGTTTCAACTTGTTTGGACTAGGGGTAACTAGATGTAGGTAGGGGAGTGGCTTCCAATGCAGGGCTGGCACCCAAAGTGGCTGTCAGGGTAACCCATCGGAAGTGGTAACAAGTGATAACTTAATAACCAATTTAGGGGGATGGGTAGTTATTCACATTAATCAAGATAATTGGATTCCTCTCTCGTGCCTTTAGTGCTAGTTTAGGCTAAGGGTGGGCTGAGATGATCTATGGATTCTGCATGTGTCAATCTATGGGGCCAACATCTAGAGAGACTGTCAGGGTAACCATAGATGGGGGCCAGCGTCTAGTAAGAGATTGTCAGGGTAACCCATATAGGACCATGCGATGACACTCCATCCTACTGCATTCTAGCTTTCCCATTCTTGTATTCTTTTTATGCCTTTGGATGTTTTGTTGTTGATGTTAGTCATGTCTGAGTTGTGAAACCTAAGTTAGTCTTGCTTCAGTTAGCCCCTTGTTTCATGTTGCTCTATTTGGGACCTCATTATTATCTCCTCTCTCGGGGGGTGGACCTCAGGGTTCCACATGGTCGGGTGGTAGAGTTATTTTCCATTGGTTTTCTTGTATCTTGGTTTGTGTGTTGAGCAGATGTGCCTCTCTAGTTTTCAGTACTGTATCTGTATTTGAAGACATATATTGTACTTTGTGAATCTAGACTTGTGTATCTATGATATTCATTATGTAATCTTGATGTACTCAGACAAGAAAGCCTTTGTATCTATTTAATTATGTATCATGATCTCATCTTTACTTGTAAACGTTATCGTAAAGGATGATGTAATTATTTGTGATGTAACAAATATTGTTAGTTGACTCTATGACCATTCAAGATGAGTTATGTATGTTGTTGATCATTGTTTAATCTCATTAATGTAGTTATGTTTCCCTAGAGATGTTGGTTTTGCTAGATAGTTAATTTGTTGCAATTAGATGATGCTATATCTTGTTATCAATACTTTTACTTGTTTTTAAAAAAAAATTCTGCCTTTTATTGCATAGTTGGACTTAACTCTCTAGGGTTACATGATGGGGCATTACATTCTTGGTCCTGACATGAAATGTCAGGTTCTTTGCTAAGGAGATTACACTCTATCACAATATACTATCATTGCACCCTATTTGAACTCTATATTTGAACACAATCTTTTGAGCCAATGGCTTCATTATAGGTATGAGTAGTTGCCATATACTCTGCCTTTGTAGTGGACAAAGCAACCACAACCTATCACTTGCTCATCCAACTAATTGCACCACCAAATAATGTAAACACATAAGTACTAGTGGATATTTTTCTATCAACATTGCTAGCCTAGTCTAAATCCACATAGCCTCTAATATCCAAAGAATGCTAGTCTCATATTCCATGAAAACATATAGAGTACTCTGAGGTGCCTTGCAAGTATCTAAGCACTCTCTTTACTGCATTCCAATGTGCTCTTTCTAGATTAGACATGTATTGGGAAATAACGCCCACTTCTTGGGCATTGTTTGGTCTTGTATAGACAATAGCATACATTAAGCTTCCAATTGAACTCTAGTATGGTACTCGACTCATGTCTTCCATCTATGATGGGGATGTAGGACAATGTGAGATAGAAATCTTTGTTCCCATCATAATAGAAACACATAATGGTCTAGAATCCTGCATATTAAATCTTCTCAAAATAGTATCCACATACTTACTTTGGCCTAACCAAAGCTTTCTATGTTTTCTATTTCTTCTAATCTCCATCCTCAGAATGTGTCTTGCTGCACCAAGGTCCTTTATTTCAAACTTTGTTGAGAGCTAAGATTTTAATTCTACAATCAAACCCTTTCCTTTATCAATAAACAACATGTCATCAACATACAAGGCAATAACCAAGAAATGATCACCATCAGATTTGAAACACACAACAATGATCAGATTTAGACTGCACAAATCCCAAACTCAACACATATGTATTGAACTTTTGGTACCACATTCTAGGACTCTATTTTAAACTATACAAGGATTTTTTTAACTTACAGACCAAATGACTTTTACCTTTCACCACATAGTGCTCTGGCTATGTCATATAAATTTCTTCCTCCAAATCATCATGAAGGAATGTTGTTTTCACATCTATTTGCTCGATCTCTAGATCATAAGCTGCTACAATAGAAAGAGAAAAAATGAATCGATGTCATCTTAGCTATAGGAGAAAATATCTCAATGTAATCAACTCTCTAAACTTAGGAGTAACCCTTCGCAACCAACTATGCTTTGTATTTCTCAATGTTGCCATCTAAACCCATTTTCTTTTTTAACACCCATTTGCAACCAACGTGCTTCCATCCTTTAAGTAATGGTACAAGGTCCCATGTATCATTATTTTTAAGAGATACCATCTCTTTATCCATGGCTATTTTCTAGGACTTTTTATCATTCACACCAAGAGCCTCTTCTACAGATAATGGTTCGTCAATGTTAGCATTCAAAGAAAATATATATCTCCAATCACCAAGAGAATACCCATACTGTTCTAGTGATTGTCTATGCCTAGTAGACCTTCGAACAAGCTAAGGTTTAGGTTTTTCTTCTTTCTCTGATGATTTAGAACTCGTGGAGCTCTTCTCAACTTCCTATCTTTCTAGGGGCCTTGATTCAACTTTCTTAGGAATAGGTGAAAATTGAATCACATCTTTCTTTCTTCTTTATGTTTTGGCTATTGCATTGTAATAGAAGAAGGCTTAGTTTCTCTAAAAATAACACTTCTAGAATAAATTACCTTTTGTGCAACATGATCCCAAAGCTTGTATCCTTTCACACCATAATTGTATCGAATGAAGATACATTTAACAAACTTGTTATCCAATTTTGTCTACTTCTCCTTTGGCACATGTGCATATTCCTCGCAACCAAAAACTCTTAGATGTCTAAGTGAAGGCTTGTGTCCTAACCATGCCTCCATTAGCATCTTATTAAGAAGAGATGATGTAGGAGACTTGTTTATCAAGTACTAGGCAATGGCTACAACTTCAAACCAAAAAAAATGTTCTAGTCTAGCACCACTCAGCATACTCCTAGCCTTCTCCATCAAGGTCTTGTCCATTCTCTCTGCAACTCCATTCTATTGTGGAGGATACAGAGTTGTCTTCTATCTTTGGATAACACAATCTTTATAGAATATTTCAAACTCATTGAAACAAAATTCATTGCCATTACCTATCAAACATTTAATCTTCTTTCCAGTCTACAACTCAACCGTTGCTTTAAATTCTTTAAAACAACAGCTTTATTCTTAAAGAAATAAACCCATGTCCTACTAAAATCATCAATAAAAGAAACATAATAAACTAATTTACCAATAGAAGGAACATTAACTGTACCAAATACAACTAAATGGATAAGATCTAAAATACTAGAAGACTTATGAGAACTTGAGTAGAATTGAATGCAGTTTTGCTTTCCATAAATACAATGCTCACAAAAGTCAAATTCAAGATTATAGTCATCCAACCCATTGACAAAGTTTTTATTTTTCAAGGTCCATAGACTCTTATCTCCTATGTGGCCAAGTCTCTAGTGCCATAACATGGTCTTCTCTATAGGCAACTTTGATTTAGTAGATAGAACACCATTGGGTACCTAAAAGCCATGACCATTTTCTGAAGAGGAAACAATCTCTTTTTCTAGTGAAGTAGTCTTTGATTTAATTATAAATGAAGTGCTATTGCAGTTAATTGTGCATGCATCATGTTGGTACAATGTACCCAATATGCTTCCTCTTGCTATCACCATAGCACCTCTCACCATTTTCACACCTACTTCAAAAAACTGTACATAGACACCTGCATCTATTAGCTTGCTAACATATAATAAATTTTTGCTAGTCCTGTGATATGTAAGACACCATCAAATCATCTAACTCTACCATAAAAAAAATTCACATGAATACTTCCATGGCCAACAATGTCAAGGAAAGAAATATCACCCAAATACACCTTACCACCATCATATTTTTCATACTTACTATACTAGTTTCTGTTAGGAGTCATGTGGAAAGATGCACTCAAGTTAATCAACCATGCAGTACCACCTGTATGAGTGGCCAAGGTTGCAACAAAAGCATCTCCATCTTCCTTTTCAGACTCATAATCAAAATCTTGCTTCTTCTTCTTTTTCTTCTCTTCTTTATAGTCCTTTTGAAAGTGTCCAAATTTGCCATAGTTCCAACATATCACCTTGGACTTACAAGGAAATTTTGATCTCCCCTTATTCTTGGACTTAGAATGGCCATGTTGCTTCTTATTCTTGCCTCGTTCTTTTGGTCTTCCTTGAATAGTCAAATCCTCTTTGGCATTCATAGAGACTTTTCTTCTCATTTCCTTAAATAGTAGAGAACCAACAACATCCTCAATCTTCAAGGTGATTGAATTTCTCCCAATGGCCATGACTAGGCTATCCCATGATTCTAGTAATGAACATAGAAAACTTTGGCACCTTTTTTCTTCATCCATCATAACTCCAACTGAGGTCAAATACATCACCAACATATTGAAAGTTTCTAGATGCTTAGAAATTTGTCCACCTTGTTCCATTCTCAAAGACTACAACTTCTTCCTTAATAAAACCTTATTTACTAGAGATTTGGCTTGATATATCTCACCTAGCTTCTTCCATATCTTCTTCAAAGTGGGTTCTTCATGAACATTTATCAGAATTGAGTCTGCAAGTCATAGTCTTATGAGACCTTTAGCTTTTCCATCCATTACATCATATCTTGTAGCCAAAGTTAGATCCATAGGCCTTTGAACATTATCATCTAGTGCATGCCATGGATCCTGATCAATTAATAGATCTTCTATCTTCAGCTTCTACATTTCAAAATTTGTGCCAAAAAATTTTTCTACCTCAAATTTTTCATATTTGCTCGTCGTCTCTACTATCCTACAATACAAAATATGAAATACTCTGCAAAGTCTCCCACTCAAAACTTGATTAGCTCAAAAAACCCTATACCCAACAAATAGAACCAAAACTAGCTAGGCTTTGATACCACTTGTAAGGAAGCAAAGGTGTGTAGAAACACTTCCTATGTTAAGCTTGAGAGGAGTGTTATGCAAATTTCAATTCAACTATTATAGAGATCTCAAGAAACACGTATGAAATAACATAAACAAAATAATCATAAATTATGACACCATGATTTACGTGGGGAAAACCCTTTCGAGAGACAACCCCACACTCCAAAACCTACACAATAAATTATCAAATCTTGAAACAGATTACAATAGACTTGCAATGCATGTTCTTACAGGAGTCTTCACCTCAACTCAATCCTAGAGGAATTTCGGGAGCATTCCAACAACATATAGACTTGCAAAACTAAACTCTCACAAATGACTATCTAAAAGCACCAATATATAAAAAATTACATTGCAATACTTCTCAAAATAGCCACTTTACACCTATCACAAAAATCTTCTATTTTTGGTTCTTACTATTTTCTTTTCCTTTTTTTTTTGTTTTTATCTTATCATGCAAGGTTGAGACACTTTTTAATTTTTAATTTTAAAACATTTTTCTAACATGGGGGACAAAAGGGGGTCAAAAGTGGCTACTTTTTCCCAAAAATTAGCTAAATCTAAACTTGGATCAGTAATTTGAGATGCATGCACTCAAAATTTAAAGATATGAAAAGGAAAAGAATAGTACTCTGAAACTAGTTTCTAAACTACTATTTTAAAAAAATAGTTAAGATTAAGAGGGTGAAATGTTGTGCCCATACAAAAGTGTTCTTGTTTTTCTCACTAAAATATAATAATGTTTGATGTGTGCCCCCCTTTTTGTATTTAGTACTTTTGTAAACTAATTGGTAGAAATATAGCTAAGAGTGAGTAGTACAAGATTTGTATTTATATTTTTTTATAGAACATTTTTTTGGGTGATTTTTCAAAGTGGATGCATAGACTAAAAATTGCATCACTAAGTATGCAAATCACATAAATTACACAAAAATAATTGAAAAATGTAACTTTTTTAATGCATAAAGAATGAAGCATAGAAAAATATTATATAATTTTTAAAAATTTTTGATATAAGTAGATCAAAAGTTATAAAGGAAAAATTAAAATATATGTATTTGAGGAATATATAAACATTAGTAAAAGGAAACAAAAATAAATATTTTAATGTATTCCAAATAGAAAAAATTATATGGTTAGAAAGTTAAGAAGAAAAGCGACATTTTGATGGTAATTTTGTTATAAAATGAGTAAATTTGATGACGTTGACGTTTAATGACACTATTAAAGATGAAAAACATGTATGTAGGTGGAAACTTAGAAATCCAACCCTTTTATGGTTGTTATCCAGGTCTATGCTAAGGATAAAGGGGTGGGAAAGAAATTTAAACAAGTACAACATGATCACTTTACATAACACGACCAAGTTATGTAACACACTTGTGTTTTGTTAAGGTGAGCACATTTTATAACATGATCACATTACTTAATGTGCTTGTGTTTTGGTAACATGCTCACATTTTTAGAATCATAAAAATTTTGACAAACAAGTAAAAAGGCATGAAACTCATGATTTGGTCCCACTGCTCTATCTGGAAATGCTTTCTATGCATTTTTTGTGACATTCAGTGACATTATTTTGTTTTATATCACTAAAAATGATTGATTTACATTGGAAATCAATAATTCTTCAACCATTACATACTTTTTGTTTACTTAGGAGTTTTAGTTTTCAATTTTGTTCACTATTAACATAAATTTAATAATTTGTTAATTGTTGTGACTAATAATCACTTACTTGTATTTTAAGAGTCTATTTTTTATCATTATATTCTTTTTATAAGATCATTATATTTTTATGTGATTGACAATTTTGATTAAGATATATTGATAATTTTTGTGTATTAAGAAATAATTTACAATTACCACAGGAAGGAACAAGTAGAGAACACCTGACCAAATTGAAACATACACATAAAGACAAAGGGAGCACATGAAAAGGCTTTGTCATATGCAAAAAGTTGGAGTTGAAGGTACGTCAACAAAACCAATTAGTATGAATGTAGAAACAAGTCCTAAATCACCTATTGAAATAAGAAATAGTAAAATTTTGATTGATAATGAAACACCAATTCTTGATAATATTTCAATTCCTAATTTAGGAATTATACCAAATAATCAATCTATAAGAAATAAACAAAATATACCTTATTATGAAATCCAAGAACATAGAACAATTTAAGAAAATATTAAAAATGAACAAAATTTACCTAATATAGAAAACCAACAACACATGCCAATAAAAACACCACCTAAAATTATTTGTAAAAAACCAAAGTATCCAGTTGAAATTGATGAAAATATCTTAAACACAATGTCGTTGATAAAATTGTATAACACACTTGTAGAAGAACAATGCTAATAAAATATGGATAACATTTTTTGAAAGCTTGAATGAAACATGAAGGTGCCAATTATTTATTGAAATGATAAAAAAATATTTAGAGACACTATGAAGATCCTCAATAATACTGATGGTGAAAAACTATTGTAAGAAATCTAATTAATGTATACCAATTAGTAGGTTCAACCTCATGCACTAAATATAGTAATATTCCCCAACATGTTCTTACATCAATTATAGTAAGCAATGAAACAACAAGATCTCATTTAGTTAGAAAAACAAGTAGATCACTAAAGATAAATAGAAAAACACTATTGAAATCCATCGAGAGATGTGAAAGAGTTGAGGATCCCAATACAGTTAAACTATGGAAATTCTCATGTAGACTCCCATGCAAAGACAAGGTTGTAGTTGATGCCTTGAGAGAATTAATTGAATAAATATTAAAAAATAACATGAGTTTCACCTAATCAAAGAGATGTTATAAAAAGGAGAATTGGATCTCAAAATTGTGAACCACATCCTAATTTTTTTTTTGGCTATAAATCAAACATAATTTTATCACAAGTTTATTAAGAGTTGTCCTCAAATAAAAATTATTCAAAGGTATTAAATTTTGATATGGCCAAACATTTTTATGTTAAAATAAATCGCTCACGCATTACTTGTTGTTGTAGGGTGCATATTGAATTTTCCATTCATTATGATATTTTTCATCATACATGTGTTACTTTGCATATTAATGATGTTTTACAAGAATGTATGATAGAAGACCCACCTAAATCATCAAGAGAATTTATTTCAAGTGTGTTATGTGAAAGAGTGGATGGATAATTTTTTATAAGAAATCATGTTTGAAAGGATCATGTATTAATTGTGGTGGCTTGCAACATTTTAAAAAATGTATACATAATAGAGAGCATGTGTAATTGGAAAAAAATAGTGAGTTTTAGAAAATACATGTTAGTAACATATGAAGTTAAATATGGCAAAGAGTTAAAGAAATGTGAGTTAGTGAGTAAAGATATAACTATAGCCAAATTTATGAGATCTCAAGAGAAAATAATGTATGAGTATGTGATGTATACACACAAAGCTTGATGGTTGGATGAGAAATGCAAGTTATGTAAGGACACATTTCCTCTTGGTAGTATTGTGTCTATTGTATATTTTTCAAAGAATTATGAATTACAACCATAGAATGAAGTGCAATCTCAGTACTACAACTCTAATCATGTTACTATTTTTATACATATAACATTCAATCATACACCTAACATCATAGAAAGAAGATATAAATATATTGAGGGAGTATCACTTCTATATCAATGATGATCAGACTCATTCTACTGAGTTTGTGCAAGATTTCTTTCAAATGTTTTATGATAATTTAAGTGACAGAAACATATAAAGCCATTTCAACTAGATAGATTGTAATAGAGATATCATAGTATGAATAGATCATCTTAATCATACCTTTAGGTCCTCCTACAACCTATTGGTCTTCATACTGATCAACTTCATTTCCTAAGCAAGCAATTACTACCAGGCTAACCCCTCTTCAAAATTTAACCCCCAGAATAAATCCTATAGAATACTACACCATGGCTAAAGAAGAATCCCTCTTCCCAATAGGTCATGGCCAAAGAAAAGGAGAGTAAGGAATGCCTACTTCCATGCCACCTTCCCCACTTAATTCACTCCATTACACTAGCTATTTTTAGCCTCCACAACATGTATGCGCCTTAATGGAAATGTTCACCATTCGTAGTGGTTACTATACACAAGGGTTTAAGATAGAATAGTAATAATAATAATAATATCATAAACTTGCCACTATCAGTTATAAATTTGAAATAAGATCATGCTCTTTATACACTATTATATCTTATAATCAAATCGACTTTAGCTATATTTTATTATTTGAAATAATAACATTAATAAAAACTTTAACTTTGTGAATATTAAATCAACTAATAGTATAAACCATTATGACTCCCTTTGAAAACACCTAGCATGTTCCTAGACATTATCAAGTATCATCTATAGTTGTATTATTGACTTGCATAAGTGTGTGTGTGGTTCTCAGACATTTTGGTTCAACCATCAACTAGTCACCATCTATCATCCTCTCATAGATGATACTCTCCCTCACTATGTGGGTAGAGAAAATATTATCCTACATCCACCTCGTATCCATCCATATGGTAGTTAGTCCATTGAGCAAATAATTCATAATTACAATTGAGTGAATATAAACTGCATAAAATCAATTCCTATATCATGAATATTCTATCAAAGTAACAAAGTATCGTTTATTCTGTTATAATGTGATACAAAATAGATTAATAAATATAAAATCTACACAATAATAGTTTTCAAATAAATAACCAAAAGGGAGTATGACAGAATTATAGCAATGCCTAATTTCTTACTCAGAACTAACATCAAACTAAAACTCATGAAGCATACCTTTTTGGGAAGAGCTTCCTCCTCATCTATAGCAATGCAATCATGCCAAAGATTTACAAGAGGATCACCACCACCACATGCAAGCATCTATGTCTTCTTACCAACAACCAAGGCATAGATTAAAGTATATGATTACAAATATAATTGATGAAGCTATCAAGCATCATCATAATTGTTATAGACAAACTCTTTACAAAATGAATTTATAAGACAAAATCTTTATTGTTTATAGACAACCAAATTTTAGATAAGTGAGATATATGAAGCACATTGAAATGGTGAAATGTAAGATAAAACACACAAACTTATGTTATACACAAGGAGATACTAACATGGAACAAAATCCTACCACATGGATATAACACACATAGATCAAGAGCTTGCAATTTAGAGTACCAAACATGAACAAGAAGCAAAGAAAGAGAAAAGAAAATTGAATGGGGCCTCTAAAACATCAAATTTAGTTTCATGTGTGTGAAATGGAGACAAAACTCTAAAATAAAGTACATGTGACAATAACAACATAGGAAAGGAGTTTGTCCATGAAAAAACATTTCATATTATGCACAATTATTTGCTTGAAACATAGAGGCAAGTTGTAGTTCACCTTGTCCTAAAATAGTAGACAAAAAAAATTCATCATAAATGTTGAAAAGATGACAAACAAAATAGTATCATTAATGTTAAAAAGAACAAAGCATTTGCATTTGAAATTAGGTAAGAAATTAAGAGGATGAGCAAACAATTCTACTAGAGGAAATAAAATGTATCCCCAAGAGTTAGGGATGAAGCTCACGATACACTTGTACTATGGCCTTCAAAAGTCTTCAAAGATGACTCATCTAATAAGACCTGCCATAGATCTAGTTCTAGGTCACAAGGCATTAGATAATTATCTTATAACATCAATACTAGCATGACATTAACATTACATTAGTAGTTGCATATGACTATAAATATTGTATGATTACTTGACATGTCTTTGATCATTATTCTAAACTATTAAATTTGATGTAGCGACTTGACATAACTCACTTAATAGGTTTTCCATTGTCAAAGTTATAACTAGAGCTTACAAAAAAAAAATGCCCTCAAATCATTGCGATGAGCGAGAATAAACAATAAATTGACTCGGACTACTTAAAAAAGAGTTGCCCGGAGATATAGACACGACAAAATTTGATTTGGTATTCCTTGGTAGGAAGAGAGCAACGTATCTGTCTAACCAAACTCAATTTACTAAACCACGTGTCTTCCATTTTACCTGTAATTCACACCTACTACTCTTCCTCCATCTCAACTATTTATATCCCTCTCTTTACTAAATTCCTTCATCACCTTCGCTGTCTTGGAGTGTCTGCTTCTGCTTAGGAGGTAGTCCTATTCATTCTGCAGGATTCGCGACTAAAGGAAAGATGGTAGACGTGGAGGCAATCAGAAAGGCGCAGAGGGCCGACGGTCCTGCTTCCGTTCTCGCCATCGGAACGGCTACTCCTCCCAACGCAATTGAACAGAGCTCTTACCCGGACTACTACTTTCGCATCACTAACAGCGAACACAAGGCCGAGCTCAAGGAGAAGTTCAAGCGAATGTGTAAGCCCACCTACTATTCCATCATCAGTTAATCTGGTGTGATGCATTTTCGTTTTAATGATTGTGAATTGTGTTGATTTTGCAGGCGAGAAGTCGATGATAAGGAAGAGGTACATGTATCTCACAGAGGAGATATTGAAGGAGAATCCCAACGTGTGCGCTTACATGGCCCCCTCGCTGGACGCTCGGCAGGATATGGTGGTGGTGGAGGTGCCGCGCCTCGGAAAGGAGGCAGCTGCGAAGGCCATCAAGGAGTGGGAGCAGCCCAAGTCGAAGATCAGTCACCTCATTTTCTGCACCACCAGCGGCGTCGACATGCCCGGCGCTGACTATCAGCTCACCAAACTTCTCGGCCTCCGCCCCTCCGTCAAAAGAGTGATGATGTATCAACAGGGCTGCTTTGCCGGCGGTACTGTTCTCCGAGTGGCCAAGGACCTCGCTGAAAACAACCGTGGAGCCCGAGTTCTGGTCGTCTGCAGTGAGATCACGGCCGTCACCTTCCGTGGCCCCTCCGACACTCATCTCGACAGTCTGGTGGGGCAGGCCCTTTTCGGCGACGGTGCGGCAGCAGTGATTGTGGGAGCAGATCCCATTCCTCAAGTAGAGAAGCCCTCTTTCCAGCTTCTCTGGACTGCGCAGACAATTCTTCCCGACAGCGAGGGCGCCATTGATGGCCACCTGAGAGAGGTCGGCCTGACATTCCACCTGCTAAAGGATGTGCCGGGGCTGATTTCGAAGAACATTGAGAAAGCCCTGGTGGAGGCCTTCCAGCAGTTCAACATCTCCGACTGGAACGAACTCTTCTGGATTGCCCACCCGGGAGGACCGGCAATTCTGGATCAGGTGGAGTCCAAGCTGGAATTGGATCCCAAAAAGATGCGGGCGACCAGGCATATTCTCAGCGAGTATGGAAACATGTCGAGTGCCTGCGTGCTCTTCATTTTGGACGAGATGAGGAAGTCGTCTAAGGAAAAGGGATATGCGACCACAGGAGAAGGACTGGACATGGGCGTTCTGTTTGGCTTCGGCCCGGGTCTCACCGTGGAGACAGTTGTTCTCAAGAGCGTTGCCCTCCAGTAAAGACTGCCGGTAATCACAGTGTTTGCGAGTGCGTCGAATGTGTGGGAGTTTGACAGCGTGTTTGAATGTTTAAGCCTGCAAGGTTTCAAAACTTCGCGGGGACGAGTATTTATTTGTTTTAAATTACAATAAATTTTATGTTGTAAATCAACCTTTTAATAAAAGTTGTGAAATTGATTCCTAGTAGGTGCCGTGTGGGGAATATTTTGCGTCTCAACAACTACATAGGAAAGAATGAGAATTTTAGTTAAAAATTGGATGGAAAGTTCAAATCGAAATAATGTTCACCTAATTATAGTTAGGTTAAAGAATTGGAATGCACACCAACCACTGTATTAGCATTGCAATTTTAAGTGGTGCAAGGGATGTAGCAATAGGAAATTTAAGGGAATGTTAAGATGATTAGGAGAAATTGAACAAATAGGAGGAATCAATGTGATGAATACCCAAAATACCTAATTTAATAAAAGATTTGAATTTTTTACCTTTCTCACCTAAAACATCAAGAAAGTCAATGAAATATACATGTTCAAAGGGGATTTAAGGTTACGTTTGTTGTAATAAATTTACCTAAAGTGGAAAAAATAACTCTTGTATGGGAAAGTGTACATGCAGAAGAGATGATGTGTTCATAAATTACATTGTACCTTCATTTTTGACATCATAAATGTCTTTGTGCTTTTATTTGCCACCACATCCTCCTCTATCAAAGCACTCTCCATCACCACACCTAGTTGCAATGTCATTCATCTAGCTAGAATGCCACTTCTCCTATCTACCAAAGTGATCAAAGTACTCTCCACATTTATTATTCAATCATATACTCCATAAATATCAGTAGTGTCATTTATGAACACATTAATTGAACAAACACTACCAACACACATTTACAGATTGATATAATCAAGAATGGGATCTCTTTCCATCTATTTATTCAAAACAAGCACAACAATGATAAGTAAAATAAAGTCCCCTTCTACACAACTAAGTAATACAAATCAAGGTGGAAGAAGATAATATTGGTAATAATCAATTTTATCGCGAAACATGTCTTTGAATAAACATGTCTTTGAATCTAGAGCTCAACAATGGAAAGCCTATTGTTTAACAACTTGAGTTTGACTTCCTAAATTAATCTTTTTTCATTTGATTTCCAAATATTAAATATACGTTTATTATTTCCAATTAATCTTAATTAATTTGAACTAGTCATATATACTTATCTAATAAACAAAAATTATAGTCTCCTAAATCTATTATATATAGAAGCACTATTTTTATCACAATATTAAATTAAATTAGTAGAAACTTTAATTAATATTTAAGAGTTGGATGAAATAATTTAAAAGAGAATGAAATATTTTAAAAATAAGGTGAAATACTTTAACAAAATTTTAACTTCATATTATTGGTAATTAAGTGCTCAAAGACTTTTTTTGAAATAATTATTCAAAATTCAAGATCCAATAAGTTTAAGGAAACATTTCATAATAAATATTTGATTAGAACAATACATTAATTAATTTAAACTTATACCATTTTGATCAAATTGAAAATGATATATATATATATATATATAAAAGAGCTAATACATATCAAAACAAATAGAAATGGAGCAGGAGCAGGAGCACGAGGGCGAGAATGCAAATTTGAATTGTGTGAATAGGGCAACCTGGCAGGAAGAAGGCGATCATGGAAAGTAGGAGGATTGTTAGTTTTTCTCTAAGGCCAATCACCATGGCTTGCTTACTATCGACCTTTCGAAGGATGCAAGAGAAGACATTGGCATGCTGGAGGAGCTGGTGATTATTTGTCATTTTATTGGTAAGTGGGTTACTAGAGGAAAAATTAGGGCATGGATTTCAGAGAATTGGAAAACTTAGGAAATAGTGAAATTTCTACCAAAATGGTTCTTTGTGGCAATTTTTATCTCTGCAGAAGATCAGGAGAAGGTGTTGCAAGGAGGACTTTGGATGATGGAGGATATGCCACTCTATATACAAAAATGGCATCATAATTTCAATCAATTAAAATTAAATCCCTATGATCGCCTGATATGGGTTCGGCTATATAACTTACCAATCGATTATTGGTCCAAATACTATCTTGAAAAGATGGGTAGAACTTTGGGTACCTTGGTTGACATGGATGATGCTATCGTTGAGGTGATTCCTATTTGTATGCTCGCTTCAAAGTTGCCATGATTAGACAAATCCTGGATGAAATTCAAATTTGTGTCGATGGAGTGCATTGGTTGCAAAAGTTTGAGATAGAGGAAGAAAAAATGTTTTGTCTAAGATGCAAAAAGTATGATCACAAAGAAGAATATTGTAATGTCAAACCAAAAACTGCGAGTGTCTGCATACAAAGAAATCAAAACTTAGTGAATAATGCCCATCCTCTCAAGCAGAATAAGAGAAGCAATGGTGTTTTGGCTTCAAAGCAGGGTGGCAATGATTTGGGCCCTTTGATTCCTTCTCTTGGGGTTGTGAATTTTAATCCGATACAAAACAATGGTGGAAGTTGCTCAAAGGCGGTGGGCTCAGGTATTAAGAAAAATAATGGAGCTCACAAGGAAGATAGGACAGAGAAAGATCATGGACCAATTTTGGTCACAAATTAGTCTCTTCAAGAGATGAATGAGGAGAATACAATGTAGAGCATGGGAAAGAAGGATCTCGAAGAGAATTGTAACACCCAGTTTAGTTTTCACCCTAAAAACTAAGTTTAACCAAAGGTAATAATTTTTTTAAGTTTAAAAGCAAAAAAAGATAAATTGTTTTTCATTTTAAAACCAAGAAGATCAATCATTGACTAAATAATAATCATGAAATTATAAGTTATACAAAAGGGGTCTAACCATCTACAACATTATACAATATGATGATTAAAGTTACTTAGAACATTTTCAAAATAGAAACTTACCAAAGTCACTGCATCTTGATTGTCGACCATCCAAATTCAAGTCTCAGCAAGCCTCTAGAATATAGAAGAGAAAGTATCTTCAAGGAGCTTAACCTCCAACCACAGACCGTCAGTCTCCTACACTCCTTCCTATCCGGAAGTGGCCCTACCCTACTCAAAGAGGATAGACTTAGGATAACCAATGGTGTTATCCATTTGAGTACTGGTGTTGTGACCTATGTAACTTGTTATCATGTAATCCCCTAGATACCATCTAGTCAAGCATGATCACTCCACAAGCTACGCCATCCAGTCATGGTGAACTATCAATGCACTTGAGGCACATGCACTACCTTGGCCAAAGGATTTGAATATAATTAGCATTGTGTCAATGCAAGTAGTAAGTTCATCCACCCCAACTCGACTTGAATTAATCGCAATCCTACAGTTTCCTATGTATAAGTTTAATATAATGACCACGATAACCTCTTGGTGTTCCAAACTCATCATGCATTAATGTATGGCAGTTAGGTTTACTTCTCTCTTTTTAGCTCATGGAGACATTTTCGTCCATATGTTAAAAGAATGGGATCCTAGCTTACCGGTTAATCAGTTAATGCTATAAGTTTATCAGTTGATCTCTAAGTTCGTCCACTGCTTTAAATTATCCAGTCAAGAGAGGACACTAAACTTAACTAAGTAATTTCGGAAGGGGTTTAACAATAAACCAATTATAGAATTCAAGTATTTGAAGACCTAGAGTTAAAGTTTAAAGACTCTTAAAAGTCTTCTTCGACCTATCGAATCTTTGACATAGCTTAATCTTTTATCATACTAAGCATTTAACAATCCTAACTTGTAGCTTCTATTTGCAAGAAAAATGCATGCAAGTTTAAACTAAACACTTAACTATAGACTCATTGTGTCTGCTCTAAAACTTTATTATCTAACATGTTCGATAGTTTAGACCAATAATAACTCTATACCCTCTTTCAAAGACACAATAGTTTGAATGTTTTTAAAGCAGAAAGAGTTATATACAATAAATAAATGGACTATAACTAGTTATCATTCGTAGCAAGAAAAGTATAACTCTATGGTCGACCAACCAATTATAGATTTAGAACTTGTGGAAGACTGAGTAGTCACACATACAACGACATACATTCCACACCATTGTTCCCCATTTGACGACAAGATACACATTCTTCAAGTCTTTCATTAAACTAATTGTTTTTGGATATGACAAGACCAACCGTAAATAGTCAGCAGGCCAACTGATGACATTTCCAACATCGACCAAGGTTAGACTACTGTGGCTTAGGATATCTTTATAGCTAGCTTTCGACCAAAACTCAGTCTACTATGTGCTCTTCACATATCCATATGTTTCTAAAGTTAAATGAATACAACAACACAGTTTAAATCGACCATCGAAGATGCTTCGCGGAACAAGTATGTTACAACTGTGTGGTTTAAGACTGCGGTGTGGTTCAAGGAACAAATAGCATTGTTTTTGTTTTGAAAGAAGTGAAAATATACAGGTCTTAAAGTTGGTAACTAATCCACATATTACATCATCAAGAAAATACTAAGTTCCTTTGTATTACAAAGTGGAGCCAATCCTATTAAAACATTCCTATTTAACCATGACAGCATAGAGGAGAGATGAAATGGAACCTGAAGAAAATCTCCAGTGACTACTTATAAACTGGTCCAAAATCTCATTCTTTTCTTACCTGCTCACATTCTCTTCATGCTCGGCCTCCTCTCAGCTTCTTTTCTCTGTTCTCTATATCTCAAAACTGACTCCCTACTTCCTCTATATCCCATTCTCCCAAGAAGAAAAACTAACTTCCCCACTCCTTGAACCACGCCCTATCAACTTGGTAACTACCCTACATGGCTAACCATCTGCCTCCTTTCCGTGACCACTACACAGAAAATGGTTTGGTTTCCCACTAAATTCGTAGCTGTTCTGCAAAGTGGAGCTCAACATTATGCGAGGTGGCAGTTTTTAGTTTGGACATGATTCCACACTACTCTTAACTGATTATGAGTTTAAATCAAATGCATAACTAGAAATAATGGCTGAGAAGACAACCCATCCATAAAGTTTAAAGCTTAATAATAAATAGATTGTTTTGGAATAGAAGACATCATAATAACGACTATTAAAATATAACTAAATATAATTTTGTATATTACCATTACAATATGACCAATGGTATTACACTCATCGGTCTCAAGATTTAAAACATTATTTAAACCTTTTATTATTCGATAATAGCCCATAAAAGAAACAATTCTACATCCGCTGAAATCCGCAAGCAAATGTTTACATCATATGCTTGTAGAGCTTTATGACAATGATGACAATTGGAGCGTAAACACAATACAAGGTTTGGGGTTGACTTATGCACAACTTTTGACTTTTACGCCGAACCACTAATCAAGACACGACATACAACTCATTCTCAAGTGTATACATTTATATATATAAACAAAATATATCGGTCGTCCACATTTGATGACATGATTCAGAGTATTACGACACCGATGTCGATTTCCCATACTCATTATGACAACTACGAAAGGAAGAAAGACCTATTCTTGCAAACCTTGACATTCTCATCCAAAATTGACTTAGCCCGAAATCAATACTTAACTCAAGGCAACTAGGTTTATCTACCTGATGTTCATTTTCAGTGGCAAGCACCCATGGGTTATTCCAGAGTCTATTCTCTCTTTCTCAAAGATACTTTCTCTTCTTCTTTCTTCTTGGTGAACATGTTCCATCTATTCCTGTCATTAACAATCTCACATCCAATTTGTGGTCAGAGTACCAAAGTTCTGATCAAAACACATTTACATCAAATCATTTCATTTTCATATTGAAAAGACATTTTAATTCATAACATCAGATTGATCATAATCAAGTAAAAATCCATGATTTCATAAAATTAACCTTTTCTAATCATATCATCATTTTCTATGATGTTAAAACATATCCACATGACTGTACTATTTAAGAAAAGTAAATAGTAATATTGAATCCAAAAAGGGGATGTAACAAGAATAAACATGAAGGTTTTGATGGTCCTGATAAGGGATTGGAAAATGTAGAAAGCAATGATGATTTGGAGGATTTGGACTCAAAGGTTGGTTTTTTAGATAAAGATGAATGAGGGGTGGTAAACCCTAGGCATATTAGCCAATCAACAACTAGGCTGTTAGGAAAGTCCAGGAAGGGAGGGGTATAAAATCCAATAGACAAAGGAGGGAAGATACTGCGTTAGAATTAGGTCTGAAGAACATTAAAGACTTTTTATCAAAATCCATGGGAGCCTCATCCTCCCTTGGAGGAGAATGAGGATCCTAACATGGAACGTCAGGGGTTTGATGACCCCTGACAAAAGGTGCTTGGTAAAGCACCACTTGGAGAAATTGGCAGCGGATATTATCCTATTGCAAGAAACAAAAATTTTCAAGAAGGAGGGATTATGTTTTTAAATTTTTGTAAGATTTGGTTTGTTCTTTTTCTGGATGCTTCAGGGACTACTGGAGGCCTAGGGATCTTATGGTCTCCTAAAAGTATGGATATTAAATTATTGGAGTCAAATCAGAATTCGATGATGTCCTCAGTCAGATGTTTGTTGGTGAATTTGGAGTTTACTTTGTTCAACGTATATGTACCCGCAAAAATGAGGATAAATTGCATGTGTGGAACAACATAATAGCCAAATTAAATCTCCTGAACAATGATAAAGTAATGATCGGAGGGGATTTCAACGCTATTTTATACCTCAAAGAAAAGAGTGGAGGCCTAAAAAAGATCAATAAGGTAATTTTGGATTTCAAAAATTTCATATCTACTGCCAAGGTGGTTTGGTAGCTACACTTGGACTAACCACAAAGTGGGATTCACAAATATTTTAGAAAGATTGGATAGGATTTTATTAGGCCATGGATGGCTAAGAGGTAACTATATTTGTGAATCCTATATTCTCCCTCTCTCAGTTTTAGACCACTTTCTAGTTCAACTGGATGTCAAATTAAGAAAAAAACCTACAAAAGGTTACTTCAAATTTGAAAATATGTGGTGGCACGATCCCAACCTTCTCAACAATCTTGAAGAATGGTGGAAGGAAAGTGATATTTTCAAAGGAACAACTAGCTTTTGTTTCATAAAAAGATTAAATTTCATAAAAAATAAACTAAAACTTTGGAACAAGGATTGTTTTAAAAACATTTTTGTGGAGAAGGAAAAAGTGGAGAAAGAATTGGAGATTCTCAATGAAAAAGTTATTAGACTCAAAATGTTTTCTGATGACTTCGCCAGAGAGAAGGAATTGAAAGAATGGCATGTTGAGATCCTTGCTAGAGAAGAGGCATTTTGGAGGGACAAGGCATGGGAATTTTGGCTTAGGGACGGGGATGCGAACACCAAGTTTTTCCATGCCTCGGTGAAGAGAGGAAGAAACATGAATCATATAGAGACAGTCATGCTTCCTGATGGTTCAGTAGCCAGTGATAGAGAGACTGTTGAAAGTAAGGCCATTATGTATTTCAGATCACTAATGGGTGCTCGCCGCTCGCCATATGGTTGATGGAGGTTGGGATGAATTGGTGATATCATCCATTCCCAATTGTATTAGGCATGAGGAGAACATAATGTTGAATGAGTCATTCACAATGGAGGAGATAAAATTTTCTACATTCCATCTTGGTCTAGAAAAAACATCCGAGCTTGACGGGTTTCCAGCTAGGTTCTTCCAATCCTGTTGGCATTTTTTGGGTCAAGATGTTTGGCGATTGGCCGAAGACGTCAGAAACAGGAAGAAATTTGTTAAGGACCTGAATAACATGACCATTGCCTTGATTCTGAAGAATCTAGATTGCACAACATTCACTGATTTCCAACCTATTTCATTATGCAACACCATATATAAGGTTGTGGCCAAGGCACTTGCAAATAGATTAAAGAATACTTTGGAGAAGATAGTCTCTATGGAACAAAATGGATTCATCTTGAGGAGAGAAATCATTGACAACATTATTATTACAATGGAAACATTGCAAACCATTTCCATAGAAAAAAAAGGTATGTTAATTAAATTAGATGTTAGTAAAGCATACAATAGAGTTCATTGGGACTTCCTACTGGTTGTCATGAGGAAATTTGGTTTTCATGATAAGTGGCTAGAAATTATTTTCACTTGTATTTCTACCCTTGATACTTTGTGATTGTCAATAGGTCTATGTGTGGATTCTTTGATACCACCAATGGATTGAGGCAAGGGGATCCATTATCGCCCTTCCTTTTCATGATAATGGTCAAAGCCATGGGATGTCATTTCAAATGAATCAGAGAAAAAGTCTTTGGAAAGGTATCAAAGTAGCAGATGGGATTGATCCAATGTCCCATGTCCAGTTTGCAGATGATATGGTATTATTTGGAGAGGCCTCTTTGAGAGAGGCCGAGGTGATCAAAGAAGATATAGACAAATATTTGTCTTCTTCTAGTCAAATTCTCAATAAGGAGAAATTAGAGATACTTTTTTCAACACTAAAAAGGTTATGCAAAAGAAGTTCTTAGTTGGTAAACTACCCTCTAAACACTTGGGGATCCCTTTATTCACCGGATCTTATAGATCCTCACACTGGGAAGAAGTCTTAAGTAACTGCAGAAACAAAGCCGTAGCCTGGAAGAACAAGTGGCTCTCTTTGGCCGGTAGGATCTTGATGATCAAATTGGTTCTCTTAGTTGTGCCAATTTATGTGATGTCATGTTTCAAAATGACAAACAACATGATATCAGGGTTGGAAAGCTATTTTAAAAAATTCCTTTGGGAAGGATCAAAGGATAACTGAAGAATCCCTCTATTAAGCTGGGATATAGCTTGTTTAGGAAAAGATAGCGGTGGGGAAAGCCTAAGAAAAATGAATGCACAAAATATGGTGTTGGGTGCAAAACTATCTTGGAAAATGTTCAAAAAACTGGGGAAATTATGGTGTAGAATTTTATAGAAGTAGTTAGATGATGATGATCCAAGCAGAATCTTAACTGCAGCTATCACTGGCAGTGGGTCAGCTATTTAGAAATTCATATGGGAATGTAGGCATGTCATCACTGAGAATTTAACATGGAAGATTGGGAACGGGAGGAAAGACAAGTTTTGGATTGATTCTTGGAATGGGGAAGCTCCCATCTCTAGTTTTTTTTAGTTGAAGCATTAGATTGTTTCAGTCTCCAGAGAGCTAGGGGAAACAGTAGTTGATTACATGGTCAAAGCAAGCGGCAAGATTGGAGAATCCTTCAAATGGATATCTCTTGATGGGGTCTCGATTCCTGTGGATGCCAAACATGAGTTAACCAAGATCCTTCAACAACGAAGATTAATGTTGTCTGATCAGAATGATGAAATCATTTGGTGTGGCTCTAAATTGGGAAATTATTTGGTCAAGCTAGGATATGCAATTTAGAATACTCATTCGCAGGAGGCTGGTTGGCCAAAGACCCTATGCTAGAACCAAAGCATCTTGCCTAAGGCTAGAGCTTTCTTGTGGACAATGCTACATAGGAGAATCCTAACTGGAGATAGGTTATGGTCAATTAGATTTGAAGGTCCAAGTATGTGTCCTATGTGTAAGGAAGATGATGAAACTGCCAACCACTTGTTGCTAAATTGTAAAGTAGATTCACAATGTTGGCACTGGCTAATGCAGTCACTTGGATGGGTCTCTACGAGACAAAAGGATTTACTTAAATTTCTTGTGAGTTGGCCCAAGTTTGGCACATCTACTACTTGGGGTGATATTTGGATGATTGTTCCTTCTATGGTGGTGTGGCACTTATGGAAGGAGTGTAACAGAAGGATCTTCTATAAGCAAAGTCTGAAGCTTGAAGATATTATTAGGAAAATAGAGGACAAAATCTATGAAGTTTCCAATGAGCATAATCAAAAGAATAAGAGGATCAAACTTTTTACACTGTGGGATGCTAGCATGCAGAAGAAATGGGGGGGCTTGAGAAAACCTTCAAGAAACATAATGAGTAAACTAAATGGTTAAAGCCAATAAAGGGGAGACTCAAGCTAAATTTCCCTGGGGAGCATGTCTGGTCATTTTCAAGAAAATTAGGTGTCACAACCAATAACGAGGCTGAATTAGAGGCATTGGCTAGAGGCCTCTAGTTATGTGAAGAAAAAGGTTTGAGAGACATCGATAGTGAAGGTGATTCTCAAATATGCATCAATGCAGTGAGCAAAAAATAGATTCAAAATTGGAAACTGAAGATGTGGGTTGAGAAGATTTGGAGGATTCTTGAGAATCCTGGCAGTTGGTCAATCACTCTCGTTTATAGGGAAGCTATTGGTGTATAACTCACATGAGTTATTCCTAACATAACCATAGTTAGGCGGTTTTCCTCACATGTGGAAAGACTAAGTCCTCTTGTTGAGTCGCTAGTAGATGTGTCGCCTCATAATCGACACATAGCTACTAAATTTGAGGGTGGTTGAACCTTGAGCTATTCTCTTGGTTTCATTTTCGCCACCTTCCCTATTCTCGTGGAGTCTTGTTACTCAAACTTCACCTTTTTATACTGCTTCGGTTGTGAATCATTTTAGTTCGTTTTCAATACATTGCATTTGTGTTTGATCTCTAATCCATTGATCTTGGACTTCCACTCACACATGGTATTAGAGCTCAATCTGGCTCACATGATATCAGTGAATATTGCTCACACATGGTATTAGAGCGAGTGGAATAGCATCAAATCATTTGCTCGTTGATTGCATCTCCATTAGCGAATCTCTGCAACCTCTTTTACATGCTAGGCTCCATCTGGCCTTTTATCACTGCATATCAAGGAGGTAAATTTTTGTTTCAAAGCATATTTGAAACGGGTTTGTTTTTGCAGGTCATAATCGTCATTGCAGAGCTCATCGACCCTCACCACAGTGAGGTTGAATCATTGCTAGGAAAGCCTTACATAGAGGCATTTTTCTTTGGTTTTCATGCCTCACATAGAGGCCAATCTATATACTGTGAAGTGCCTCACAAAGAGGCTGAATACAGTGATTATCTCTCTACCTTTTCAAAGGCTGAAATCACCCCCGTCGTTGCATTCAGTCGACGCCTCCAAGAGGGCCGACCCTCTCACCAAGTTGCTGCCACTCTCAGTGGGAATTTCACCCCTATCTACAGTCGATGATTGCTATCTCCAATTGACGCTGACCTTGTTGTGGCATTATTTTTTTGCACATGCAAAAATTGTAAAGGCCATAACTTTTGCATACGATCTCATAATCGAGTCGTTCAAAAGGAAAAATTGCCTAATTTTTCGTCCTCTATCATTCTAGCCTATCAACACACTATCATTATAAAGTGTCAAATTAAGCTAGGTTTAGGGTTCTTAAAAACACTTCTTAAATTGCACGCTTGTTGGGAGAGAAACAAAAAGGGAAAGTCTTGTTGTATGATGTCATGTACTACTTATAAAGTGCCTCTTTAAGGGGGGTAAATAAGTAAGAAGAGTGTACACACAATCACCTTCTTCTATCACAAAGCACGACCTTAAAATTGAGTTTAAAACTAAATTCATTCATCAACTCTAATATTGATAAAAAGAGATAAAATGCCACCATCTAAAACAAAGTTAAACCGACGGGTCATAAGTTCAGTTGTTGGTGATCATATGTCACCTTTTCTAGAAATGTTTATAAAAATAGAACCTTGTAGAATCTACAAGATTTTAATGAACCAAAAGTATTATGATGTCGATGGTAAAGGCACAGTTGAACTAGGGAATGGTATTCTAAATAATGTATACTACATTCTTGGTTTATTTAAAAATGATCTCTCAGTATATGCACTTACTGATTCTCAAAAGATGGTAGAATTCACTGTAGATGCTTCCCTCATTAGAGAGTCCAAAGATAGAAAACTAGTTGCAGTTGGTAAAATCTGCAATCTAGAAGCCTGCTTCATATTTTCACACTTTATAGCTGATGAAGAAGAAGTTAACTCAGATCCTAGTATCAATTCAAGGCTTAGCTCAGATGGCTCAAATTAGCTGATTATTAGGACTCCAATAAAGCTATTTTGTTGTACTTACCCTTCAAAAGGTGTCAAATAAAAATCACTTGTGTAATCAATCATGAAAATTGGGAATTGTATATACACTAAATTATAAAGTGTAATGGGGGGAACAATCACTTCTCAAAGAATCACACTGATTCTTTATCTCATTCGCATGTGTACATATGCACATCCTTTTATCAGTCTTTAGTATACCAACTTCTGTACACATTGGAGATGATTTGTCTAATTTTCTGAATATTCAAAAAATTTAGAATTTACAACATATTTTGCTTGGAGAATTCTCAACATCAGCATCTGTGGTCTACATCAGCATCATCATCATCTGGAGGGGCCATCTAAAGTCCTCTCTTTGTTTTCTCTCTTTAGGAGGAAAGTTTTTTCCCATAGGGTTTTCTTTCTTTCTCCATTTTATGAGAGATATTTTGTAAATGAGTACCTAAAATGGTGCACAGCAGGGACTCATATTTAATAAACCCACCTAAGCTATGCTTAAGGGGGGGAGTTGGTGTATAACTCACATGAGTTATTCCTAACATAACCATAGTTAGGTAGTTTTCCTCACATGTGGAAAGACTAAGTCCTCTTGTTGAGTCGTTAGTAGATGTGTCACCTCATATTCGATACATAGCCGCTACATTTGAGGGTGGTTGAACCTTGAGCTATTCTCTTGGCTTCATTTTCTCCACCTTCCCTATTCTCATGGAGTCTTGTTCCTCAAACTTCACCTTTTCATACCGCTTCAGTTGTAAATCATTTCAGTTCATTTTCAATACATTGCATATGTGTTTGATCTCTAATCCATTGATCTTGGACTTTCGCTCACACATGGTATTAGAGCTCAATCCGGCTCACATGATATCAGTGAATATCGCTCACACAGAAGCCAACCGAGTAACTGATCTTCTGGTGAACCTTCAAGTGAACCAAGATGAATTAGAAGTTGTTTGTGATACCTCATGTGTGGTCAGATCTTGAAAAGATAGTTTCAAAGGAGGACTAATGTTTCTTTGATGGGGGGATCAAAGGACAGAGTAGAATTGGTGTAACTTGTTCAAATTTTGAATGTGATGTGGTCTCTTGGCTTGCACACATTGGAAGGAGTGACAGTAGTACTTGGGGCAGATTTGTAGACAAAGTGGGTGATGGAAAAGATATGGATCACCGAGTTGTAATCTTATTTGGGATTCCTTGAGTCCTTTTTGGATTCAAAGGACTATAGTTTTGATACCAATTAGATCACCAGCCTCATGATGTAAGGTGGAGATTGATTTAAGGTCCTGGAATAGATCTTGATGTGCAGGGAGACACATTGGGAATGTCTTAACCAGCCAGTGCCTTGTAAGTAACCGGCTGGTCGACGTTCGTATGGCACACTGTTCCCAGTAAAAAATGGAGTACGAACCGTCAAAATGGAGTGCAGGTCAAAATTTCTAGTTAAATGAGGTATTAGTTTTTGTCGACGGTGGCTCCTGGTCGACCATCCGTACAGTCGGTGAGTTACAACTCATTGGTTGTTTACATGAGGTAGACGCATTGGGCATATCTGATATCTTCTCAGGAAAGATTCTCACTTAGTAGAAATGTCAAGTTTTACTTCGATGATGCCTTTGGCTACATGCTCAATAGGAAAGATTATAAATAGAGGCCAAGTGATAGTTCTTCACCCATAGAGCAATGGTCGGGCGTCACCACTTTGGTCAAAAATGCAAATGTGAGGATGACAACACTGATCAGCAGCTGAGAAGGCTTTTCAAATCTAATGATGCTAAAATCAGGATGCAGTCAAAAATATCATTGGGCAACAGGTGTTCCAGGATGGTCATACACATGATGGAGAGTTAATAGAGATATTCTGCACAAACGTTGCCCAAGCCACAGGTTTTATCCATTGGACTTCAAGGTTTTCCAATTTCTTGGTCAACAACGAGATACTTCAAGATGTCATGAAATCCATTCAGAAGATAAGCATTAACCTGAAGAGTGGATTTATTGGTGGATTCTTTGATGATAAAGTAGTTAAGAAGAAGCAAAATGTAGTAGAAGCGTTAAAGATTTTTTAAGAGGATTTGGAAAAGTGTGATATGTCTGCTTTTGCAAGTTATGTTAGTGTTTTTGGAGATCTATTCTCAGCTCAGCAAATTGAGTGTATTAATGTATTGGCAGATGGAATAAACACTATCTCGCATGCTATGTAATTTCTTTCATATATATATAAACTACTTACTTTTAATAATATAAAAATTAATTGTTAAAAAAATCTCACTTAATGATTTATCTTATTAAACAAAACTTTTGTCGATGACGGCGTGGTTTGGTGGTTAAGTCGCTTGGTTGTAGTGGCAGCCACCAGAGTTCAAACCCCCACTGGGCCAACGAGCTCGCAAGGCTTTACGCCTTCGCTGGGCCAACAAGCTCGCGGGTTTGAAGTGTTCTTGCTAGGGGATGAGGTCCCCCATGTTGTGGCCTTACCGGTTCATTGCTCCGGGCAAAAGCATTCCTGTGGAGCCAAAGGGCATGTCGTACCAGCGTCGCCAGTCATGTTAAAAAGTTTACCAGGCACATTTAAAAAAAAAAAAAAAAACTTTCATTATTAACATTGAATATTCTTCAAAGGACTTAAATTTGATAGTTTAACTATTTAAAGTGGCCTTTTAAATGTGAAAATATATTTTTGCTTTTAAAAAATATATCACAAATCTAATATATATTTTACTATGATCTTATATAATTTTAGATGGTGTATTAAAAAAATTGCCTTTTATAAGATACAATTTTCTTAAAATTTTAATTGTATTATATAAAGAAAATGGATAAATATGGTCATATAGCCATCACATTTAGGCCCTTTTTCACCAAGGAAATCAAATAGATCACTTTCCCTGTGAATGGAAAACTATCAAAAATAGAATGTGATTTAATAGATACCATATGCCATATGTAGTACAAGAATGGGTACTAGAGAATATAGTGGGGTATGACCCACATAAATATAGTTATGGTACAACATGTGGTGGCATGATTGGGAGGGCCTCTAGTAGGGGAAATAAGATATGAACTAGGGAGAGTTGGAACTTTGATATGCATTAATAAACAAATATAATATCTAAATTATAACTTGAAGTCTTTGAGTTTCTCATTCTGTCTAAGGAAATGTTGATTTAAAAGGCTAAGTGGGGCGATGATAGCCTAATTTCCTAAATTTTCTATAATATTTTGGTCAAAGAATGTAAACCTCTATTTTAACACCGAAGAGGCAAAGGAAAGCCTCATGTTCCTTTCTTTAAAATCTACTATAGGGGAAAGGTAGTTGCAGTTATTAGACTTAAACCAAGGGGTACATAACCTTGAAATCCCCTCCGACTGCTCGTACAAATATTGTTTGTTAAAATTAAGTAAAGTCTAGCTCTAAATTTGGACACCGAAGAAGATAGATAAAAATATTTTGACTTTAACATTTATAAAATAGACTATGATTTGTAGGACTGAAGTGAATCGTAGATGTTGAATTAATAGACTTAGTTCTAAATATTTAATTTAGCCATAGATGCAATTGGACAAAAGCTGAAAGAAGATTTTAAGAGACAACTTGTGAATTCGCATGTATTTTTCCCCCAAATTTTGATAAAATAAGAAATTCTTTGAAATATAGAAACAAATTAGTTTTTTGGTATTTTGTTATAGGAATTCCCTTGCACCTAGATGGACAAAGGCTTGGAGAAGATGTAGGTAATTATGTTGGCTTACATTTAAACTACCATCTCAACCACTCAAGACATATAAACTCAACACTATCATGAAAGGGAAAGGAAATATAAACCCATCTTAATCATGGGAAGTGGATTTTCCATACATTTTATAAAAGACAAATATATCTAGAATATGTATCATAAGACTTAAGAAATTAATGGACATGAAAAACATGTGTAGTACTAAGAAGAGTAACCTCAATAGTGCTTTAAATCTACAAGAAATAATGAAAATGTATTTATTAAACATACTTCTATTCTAGTTCTTCATTTTTTTGTTCTTCAATCGACTATTCAACTGATTATATTTGCTTGTAATTATTCTTCTACATAATCATTGAATTCAAGTGTATTTAAAACTACACTTTGGGTGGTGATCTAGGGTGGCAATAAAGAAAGCATGACAATGAATAGTAGCACATGAATTAGAAGACATGAATGCATTGAGATGCTTGCTAGTAGTAAATATTTTACATTTACACCATCCCGTACAATATTTATGAGAACTAAATAGGCCAGGATATGTCATCGTCTATGAGGATAGATATGGAAGAGGAGCAAATCTGAATTAAACCAAATTTTGAAAGGACACAAGAAAATCACATTGGTCTTATACATGCCATAGTGCTCATTATTTTTTGTCATAAATCACAAGGGCTCATTTGAAATAATTCGAAGAAGAACATAGCTGGCAAATTGTATTGATTCCTATTAGCAACGAAATGTTTCATGGGTGTTTCCAAGCAATCAAAACATGGTAAATCGACAATTGATAAACTTTATATTGGCATGAGACAAGTTTTTTGGAGGCTTTGTGGACTTGCAAGTCCACTTAAAAAGCATATTAGCTTATATGAAATTACTCAAAATTTATTAATGAAAGTAATTTAAAAAGGACAATTAACTTATGAAATAATATTAAAGATTTTTTAGTAATTGGGAAATAGGTGAGTGTATAGTTAGAATGCACTCTTTTTAATGAAGCTTTATAGGAAATCAAGATACTTTATTTTGATGGTGCCTCTTCACATAATCTAGGATTTGTAAGGGCAAGAGTTGTTATTCGAGATTTAAATGACCTTTTCATTGAACTTAGCTCCTCTATGTGTATGAAGGCAAATAATGAAGTTGAATGAGAAGTGATCATTGAAGGTCTCTCAATGGCTTCCTCTATAAGTTGCAGAAACTTAATAGTGGAAAAGGACTCTCTAGTTGTTATTCAAGGATTGAATAAAATGGTGAGTCCTAGTTGAAAAAGCAAAAGTTTGTTGTATGAGATCTTGGCTGATTGCAAGTCAGCTCACAACATACTTTTTATTCATTGTTTCTAAGAATTTAATAAATTCATTGATATTCAAATTTTTAATCAAGGCTAAGTTTTGTTGATCCTCTATTTAGGGTTCAATTCTAATCATATTATTTTGTTAAAAATATATTAAAAATAAATATGGTAGCAACTATATTTAATAATGACTACGCCCCCTATAGTTCATTATGTCCCATTCTTATGTGGACCAACTGATGGCTTGATTCTTAATATAGGAAGTTGACTTTTTCCATGCATTTCACCCACACATTTTGGATCGAATTTATTTTGTGTCAATGTTCTTCTAGGCATTGTTACAGTTGGTTTTGGTGGGGTTGCAGCATTTCTTCTCAATTTATTTTGGTTAATTGATGGCTCATCATAGAACTTTGAAAAAACACGAGATCCTTTTTTAAGGGTATGGTTTTTGATAGGTGTCCATGTAACATTTTCTATTACCCTAATTCCAAAACCCTCAACCTAGTGAAGATCATCCTAGTGATGCAAGATATCAATAACAATGCTAAGGTGCACTCAATGGCTTTAATCTTGGTGGGTTTCCTACAAAATTTAGAAGAGTAGGTGCTAGATATATAGGTTAGAGAGTAGGTGGATCATATTATTTTAATTGTACATGAAGCTCCCTCTTTGTCTTTTTCTACAAATGTAGGTTTTATGATGGAGGTGGCAAGAGGACTGAAGGTTTAATAGATGGAAACAATATGAGATCTCAACATGGTCAACAATGAGCTTTTGGTGAGCTATACAATCAACTTCAAGAGGTTCATGAATTATGTGTTGCTTTGGAAATGGTTGTTAAGGACCTTGTCATGACTCACAATAGAGCCAAGCTACAAATCATGATCTCATTTACCTTTCCCGGGATGCTAAAGGAGGAGGTGTTGGGTTGTGTAACCAAGCATGGACAAATCATCCCGAGTGTTAAGTTTTAGCATCTAGAGGATTGCAAAGGCAACCAAATGACCAACCCTAAAGGAGATATAATGGCAATGGTAGTTTGTGAAGGGTCATTTGGCATGGTGATGATTATGCATGTGATGTTGATGGTTAGTGTGTAATATGGGTAATAAAGCCCCTAGCATTTATTTGTGAATTTAGGCTATCTTTTTTCTATCTTGAAAACCAGGGTATAATAGGGATCCATCTTGATAACTAATATGTTTATGTTTATCTTTTGTTATGTGTACAAAGCTTCATTCTCCCTTAGAAACTTATAGGCATATTAGGTTCTACTAGTCCTTTAAATTGAAACTGATAATTTTGTTTGTACTTGATATTCTTCCATAGACAAACGCTCCAATAAAACTCTCAATAATCTATTAAAAATTTAAAATTATATTATTTAAAAATGTCTATAAGAATTTTAAAAATCTTAATCTTGTATTCCCCTCATTATACGAAAGCTAAAAGCCTTGATTTAATTTTCTACGTAAATGCATGAGTTAGGTATGGGAATATTCCATGTAAAATTGGTACATTAAATTTCAAATTTCAAATCAACTTAATAGATGTCTTCATATTTATAAAGGTGAGCAAGATAAATATAATTAAATTATATGGAAAATTGTATTTTGATTTATTTTATATCAAAAGAAATTATTTTTAATATATACAAATTTATAATTAATTGAATAAGATTATGTGAAAAATAAAAATATGTTACAATGTTATTAAGGGTATGGTGTATTGGTCAATTAAGGTATTATTATAGTAGATATTAGGATTAAACAGATTAGTCCATAAGAAAGAGAGATATAGATCATAAGAGTAGAACCATGATGTTATTATAGGAAAACAATAACATACTTGAGATTGTGATCTCAATGTTGAGAGTGCAAATTTCCATTTCTATAAGGGAATGGAAACTTTTCATCTTCAAAAAGAACTAATTGTTCTTGGCAAAGATAAGAGATGGCTTGATGTGGGTATTATAAACATGAAATTGTCATTTAATGAGATTAAGTTCCTATAATATTCATTATATTCTCAATATAATATTTAGTATATTTTCAAATAATTAAGAGACATGAAATGAAATGAATAATCATTCTTTTGTTTTATGTCACTGATCTTATCTAATGTATTTTTGTGTTCATGAATGCCATTTTGGTCTATTTTGTTGTACTTTCATGAGTGTTTTTAGTCATAGAGGGCCACATCACTATTATCTTGCCCATGATGGGGGCTCCATTGAGGGCCACATACTTAGAGATGCATGATTCATGTCTAGAGATTCACATGCACCTCAAAGTGGGGAAAAATATAATGGTAAAATGCATCCTTGATGCATTTCCCCATTTAGTTTTGTGCCTAGTTTAAAGAAAATTCTTGATACATTTATATAGCTAAAAATGATGCATTTTTATGCCATGTTGGGCTTGTGCAAACATAGACTTTCTTACACCTAGCCCTATGCTTATTTGTGCACAATCCTAGTCTAATTAACTTATTTATCTAATTTTGATCATTAATTCAATCCTAATCCATAATCTAATCCTTTTAGACATTGATCCAACATGGATATTTGACCCAAGTCATGTCTACAATTGTGAGGTTGTCCTCATAGCTGTGATCTTGATCCAATTAACTGCAAAATCAAAATAAAACATTTTAACTGACTGCCCACTTTTACACTTTGGACCCAAGGCAACCATACACAAATCTTTACAATTTGGTGTTATGTTCATGTACAAAAATATATCAATTTGTATCCATTTCAAGAGATCACAAAGACATGAATTTCAAGAAGCTCTCAATACAAGGACATTTAAGAACAATCATTTTAAAATTTATGTGCATATTTAAAGTGTGTTGTCTCTTAAGGTATTTTAAAATATCCCTCACTTGACAAAATAATCTAAGAGTGTGAAAGAGTATCATTTTTTAGCAATCTATTTTCTAAGAGTTCACATGGAAGAATCCACAGATCATTAGAGATTGGTATCACATGCATAAAGTGAGTTTGCAACCATGAGCTAGATCCAAAATAGTGAAATCAACCCACCACATGGTAGAAAAGAATATTGTATTTCTCATCCATACACATTATTGCCTAGAGGCCTTACAAATTTTGAGGTACATAGATCTTGCTATCTTTATGAACTGGGACACATTCTTCAGTCACAAAGCCAAGCAATCTCTGTCTTGATTTATTACTATTTATCATGTGATTGTACTTTATATCTAATATTTCCTTATTTGATGCACTCCACTATAACAACTCTTTAAATCTAAATTCATTTGTATTTAGTTACTTTATTTACTCAATTAACCAAACTGCCCTTAAAACATTCTACTTAAACATTATCCAATTCAATGACTAAACAGTCAATAGCAATTTTACACCTCATCCATAACAAAAAGTGATTTAAATATTTATCCTATTTTTATTAACCAAATACCTATATAAGAAGACAAATAAGATATAAATATTTAAACTTCAGAAGAAAGTATAATGCAAAGAAAGAAAGTATAATGCAAAGAAATTGACTTGTATAATGATTATATAGAGTTCCCACCTAAAACATTTCTCACAGTATTTATGCACAGAGAAGGCTATTAAAACACTAAGAACAGTAAGATCCCCTATTTCTCTGTGTCGGCTGGCAATGAGTTGTCAATTGAGATGTCAGGTGTTGCCGCAGGTGCTTCTGCAATTATTTTTCTTACAGACAAACCACTTGACCGACAAATACGCTGCAGATCAGTTCCTGTATAAACCAGATGAAAACTCAGCATAAGAAAAACGTAAGCGATGAAATGTTTGATACAAATACTCCTACTCACTGAGAGCTTAAATTTGACAGTCGACCTTGCATGTCAAACAATTTTTTTTAATGACAGTTATCTATTCGATGGTGCCCTTCGAATACTATGACATGCCTTAGTATAAATAAATCATATTAAAGTTAAATATATATATCATCGTAATCCTATATAAATTTTGATAGTTTGTACAAAATCTCTCCTTTTATATGATACAGTTTATTTAAAAGTTCGATTGTATTTTACAACAAAAATGTCTAAATACAACTATACAACTGTCAAATTTAAGCCCACTAATGTCAATATTAACCATCCCAGTGTGTACGCCATTTTTGTGTCTTAAGCCCACTAATGTCAATATTAACCATCCCACTGTATACGCCATTTTTGAGCCATCTGGGGTTCGTGAGACTTTTAAAAAGCATAAACTAAAGTTAAATAATCAGGATAGTTAATGTTAATTTATTTTTTAAAATTTTGTTAATATATCTATTTAAGCGTTTAAACCATTGATGTGTTCGTGTCAAAGTATTAGTTATTTGTAATTTATCAAACTTTTAGATATTTATTATATTTTTTAATATATGGATAAAAGTTACTATTTCTATGCTTTTTATTATTGTATGGGATTAAATACTTTTTTGGCATGATTTAGGTTAATGATTACACAAGTATATAATGATTTATTTATTGATTTTAATGAAGATGTGTTTGTTTAAGTTTTAAATTGAAAATGAATACTCTTTATAATGTGGATATTTTTTGATGTTCCTTATTGTTTATCTACTATGTTTAAATGTACAAATGAATGTCTTTAAATACCTTGAGATGTAAGGAATAGTCACAAATGGGTATAAAGTTGGCTCCCAATGGCCAATAGGAAAGGGAGGGAGTTGACAATTTGAATTTAGGGTCAATCCTGAGTGGCTCACGATCGAACTCTAGCATTTTAGATTAACCCAACATAGGGAAACAAAAAACTTGAGGTTAAGGATGGATGCATGGAAGTCTAGGCTGATAAGGGCAATTGTGTCGAAATGGTTGCACATCAAAGTGAGAACAAAATGTAATGGCACTAAAAATTGCATACCCATGTCCTTTTCTCTTATGTTTTGGGCCCATTTCAATTTGACTGCCTTTATGAAATAAGAGGTTTACAAGTGGCATATTCTTGCATGAATTTGAGTAATGACTTAATCCTATATCAATCCCATCATAACTCATCCCCCAAAACTGATCCAAATCCCTAGATCTCCCATTCACCATTTTTTCTTATGTTTATAGGTGTTAAATTTACCTAGGTCATTTTTGCAATCATAGATTTGATCTTCAAACCTAGTGCATGTTTGTGTTAATTTGTGCGCTATGTTGTTGTATTTAAATATGTCCACTTTCATTTACAAATTTCAAATTTGGACTTTTTGTGTGCTATGTTGTTGTATTTAAATACATTCACTTTCATTTAAGATAATGTTAGAATCATCAAAGAAATCAAATAATAATTAGAGAGCATTGTCATAAAGCATAATTTATAGCATAATCATCCTAGGCCCACTACATGCTTGCTTGTTATATTTGATTATTGTTCAAAAGCTATTGAATCAATCTGAATAGGGGTTTGACTAAGGAGAATATGACCCTCACAATTTAATAGATTCTGAAAAATGTTTGTAATCGTAAAGCATTTATAACATACATTATCCTAGACCCACTACACACTTGCTATCTTTGATCATTGTTCAAAATCTATTGAATCGGTCTAACTAGGGGTTTGACTAAGGAGAACATGACTCTTGCAATTCAATAGATTTTGAAAAGTGTTTGTAAACACTAACAATTTATTAATACAAATTAGACATCAAAGGATCAAGGTGAGCAAATTTTAATTATCAAGTTTCAACCGGTTCATGCCAATTCACTTTAACAAGCACATGACATAGACAATAAATTTGCAAATCTTTAAATTTTAAGAGAATGATAAATTAATTCTCCACATCTTTAACATTATTTTCCATCTCCAAGATCCAATTAAATATTACATTCAAACTCATTTATTTTTTTATAAATTAATTTCAAACATTTATAATTCAAATCCTACTCTTAAATCTAAAAATTAATTATTTATTTAATTTACCTAAATTATTTATTTATCGGAGTAAATTTTTCTACCACACTTCTCCATCCTCCTCTTCCAACCAAACAAACAAGGATTCAAAACAAAACAAACAGGTGCATATTGTTTGTTATTTGAGATATCCAAAACCCAAATAACAATACTTTTAGGTAACCAAAATATTATCAGGACAAATTCAATAGTCGGGGTTGAGGTGAAATTAGAACTACCTTCCTCAGCTGCAAGCTTTGTGAAGAGATGGAAGATATTGGTGCAAGATCGTTGACATGATGAGGAACAAAGTTTCTTGAGAGTCTCCTTCTCATCCAGAGCATCAGTAGACAGACCCACCATCATCTTCTGGAATCCACAAGCATTAATACACTCCTCAGATTCTATCCACGGTTTGATGTGTGTGTCTGCCATTATTTTCGAAGTCTGCAACCCCAAAAACGTTTCAAAAAATTTGAAGAATTAATAGTTTATACAGATGGCTAAAAATCTAGAATGCAAAGAAGCTTCTTATTACTTGGCATTTAAGATTGACCGTTCCATCTTCAAGGGCGTATTTCTCCAGAACGCATCGATTTCCCGTCGAGGAAATTGCAAAAGCACAGTTATAAATGACAAGTTCTTCACATTGTAAATTCCCTGTAAACAAACAAACAATGGATGGAATTAGTTTATTGGTAAGATGACAATACATTAGATGTATTCTCTTTCAAACCCATTTACCGTGGACAAAATTAAAGGGCAACAGCAGGAAGATGAGCAAGTAGCGAGAGAAAAAGAGGCAGAGATCCATCCTGTGCAACTGCTGCTGTTGTCCCTTTTCAACTTCTCACATCGACATGGTTTAAGGACGTCATAAAGACCGTTGTATAGAAATTTCAGTTGGTCGTGACGGTTATTTATTTTTCTAGATTATTTGACAGACAAACTTATTTTAGATTTTGTAACTAAACGCGATATAACACAATACATCATTGGTCGACATCTGTTAATTGTAATTTTCCCGTCTAGCATTAGATTTGGAGGATCTGCTTAAATCGAGCCATGGCTCTAGGGCTATCAATATATATTCTTTCGTCGTTTCGTTTTCATTTTTTAATGAGGTGATTTTGATGGATGGGATCTCTTCCTTATGGTTATTTAGTTGGGATGAATTCTAGTTTAGCAGTATGCTTACTCATCATATTGTAATCCCCTTGTTCAAAAAGCGCAGAGATGCGGATATCTATGTAATTCAGTTGTTTCCATAAAAAATATTGATGTGGGCTTTGTATGTCAAAGAACATTGTAAATATATAAGTGCATACCTTGCCCTTTTTCTCTCTACTTTATACTTATTTTAGTATTCTTGTAATGCTTCTACTTTTTGAACTTATCATTTAAATCTGTTGCATCCATGTTTTAGAATAGGATTGGTCCTTCCTCTTAATGTGTTTCCTTCTTGAATTACCTGTTGCACCCATAATCTAATTGTTGACAACTAATTTGAGATGACTTTATTGTAGCTTTGTGTATTGTCTTGTTAACCATCATGTTAGAACTCATAAGATTGATCCTTGCCCTCGTGTTTTTTTATGTTTTGTTATCTTGGTCAAGTTCCTGGTTGTACATTCATGGCAAACTAGTCTATCAAAGTCTGAATGAAGGTCGAAGAAATTTAATTTTATTTGTACCTTTGTGTTATGTTTAGTTGTTGACTTATTAATGGCAGTCACCATTCTTCAAGTGACCTATTCCTCAATATGGGTTAACTAGTTATTGATATCTAAAGGTTGGTAGACTAGCTGTGGCTAGTAAAGTACTCATTTCAAATCTATTGCAAAGTCCATTTCATCAACATAAGATATATCTAGCTTAGAGTTTTTGCAAGAGATGATGATGTGTGTTTTTCTTATTGGGCTAGTGGTGAAACAAGTTCACATCAAGGAGTACAAGTGACAAATCTAAATGAATTCCTTTTTAGCCCTAGGATCCATGGCCATGTGACAATATTTTATTGCTTTCTATAGACTGAAAAATTACATTTTCCACACTTTGATGATCTACTAATATTCCAAAGTCATTAATCTTGGAAATTGTACACTCAAAAACATGACTTAGTTGCACGGGGCGGTCGAGTCATCTTTGACATAGCACAGGGACCCTCTCCTTGCCACGGGAAAACCTCCATGTCACTTTCACTCTCGTGGTAGAAGCTAGTTCAGAGGAGGCAAGACACGGGGGCGCGGTCCTACTCGCTTGAGAGTTAGACTTTGCGAAGAGCGGATGATCGGTCTTGGGGTCTTACCTAGGTATTATTTCTTATGTGACTTGTTCATTGACCGTTGTAGTTGAGATAATTGTATGACCCAAAGGGTCACTAGTTATTTTTCTCATATTATTATTGTTCTCTTCAAATCGTTGTATTGTTTTCATTTATGTTTCTATGTTGTTGTTCTTGGATTGTTGATTGATTGTGTTGAGGCCTAGGGTGTAATTCCTCAATCTCTTCAAGGATTTCCCTCACCCACTCACCTCTAAGCCCAGGGCACATTCGTAAGCCTGAACTGAGAGAGTTGGTTAGAGTTAACCTCAAGTTGACTTACGTTTGACTTAGGGTGATGACCTAAGGTTTGATTTGCTTTGTTTTGAGTTGATTGATCTTGGTTTGACTTGTGTTGAGTTGACCTGTGTTGACCTCATGATGAAATAGAGGGTTTACTTGAGTTTTCATTTTGTTTTGACCTTAGTTGACCTCATGATGAAATCGAGGCTTTTGATCTTTGTGTGACACTTGTGGATTTTATTTTATTTTTCTATTTTTGAATGTATGCACCCTAGATATGTATAGAAGATAATGTTTTTGTTCTTTTTATCAATTTTTGTGAAAGGAAAGTGCTTTAATTAATCTAGAATTCAAATATGAATGCAATTCTATAATGAGTTTATCTAATGCAATCTCAATATATGTTTTTGGTGTTTTCTTGTATTTTGACTTCAATTACTCTAGGAAATGAAAGTACTTGGAAATAAACTAATCTAATAATTCAAATTGCTTGAAATAAACTAATTTAACAATGCAAATTCTATTTATCGTATCAAGGAAATTGCAATATGAAATTACTATCTCCAAGAGCAAATTTGAGATTATATAATTACCACCAAAAAGCATTAAAGAACTTGGAATGTGTTGATGCACAATCCTCCACTACCCTCAGGAATCCTTGTATTGGCAACCTCTTCGTCCTGTTGCAGTAGTGGGGATCTCCTCTTGGCAACAATAGGGAAGGAATGCAAAAATAGCTTGAGAAAGCTTTGAAATATGAGCTCAATGTGAGCTAAAGAGCAGTGCATCTTGTGCATAATGACACAATGAGAAGCTTTTGGCAAAGCTTTGGCATAACAACACTTAAATAAAAGGCTCATAAGTCCTGCATAAGCATAAGAATGTTATGTGGAGAGCAAAAACCTGCAAAGCTTGGTTGCACAAATGAAATTGCCTCCCTTTGTGCTTGAGGGAGGGGGGTATTTATAGGTTTGAATGGCACATGAAATGTGCAAAGGATTGTAGAGTTAACTCCCTTGATTGGAGAGTTAAATCATTAGATTGGACAGTGAACTGGGCTAATTAGGGAGTGATGAACCAAATATAGCTTATCACAAAAGTATTAATGGAGTCATCAAGAGTCAAAGATTTGACAAGTAAAGATCAAATGGAGTTAGTTATGCATGTTTGAAGTCTAGGAATAGTTCACTCTATGTTTAGGCCAAAAATTCATGCAAATAGGAAGAAAAACAGAGCAAAATGAAGCTTTTTCACGTCCAAACTCCAAGTTAATCCGTGGCTAGAAAGATGACAGGGTTGCTCATGGGTCACCCCTTTTACCACTCTAAATCACCCGGGGGTGACCCACAAAGGAGAGCGCCTGGGTTGACATGTGAGGTTGGAAGATATTAGTTAGGGGATAAAGAAGTGATTTGTCTTCGGAATCATGTCAAAAGGTGGTCAAAAACCAAATATTCACTTGCAAATGTCAAATCTCCCAAGGGAGATCCTGAAATAATATAGGGAGATTTGTCCTAGTTGATTAGAACTGAAAACTAAAAGTTGGAGATGGCTTGGGAGGTCTCTTGGAGTGCTCCTATGGGTGGGTTGAGATGAAAAATACTAGGGAAAGGTCAATTTACAACAAATAGACAAACAGGAGGCTTAGGGACGAAGTATCAAGCTTAGAAAATGAAAATTGACAAGTGTCGAAAAGTGTCAAAAGTGAGAAAAGTTAGTACGAAAAAGGGGAAACAAAGGAAGAAACAAAAGCTAATGTGTTTCGAAGAGAAATGTTGTCGAGAGGGTGTTGTTTTTAGGCTTACATGTATGTGAAAAGGATTACATGTCATCATGGGGTTCTTGTGGAGGCTATGCATGTTTTTAGTACTTACATATTTGCCCCTCGGGGACAGTAGTCTACATGAAGGGTAGGTACTATTCCCAAAATAGGCCTCACCTATTATCGATTTCCTACAATATTACCTACAATAACTAGCATTAGTTTGACATTTTAAATGTATCAAGATAAATAATGAAAACTAAAATGACCAAACATACCACAGATTTCATTGAGAGTTTGCCTAGTTTTTTTGTTTGTCAAGGAGACCTGTAGGGATGAAAGCATGCAAAATGAGAGCACAAAAGATGCATAAAACAAACTAAGCTAAGAGAGTAAAAGAGTGGAGAAATCAGAGTGAACAGAGTGAATTGTTGATGAAATTAGTCATGCAAGAATTCTTTGGAAAGATATCACCGAGGGGATTGCAAAGATAGACACTACTTATTCTACCATTGAGAATCAGGTACGCAATCAGCCAAAAACCCTCTTATAAACCCTAGTTTTATTTTTGTGAAAATCTCATGAATTTGTGTGTTTTGGTTGTTTTTTCTTGTTGCATTGTGTTAGGCTTGTCGTTTAGAGTGGAATTGGTCTTTTGTGTGTCAAAATTGGTCAAAATTTGCATTTGTGAGAGCTTTGGTAGTTAAAAAGTGGGTGCCAAAAGGTTAATTGGACATCTCTACTATGGCTAAGGGTTTCTTCCTTCTTTCTTTCTCTTGTGTTGAGGACCTGGAAAGCTCCTTGGTCAAAGGTCTCTAGTTCTTTGTTGGTGTGAACAGGGTTACTACCTATTCGGTTTACCCCTTGTAGTGTGAACTAGGCACATTATCTAACTAGTCATTAGTTAGACCTATTCACATATGCTCACATGTTAAGTTAACTTAGGAAGCATTCTAGTTGTTTCTAGATGTTGATAGTCGTCTATAACTGTCTATAGTTGTCTATATTTTCTTTTTGTTTCCATTTTAAAAATCTATTATTGTATTTTCTATTATTCCAAATTTCCTTAGTCTATTAGAAAAATAATAGTATTTGTTAAGGAAAAATTGGAGTAAACATAAATAATCAATATAATATATTAATAATACCCAAAACTCAACAAAAAAGGGGAAATAATCAAGATCAAACAAACAAAAGATGAAACCTTTGCAAACCTCAATACTTCATAGCTTCCATTGGTTGCCTATCTCAATCAATCTTGCATGTATGAATAAGGTCCTCAGAGAGTGCACTTCCTTGCTATTCTAAGATTGTCAATGGAGAATGGCCATGATAGTGCTTTGTAATGAAGATGAGCTTCACAACAATGGTAGTGATATGGTAACAAGTTGATCGCAAGCAAAATGGAATGACTTGGGTGCCAAAGGTGCGCTGTAATTCCTGCAGAGTAACAATACCAAAAACTTGGATAAATAAAATGGAAGAATGAGGTTCAATTTATAGACTTGAGAGAGAGAAGATCAACGATATAGAAAGAATGAGAAGATCAACGGTATAGAGGACTTGAGAGGATGTGCGCGAATAAGAAGAAGACATGTGTCTTTCTATATTTTGCATGAGAGGAATTAATAAAATAGGAGTTAACTGAAGAGATTAAATTAATTAAAAGAATAGATTAATAAGTTAAGAGAATAGAAATTGCACGAGGATGAGAAGATATTTTAGCTAATTAAATATTTAGAATATTCAATTGCATGTGCACAAGGATTGAATTATATTTAGAGATAACTCAATTTAGAAGAAATAGAAAACTTAAATAAATATTTGATTTATTTAAATTTAGAGAAGATATTATTGGAAGAAACAAAATTAAATAATTGGTATTATTTAATTTAGAATGATTTTGGGAGAACTAATTAAATAATTGGTATTATTTAATTTGTTGGAGGAATTAGAAGAATTTAGGAATTTAATTAAATAAATTTATTTTATTTAATTGTTGGGAGAATATGAATCAAATAAATAAATTTGTTTATTTATTTATTGATAGAGGAATTTGACTTAATGATGGGGAGCGTCATACACTAACTTAGTATCTGCTTAGTGTGACTTGCTAATACCGGTGGCAATACTCTGATTCACCATTACGACCGGTCAAGATTTGTATCCGCCGAAATGTACATTCTCCACATACATTCGAAACTTACGTCAATGCTAGTGTCTTCGGCGGAACTCTGGTCATTGGTGAATGCTCATACATTTACGCTGATGCGTCGATGGACTCACCCCTTGTCGGTGTGACGAATGCCTTCGACCAAACCCTCAGATCTCTCGCTGCCAACCATTTCCTCCTGATGGATCTCCTGTCAATAGCTCGATCCTCTCTTCGGCCAAACCAAACCCGTCGCTCTGAGCGAGGAATGTTTTTCCGACGGCCTTTGTCTCACCAACAATAATTTCAACTCCAACTCCTCCAGTCAAACCCTAGCACATGGAGATTCTAGGTGATCTACTGTGCATCTCGCGCTGTCTAGATTCTTTGTGCCACCAAACAGGAAAACAAAACAGGAAACATAAATAGATATATATACAATGAAGCCATTCCACTGATTTCAACAGAAATCTCACCAGTGGAATGCTTCACATCGACATATTGCAACAATGGAAAGCACAGAACAGAAAGGAAATCTACAGCTATGCAATTTTGTATTTACAGAGAATGGAAACAAATAGACAACACAGAAAAGATCAATTTCTCCTTAACAAACTACGCGATTACATTTAATCCTTCTCTTGCTTCGATCTAATTACAATGATAGTGATATGCACATTTGGTTCCATCCTATGGGTTTATAAACTCACCCAGAGTAGTACCAACCTGACTCCAAGCGGCTGGGAGACCATCGTTTTTAAATAGCCTCCAACTACCCTACTGCCTATTTTTGGCATTATGCGGTTACAATTTGACAAATGTCCCCTAAGTCACTTGGGACTTACAAAATAAACCTAGACATAAACTGAAACGACATGCATTGGTCAAATAGACCTTATTACAACACAAAACATGATTTTCTGAACAAAACATGATTCAAATGCCTCATGGAGGCCACCTTGGGATAGGTGCTCTTGCACCACTTAAATAAATATTAGGAATACTTATTTGGACATAGTCGTGTCATTTTTAGGCGTATACATTTTGCCCCTCTTTGATGTGATGTTTGAGATGATGAGATTTGTGTCGAGTAACATCATTTCAAAGAAGCTAAGGTATAGATAGAAGAAAAAGATGACAATGGAAAGATAGGATGAGGATGCCCCCTCGGGAGATTGGACGGGGAGAGAGATTCGAGGGCGTGAGACAGACAATCTCACAATGAAGAAGGTTTGGAAGAATAGGTTGGGGTGAAGAAATTGGTTGAAGAAAGAGCTGAATGATATGCGATGCAAGATAAAATGATAACACACACAAGCAAGCAAGCAAGTATGCACAAATGATACAAGAACAAACAAGGTATTGCCCCTGTGAAGCGGTAAACCAATGAATAATCGATATGGATAGATGATAGTGTTGTCATGGCAGGGAATGATAGATCCCTAGAGCAACACGATAGGATAGTGTCTGGTTTCAAGAAATGAAACATGTCATGTAAGACACGTGTGTTGGTTTGATTTCAACAATGCAACATCCTGTATAAGACAATTGATTGATTATAATTGATTGAGTTGGTTTACAACCAGACAAGGATCAAGATCACTGATTGCGATTGGATCATTCGACAAGATTGATTAACATGATTGGTATGGATTAAGGATGGACCTGCATTTGGATCATTGCTCAGATTGACTAGACAAGGATGAAAGATACAATGATAAATAGAAAATTGATTGAAGAATGACTCGATAGAAAAGGCCACAAGCTTTTGTAAACATTGATGCTCTGCATTTTGTGGATCTTTTATTGCATGGGATACGGTATGGATGCTTTTATGGATGTATAATGGATGCGAATGGTGTTTGCTTTCTTGACATCTTGATGGTGCAAGTATTTTGAAGTGCTTATTTCATTATTGGGCGATTTTTTTTTGGTACTTTTTCTGAATGTTGTAAGTTAATACAAGCATCGAGGTATAATTGAACCGAGATGACTTGAGTATTTCTTACGTATCAATAGATAAGGATTTCCCCCTTTCATGTTAGACCTTTGATGTCCTCGATGATCTTTTGCTGATCATGTCATTAGACAAGGCATCACATTACTAAAGTTTAATCCACAAACAACAAAATAAAGAAAAATAATCATGCCCCCATCATAGCATCTCTATCTTTTGGCATCCTTGAGTAGCATAGAAAGACATGATAACAGAAATCAAGATGCTGTAACCTAAGCATGATCATAAGCATAAAAACATTTTTGTATTTAGATGTGTTTGTTTCTTGCCATAATTTGGGTAAAATCATTTAAAGTTCTTTAGGTACTTGCTTGCTTTGCTTCGAATAGGGTAAGGTCTTGCATTAAAATTTTTGCCTAAAAGCAGGTTTTGTTTGTGCTTTCTTGCCTTGCGAATGGTTCCACAATCCTTATTGGTGAGATGGACCCTAAGGGACTGACCTAGTGCCTCGGGGGCTCATTGCTAAATGGCCTTGCTTACGTGATGACACAGAGGCAACATAGTTCGGGGTGAACCCTAATGGACCTAAGACCTAGGTGATAGAAAGTGGCATGGACTCAGATAGATAGAAGGATTAGATATGGGATGGATGGGCAAGCGGGAGCCTTGGGGGCACATTTGAGAAATGGCCTTGCCTACGTGACGACGCAGAGGCAACATAGTTCATGGTTTTGGACTATGTGGATACTGACAACAGACACTACGCTAGGCTGACACTGTGGATAGGATATTGGATAAGACCTTGGTTGACAAGGTGACAAAAGAGATAGAGTATCAAGCCATGATAGGTTGTCATTAGGATTTTACTTATGGAACAGATATGGATTGAATGGGACATGATTGAGGGAAGAATGGACACAAGGTGATTGGTTTCCCAAAGATGGAGGAAGCGGTTTATCACAAGTGACGCCTATTTACCAGGTTTTCACCACTTGCTTTTATTTGTATGAAAGCTAAAAGTACACATGACGCCTGTTTACCAGGTTTTCATCATGGTACCTATCCAAGGCACTTGTTTGCCAAGTTTTCACCAAAAGATGATTTTTTTGATTTTTTTTTTATTTTTTGGATAGGAAAAGGTGGATACAAAAGGGAGAGACTCAAGTATCTAGTTCCTTGAAAGGTGATAGTCCCGCTAAATGGATGTTGTCGCATGGACTATGTCAAGTGTTCTCACAGATGTTGGTAGGGGATTGCATGAAAGTGATATGGTGTAGGTAGACAGTGGATTATGATGCAGAATATGGAGGGAAGGCTTATGTAAAAGCATGGACCATAGGAATAGGATGAGGAAGATATGTAGGATAATAGTGGAAGGAAGGGGAGATGGAGTGATGTGGAAATGTTGTGGGAAGGAAGGGAATCATGACCAACGGTTGTACATACCGTGATAAACATTGAAGTTGGTGATGGGAAAGTAGTGTAGGAAGCAACAGAGACTTTTGCTTGTGGATGAATGACTTAGGCATGTAGGGATCCACATAGATTGAGTATTTTTTAGAGCTTTGCTTGTCATGTGGAATGGAAGAATTTGAGACTTTTGGATGGAATGGGAGAAAGTAGATGGTTGAGATGCTTGAAAGGTGTATGCCTCATGTAACTTGAGGGCTTTTTGCTTAGGTACCCAAGCCATTTTGCTTTTAGATAGTACTTGTGAAGGTATGGGATTAGGTGTATGTATCTTTTGTGCAGCTTCGGGGGTAATTATTTGTTGGATGCGGACCCACACCTTTTTTAGTTTTGCATATAGGTGTGTGGGTGTATGTTGCTCTTGAGAAAGATATTTCTTTGATTCTTGGCTTTTGTATCCTAGGTCATGAGGACCCTTATGACTTTTGACTTGATAAGTAGAGGTATCTAGATTTTTGCTGTGAAATTCCCTTGGGATGGTGGAAGCGAGGTTTGTGGAAGCTCTTTGTTTAGACAACACGTGCATTAGTTGGTTATGATTGGGATTGTTAGAGGATTTATTGGTGGATGGATAAGGCGTTGGAAGAAGTGGTGGTAAAATACATGGAGGGATATTAGGAGTTGGAAGTAGCGGAGGTAGATTGGATGGTGGAAGGTGTATGGTCACATGCTTTTGGGATGTGTAGGATGATGGAGGTGGAATGGCGACATATGTTTTGGGGATATGAAAGGATTTTTGATGAAAAGTGGAGCATTTAGAAGGAGTGGAAGAAGTACCAACATCTTGAGTTTTCTCACCTTGGGGTATGTATCCAAGGCTGTAGGAATGAGGATGAACATTGACATGGACGAGCTCAAAAATACCTTGTTCATGGAAGCCTAAGCCTTTACCTTGATAGTTCATATGTTGGAGTATGCGGTGGATAGCTGGATTATGTGTAGGTGGAACACTAGACACAAGTTCCTTATTGGATGGAGAAGGTGAGATAGAGGATAATGGTTGCTAGTGTTCTAAGGAGGAACACTCATGAATGAAGGCTGTAAGACCGAGGATATATGGTGGGGGATTTGCAGCATGGTTGATAATGGATGGCGGAGGATTATTACTGGTTTGATCTTCTACACTTTCTTGGGAGGCAAGTGTCTCATTAAGGGAAGTGGAAGTTGTTAGATCTTGGATGGGACTAGATAGGGTTATAAGATCTGAACCATGGAATGCATAAAGTGGGCTAAGAGGATCATCATGGTCTGGTTGATCATAGATAGGATCTTGATCGTAGATGGGATCTTGATCATAGATAGGTTTTATTGTGATGGGGTTAATGTGCTCTTGTATTTTCATCAACAATAATGTCCTGATCATAGAAAAGAGAGGAGTTATGGAGAGGTTGAAATTGGCTCTCATGCTCATGTATAAGATCAAGTTGCTCATGGATAGTTTCTTCATTAAAGGTAGTATTTTGATCATGGAAAAGATATAGGTTATGCATGGTCTGAAATTGGATTTCTTTCTTAGGTATAGGTATATTAGGATCATCAAAAAGATAAAGGTTATGCATGGGTCAGATGGGGTGCTTTAATCTTGATTTAGACAAAGGTTGGATGTTCCCACATGTTCTAAAGGGTGCTCTTGACATAACTCTTGGTATTCTTGAATTGAAGTGGAGACAGAGGTCTCTTGGATAGGATCTTGGTCAATAATATGAAGGTGCAACGGACCTTGACTTTGGTTCATGGTAGGAGGTTTTTCAACATGCTTAAGGGGTTTCCGATTACACGACGAATTTGGGGCAATGGCAATGTTGAAAGGCTCTTTGATAAGGTTAGGGACCAGAATTTGGGGACATGGTTGACTCTCTACTAGTAGCCCTTGGATCACATCATTGGTAGGTGTATGGGTAGAGGAGTAAGGTAACGGATGAGTGGATTTGGAGTTCTCCATAGCTTTTCTTTTGTTGTGTAAATTTGGAAAACATCTTTCCCAAAAATCATCTGAGGATATTTTTTATTGTCCATTTAGAGCTTGGGGAACTCGATGGTGGTGTTGGTGTAAAATTGGTATACTTTTGGATATGTGTCTCAGAAGATGGTGTTGGAAGAATGGTAGATGGAGGGGTATATGATTTTGCAGTTGAGGTGATGCTTGCCTTGTCAAGAGTATCATTAAGAAAGCAAAAAGAATGTATGTTTTTGGGGCGAGGTGTAGCTAGTACTGGCTTGCTTAGCTTGTAAGATTGCAAAGTATTGTTGTATGACTTGGAGTTCTTAAGCAATTGCTATACAACCTTGGGGTGAGGTGTCTAAAGGTTAATTGCAATTTTAGGTATTTGAGTTCTTGAGCAAGCTCTTCTAATTCGGTTGTCATATCCTTAGAAGCCAACACAAGACCAAAATGGGTACTCAGAAAGGTTGAAAAGTTTCTTTCAAAGTATGTGGAAGTGCTCACTGTCACGCATGTGAAGGAACAGATGCGCAACAGAAAAGGATGAAAGCGTAGCAAGTCGTTATGGATGTGCAGGATTGGTAAATAGCAAATGCGCAGTAACAGGTGATATAAGTGCAACAGGGCGGTGCAACTATGCAAAAAGTTGGTACAGATGCGCAGCTTCAGGTGACAAATGCGCAACTCTAGTTCTTTCAGCGTTTTTGCAAAGTTTGACACATTTTTTGGTACTTTTTTTGTTTCTTGGTTATAAGATGATCTTTTTGGTCTGATTTTATCAATTATGGCAAGAAGACATAGCAAACACAAAGAATGATTTCATGGTTTTTTTAGATTTTTTTTGTATTTTTTTTACTCTTTTTGACAAGAGAGCAAAGTACAAGTCCTAGGCTGGTTGTGACAATATAAACTGAATTCTCCCTATTTCTAGGTGAGGCATCTTCGGGAAGTAATAATTGCCCTTCCCTGCACTGGCTTATAGGGGTTTTTGGCTACTAAAAACAAATGATGATTAATAAGTGCAACCATTTAAGTGGTTATACATGCGGCAGCACTACTCTCCATTGTAGAGTCTCCCAGCCTGCAAGGGTTACTCCTTGGAGGGTTTTAGGGGAGGTTGGCTGTCGGTATAACACAACTTCATTCGTTGTTTAAAGCTTTTGCTCCAAACACAATTTATTTATAGTGGCTTGGCAGAGCTTGGCTTTAGCTTGTTACCACTTAAGGTTGTTCCCCAAGGATAGATAGGTATCCAAGGGCAGGCCTCTGTAAAGGAAAAGCACATGTGAAAATGATATGTCTAGCATTTTGGTCACCCAAGATAGAGGAGAGCATAGGCCTGGTATCATTCCCAAAAACATGAAAGACAGTGGTTCTTTTCCCCTAGTTAAAAAAGAAAAAAGACTATATGAGCTATCTACTTGGACACACACGTGATTGTATTTGTCAATTGTCCCTTATGAAATTGAAGTGTTTGGCATTCATGTCCATTGTCCCTTAAGAAAGCAATATGTTCTTAAGACTTAGATTGCAAAATGATGTTTTGTCCCTTAAGAAAGCAATATGTTCCAAAGACTTAGATTGTAAATATGATTTGTTCAATTGTCCCTTAAGAAAGCAATTTGTTCCTAAGACTTAGTGTGATAGGTTTTCAATTCTTCAATGCTCATCCTGTATGAACATGTTAGGAAAACCTATTTGCTCTGTTTGAGTAATAAGAGGCTAGAAAAAGTTGATTAGTTCCACCAAAAACTCAATAGTTAGCATAAAATCAATTGAACCTAAAATGCTTAACTTGTTAGGTGAAAAATGAGCAATCTAGAAAAAATATGATAATAATGATTAGATACACCAGATTAGATATTATGATCATATTCTACATTGAATTCTATGCAATTTCAAAAAAAAAATATGAAAATTGAAGAAATTTTGCACAAGTTATGACCGTTTGAAGTTTTGCAAAGAAGGGTTGACTTTGACTAAGTGTACCTGACAAATATGATAAAATTACTTCAAAATTATTTCACCATAGAAAAGTTGGGAGAACCAGATTTCCAACGCCACTGGTTTTGTGAAAATATGACTCCTTATGCAAAAGATATGTTTGATTTCGTGAAATTGTTAAAAATAGGCCAAAAAAGAGCAAGCGTGGGCTAAAAATAGGGACACAGATTGGGATATATTTTTCTCAAAATCCGTGCACTTCCTACAAAAAATAAGAGGTACCCAGATAGGATTTTGATATTTTCGACAAAACCCATAAATCTTTCGAGCTAAAGTTACACAGATATGCCTGATTTCATGAAATTGCTAAAAATAGGCCAAAAAAAGTAAAAAAATACAGGCTAAAAATAGGAACACAAATTTGTATCTATTTTTCTTGAAATTTGTGCACTTTTTGCAAAAAGTAAGAGATACCCAAATAGGATTTCAATGTTTTTGACAAAACCTATAAACCTTTTGAGCTAAGGTTACACCATTTGAATGCTCAATGCCTATTCTCTAAATCCTCTCGTGTACGGAACCTTAAGCATAAAAAAACTCAATTTTTAGATTAAATCGGGGCTGGGCACCAAAAATGTTAAGGAAAATTGGAGTAAACATGAATAATCAATATAATATATCAATAATACCCAAAACTCAACGAAAAAAGGGAAACAATCAAGATCAAACAAACAAAAGATGAAACCTTTACAAACCTCAATACTTCATAGCTTATGTTGGTTGCCTATCTCAATCGATCTTGCATGTATGAATAAGGCCCTCAGAGAGTGCACTTCTTTGCTATTCCAAGATTGTCAATGGAGAATGGCCATGATAGTGCTTTGTAATGAATATGAGCTTCACAACAATGGTAGTGATATGGTAACAAGTTGATCACAAGCAAAATGAAATGACTTGGGTGCCAAAGGCGTGCTATAATTCCTGCAAAGTAACAATATTAAAAGCTTCGATGAATGAAATGGAAGAATGGGGTTTAATTTATAGACTTGGGAGAGAGAAGATCAATGATATAGAAAGAATGAGAAGATCAACGGTATAGAAGACTTGAGAGGATGTGCGCGAATAAGAAGAAGACATGTGTCTTTCTATATTTTGCATGAGAGGAATTAATAAAATAGAAGGAGTTAATTGAAGAGATTAAATTAATTAAAAAAATAGATTAATTAGTTAAGAGAATAGAACTAGAGAATATAAATTGCATGAGGATGAGAAGATATTTTAGCTAATTAAATATTTAGAATATTCAATTGCATGTGCACAAGGATTGAATTATATTTAGAGATAATTCAATTTAGAAGAAATAGAAAACTTAAATAAATATTTGATTTATTTAAATTTAGAGAAGATATTATTGGAAGAAACAATTAAATAATTAGTATTATATAATTTAGAATGATTTTGGGAGAACTAATTAAATAATTGGTATTATTTAATTTGTTGGAGGAATTAGAAGAATTTAGGAATTTAATTAAATAAATTGATTTTATTTAATTGTTGGGAGAATATGAATCAAATAAATAAATTTGTTTATTTATTTATTGATAGAGGAATTTTTCTTAAATAAATATTAGGAATATTTATTTGGACATAGTCGTGTCATTTTTAGGCGTATAAAGTATTTCATCTAGAAAATAAATGCAACTTTTAATTATGTCAGTACATTTATGTGGAACATAACATTCTACACATTTTGTGGCTATATATTATATTTCTATGTTTTGTTTATACCTAAGGAAATAAGAAACTTGAATAAAAGAATAATCAAACTTCTTACTTTGTCACATGCCTATTATTCAATATTTGTCACATGATTTTCACATAATGACCTCTATAGCACTAAATATAATATTTTTCATTATATGCCATGCCATATATGCCTGCATGCTTATATCTTATTTGATTATACTATACTTTTCATCATTTATATTATCATGTTTAATTTTTTGCTCTCCTCTAATTCCTTGCATTCCAATTGGAGGGGACCATTTATTGTCACTAAATAAAATTGCTATGTTTGAGATTGCAACTAGTGACTTATGCTAGATAGTGACTCATCATTGTAGCTAGAGAAATCTTGATCCCATTGCATGCTTGCAATCAAGTAGATTTTTATTGCATTGGTACTACAATTGATCAGGTCACATTTTCCACAATCGAGGGAAGTCACATTAGATAGAAGTATCAAATGTGTGATATCACATTACTATATAGAGAATTGTATTATTGTATCACATTCATACAAAGGAATTCCTAACCTCTCTCCTCTACTTTTCATTTTTTGGTAGACAATGGAAGAAAACTTATTATTTGTGCTTTTTTCTCTTGTGTGTTAGAAGTTGTACTTATTGCATATCTATTCTCTACTTTGCAGGTTCCTATGTAGTACTCATGCCAAAAAGAGGAACACAAGAAGAATCTAGAAATAATCCATTACTTTACATGGATCAAATATCCTTTTGAAATTTCTAACTATTTATTTTTCATGTTGGTTGAGGATGTACATATAGTTTGAAATACATATCCTTTTAAGATTCACATATACATCAAAGTGGAGGCAAAATATAATGGCAAAATCTAGATACCCATATCGATTCACATTTAGTAGCAATCCCATTTTGATGGAATGTATTAGTCTAATTACATGTTGAACAGTGGTGTACTTTTGTGCTAAGTTTGGCTCATGACCTGATATTTATCACTCTCCATTTCACATCTGCTTGCACCTATTCCACACATTTGACATTATTCCTTCCCAATGTACACATCCTCCAACATATTTGTCATACCCCTACACCTATATTTACACCCATATTCATACATTCAAGACCCATGTAAAGATTTACACTTTTCCATTGAAGTTCAATCTTGTGCCACTTGGGATTGAACCTAAAATTTATAATTTCAAATTTAAAGTTCAATGCTCTTGCCCTTTCCTACAAGTAGTAATGATTTGACTTGGTACACAATTCTTTACACACAATTTGTTCATTTACTCTAGCATGGCTAAGTTCATTCCCATAGATCATATCAAGGTTGTAGTGATTAGGTTTGAACTCAAGGGACTTGGATTTGAACCACAACAAATTAAAGGTTTACATAGAATCTAAGTTAACAAGGACATCAAGGACATAAATTTATGGATTGTGACTCTTACACGATATTAAGAATATTGATTTATCATTGTTCCTAAAATTAAATACCCTAGTCCATTACATTTAATTTTAGAATATGCATTTACATCTTATCAAACTAACTTATTACTTAATTTAAGTTAATTATGCTAATTATTTGCATTTATCTAATTATCCTAGATTGTTTTTGTAAACCAATTTATTATGCTGAGAGGCATAACCTATAGTGGCAACAAGGGAAGAAACATCTCATGTTGTGATAGTGAAAGACGAAAGAAAAACTATTTAGAGATGACATTTAGCTTTAAATACAAAGACCCTAACTTTAAAATAAATAAAATATGTAGTATATAAAATAGCTCTATGGTAAAATAAATTAATTTTAAAGTAAAATAAAAATCAAAACATAGTTGACATAGATTTTTAAAACAAATTAAAACTATAGCCAACATGAATAAATTAAAAATAAAACATATAATATACAACAAAACAAATATATTTTTATTTACCAATTGTTTGTTTGGAAATCTTTGTTTGTAGATAATTTTAACAAAGAAAGAATTTGAAGATCAATTTGGCTTTAAATAGCTTTACTTTGTAGAAAAAATAGTGGATTTTATAGATTAAAATCTATAGCAAAATTAGTTAACCCTCATAATTGCATTGTTGATCTAGGCTTAATTTTGCCTTAGATTTGTATTTTTAAATTTTCTTCACAGATTTAAGTTTTAGTAAAAATAATTCAAGGAAGCTACTACATTTATAATCTTTGTTTTTCTCTTTAGATTTTTATTTTTATTTTCTCATAAATTTAAATTTTAGTTTAAATTATTCAATGAAAATTTTAGTTTAAATTATTCAATAAAGCCCTTGCACTAATAATCTATATTTTCCTTCCCTAGAGTTGTCTATTTTATATCAAGGACTCATATTTTAGTAAAAATAAATCATGGAAGTTATTGTCCTTGTAAATTTTTTTTTTGGTACCTTAGATTTGCCTTCCTTTTTTGTTTTCTTATCACAAATTAAATTTTAGAAAAAATATCTCAAGTTGTTGGATACCCGATGAGTTAATTTTTCACAACAAGATATTTTTGTTGAACTTGATTGAGTTGCGAAAACTCTTGGTTAAAGAAATATAGTGAGAAAAATGTTGGTTAAGCACAAAGTCAAATAAAAATTAAAATATGCGTCCATATATATAATAAATAAAATAATTTTGAAAAAGTAAAATGACTTGAATAAAATAGCATATCTCCTCACTTTTTTAGGTAGATATATTTAAGATATAAAAGTCAACAAGTTAAGTTGAATTGTGGCAACTTATTGCAAAGTCTTGTTAGAGGAGGGAATGGTGATGTGAAATAATTTATTTTATTGGGGATGACGAGATTGTGGACTTATTAATCTATTTGTGTTATTACTTATTGCAAATGGAGAACTATTCTCCAATGGGAACTAAAACTAACTAAAATTTGGGTTCATATATATGTGATAAATAAAACTAATAAAAACGTGTATCTCTTAGATTTTTTTAAATAGATATATTTAAGATATTTAGTTTCCTTTAGGAATATAAAAGTCGACACGATAAGTTGAATTGTGATTATTTATTGCAAGTCTTGTTAAAAGAGGGAATGGTGATGTGGAATAGTTTATTTTATAAGAGAAGATGAGATTGTGGACTTATTCATCTATTTGTGTTATCACTTATTGCACAAACAAAGAGGCTACGCAGAGAACTATTCTCCGAGAACAACTTTTTTTGGAATAGATATATTTAAGATATCTAATTTTCTTTACAAATATAGAAGTCTGACAAGTTGAATTGAATTGTGGCAATTTATTGCAAGTCTTATTAGAGGGAAGAGGGAATGGTGAGGTGGAATAGTTTATTTTATAGGGGACGATGAGAGTGCAGACTTATTCATCTATTTGTGTTATTACGTGTTGCACACAAACGGAGAACTATTCTTCGATGGGAACACTCTTGAGAACTACTGTCTCGAGGGTAAGTCCCGGCCCGAACCCAAACAGGACTCCCATATCCAGTCCTTCTCCGGTAGTCGCACAACCGTTTTCTTTTGACGACTTTCTCATCTCATCCAATATGAACAGCACGCACGCGCTCGACAAGTTCCCGTACTCGCTGAGGATGTTCCTGGTTGCCCGCAGCTTTTTGGGATGCAGTTCGAGTTTGGACTCCACCCGATCAAGAATTGCTGGCCCTCCCGGGTGGGCAATCCAGAAGAGTTCGTTCCAGTCGGAGATGTGGAACTGCTGGAAGGCCTCCACCAGGGCCTTCTCGATGTTCTTTGAGATCAGCCCCGGCACGTCCTTCACCAGGTGCAAGGTCACGCCGAAGTCTCTCAGATGGCCGACGATGGCTCCTTCGCTGTTGGGGAGAATGGTTTGCGCAGTCCAAAGGAGCTGGAAAGAGGGCTTCTCTACATCTGGAATGGGATCTGCTCCTACGATGACGGCGGCCGCGCCATCGCCGAAGAGAGCTTGGCCCACCAGACTGTCAGGGTGAGCCTCAGATGGGCCGCGGAAGGTGACGGCCGTGATCTCACTGCACACCACCAGCACTCGAGCTCCACGGTTATTTTCAGCGAATTCTTTCGCCACTCGCAGAACAGCACCGCCGGCAAAGCAGCCCTGTTGAGACATCATCAACCTCTTCACGCTCGGGCGAAGGTCCAGCAGCTTGGTGAGCTCATAGTCGTAGCCAGGCATGTCGACAGTGCTCGAAGTGCAGAAGATGAGGTGTGTGATCTTCGACTTGGGCTGTCCCCACTCCTTTATGGCATTCGCAGCCGCCTCTTTTCCCAGCCGCGGCAGGTTCACCACCGCTATCTCCTGCCGAGCCTCCAGCGAGGGCGCCATGTACGCGCACATGTTGGGGTTCTCCTTCAATACCTCCTCCGTCAGATAAGTATACCTCTTTCTTATCGTCGACTTCTCGCCTGCATCATAAACCGTCCATGACATTAGGTAATTGATGATAACGTAGAAACATATACTCCACAATCATTCTAACTAAAATACACGACATTAGGTAATTGATGACAACGTAGAAACATACACATGCGCTTGAATTTCTCCTTGAGCTCCGCCTTATGCTCGCTGTTAGTGATGCGGAAGTAGTAATCCGGGTAAGAGCTCTGCTCAATTACGGTGGGAGGCGTGGCAGTCCCGATGGCAAGGACAGAAGCAGGGCCATCTGCCCTCTGCGCCTTTCTCATTGCCTCCACGTCCACCATCTTTCCTGCAACCATGCTGAATACCTTGAGTAAATATGCCCGAAGCACTCCAAGGCAGCGGGGCAAATAAAGTACGAGGAAGTAGATGGAAGCGAAGCGTATTTATAGGACATGAGAAAGAAAAGCAGTAGGTAAAGGTAGTGGTTGGATTATTTTAAATTCCTAGTTATTAGGAGGAAAAGGTCCCTCTGCCCGCAAACCAGGACCGGTGTGAATAGGGGAAGGCTACTTGTTTATCTCTTTTGTTGTATTGTTGCTCATGGGTAGTCCATTTTTTTAATGTGCGAGAAGTAATATGTAAATTGTTTTCACTCTTAGTAAATCACTTTATTTATATATCATTTATTCAATGGTCAAACAATTAATACCAATTTTACATGCCATCCACATTAAAAAGTGATAAATATTTGTCTTATTTTTATTTGTCAAAGTTGACTTTTAACTACTTACCTATTGGATGATATTTAACAATAACTCTATTAAATAACTAATTTTGAGTTTTAAATAAACCCACCCCAAAAAAACTTATATAAAATATGTGCTACATGCTTGAATATGACAAAAATAATTTTCCAATTAATATAATCTAAAATAGAAAATAAACTTATAAGTGTTCAAATCTATATATTTATATACCATAATAGAATTGATCTCAAAATTTTAAAGATTTCAAGGAATTATTTTGGCAAGGATAACAATGGACTCCTTGTAGGACCTTGGGTCATGTTTGCAAGCCCGATTGTCATGTCCATGCTTAGGGAAAATCTTGTAGTTCTTATACTCGTATATGTTTTAGGTATTTGTGATATCTTCAATTGTTGTATCTTTGATAGAATGTGTATCTATTACATGTCAAATCCACTTCTTGCAAAAAGGATTTGTATTCTAGTAGATAAAGGATGAAACACACATTAGCTTGTATTATTGAAAGCATAAACTATGTAGTACATATTTTTGTACCTTGCATCTTTTATCCTATAAGCACCTTGACTATGGAGTAATCCATTACAACACAACCATATAAATTGTAATTCACAACAATAAAGGGTTATTAACATATTATCAAAAACTTCATAGATAATATCTCCTAACTAAAATACAAAACATCATATAAGTGGGTGAAGGTTCAAAGTTGTGTCACACTTTTATAAAACAAACAACCAACACTGATCTAACTTTTTAACTTGAATCACTACAAAGTGACATATATGTTTTGAATTTTAAAATGATGTGAACTAATAAAATGTAGATTTTTTAGTGTATTTTTTGTTTGTATTTTTTTTTTAAAATGTAAAAATTATTTAAATGTAGTATTTTAGAAAATTGACATTATAATTTAGTTGCTAATAAAATGTTGAAAAATAAAGTTGAATGGGACATTGCACTTTATATAGTAAATTTCATTTATTTTTCTTCTTTTTTGTGTGTTTATTAATAACTCAAAACTTTAGTGCATGGATTAATTTTTTCTCCATTTTCATATTTATATATTTTAAATACATCTTAGAAGTTGCATGTAATGCAAACACAACTATTATGGGAGGTCAAATTTTGTCTTAACTATTTATCCAAAATAGGAAAATAATTATATCATCTCAACATGGAATCTCCCCTCTAGTGCACCATATTTTTTAAATTTTTTTTTTATAAACTGTACTATTTTTTCTTCAGAGGACAACTAATATCATATTTTGGTGCTAATGACCCACTTTTAGTAAAAATAAAAAATAAAAAATATAAACACTCAAATGTTTTAAAAAATATATTTTTACAAAGTAGACTTATATAGATCTACAAAAGAGTATTTTTAGATTCTTTTAAAATGATTATTGCATGAATAGAAGTTGTTAGAACATCAAGTTTTTTAAATAATTTCATTTTTTTGGTAAATTAGCCCCAAAGTGATACTACATATGTTTTAAGTGGATGGTTCTAGTAGAAAAAGTTGTGGGCTAGATCTAATTTAGCTAGAATGAATTCAAATAGAACCATATGTTTCACCAAAATTAACTTTTAGTTGAAAACACTTAAATTCATTTATGTTGATAAGTTGGCTTGAAGTGTGACACAAATTTCAACTTTTACCCAACTTGTGGTTATATTTGTGGGTGTGAGGTTGATCCCATGCACAAAAGATTGACCTAGGACAAGGGAGTGGTAGGATGAAGCTGAGGAATAAGTTTCTAGACACATGGAGGATGTAAAAAATGCCAAGTGCATGAGAATGTGTGCAAAATTAAATGAAATAAGGTCAAATGCATTAGAATGAGTAGATGTGGGGATATGTGAAGAATTGGGAATAAGACCAACTTCACATAAAATTGTGACATTTGTCAATATCTAATTACATTAAGACATTCTCTCAAAATGGACCCAAAACTAAATGTTAATTGGCATGGGTATACAAATTTCACCATTACATTTTGCCCCCACATTAAGGTGCATGTGAATCCTAAATCATCATGTATCTTAAATTATGTAAGAACCAACAAATATGTGTGTAAAGTAAATATTTAGACATAAATAGGATATTTAGTCGATATAAAGTAATGGACCCCACTAGATGCTAGCATTTGTGTTCATCCTTTGGCATGCGTGCTCCATGGTAACCTACAAAACAAAGAAAGAATGTGTAACATTTGAGTAGTTTTTGTCTCACAAATAAAGGAGGCACAAATTAAATTACAAACTTGTTTAATTGTCTAGGAAATTGAAAAGTATGAAATGAGGAGTAGGGTTAAGACATTTTACCTACACAAAAAGTGATATGAGATGATGCCATGTGGGATATCAGACAATGCAATGCTACGTGGTAAATCTTTGTTTGGACATGGTGATGAATCTCTATGTAGCATCTATAAGTACTTGAAAGCTTAATCATAAGAATGTTAGTGACAATATATATCTCCTACACTTGGTTGCATTTGGAGGATGCAGGGAATTGGAGGAGAGGGAAAATTTGTATATGAAATGTAAATGTGAGATACATATGTAAGAATGTAACTCGTGTAAATTAGTAATTGTGATAAATGCATTATGTTATAAGAAGGAAACATATCTAGAATCATAAGACCTATAAATCATATGGGCTAGAGATAAATCCCAAGGTATAAGGTTGCCCCCAACATGGGAAAATAAAAGTGGTGATGTGGCCCTTAATGGCCAAGATCACTTGCATAGGTACATAGGGCACTAAGATGGGCATATGACCCTAATTTGGGATCCAAGAGCATGACCACACAATGGTTGGGGTAAGGTAATAGGTTTCTAGTGGTAACTGAAAGATGAAAACAATATGTTATCTTTCTTTAAAGTGTGTGTATAATTAAGATCATCTTATTTTTGAATTATTTTAGACACATTCAAAGTTGTGATTGACAAATAGACATGACTAGATGGCAAACAAAAATAGTGAGTTGAAACATGTGACTAGAAAATGCATAGAATGAAGCCAAGATGTTTCTTCAAAATTTTTGGAAAATTCTGAGTAGAAGAATTTTGTCGTATGGAAATTTTCACCTAAGGGTGGGGAGGAGTTCAAAGCTGAGGGAGAAGTCCTTAAGGTCATAGAGACTTCAATTTTTTTGGGCTTACTCAAATCAACTTCTAATCAATACTTAGTATAAATACCTTTCATGAAAACAAATAAAACAAAGAATAAAATGGAAAAGTACATGTCAAATTGCTTCAAATAAACTGGAAATCACACAAAAACACAAATGCAAGAAAATGCATTTAGTTTTAGAGATGGGACACCACCAAACTGGGATGTACATAGCACTAAGAAGTTACAAACCAAATTTCATTGAATTTTGAGCCTTAAATTTTGCTACTTGAAAAAGTCTAGGGGTGTGAAAAAGTCTAGGGGTGTGCCTAGGGATGTGAAGAAGTCCAGGGGTGTGCAGGGAGCGGGGAGAAGTTCTCTACCTCAAAATATCCTAACATTTGTAGAGAGGGTTCTTCTCAGCATTCCAAATAGATTCTGTACTGATACAATCAGAGAAGTAGGGCCATTTCATTGCCTCCACGTTGACCATCTTTCTTGCACTCGAAGGCATGAAGTATGAGGAAGTAGATGGAAGCGAAGTGATTTATAGGGCATAGTTTATTGTATATTCCCCATTATACCTGCAACGCAGGGCCGGTGTATATAGGGGATGGAAGATGCTTATCGTCAGTTAGGTCATGCCTTATCTTATTCTCACCATCATCAAATGTCTGTTCTATTGTGAAATTTATGTATTAAAGCACGGAATCTTGCGAGCTGCACCGTGTATGGCTACGTGTTTATGTCTCTTTTGTTGTATTGCTGTTCATGGTATACCATTTTTTAATATGCGAGAAGAAATATGTTTTGAATAATTCTTTTTCTGTTTCACAAACTATTAAATCATTTTATTTATGCATCATCTAGTATCATCTAGTTTAATGGTCAAATAGTTAATACCAATTTTACACCTCATCTACACAAAAAAGTGGTAAATATTTGTCCTATTTTTTTGGGCCAAAATTGACCTTTAACTACTAAATTGGACAATATTTAACAATAGCCCTATTAAATAGATAATTTTGAGTTTTAAATAAACCCAGCCTAGAAAATCTTATATAAGATATACGCAACATACTTGAATCTTACAACAACAATTATATGTCAAGGATAGAATTGATCTCAAAATTTTAAATTCATGGGTAGTCCATTTTTTAATACGTGAGAAGAAATATGTTTTGAATAAATTCTTTTGACTGTTTCACAAACTATTAAATCATTTTACTTATACATCATCTAGTTTAATGATCAAATAGCCAATACCAATTTTACACCTCATCCACACCAAAAAGTGGTAAATATTTGTCCTATTTTTTTGGGCCAAAATTGACCTTTAACTATTGAATTGGACATTATTTAACAATAGCCCTATTAAATAGATAATTTTGAGTTTTAAATAAACCCACCGTAAAAAAATCTTATATAAGATATACATGACATACTTGAATCTTACAACAGTTTTCCTATAGTTATACTCTAAAATAAAAAAAAAACCTTTACGTGTTTAGATCTATATGCATTTATATGCCAATAATAGAATTGATCTCAAAATTTTAAATTCATGGGTAGTCCATTTTTTAATATGTGAGAAGAAATATGTTTTGAATAAATTCTTTTGACTATTTCACAAACTATTATATCATTTTACTTATACATCATCTAGTTTAATGGTCAAATAGCCAATACCAATTTTACACCTCATCCACACCCAAAAGTGGTAAATATTTGTCCTATTTTTTGGGGGCAAAAATTGATCTTTAACTACTGAATTGGACAATATTTAACAATAGCCCTATTTAATAGACAATTTTGAGTTAAAATTGTATATAAAATATACGTGACATACTTGAATCTTACAACAACAGTTATATGCCAATAATAGAATTGATCTCAAAATTTTAAATTCATGGGTAGTCCATTTTTTTAATATGTGAGAAGAAATATGTTTTGAATAAATTCCCTTGACTACTTCAAAAACTATTAAATCATTTTACTTATACATCATCTAGTTTAATGCTCAAACAGCCAATACCAATTTTACACCTCATCCACACCAAAAAGTGGTAAATATTTGTCCTATTTTTTAGAGGGGAAGAAATCTCTTTTTATTCATTCGATTATATGTAGATACACAACCATATATAAATACTATGAGGGAGTTCACGGTTATATGAAACTGAACCATAACCGGTATTATATGAAACCAAACCATAACTGGTACTTAACAATGACCGAACCATAACCAACAATGTAATACAATGATGTATTACACTAACATTCCCCCCCTTATTACATTGTTCCTGCAATAATAACAAGGTACCCCCCTGAATGCTAACATACTCAACATAGCTAATTACATAATATGAATACATATTTTATAGAAGATCTTCTCCCAAAGAACAAATCCTGAACCAAGCGGGGCTCTATCATGCTGTCTCGTCTACCCTCAGAAAGGTGTAGCTTCAAGCCATGTTCTTGAGCTCTTTAGTCCCGAACTCTCAAATCACAGAGTCTTGAATTATTCAACAACAATCCCTAAGAGATACAACAGATCTCTATTATTGTCTAGTGACCGCAAAAGGGTATAATTCTCGATCATATACTCTAAAGCTCACTAGACAACAATCCATATTGAGCTCAACACCAAATCCCAAACCTGTCTCCAAAACAAAATCTTCACAAAACATACATTCTTCAAATCCGTCAGCATCAACAAAGAAAAGAAAAACAACCAAAACCAAAAATGCTTCTCATACAAAGCATCATCTCAAAGTGAGAAGCTAACTTGTGATGATGGAAAATCCTCCATCCTCCGATGCCTCCTGCCTCCAATAAAGTGAAGGCTTATAGTACTAATGCATTATTAACACCACCGAAAGAGTCATTAATAAAAGCTTCATCATCTAATGAATCCTCATCTTCTTGGCCTCTTGATAACTCTCCTTGTTCCTCATAAAATATAACCTTGTCTGCCAAATATGTGGTCATGATAAAATTGTGCTCGACAACAAAAGCAATTTTCTTTGCATGAAAAATAAATCTCTTTATAACCTTTCCTACTACAATACATTGCTTAGAATCCAAGTATGCACTTGGCTCATCAATCAGATAAATGTCTGTAGGCTTGCCAAGACATAAGCACAGTGCCACTCTCTGTAGTTCTCCACCAGAAAGATTTACAACTTCTTGATCCATTAGTTGCTCAATTTGAAGGGGCTTCATGACATCAGTAGTAAACTGAGGGTGTGTGTATGAATCACGAATCTTTTGCTACAATAAATACCTCATAGTTGACTAGAACTTTGGGCTGATCTTTTGTGGTTTACAAGACACATTAAATTTAGGTATCTCCACCTCTGAATTGTTGACTATATCTGGCTTCAACAGGCCAGCCAGCATGCGTATGAAAGTAGTCTTTCTTGTGTATCTGTACCAAGCATATCTTTTTATTTCCTCTGCATGAAATTGAAGATTTTTAGTAGGAATAAGACTAGCCAAAAAGATATTGATGTCTTCTCTTACTGGAAAAGAAAGTGTTACCAGTACAAACTTTGTAGAAAGAAATAGCTATCAGCGACATCTACAATGCCTTCCAATGGAAACCCATTCTTCTCACGTAGATTGCATAGAAATTTCAAACGAAACCAAATGAGCTATAATATAGATGCATTCAATTTGTGCATCAAATGAGTTTATTCTTCATGCCAACTTTGCAAACTATATATCTGGGTAGCCTTAAAACAGTTGCAAGAAACCTAACCTAAAATACAAAACACTACACACCTCACCACTGCCACTCCAGAATGAATTTGCTTCAAGATTACTTGGATTCTCCACGCTAGAAAACATGAGGCTCCTCGTCTTTGACTACATGACAAATGGAAGCACGGTTTGGCATCATCCACCTTCCATCTTTCACTGACTCTACATTAATGAATCACAAAGGAATTGGGCACACATAGAAATCGTTAATGCTCTGATACCATATGAAGGGGAAGAAATCTCCTTTTATTCATTCGATTATATGCAGATACACAACCATATATAAATACTATGAGGGAGTTGACAGTTATATGAAACTGAACCATAACTGGTATTATATGAAACTGAACCATAACCGGTAGTTAGCAATGACCAAACCATAACCAACAATGTAATACAATGATGTATTATGCTAACATTTTTTGGGGTAAAAATTGACCTTTAACTACTGAATTGGACAATATTTAACAAAATCCCTATTAAAAAGATAATTTTGAGTTTTAAATAAACCCACCCTAAAAAATCTTATATAAGATATACATGACATACTTGAATCCTACAACAACAGTTATATGCCAATAATAGAATTGATCTCAAAATTTTAAATTCATAGGTAGTCCATTTTTTAATATGCGAGAAGAAATGTGTTTTGAATAAATTCTTTTGACTGTTTCACAAACTATTAAATTATTTTACTTATACATCATCTAGTTTAATGGTCAAATAGCCAATACCAATTTTACACCTCATGCACACCAAAAAGTACTAAATATTTGTCCTATTTTTTGGGGCAAAAATTGACATTTAACTATAAGATATACCCTATATACTTGAATCTTACAAAAATAGTGTTCCTATAGTTATACTCTAAAACAAAAAATAAACATTTTGGTGCTCATATCTATGCATTTATATGCCAATAATAGAATTGATCTCAAAATTTTAAATTAATGGGTAGTCCATTATTTAAAATGTGAGAAGAAATATGTTTTGAATAAATTCTTTTAACTATTTCACAAACTATTAAATCATTTTACTTTATACATAATCTAATTTAATGGTCAAATAGCCAATACCAATTATACACATCATCCACACGAAAAAGTGGTAAATATTTTTCCTAACTACTGAATTGGACAATATTTAACAATAGCCCTAAAAAATAAATAATCTTGAGTTTTAAATAAATCAGCCCTAAAAAACATTATATAAGATATACGTGACATGCTTGAATCTTACAAAAACAATTTTCCTATAGTTATACTCTAAAATAAAAAATAAACTTTTTCATCATTTAGATCTATGCATTTATATGCCAATAATAGAATTGATCTCAAAATTTTAAATTCATGGGTACTCCATTTTTTAATATGCAAGAAGAAATATGTTTTGAATAAATTCTTTTGACTATTTCACAAACTATTAAATCATTTTACTTATACATCATCTAGTTTAATGGTCAAACAACCAATACCAATTTTTTGCTTATAATAAAATTGGTTCATGCTTTGGTTTCTCCTAAGAGGTTTTTCCCCACACAAATCTATGTTATGATATAATTTTTGTTCTATAATTTTCCTTGTAATTCTAAATATTCAATTTATTTGCACATACCTATGGACTCAAAGATTATATTAGGAAGTGTTTCCACACTCTTTATTCCATTCACAAGTAGGGACTTCTAACTATTAAATCACATACGTCACATGGCACACTATTGGACAACACTAGCCCTATTAAATACCTAATTTAACAATATTTAACTACTAGATTGGATGATATTTGACAATAGCCCTATTGGGACCCTAGTTTTCCAACACCAAACTTGTATGAAAAATTGCAAAAAAATCTAAGTTATGTGCCCCATTGATGCTTTGCCCCTTCCCCATGCCATGATCGTGCTCCAAAGTTTCCAAAAATCCAAAGAATATCTAAGTCTGGCTCTTACTTCACCATTTTTGGGTCTTTTAGGTTTTTAGGGTTTGCAGGGATAGGGGAATGTTTTGAGCCTAGGAATTTTCCCATCTCGTAGCCTTTAGGTCCCTAGGTCCCTGGTTTCTCCAGATTCTTGATCCCTGATTATGCATTCTTTTGGTTCCCTATTCATGTGGTGACATTAGCATCATGATCCCAAATTTGTTTCTAAGTGTTGGCCCATTTCCATGTTTTTTTGCCCTTTCTTAGGTTTTCAAGTTTCTAAGGCTCCTTGGAACCTTGGAACCATGTCTCCATGTCCTCAAGTTGCCTAGAACCCTAAATCCCTATGCTTTCCTTTTAGTTCCAAGGTTCCAAGTTCCATGAAACTCCATGTTCCCCACCTTTTTCCTTTTTGGCTTTTCAAAAAGTTGAGGGTTCTTGGAACCATTGCACTTGGTTCCAAGATCCTTGAGTTCCTCAGTTTCCTGAAACCCTAGTTTCCCACTCCCTTCATCCTTTGGTCTTGGAGTTAAAATTTCTTACGGAGCCTTAGTCCTTGATCCCTTTTCCTCCTCGATCCTCAGTGTCAATCCTTCCTAGACCTTGGCCTTCACCTCCTCATTTGCAAGTCCATAGTTCCTCTAGAACCCTTGTACCTGATCCCCAAGTTCTCCCAAACCCTAGAATTCCTCTATTGTCCCTAGGTTCCAAGTTCTTCCGGAACCCCAGATCTCGCTCCTCAACTCTTTAGTTTAACATTCCTCCCAGACCTCAAACCTTGATCTTCCTTATGTTCTTGGTCCCATGTTCTAGGTTCCTCCCAACTCTCAGTTCCTGCTCCTTCATTTTTGTCCCTTTCTCCTTGCGGGATTTTGGATTCCATTCGATCCTTTGTGCCAAGTCCCTGTGTCTCTTGGTTCCCCAGTCCCCCAAAAAGCTGAAACCCTAAAAAAGTTTAGAAACATGATGGGACATCTCAGCAACTCTCAGGATCGCCATTAATGGTCCAATTCGACCCCTACAACTTCCCAAAGACCAATTTCATGTCTAGGTGCATTCAAACTTCCATGGACATGATTCCATGTACAATTCTAATGCCATGGTTAGTAAAATCATGGATTTTATAGGTTTTATTCTTCCTTACATTCATGGTGATTGGCGAATTCAAAGTTCCAGATGCCTAGGAGTTTTCTTCTCATAGGTTAGGGCTCATGACCGACATGGTATAAATAATAGTTTTCTTTTCATCAAACAAGAGGTCATTTTGGCAGTTCTTCAGGAAGTGAAAGTGTGAAGCTTTTTAGGGCTTTAACAAATGACAGTTCTAGTTCTTTAGGAGGTAGTGATACAAAGTATATGAAGGTTCAAATGTACAATCTGGTATCATTGTATTAACTTCTCCATTATTGTATGTGTGTTTTTAGGCAAATCCCTAAATTGCATCTAGGGTTTCCTCTTGGTAAGTTTTGTAGTATGAACATAACTACATATTTGATGAATGTAACAGCTTATTAAAATACTACATGCTTTGTACTGATCATTTCTATATTATATGTGGATGAATGCAATATAGTAAGGGATTATTACTTGTATATTCATTACTGATTATCACATTTTATGCTTCTAAGTATTCAAAAAGGTTGTCACATTTTTAGTATTATTTTTCTCCTCTGATGAATTGAAGACTCAATGGCCCATTGGATATGCATCGATCTGGGAAGTGTTTGGTCAGGTGCCCACAACCCTTTAAAATGAACAACTTATTTCATTTGTTGAATAGGAATAGATCCTAATTTGTATGCATCCTTTTGCTTCTACATTTTAACCAAGGAATATCTCTAGCAAACCAACGAAGTTCTCATCTTATCAAATCAAGCATGCATACCTGCATCTTGACTTGTTTCCAAGATTCCATTATCATCTTAATAAGAGGTTAATAGTGCAGTAGGTTAGCTTTTGATTCAGTGACAACTATTGATGGAATGTCTTAATGAAATTACACATCGACAAGTGTTCTTTTGTGCTAATTTTGGACCATGACATGATATTTATCTCTCTCCATTTCACATCCATTTGCACCTATGTCCACACATTCAACATTATTCCATCCCTATTTACGTATCCTCCCACATATTTTCCATTTTTGGCACCTGTATTCACACCCATATCCATACATTCAAGACCCACATAAAGATGTACACTTTTCTACTCATATTCAATCTTGTGTTGCTTGTGATTGAACCTAAAATTTTAACTTTTAAATTCAAAGTCCAAGACTCCTGCCCTTTCCTACTAGCTATAATGAGTTGACTTGGTACATAGTTCTCTACACACACAATCTATTAGTTCACTCTAGCATGGCTAGATTCATTCCCTTTTATCATATGAAAGCCATGGAGCTTAGCTTTGAATTCGAGGGACTTGGATTTGAACCAAAAAACATTCAAGGTCTGCATAAAATTTAAGTTAACGAGGACATCAAGGACATAAATTTATGGATTGAAACTCTTACATGATATCAAGAATATTGCTTTATCATTGTTCCTAAAATTAAATACCCTAATCCATTACATTTAATTTTATAATATTCATTTACATGTTTATCAAACTAACTTATTATTTAATTTAAGTTAATTGTGCTAATTATTTGCATTTATGTAATTATCCTAGATTATTTTTGTAAACCGATTTATTATGTTGAGGCACTCAACCTATAGTAGCAATAGGAGAAGAAGCATATCATTTCCTAATAGTGGAAGATAATGGAAATAAAAACTATTTAAAGTTGACATTTAATTTTTAAATACAAGATCCTAACTTTAAAATAAATAAATTATGTAGTAAATAAAATAACTCTATGATAAAATAATTAACTTTAAAGTAAAATAAAAGTTAAAACATAGCTAACACAAATTTAAAAAAATGAAAAACTAAAACAACAAAATTGAAATTATAGCCAACATAATTAAATTAAAATTAAAACATATAAATATAGAACAAAACAAATATATTTTTATTTTAGTAGCCAAGTGTTTAAAATATTTTTTTACAGACAGAGAAAGAATTTAAAGATCAGTTTGACTTTAAACAACTTTATTTTAGCAGGAAAATGGTGGTTTTTGTAGATTAAACTTTATAGAAAAATTGCTTAGCCTTCACAATTACATTGTTGATCTATATTTATTCTTGTGTTGGATTTGTATTTTTAAATCTTCTTCACACCTATTTAAGTTTTAGTAAAAGTAATTCAAGGAAGCCCCTACATTTATAATTGTGCCTTTTTTGCTATTTTTTTTTGCACCTATGTCCACACATTTAACATTATTTCATCCCTATTTATGCATCCTCCCACAAATTTTCCATTTCTTGCATCCATATTCACACCCATATCCATTCATTTAAGATCCTCATAAAGATGTACACATTTCTACTCATGTTCAATCTTGTGCTGGTTGTGATTGAACCTAAAATTTTAACTTTTAAATTCAAACTCCAAGACTCCTGCCCTTTCCTACTAGCTATAATGCGTTGACTTGGTACATGGTTCTCTACACACACAATTTGTTAGTTCACTCTATCATGGCTAGGTTTATTCTAGAGATCATATGAAGGCCATGGAGCTTAGCTTTGAATTCGAGGGACTTGGATTTGAACTGGAAAGCATTCAAGTTCTACATAAAATCTAAGTTAACAAGGACATCAAGGACATAAATTTATGGATTGCGACTCTTACATGATATCAAGAATATTGCTTTGTCATTGTTCCTAAAATTAAATACCCTAATCCATTACATTTAATTTTAGAATATTCATTTACATGTTTATCAAACTAACTTATTATTTAATTTAAGTTAATTGTTCTAATTATTTGCATTTATGTAATTATCCTAGATTATTTTTGTAAACCAATTTATTATGTTAAGACATATAACCTATAGTGGCAATAGGAGAAGAAGCATCTCATATCGTGATAGTGAAAGATAGTGGAAAGAAAAACTATTTCGAGTAGACATTTAATTTTTAAATACAAAGATCCTAACTTTAAAATAAATAAAATATGTAGTAAATAAAATAGGTCTATGTTAAAATAATTAACTCTAAAGTAAAATAAAAGTCAAAACATAGCTAATACAAATTTAAAAAAAAACTATAACAACAAAATTGAAATTATAGCTGACATAATTAAATTAAAAATAAAACATATAAATATAGAACAAAACAAATATATTTTTATTTGTTTAGAAATCTTTGTTTGAGATAAATTTAAAGAGAAAGAATTTGAAGATCAAATTGGCTTTAAACAACTTTACATTTACATTGGTAGAAAAATGGTGGATTTTGTAGATTAAAATCTGTAGCAAAATTACTTAGCCCTCGCAATGCATTGTTGATCTATATTTATTTTTTTGTTTGATTTGTATTTTTAAATTTTCTTCACGGCTTAAGTTTTAGTAAAAATAATTCAATTAGATTTTTACCATAGAAGTGGATGATATTTAAGTAGAGTGGTTATAACCAGACATGTCGACAAAGTGTAGAAGATGAAGTGTATGATCTTGGACTTGGGCTGGCCCCACTGCTTTATGGCATTCACAGCTGCCTCTTTTCCCAGCCGTGGCAGGTTCACCACTGCTATGTCCTGCCAAACCTCCAGCGAGGGGACATGTTGGGGTTCTCCTTCAATACCTCCTCCGTGAGACAAGTATACCTCTTCCTTATCGTCGACTTCTCGCCTGCACCATAAACCATCCATGACATTAGGTAATTGATGATAACGTAGAAACATACACTCCACAATCATTCTAACTAAAATACATCACATTAGGTAATTGATGATAACGTAGAAACATACACTCCACAATCATTCTAACTAAAATACATCACATTAGGTAATTGATGATAACGGAGAAACATACACTCCACAATCATTCTAACTAAAATACATCACATTAGGTAATTGATGACAACATAGAAACATACACATGCGCTTGAATTTCTCCTTGAGCTCCGCCTTATGTTCGGTGTTAGTGATGCGGAAGTAGTAATCGGGGTAAGAGCTCTGCTCAATTACGGTGGGAGGCGTGGCAGTCCCGATGGCAAGGACAGAAGCAGGGCCATCTACCCTCTGCGCCCTCCACGTCGACCATTTTTCCTGCATCCATGCTGAATAAAGTAAATATGCCTAAGCACTCCAGGGTAGCGGGGCAAATAAAGTACGAGGGAGTAGATGGAAGGGAAGCGTATTTATAGGGCATGGGAAAGAAAAGTAGTAGCTATAGGAAGTAGTTCGATTATTATAAATTCCCAGTTATTAGGAGGAAAAGATCCCTATGCCTGCAACCCAGGACCGGTGTGAATAGGGGATGGAAGTCGCTTATCGTCAGCTACGTCACCATTGTCTAATGTCTCTTCTATTGTGAATTTTATGAGCTAGCAATCGCACAACTTGTGCAATGGGTACGCCGATAGACTTCCTAAAGAAGTGTCTATTTCGTAAAATGGGAAGAGCAATAATTTAAGCGCAATTTTCCCATGTGTGACAACTCTGCTCAATGTAACATGCGGAAAGCAAGACAACATGTAAGAATAGGGAATGGAGCATAGGGAAGCACGTAAAGATGCAATGGCTATTCAAGTTTCAAAAGGTGTTGTATTTGTTAGTTTTGCTAGAAATTGTAGGTTGCATATATAAGACTTCAACAATCTAACCAGGGCCTAAAATTGGAAGCACCAAAGGGAGAGCAAAGCATCTAATTCAACCATTGGCTAGGAAAGCTATCACATGGAAAAGGCACACAAGCGTCGAATGTTTGTGCTGACCCAAAAGACACAACAAAAAATGTTACAAAATGTAGCACAATCAAGTGCATAAGTAGAGAAGACCACTATGGGACGGAGCCTTCAAGAGCCCTGAGACATGACTCCTCCTTTTTCCTGAGAGAGACATAGGCACTGTCCTGCATACGAGCGTAATGCTGGAAGGTGAAAGCGGGTGAGATCCGTATGTCTTGCAAATGACAAACACGGGAGACAGCTGTGAAGAGCAAGCCTTGGCGTTCTACATGACCAATGTCTATCGTGACCTAGTCAAGAGTAAGTCCTTGTGCTTTGTGGATGGTTAAAGCCCACGCCATCTTGAGCGGGAGCTGTCTTCGAGAGCCACGAGTCACAGGTACAATAGGAACAAGGCTCGCGTCACTTGAATCCCAAGGTGGCCCTGCATAATTGTTAAATCTAACAACTACGAAGCTTGGCAAGTCTGGAGGATTAAAACCATTTGGGTAAACAATGGCCACAACAGTTCCAAGTGCCCCATTTACAAGTCCAGCAGCCACCCACAAATTTGAGGTGAGCATAACCTTTTGGCCAACACACAAATGAATTACGGAAGGTAACTGCTCATCTTCCGAGTCTGCAACAAACCGCCCTCTTGTTTGTTCAGCATTGCACTGTGCAATGGGAACCCCTAATGGTTGTAACATATGCTTATTATGGTGAGCAACCAAAGTGTTTGTTGGGAACAAGTGTATGGAAAATCGAAATGCGGGAAGGTCTTTTGCACCTAAGAATGTATTAGTCCGAGACATCAAGAGTTCCCAATCAGGCAAGCGTGCATCAGCATTTCTAAGATTAGCAAGGAGTTGACAGAAACGGACCTGCACCTCGCCACTACCTTCTTGACGGAAAACATCCTTCAATGTAACAACAATCTGGAAGGAGCGCCACAAAGCTACACCATATGAGTTGCATGCATATAAGGGGACGTCTCTAACAGGAGGCAATTGACCCAAATCACCAACAAGGATAATGGACCAGCCACCAAACGGAATCTGACTATACATGGGAAACGCTTCACGGAGATGGCTATCAATACGCGAAAAGAGCCTTGGGCCAATGAAACTCATTTCATCAATCAAGATGTATTTAACAAAGTACATGCTTTCTTGGAATGTTGCTAATGCTTGGCCTTCCAGCGGGTCCATATCTCTCAACGGTATGCGCAAGGCAGCATGAATGGTGGATGCATTGATATTGAATGCTGCAACACCAGTTGGAGCAAGCAACAATAATGGTGATTGGGATGAAGGTAGACCCTGAGAGAGTGCATCTTTTAACATATGAATTAAGTATGACTTTCCAGTACCAACAGTCCCTTGAACAATCATCCTAAGTGGATCCTTGTTGCCAGCTGTTTGGAAATGTGATAGAACAATATCAAAGGCAACACATTGTGCTATAGACAAACTACCCACACCAAGATGGAAATTTGTTCTCAAAGCATCTGCAGGATGGTAGGATGCTCGACTAGCTTCAATAAAATCAACAACAACTAACTGGAGGCTCCAAGTGGTGCAGGAGCACCTACCTGACAGCTGGCCTCCATGAGGCAGTTAGTTTGTTTTGAGTCTTGTTAATGTTTCCAAGAAGGTCTGATAAGACCAATGCATGTAATAAGGTCATGTTGACCATACTTTACTATTTTTAGGTAGGTTGTTTGGACAGCTGTTATGCTGTATGTCTGGTTGGAAGCTCCCAGCCGCTGGGAATCGAGTGGTAGTACTCGCAGGAAATCCTATTTATGTAGTAGGATCGGTTGGTATTGCATATCATCGATCATCGATCAGACTTTGCAGAGAGTGAGGCAGAGGGAAAGACTGAATATTGTATTTGCATCTTTTGAAATCAATAAAGAGATCCTGTTGTGTCAATTCTCTGTTTTGGATTCCATTGTGTGATCGATTTGCTGTTTTGGTGGTTTCATGGATTCGCTGATCCATTCCACCGGTTGATTCGTCGAATCGGTGGAATGGCTATGTACAGTAGTTTAGGGATTAGTCTGCATTTTGTGTTTGTTTGCATGCAGGTGTGCAGGATCGTCGTCGAGAGGTGTTGAGAACCCTAGCATGGGTATGTGCTAGGTCGTGCTGGTAGTTAGAGTCTGGAAAGTTGTCCAGGAAGCGGATCAGGTCACCTCAGGAGGATCGGAACGGTGAAAATCCGCTAAGGTTGGAAAATCCATCGCAACGGCATCATCAGGATATTTCTGTGTATATCCTGCAGTTACTTTGGCGTCATCCGAGTAAGTGGAGATGAGCATGATGCAGTCGATTGCATAAAGTGAATGTGCATTGGGGTGATCATCATCAGGTGTTGCCGAGGAGGAGCGTATCGGCATAAGGTAGAAGATCGGGTTGACAATTCCTTCGCGGGCCGATAATGTTAAGTTTGGCCGACAGTAGGATATTGAAGGAACTGCATGTGACGTCATCGTCATCAGGATAATCGTCATCAGGATATCGGGGCAACGTAAGCATCGAAGGAAGGGTGCATGAGGTTGTCGTCATCAGGATATATGGGAGGAACCGGATGTTCTATATCCTGCTGATGAACATGATGTTGAACATCATGATGATGAAGAAAGAGGTTGGCGGTAAGATGAACAGTGAACATCAGGAGGATGATTGCGCTTGCCGAATGTGATGATGCTGCCGATAGCCGGATATGATGATGCTGCTGACAAGCGAAAGGTTGAAGGTTTGTCTGCAGGAGGATATCGGTCGGCAGAGAAAATATGATGATGCTGACAATGTTAACAGAAAATATGATGATGATGATGGGTTTTAGACATACATGCTGTATGTCAAGGTTTTAGTGTGGATGCCTCTGCATCACCAAGGGATTGAACAAGTACTACAATCATGGGAAATATCAAAGTCACGCCTGCCAAGCAAGTCAAGCTCATCGAAACCAATATTGCTACCCGGGTATAGGGAAGAAAGAAGTTGCCACTCTTCAGCTCTATCCATAGTGAATGCATCAACTTCACCAAGGGGGTCCTCATTATCAGAACTAGATGACTTGTCTAGATTCTTCTGGGAAACATGCCATACAGTGTAAGAACCTTGTAGCTGCTCCCATCTGGCCACAATCTCATTAGCAGATGATCCAATGTCACTTTCAACAGAATGAAATTTTGTATATAAGAGAAGCTCACTCCAACAAAAGGAAACAAAAGCTTCAGAACCCCTAGCAGGAATGCTTGTGAAGCGAGGTTTCACTTGAACAATTGCTGGAATAAGGCGTCTAGTCCATTGATTGTTTCTACATGAAGCTGTAAACTTCCAGTTCTTTGCAACCTCTATTAATGCAAGATGTTCGAGAGCTACTGGTCGTGCCATGTATGTAGAAACAAATGTCGAATTGATAAGGCTAGCATCATCAGAAGGGTCCACACGGCATAATTGTTGCCTATTCACATTCAAGGAAACAAAGGGTCTACTACAAACAACCAAAGGTAATTTCAACAACAAGTGGCAACATTCCTGGGCACTGATATCACGATCAGCTACAGTTTCGGTCAGGAACTTACGAAAAGCAACAACGGCAGGCCTATCAGTTTCAACATTAGCAGCGATGCGAGAGAGCATGTCATGGTAGGTCTCTGATCTACGCTCAGACTTTGTAGCATATTTTGCAATATAGTTGAGGACTGCATGGCGAGACAGGACGGGCTGGCAATCCACATTTGCTCTCCATATGGAAAGCATGGCAGGGTTATGAATATTCAATCTATCATCATTCCGAGCTGGGACATACTTGGCATTGCCATCTTCTGAAACAACCACTGTCGAAACAGCTTGCAAATCCCAAGGAGCCTTGTAGTGGCATGAGTACGAGGCACCTTTCTTAGTTAAGCACGTATCTTTTGTGCACTTCGTATGTCATTGCACATGATTGACTAGTTCAACATAGTCCATGGAAGTATTAGTCACTAAGATTCTCTCTGTGTCCAACAAACAAGGGTCATCTAAAATGGAGCGATGGAACATCGATGAACTCTCAACAATTCCATGTGGGTTCCAAGCAGACACATAGTTGTTGATGTAATCAACAAAACCTTTCACACTTTGTTCGTCCTTCCAATTGACTGTCTCCATGGCAGGTGCACGGTCAAGCCAAAGGAAGCCATGAATGTGGGTAGAACCTCTATGCTGCCACTCATACCTACCAGAAGTGAGGCAAGTCAAAAGGGAATTAGGAAAAATAGCAAAACAACCAAAACAAGGTTCATTATATATAGCAACTAACCTATACCAATAGTCCTTTGCCTGTAGAAGCTTCTCAAGCACCTCCTCACGAAAGATATTGAAGCGGTGATGCATGTACATTGCAGCCAAATGTGGATTGTGGATAATATTCTACACCCTCCATTTATGTGCAATAGCTGGTTCGAGGGGGGGAGCCCTAGGCATGACAGCATGCAAGTCTGGCCACTTTGTATCAGCCGCACTCAACGTGAAGAATAGAGTAGGGCAACCAAGTTGCATAATCATATCACAAAGCTCCCCTCTAGACTTTGTCCAAAAAGGACGAGTGCCACGCAAGGATGAGCCAAAACGCATCAAGTATTCTGCAAGCTTATCATTAGGAAAGTCATGCAAGCGTTGACGCAGCTCACCAACAGTAGATGGGAGGCTATCCTCCCACTCCTTTTTCACATAGACAGAAGCAGTGGACTGGCTATGGTGCCACATTATCAGGTTATACACAAAGTAACTGAAATGAGGGTGCTGGCCAAACCTATTATCATGGTATCTCATCAGGTGCAGAACATATTCATGCATTTTCACTTCTCTCAACCGTGGCTGCCCGAAGCTCGCAAGTCCTATAGGGTAAAGTGTTGGGAACGCCATCGCAAACAAACCTCTGTGTTGTACTCATTAACCGGGGCCATCGAACTAGTCGGCCAATCAACAATATCGATGGCCCGACCAGGCCCCAAATGCAAGAGATCACGAACCTCCTCCATATCCGTTCGTCGAGGAGGAAGAGTAGCCACAAAAGAGGAGTGTTGCCTAGTCTCCTCAGCAAGATGGTTTGATCCCTCCTCAGTAGCGGGATGAGGGCCAAGGGTTGGCTCTGAAAGATCAGTGAATGAGTGGACCAGCATGCTTGATATATCAGTAGGTATTGCCGGTAAAGATGAGATGGCAAGTTCGTCCAACTGGACATCTTTGTAGTACTGGTCATGAGCAATTTTGAACTTTAAGGCTTTAAGGACGCGCGATCGGCTAACATAGAAATCGTAGTTTCCTTGGCTCTCACTATGCTTTCTCACAACTATGACGTCCAACTGGTTGATGCATCTTGGCAAGCATGTAGCAATACTAGTAAAGTCCTGTGGGAAGCTTAGTGTATGTCCACTATATTTTAGTTGTCCACCTCGGGCATGGAAAACTTGCAAGATTAGATTAACTCGTGCTATTAACATCTCCTCTACTTGTGTTAACACTTGTAGGCAATGTGGTTGGCTTCCAGGATCCATATTATTCCACCTGGAGAAATGATTTCCATTTTTCTCTGCAAGGCAACGAGAACAAGCATTGGAATTCTGCGAACATCGAACCTGGATGCCTGGATAGCATTCCATGCATATTGAGCAGGTAGACATAGATGAGAGGTGATCTATTCGCTGCCGGAAGTGTTGTTGTGCCACTTCAAATAGTGCAGGAGCAGGGCTAGCACTACTTTCCGAGTGAAGTCTGGCATTGAGCCCATCCGATTCAAACAACTGGGGGTGGTGCATCGAGTCTCGTCGTGGCAAGTCTGGCCCTATATGCAACGAAGAAGGTGCCATATGGATTTTAGACTGAATGTCGAGGCCATTGATGCTAGTGGAGAGTCCATGGCACATTGATAACCTCCTCTTTTCACGCCTCGCTCTATTAAGACCATCCTTTTGTGCTGCGTAACGAAAGCATTGCAACTCATTCCTTCGAGAAGGCATCATCGAGCCACTACTAGATGCAACATTGGCCATGTCCGGGTGGTTCATAGCAAATTGGAGTGATAACCTGAGTGAAGAGAAGGCAAAAATTTAGGTAGAAGGAATGGCATGCAAGGAGACCATGTAAGAAAAGCACTACAAACTTTAGAGATGAGCAAACTATAGGGGAAAGTATAAAACAACTGAGTCTAGCAATAAATAGCACCAACAGTAACAAGCAATGGCAAAATACAAACCAATATACCAATTTTGCAAGAACATGCATTGGAACGACAATAGCTAGCTTCAAACAAGCGACAAAACTATAATCAATCTATTGAGCGAGGAAACAATGCAAATATTATCAGCAAAAACATTATGCTTATATTGATGCATAAGTAGATAAAAGGTCAGCTACTTTGTCAAACCTCACAATCACATGCCGTATAGATGCCATAATTCATCTATATATTTATTTCCTTATGCATATTGAACTGTAGGTATGTATGATGAAATCCATAGGAAAAAGCTGTCTATTTTTCCCTTACAAAAATGAACCAATAGATCAACTATGGAAAAAGATGAATTGAAATCACAAGCATTATTTTCGAGTATAAGGCAAAACCAATTTAAGCAAGAAAACAAAATAAGAATGGGAACAACAAATATTATAATTCAAGACAATCTACAATAGGGCTTCCACAGATGTGAACACTATATCATACATGAAGACTTGACATAGGTATATATGAGGCTGGACAAGGGCTTGACATCAAAACACTGTGGTATCGACATAGAACAAGGCATATTTACAAGCATTATTTTCGAGTATAAGGCAAAACCAATTTAAGCAAGAAAACAAAATGAGAATGGGAACAACAAATATTATAATTCAAGACAATCTACAATAGGGCTTCCACAGATGTGAACACTATATCATACATGAAGACTTGACATAGGTATATATGAGGCTGGACAAGGGCTTGACATCAAAACACTGTGGTATCGACATAGAACAAGGCATATTTAAGCCCGTCAACACAAAGAAAACTTCTCTACAAATCATATGCCTTTCAAAAATTATTTATACATTGTTTATCAATTATTATCTACTTTCAAAAAGTTGCTTGACATATCTAATCTAAATTTGGCAAAATAAAATTTTCATTAAAATCCCCAAAACTTTAGTTAACTTCATTCAAGATTTAGAGTCCTAAAAATCTAATCTATTAATTTGATTTGTATATATCTATTATATTTGGCCAAAAATATGAGAGTGCCACAAGATTTTTACATAAAAGAAAAGATGCAAGACACCTAATAAATTTGCACTTCAAAGAAACTAGCCATGCCCTCGTGAGATGCTTCTATCTGTATATACAATTACATTTTCAGTTTTGAGTTTCAAATAATTCTAAGACCAAAAAATGGTCAAGCAAGCTTACTACAGTTGATGTGTTGATAGCTCTAATGTTGAAACTGGAACCCCCATAAATGATTATATGATATGAAGTTGATAGCTTGAAGATTGGTTTAACATTTAGATCAATAACAAATCCTTTTACCCTCAACTTTAACGGCTTGAAGAATAACAACATTTAGAACAATACTAAATCTTAACCATTTGTAGAATATATTATTATTAACCTTCGTATTCAAATGATTTGTCCACATGATAAATTATTCAGAAAAAAGACAGGTATTCTTTCAAGCCCTTAATGGTTCAATCTACAAAGAAATAACCAAGATGGTTTAAGTTAATAGAACATAACATACCAATGCCACCATATCCAGAAAATACACATGATTGAGAATCCAAAAAAGAATCTCACACCGTGTCAATTTAACAATTACAATTCTGAGATGTTATATTCAATAAATTCCCTTGCAAACATCAGTGTCATTTATGACCCCTAAAAGACCTAAAAACAGCTGGAGCATAGTCCTTCACCGTAAGCTCTCCAACGGTCACAAAATAACTACACCTAAAATCTCTAGAATTTTCAATCAGAACTGCTCTAGCAAGTGAGCAAGAGGAATTTATTATCAAAGCTGCTTTACAATTTTAATTTTAGCCTATGCAATTCAAAGTCAATTTATGATAAAGTAAAAGTGGCAATTATCCAGAGCAAATGTTAATAAGAAGTCATTATTAAAGAAGAAACAATATAAATTTTATAAATGGTTATTTTTCTTTACCAAACTAGTCTACTTTAGTACTGAACCTGCTGTACATTATAACTATGCTTGGCTTTCAGAACTAATGTTGAATTTCTTTTGGCATCCAGCACTAATATATGGCTTGGTATTGATTGACAGATTCTAGAAGCTTACTACAAACAAAACAGAAGCTCCGCCACAACCAGATGCAGCACAAGGTAATTTAGGTGCCTCTAATATATTATAAATATTACCGCAAAACAATCTCTTCCTTTTTCACTATGTAAATAACTGCTCACAGCGAGAATATCTAAGGGAAAAGTAATATTGTTTATGCCCCCTAATGGGCCACATATTTCGTAACTTCTCCTAAATGTGTCAAAGTATAAATCTGCTTTATAAATGAAGTATGCTAATCTTAATACATAGGAAAATAAAGTATATCAACTGCGGAGTTGAAAACTAACCCTAAAATTACACTTTCCCTAAATTCCTACGCCTCCCATAAACCCTAAATGCAAGAGAGGGAGGGGTGAGAAAAGTCGAGAGGCTTCTATGCCTCATTTCTACTCCTGGCCACCATTTATCTGACTTCCACAGAAGCATTGACCACATAATAGGGACAGGATGCCTAAACTGATTCCTGAGTTTTATTTTATTGTGTGTGCTGCTTGTTGCCTTACCTGATTTATTTCTTATTTGTACAAACCAAATTTTAGCATCTCTGTGCTGGGGAACTTTTAAAAGTTCCTATTCTTTAGAAATTTCCACAAAGCAAAGAAAGTAGAGATGAGGTGTTGGGGGGAAAAAATAAAGAGGAAACAGATTGAAGGTGCTCAAACGAATTTTTCGAGTTGCCTAGAACCAATAGCTATCGATTTTGATGCACTCCCAAATAAGTTTTTTCACTGAAATTCTTTCAGCTAAAAATTTATATGACTATCAAAACAAACAAAAATTAAAAGACAACTTTCCAACCTGAGGTAAAAAAGGGGGATTCTTCTTGAAATTGTTTCTTTGGCAGAGAAAAACAACAATGGTCGAGGCCTCTCAAGCACAATTGTAAGCCTCTCAAGCACAATTGTAAGCAGAATGCAAAAATAGAGATGTTTTCCCACTGCAAAAACAAACATTCAACAGTCTACAAGGAAGTGAGTTTACACACCATGATAACGCGCATAAAAAAACTTAATAATTTCAAGCCACTCGAATAAAATGAGGGCGTTTTCACACACCAAGAAAACTGATAAAAATGGGAAATTAGTAGCACCCAAAAGAAGGAATGAAAATATGAGACTACCCAAAAGAAGAAAAACGAAAAAAATGAAAGGACAGCAAAAACACCATTTATAGACTACCTAAAATACTGCAAATACAGGGCTACAAAAGAGTTTAAAAGGCTATATAACTGACATCACAGTACACAACAGTGAACATTTAGCCTTCTCCAAAACGTTCCAAGTTAACATTTAAAAGAATTCTCTGACAGAAATACACCATTTATAAACTCTTTAAAATACTGCAAATACACGCCTCAGCTCTTCAAGAAAATTAAGGTAATGGTAAGAAAAAAGTAGGCTGCTTACAAAAGAAGAGAGTTCAATGAGGAAAACTTGCTAACCTCCAACACGATTGCACTGCCAATCAACACCGTCGCCTGGCACCTTCAAACTGCTTAGTTCAATGAAGTTACATATAGGCTTGATGCAAACCACACACAATAGAATTAAAACACCATTGCCACAGCATACATAAAAACAAACCTAAAACCAAACAGCAAATTGTTGAAGCTTTGGATAGGCGAAATAACAGATTGCAAGAAAGTAAATATTTGAATCCTTGGAGAGATGAAACGATCGCTGACAAAGCATTAATGCTGCAGGAGAACAGAGCAAGCAAGAGATCTCCAGTGTCAGTGGAGCTTCGGCCAAGATGTATGCTGTACAAATCTTTTGAATCCTCGCCCTCCAATCTCCACCGACCCCCAGCAGTCTCTGGAAAACTTGGTGACCAATCTCCACCGACTCCGAACGGAACACCTGCGAGGCACAACACGTGAACGGGCATGATCAGTTTGATGGTCGTCCCTGTACCTGTTGGCGTAACTGGGCCATTGGATGGCATACGGCCACAATAACTGAGCTCGACTCCTCCTAGAGTTAAATGCCTATCGGCGTAATTAGAGCGGGGAATCTTGTGAGCTGCACAGTAAAAGGCTACGTGTTTATCTCTTTCGTTGTATTGTTGTTCATGGGTAGTCTATTTTTTTTATATGAAAGAAGAAATATGTATTTAGTGTATTTACATACAATTAATACTAATTTTACACTTCATCCACATTAAAAAGTGATAAATATTTGTTTTATTTTTATTTGTCAGAATTAACTTTTAATTATTTACCTGCTAGATCATATTTAATAATAGCTAGATCATATTTAATAATAGCTCTATTAAATAAGTAATTTTGAGTTTTAAGTAAACTCATCATAAAAAAACTTAAATAAAATATATGCTACATGTTTGAATCTTACAAAAAAAAATTCCAATTAATATAATCTAAAATAAAAAATAAACTTATGGGTGTTCAGATCTATATATTTATATACCAATAATAGAATTAAACTTATAGGTTTAATTGACATCTTAATGATGAAGTTTAGGGCGTCTCTAGGATAGCCAACATGTATCTGTCGTGGCTCCATGAAACAATAATGTTTTCAAGTTCACATTTCTTAGAATAAAATCCATACTTTGTATTATATTTGGGGTTGTAGTAATCTTGATCACCCTTGAAATACTTGTGGTGAAATATAGATTCATCAAATGCACATCCGACAGGGACAATGTCACCTACAAGAGCCCATTGAGGTTCTGTTCCAAAACTAGGATAAAGTAGCACCTTATCCAAGTCATGAATGAGTCCAGTCAAATGAAGCCAATCTTCATTGTGATAATCTTTGTGAATGGCTTCTACTGTTTGGAGGAGATGCAGAAGTTAGAATGACTAACTCTTCTCTACACAAGTTCATTTTTGGGGTTAGCCAAATCAAAAAGTTAGAATAACTTTCTTTTTACAAGTTTCTTTTTGAAGTTAGCTGAATCCACAACTTGAAATAACTAACTTCTCCACTTATAACTTCTCACAATTTATTAAAAATTATAACTTATACTTACTTCACATAGTATTTTGAAGAAGTAGTTAGAAAAATTCACAAGTTGTCTAATTTCATAACCCTTGCATTTTCTCATCCGCATACAACTTTTTAAAATTTGCAACTTGTGAAGCAAATATAAGCTCTTGTATATAAAATTGGCCCTTAGAAATTTATCTCAACTTAGGAAATTTTGAAAGTTAAAATTTTGCATTGACTAGTAATTTTAAACACTTCATTTTATTCACAATCTCCATTGGTGTAATTCACAAATGTGTCGGCAATTCTGCAAGTACAAACATGGCAGAATATACATAACTTTTGATTGGGATGATATTTTCTCACAAAATCTTTGTAGATTGTCAATAATGATATCATGAAAACCCCTGTTAGATTATTTTTTTTCACCTTCATGAAAACCTTGATTTATTTATTTTCTCAAACTGCCGATGAAAAATTGGAAGTTTAATTTCTCTTAAACTAAAAGGTGTCTTGATCCAAAAACTTGTCATATTAGGAGAAATAACCTTAGGAATATCCCTATAAAATTATTTATTTCCAACCCATATAGACTTTGAAATTTAATTATTTTCGTGATTTGCTGCACTGCAGCACTATTTCCAGGACTTCAAATGACTGAAATAGATAGACAATTCTTTCTTCAAACTATTAAGTGACTTGACACTTCAAGATAATTAGAGCACTTGTGACTTGGGAGTGATTCAACGTAGGGAATTTGATGCAAAACGTTTGAAAATTGGCATGTTCAAAAATGCGGACAACACTATGTCACAAGAATATTGGGACAACATGGACATAAAATTGAAGGGCCTCATTACCCGATATATTTGGAAGCCTCCACATTGTTGAAAGTACATGAATAATACATCATTGTAGCTCTCTAAAAGAAGTTGGATAAAACTGATCAGGATACATCTCTGGTAAATAAAATTATTCCTGAGAAAGAAGTTGTATACCCTTAGGATGGATGATGATGGTTCTATGGCCAAGCACATGAATTCTTTCAACATGATTGTTACCTAGTTGCACTCTGGTGGAGTGAATAAGGAGGAGGAGGAGGATCACTGCATGACTTTGTTATGTTTTTTTCTAGACTTGCGGGATCAATTGGTGATGGCAATCAATAGTATAGAATCTAAACTAAAAGTGGATGAGGTAGTTGGATCATTAATTTTGAAGATATATAGAGAAAAATTCTAAATAAGCCAAGAAGCACCTAGTTATCCATGGGAAAATGAAAGAGAAAGGTAAGAAGAAGGACAAGAAAAGAAATAAATCTAGATCCAAATCCCATGGGACATCCAAATCTCCTAGAAAGACCAAGGCTAAATGTTGGAATTGTAGAAAGATTGAGCATTTCAAAAGATACTAAAAGGAAGAGAAAAAGATAAATTATTTAGATGATTATTTCAAAATTTCTCAAGATGATGGTGATGCTTTTGTCATGATGTTGGAAATGCATGCATAAAAAGGTGCACGGTTGATAGAATCTAGGTCTTCTTTCCAAATGACCTCACATTAAGGTTGGTTTTTAAAATATGATGGTGGGAAGGTGTACCTTGGAGATGACTCTCTCTTGAATATTGTTGGTTGTGGAAGAGTTTTGATTTGATTCCTTGATGGATATGTGAAGGGGATCAATTGTGTATTGTGTATCCCTAGTTTAACATGAAACCTAGACTTTAAGTTTGCAAGCTTAATGATGTGGGTGTGTAGGTTGCTTTTTCTAATGGAATATGTAAGATGGTGTGAGGAGCTATGGTTCTTGCTAAGAATGTTCTTGTGGGAACTTCATTTCAACTAGATGTGTGCATAGTTTAGTTTAATAGTTATTTTATTCTCTTAGTGAAGAGATCTATAGAATCTACACCTTCACCATTAGAACCAATAATAAAGAGGAATGTTGCATCTACTTCCAATGGTCATGCTTTCTGGGTACTTAAGGGTGCCCTTACTTCAAAAACCAAGCTAATTATAGATAAAATAATGTTATGGCACTAGAGAATGGGCCACCTAGGTGAGAAGGGTCTAAGGAGCTTAAAAAATAAAAATATTATAGAGGTTTTAAATTATTAAGCTCAAGTTTAATTTTTGTGAACATTGCATATATGGTAAACAAAACTACATTCAGTTTTACTCAAGTTCTAAAAAAAAATTAGGTTGTTGAGTCTAATTTATTCTAATGTTTTTGGTTCTATAAATGTTCCTTTAATATCAACATATTTGTATTATGTATCTTTCATAGATTCATAGTCTATAAGGACATGGGTGTATTTCCTTAGAAGTAAATATGAAGTCTTCAATCATTTTAGAGAGTTTAAAACGTGTAGAAACTTAGAATAATAGGAAGCTTAAGGTTTTGAGAAATAACAATAGTGGTGAATATTGTTCAATACAATTTGATAGATTCTATAAGGAGAATGGAATATGGAGATATAATATAACTTCATATACTCCTCAATAGAATGAAGTTGTAGAAAGAATGATCATGAAATTGATGGAGAGTGATAGGAGTATGCTTAGTGGAGTTGGCTTGGAATAGAAATTTTGCATAGAAGTAGTTTCTAGATAGATTGTTACTTTATTAATATGTCTCCTACATTAGCTCTTGTGGATAAGACTCCTATGAAGGCCTGGTTTGGAAAAATCCTTCATTAGAACATCTTCATGTTTTTGGTTGTGGCATTTTCACATGTGTGTAGGTAGAAATGGTCAAAAGTGGAGAAAAAAATAGTTAAGTGTATCTTCATTAGATATGGTGTTGTTTTTAACGGATACAACATTTTGGATCCTATGGCCAAGAGAGTTTTATACAATAGAAGTGTTAATTTTTAGAGAGATTAATCCTTCTCCTATAGTTTTTTAGCTAGAAGTGGATAAGAAGAAAAATGTGGTACAAGCTACCCCAAAGACAAAGAAAGTTAAACAAGAAGCTCATGAAGGACCTAAAGAGGAGGAGAGCTTAGATACTTTAGACAATTCTAAAAAGGAGGTAGAACCTCCACTTTAACTCTTGAGGAGATCCACTTGGCATATAAAACAATCAAATGGGTATACTCCTCTTGATTAGAGACATATTTTTCTTTGATTACTAACATAGTTGAGTGTAAAACTATGAAGGATGAATTGGGTATAGAGGATTCTAAGTCCTGGAGAGCTACTATGGATGAGGAGATGGTTGTGTTGAAGAAAAGTCACACATTCCCGACTTAGTACCTTTGCCTAATGGTTGGAAACTTGTTGGTTGTAAATGGTTGTTCAAATGAAAGATTGGTTTAGATGGAATTTTTGAGAAGTACAAGGCTTGCAAATTTATATTTATAGCTTGAGGTAATTGATTATGGTGAGATTTTTTCTCTACTTGCTAAGATGACATTCATTTGGTTCATATTATCTATTGCAATAGACTTTGATCTTGAGATTAAGAAAATGGATGTGAGGGCAACTTTCCTTCATGGTGTTTTTGAGGAAGAGATCTACATGACACAACTAGAGCACTATGTAAGGTATAAAATATTTGGTTTGTAAGTTGAAAAGGTCTTGATATTGTCTCAAATAGTCTTATAGGATGTGGTAATAGAAGATTGATTCACTTGTCTTGGGTTTGAGATTTTTGAGATCCAAATTAAATCATTGCATCTATTATAATATGGATGGTGATTGATTCCTTTTTATTACATCATATATTGATTATATGTTGTTTTTTAGTAATAGTAAGAATGTGATTTGTGACTTGAAGTCTCAGCTCTTAGCATAGTTTGAGTTGAAGGAATTAGGAGTTGCCAAATATATCTTTGGTATGGAAATCAAAAGAGATAGAGAAAATAATAAGCTAAATGGTTAGGCTATAGAAAGTATATGAACTCAGTGTTGGAGAGATTTAGCTTGGCAACATGTAGACCATTGTGTGTTCCTATCTTGGTATGAACCAAATTATCTATAGAGAAGTGTCTAAATTCACCTGATGAGATGGAGGGCATGGCTTGAGGAACTTATGATAGTTCTCTTAGGATCTTGATGCACACTATGGTATATATTAGACCAGACATTGCCCAAGCAATGGGAGTCTTGAGCCACTTTATGGCTAATCCTAGACGAGATCATTAGGATCCAGTTAAGAGGGTATTCAAATATTTATGGGGTCCCTCCATGTACTCTATTTTTTATCATGGTGATTATACAAGGGACTAACACTGAATGGATATTCATGGATTTGTGAATTTGGATTGCGTAAGATATGTTGATAACAGAAGATCCACTAATGGATATGTGTTTAGTTTATTTAGTGGTGATATTAGTTGGATGAGTAAACAATAGGCTATGGTCACCTTGTCTACTATAGAGTCTAAGTACATGGTATCTACTCATTATTGTAAGGAGGCCATCTAGCTTAAGAGATTATGTTCAAATGTGGGGCTAAGTTAGGGAGCTATCAGAGTTCTTTCTAATAGTCAGAGTACCATATATCTAGCAAAGAACCCAACATTTCATGTGATGATGAATCATATTGATGTCCAATACCATTTTTTTAATAAAATAGTAGAGTATGGGAGGATATGCTAGAGAAAGTTAACACTTTGTAGAATTGTGTAGATGTATTGACAAAACTAGTGAGCATGAAGAAGTTTTGGTGGTGTTGTGAGTCTATGGGCCTTTCAATCCCTAGCAATTAGCTGATAGCATTGGTACTCACTTTTCTCTTACAAGGTTTTTGACAAGTGGGATAATGCTAGGAAAGGTGGCTTAACCTTGCATCTTAAAGTTAAGAACACAAAAAATATAATTTTTGGGCTATAGAATAGGAAGACTCCATTTTTGGGCTATAGAGGTCATTTTTGGCCTTGAATTTTCTAGATGGGCTATAACTAGTTCCCTAGTTATTTGGATGTAAATATCTTTGATCTCTACAATTTAGAAAAAAAAGGCTCAATCAACTTCCTAGATTAAAAATTAGAGCCTTTAGAACCACCCACATTGGAAATGTAAGGGCATCAATGACACATAAATGAGTTGTAAGAGGGAGTTGTGCTTGTTGGTCAACTTATGATGCATGTTGTGACAAATCATAAGGAATTTTTGAATGGAGATAATGGAGCTAAAATTGAGCACCCAAGTTGGTGAGTGGGTTATGATGGGCTTATGGATAGTGGAAGGAACATGTTATTTTTAGCCCATGTCTTCAACTTGGAATTTGGGTGTGGGATTTCTAACTAGGGATTTGGGCCATAGACTTTTTGGTGGAAAGTTTTCACCAAATGATGAATAGTTAAAATTGGGGCCTCCATTTTTGGTGAATAATATAAGCTATAATGGGGACTAAATCGCCACATTTTTATAAAAGAATAGTTTAGTGATGGTTAAATCACCCAAGCATTATTTATTAAACCTTCAAATTGAATTATTTTCCATAGTAAATCATGTGTGATTAGATCCCAATCATCATAAGTTTATACTATTATTGCAAATCTTGATCATATTCACCATTAATATTACATTCTTACTTAATTTTGAGACCATAAATCCATTACTATGAAACTATTGCTTTCTTTTGGGGTCATATTTGCTATAAAATTAACATTTGGTGGGATTTGCCACTTAGAAGTTGTAAATAATTAGGTTTTCAAGAACTAAACATGACTATCAAGCTCTCCTTTAGTATCATGGACTATATAACCTAGGGCATATAGGGCCTCAAATCTAATGATTATGAAGAATACGAGTAGTGTAGAGATCATGTACTAATATTAATTTTTAAAGTTTGGATGGATAATAAATTGAGATCTTGTTTACAATTTTTGATAGGTATTCACTTTATAGAAATCTTGTAACGACTCTGCTGTTTGGTAAAGTCCACCTAAGGTGACTATGATCTTAAGCTTTTTGCTCCTATCCCATGCAAATAGTAAGTAGGAGAACCTAAATCTCTTGTAATAAATGTGACCTAGATTCTATTAAAACATGCAACTTGGACTTTCTATTAACTGTTATGGGCCTATCTAGGTATTAGAATCAATGAGGCCCCTATAGATAATAGGACATTTTAGTAGTTGTGAAGGAATAGGGAATTCATTCCCACCATTGATTTCCATTGCAATCTTATGGTTTTAATTTTATTGTATAGGTTTATAAGCACATGTTAGGAAATATGTTTAGCCCATAATTTATTTTGGGAACTATGTGATTAGATATTTATCAAATGGTTGTTATTTCATTCCATGGGGTTATAAGCACTTTTTTAAAAATTTCCTTAGCCCAAAATTTATTTTGGGTTACCCCCTTTACCCCTACAAGAGGCACTGCCCCTTAACCCCACTAGTGGTTGTTGCCCTCGAGCCCTTATTTTAGCATTACGAAAAGAAAACATGCTAACCAACCATGCAAATATTCATGGACCCATAATTTAGGTAACATTTAATTTTATGGTTAGCCCAAGTTAATAATTTTTTCTATAACAAGAAAATTTTTCTCAAGGAAGGATTAACCACATAGTGTCCTTTCCTACTAGCTATAATGAGTTGACTTGGTACATAGTTCTCTACACACAATTTGTTAGTTCATTCTAGCATGGCTAGGTTTATTCCCATAGATCATATGAAGGCCATGGAGCTTAGCTTTGAATTTGAGGGACTTGGATTTGAACTAGAACGCATTCAAGGTCTGCATAAAATCTAAGTTAATGAGGACATCAAGGGCATAAATTTATGGATTGTGACTCTTACATGATATCAAGAATATTGCTTTACTATTGTTCCTAAAATTAAATACCCTAATCCATTACATTTAATTTTATAATATTGATTAACATGTTTACCAAACTAACTTATTATTTAATTTAAGTTAATTGTGCTAATTATTTGCATTTATGTAATTATCCTAGATTATTTTTGTAAACTAATTATTATGCTGAGACACATAACCTATAGTGGCAATAGGGGAAGAAGCATCTCATGTCATGATAGTGAAAGATAGTGGAAAGAAAAACTATTTAGAGTTGACATTTAATTTTTAAATATAAAGATCCTAACTTTATAATAAATAAAATATGTAGTAAATAAGGTATCTCTATAGTAAAATAAATTAACTCTAAAGTAAAATAAAAGTCAAAACATATCTAACACATATTTAAAAAAAAAAAAACTAAAACAACAAAATTGAAATTATAGCCAATATAATTAAATTAAAAATAAAACATATAAATATAGAACAAAACAAATATATTTTTATTAGTTTAGAAATCTTTGTTTGCAAATAGAAAGAATTTGAAGATAGTTTTAAACAAATTTATTTTGGTAGAAAAATGGTGGATTTTATAGATTAAAATCTGTAGAAAAATTAGTTAGCCCTCGTAATTGCACTGTTAATCTATATTTATTTTTATATTAGATTTGTATTTTTAAATTTTCTTCATGGGTTCAAGTTTTAGTAAAAGTAATTCAAGGAAGCCCCTACATTTATAATTCTGTTTTAGATTTTTATTTTTATTTTCTTACAAATTTAATTTTTTGTTAAATAATTTAAGGAAACCCTTGCATTAATAATCTTTGGTTTATTTTAGTTAAGCACAAATTAAATAAAAAATATTTTTTTTGTCCATATATATCAAATAAATAAAATAATTGTAAAGAAATAAAACTAATAGAGACTGGTATCTCTTGACTTTTTTATTAAAATAGACATAGTTAAGATATCTAGTTTTCTTTGCAAATATAAAATGGACAAGTTAAGTTGAATTGTGGCAATTTATTGCAAATCTTGTTAGGGGAGGGAATGGTGATGTGGAATAATTTATTTTATAGGGGAAGATGAGACCATAGACTTATGCATCTATTTGTGTTATTACTTATTGCCCAAACGAAGAGGCTATGTAGGGAACTATTTTCCGATGGGAACACTATGGAGAACAACTTTTTCCAAATAAATATATTTAAGATATCTAATTTTCTTTACAAATATAAAAGTGGACAAGTTAAGTTGAATTGTGGCAATTTATTGGAAGTCTTATTAGAAGAGGGAATGGTGATGTGAAATAGTTTATTTTATAGGGGACTATGAGAGTGTGGACTTATTCATCTATTTGGACTTATTGCACAAACGGGAGAAGCTACGCAGGGAACTATTCTCCGATGGGAACGCTCTTGAGAACAACTGTCTCGAGGGTAAGTCCCGGCCCGAACCCAAACAGGACTCCCATATCCAGTCCTTCTCCGGTAGTCGCAAAACCGTTTTCTTTTGACGACTTTCTCATCTCATCCAATATGAAGAGCACGCACGCGCTCGACAAGTTCCCGTACTCGCTGAGGATGTTCCTGGTTGCCCGCAGCTTTTTGGGATGCAGTTCGAGTTTGGACTCCACCCGATCAAGAATTGCTGGCCCTCCCGGGTGGGCAATCCAGAAGAGTTCGTTCCAGTCGGAGATGTTGAACTGCTGGAAGGCCTCCACCAGGGCCTTGTCGATGTTCTTTGAGATCAGTCCTGGCACGTCCTTCACCAGGTGCAAGGTCACGCCGAAGTCTCTCAGATGGCCTACGATGGCTCCTTCGCTGTTGGGGAGAATGGTTTGCGCAGTCCAAAGGAGCTGGAAAGAGGGCTTCTCTACATCTGGAATGGGATCTGCTCCTACGATGACGGCGGCCGCGCCATCGCCGAAGAGAGCTTGGCCCACCAGACTGTCAGGGTGAGCCTCAGATGGGCCGCGGAAGGTGACGGCCGTGATCTCACTGCACACCACCAGCACTCGAGCTCCACGGTTATTTTCAGCGAATTCTTTCGCCACTCGCAGAACAGCACCGCCGGCAAAGCAGCCCTGTTGAGACATCATCAACCTCTTCACGCTCGGGTGAAGCTCCAGCAGCTTGGTGAGCTCATAGTCGTAGCCAGGCATGTCGACAGTGCTCGAAGTGCAGAAGATGAGGTGTGTGATCTTCGACTTGGGCTGTCCCCACTCCTTTATGGCATTCGCAGCCGCCTCTTTTCCCAGCCGCGGCAGGTTCACCACCGCTATTTCCTGCCGAGCCTCCAGAGAGGGCGCCATGTACGCGCACATGTTGGGGTTCTCCTTCAATACCTCCTCCGTCAGATAAGTATACCTCTTCCTTATCGTCGACTTCTCGCCTGCACCATAAACCATCCATGACATTAGGTAATTGATGATAACGTAGAAACATACACTCCACAATCATTCTAACTAAAATACATCACATTAGGTAATTGATGACAACATAGAAACATACACATGCGCTTGAATTTCTCCTTGAGCTCCGCCTTATGTTCGGTGTTAGTGATGCGGAAGTAGTAATCGGGGTAAGAGCTCTGCTCAATTACGGTGGGAGGCGTGGCAGTCCCGATGGCAAGGACAGAAGCAGGGCCATCTGCCCTCTGCGCCTTTCTCATTGCCTCCACGTCCACCATCTTTCCTGCAACCATGCTGAATACCTTGAGTAAATAGGTATACCTAAGCACTCGGCAGCAGGGCAAATAAAGTACGAGGAAGTAGATGGAAGCGAGCTTTATTTATAGGGCATGGGAAGCAAAAGTAGTAGGTATAGGTAGTGGTTTGGATTATTATAAATTCCCCATTATTAGGAGGGAAAGGTCCCTATGCCTGCAACCCAGAGCCGGTGTGAATAGGCGACGGATGTTGCTTATCGTCAGTTACGTTCTATTGTGAATTGTATGACTTAAGCGGGGAATCTTGCGATGTATACGGTGTCAGGCTACGTGTTTATCTGTTTTGTGGTATTGTTGTTCATGGGTTATCCATTTTTTAATATGCGAGAAGAAATATGTTATGAATAAATTGTTTCTCACTCTTTTACAAACTATTAAATTACTCTATTCACATATCATTTAATGGTCAAACAATTAATACCAAATTTACACCTCATTCACATTAAAAAAGTGATAAATATTTGTTTTATTTTTATTTGTTAAAATTGACCTTTAACTACTGGATGATATTTAACAATAGCTCTATTAAATAACTTTTTTTTTTGTTTAGAGTCACTCGGGTTTTTTGCCTAGTCAGAGCCCAACCAAGTTCAAACACACGAGCTCTTTGGCCCAGTGAAGGCCCACAACTAGCGGTCACGACAAACTAGCGAATGCACATATCCTACGAGCATGTGAGCCTAGTGAAGACACAAGGCCTACGAACTCTTTGGCCCAATGGTGGTTTGAACCTTGGTGGCCACCACAACTATGCGACTTGACCACCAAACCATGCCCTTATCGGCATTAAATAACTAATTTTGAGTTTTAAATAAACTCACCCTAAAAAAAAACTTATATAAGATATGCGCTACATGCTTGAATCTTTCAAAAATAATTTTCCAATAGATATATCTAAAATAAAAAATAAACTTATGGATGTTCAAATCTATATATTTATATACCAATAATAGAATTGATCTCAAAATTTTAAGGATTTCAAAGAAATTTTTTTGGTGAGGATAACAATAGACTCTTTTAGGACCTTGGGTCATGTTTACAAGCCCAATTGTCATGTCCATGCTTAGGGAAAATCTTGTAGTTCTTATACTCATATATGTTTTAGGTATTTGTGATATCTTCAATTGTTGTATATCTATTACATGTCAAATCAATTTCTTGCAAAAAGGATTTGCATTCTAGTAGATAAAGGATGAAGCACACATTAGCTTGCATTGTTGAAAGCATAAAATATGTAGTACATACTTTTGTACCTTGCATCTTTTATCCTATAAGTACCTTGACTATGGAGTAACCATAACAACATAACCGCATAAGAATTCACAACAATAAAGGGTTATTAACATATTATCAAAACCTTCATAGATAATCTCTCTTGTTGAAATTCAAAACTTCATATAAGTGGTTAGATTTGTGGGTGTGAGATTGATCCCATGTCCACAAGATTGACCTACGACAAGGGAGTGGTAGGATGAAGGTGAGGAACAAGTTTCTAGACATGGAGGATGTAATAAATTATTGAAATGGTGAGCAAATAAAAATACAGATTACACCATTTGAACATAGCAATAACATAATATGAAATAGTATATTGTTTTCAAATTGAATCAGAATTTACTCAACTTGATTATTTTTCAATAGAATTCAATGGCTTATAAGCCTTTGGTTTCCCATGTACAAACTACTTATAGGAATAACTTCCCACCAATCAACTAACCTAACAAGAGATTTATTTATTATTAAATATTATCTAATTTATTTATTATAAACTATAGTCTAAACTATATAAAAGATGTAATAAATCCAACATTCACCCCCTTATTACATCAATCCGAACAAAGGATGGAATACTACAAGGACTGAACATAGCAGCCCTTCTGGAAACTTTGATGGATTAAGACTTACTCAATTATCCACCAATTCTCTTCGCTCACCCATGAAACACCAAACTGGATCTCCTGACTGTCAATCCTGTAGAATACCTATGAATCAAGACATACTTGATTATTCACAAGTAAAACACCAATTGATTGTGAATCGAGACTAACTCAATTATCCATAGTAACACAACTACCAACATATTGTGAATCAAAACTAACTTAGTTATCCACAATAACTCTCCTCCATTTGTGGATCAAGACTAAATCCATTATCCACAAATACAAATATACAAAACTATGGATCAAGACATACTCAACTATCCATAGGTACCACTCACCAAGTTTGTGGATCGAGACATACTCAACTATCCACAAACCAAAGAAAATTGTCATGCCCCCTTGCTCCATTAACGTACTCAAGATGAAATTGGTGCTTCTCATGCAATGTATCATCTCTGAGTGAGAAGCTAGCTTGAGATGGTAAAAATTCCTCCGGTCTCCGATGCCTCTCCTCCTATTACACTTTATTCAAGTGATGTTGCATGTGAGCCCCTAGAAGCATTGTCAAATGTATCATTGATGGTCTCGAGCATACAAGAGTTATGTGAAGTAGCCATGTAATATGTGTGGCCATAATTAAAAGCACGAGATTAGGTGTCGGATTCAATTGATAATGCACCCATTACAATAACTTTCAAAAAAACAAAATACAACCTTATCTCTCCTATTAAAAAAATGCATAAATTCTTACATCTCCAATAAAGACCCTTATTTTAAAACTTTGCATCCATACCTTGTCTTCCTTATTTCTCCTTGAAAATAAAATATCTCCAATAGTACACAAAATCATGTATCACTAATATACCATTAAACCTTATTTCTCCAAAAAAAAAAAAAAAAAATATTACCTTGCTAAACAAAAATAAAAGATGCAAATTTTTAGTTTACTATCTTGTTAATAATGGACTCCCAATTATCTTTCATCCTTCATACAATTTTTTCCCAAACAATATAACTATTAAAACACACCTCAAAAGTGCCAAAAATCACGGATATTAATTAGTTACTCTCCTTAACACATACTTTTGTCCATTGCTTATTTCACACGGCCTCACACAAACTTCAATCACTTCACATGTATTCACACAGACTTCCCAAGCAGTGAGAACAACACACAATGAATCAATAATCAATAAATTCATAACTTATCCCTGAGTATGCATCGCCTTATCCAAATGACTTAAATTATATGGAGATTTCATGGCTTGAAGTGTATGGTCAGAAATGCCTTCTTATTGCAAACGCCTTCTTCTCTTCAAATCAAATTTTATCATCATAAAAAATGGTAGTGAAGAGGCAGCCGCTCATTTATAAGAGAATGAAATCTTTTATGCTCCTCTACAGGAAAAACCAATGTGGGTAAATCTGGCGAGCTTCCACTTTTCAAGGGAAATCAAATAGCATTCTCTTTGGTATGGGAATTAGATGGCACTAATTGAAATCCTTATAACGCCTTAGGGATTCTTCATGCCTTGTTTATGCTTCCACATTTTACTTCTACACGTTGCAATAATATTCCATGAGCCGATGTCTCAATCTTTCATATGGTCAAACATTTAACGGGCTTCCACTAAACTTCAACGCTTGACATTCATGTAAATAAATTTATTACTATTTTGTTCATACACTTTTGCGCTTGCTATCCTCAAGCAAATAAATGATCACAGATAGATGTGGCACTTGGTAAGAAAAAACACACAGCAATGAATTTCAACACCTAGTAATCAACAAATTGGACACCCATAAATGTAAAATGCCCAGCAACATATAATGTAGGAAACAAATATATTATGAGATTAATATGTCACGCCAAACATCCTCACATCAAATGCAATCCATTACCATGCTGGGAGACCACCTCATTTCCATTCATCTCCATAAGTACAAAATCTATAATTGCTTTGATATCATATTGAAATAGTGAGCAAATCAAACAAATTATACCATTTGAATATAGCAATAACATAATATGAAATAGTATATTGTTTTCAGATTGAATTGGGATACTCAACTTGATTATTTTTCAATAGAATTTAATGGCTTATAAAGCCTTTGGTTTCCTGTGTACAAACGACTTACGGGAATAACAAGAGATTTATTTATTATTAACTATTATCTAGTTTATTTATTATAAACTATAGTCTAAACTATATAAAAGATGTAATAAATCCAACATAAATGCCAAGTGTATGGGAATATGTGCAAAACTAAATAAGATAAGGTCAAATGCATTGGAATGAGTAGAGGTGGGGATATGTGAAGAATTAGGGAATAAGGCCTACATCACATAAAATTGTGCCATTTGTCAATACCTAATTACATTAAGACATTCTCTCAAAATGGCCCCAAAACAAAATGTTAATTGGTATGGGTATACAAATTTCACCATTACATTTTTCCCCCACATTGAAGTGCATGTGAATTCTAAATCATCATGTATCTTAAAGTATGTAAACACCAACAAATATGTGTTTAACTTAAATATTTAGACATAAATAGGATATTTAGTCAATATAAAGTAATGGACCCCACTAGATGCCATCATTTGTGTTAATCCTTTGGCATGTGTGCTCCATGGGAACCTACAAAAGAAAGAAATAATGTGTAATGAGTAGTTTTTGTTTTACAATTGAAGGAGACACAAATTACAAACTTGTTTAACTATCTATGAAATTGAAAAGTATGAAATGAGGAGTAGGGTTGAAATTCTACCTATACAAAATGTGATATGAGATGATGCCATGTGGGATATTAGAAAATGCCATGCTACATGGTAAAGCTCTATTTGGACATGGTGATGAATCTCTATGTAGCATCTATCCCCACTTCAAAGATTAATCCCAAGAATGTTAGTGACAAAATATATCTCCTACAATTGGTTGCATTTATATGATGTAGGGAATTGGAGGAGAGAAAAAAATAGTACATGAAATGTAAATGTGAGCTACATATGTAAGCATGTAACTCATGTAAATTAGTATTTGTGATAAATGCATTATGTTAAAAGAAGGAAACATATCTAGAATGTTAAGACCTATAAATCATATGGGCTAGAGATAAATCTCAAGGTATAAGGTTGCCCCTAGCATGGACAAATAAAAGTGGTGATGTGACCCTTAATAGCTAAGATCACTTGTGTAGGTACATAGGGCACTGAGATGGGCATATGAACCTAATTTGGCATCTGAGAGCATGACCACACAATGGTTGGGGTAAGGTAATAGGTCTATAGTGGTAAATGAAAGATGAAAATAAGATGTTATCTTTCTTTAAAGTGTGTATAATTAAGATCAAATGGTCAAACATACTCAAAGTTGTGATTGACAAATGGACAAGACTAGATGGCTAACAAAAATAGTGGGTTGAAACATGTAACTAGAAAATGCCTTAAAAGTGTGTCTAAATCAACCTATGTAGGGAAGTGACCATCCTAGAAAATGTATAGAATGAAGTCAAGATGTTTCTTGGAAGTTTTTCAAAAATTCTGAGTAGAAGGATTTTGTTGTATGGAAATTTTCACCCAAGGGTGGGGAGAATAATTAAGGGTGTCGACTGTGTTGACTAGAGATAATTAATAACGTGTGTTCTTGGCTTATAAAGCTAAATGTATATATATCTTTGATGAATTTCTCTATGACAATAGAGTGAATGCAAATTGTTGTCAAAGGCTCAAGAGGCCGCATTGTATTCATTTTATGATGTTCTTTGAAGCTATTAAATTTTGATGTCACTTAGCCAACTAGAGGCCATATTATCTTTGCTAGTTACGCATGCAAGAAAGTTACATGCAGTAAACCAGTCTAAGCTATTATCGAGCCAAGAATCTTTTTAATAATGTTTCCTTATAATTGTTCATTAGCCGATAATGCATGAAGACAAAGTGTTTAAATAATATTGAGCCCAATCGGGTGTTAATGTTTGATGAGTATAAGCCAGGGGTATCAGCATATGACATTGATACCTACAGAACTGTGCATATAATAACTATGGCCAAACCATATGATAGCAATGACCACTCTATACTTAGTGGTAAATCTGAGTTTGGTGCCATGTGCACTTAGTACTTTAACATATCAACTCGAGGTAAACTATGTCAACCTTTGACTATCTTATATTGGTATTCTTTGTGCATATAATGCATGCCAAAGCTATAGTGACTTCTCATGGAAGTGGGAAGGTTAAAATAGACATATTGATATCTTCTTGACAGCCACGATTGCATATCATATTCCCTATGGGAAAGTTATTCTTTTGATACGTTCTTTTTACAAGAACTTACCCTTTGTTACTACAAACTTTGTTGTATAAAAAAAAGTAAATGTCTTCTTTGTGAATGACAAATATTCTTATTAAGTATATGGTAATAAAAGGGTCTCTTGAGAGAGAACTTTCAAAAGAGATCAACTCTATGAGTCAATATAAGTATTCCTTTTGATGAGATGAACTGAGGATGAACCTTAAAATTAGGTAAATAAAGTAAACACCAACTAGGTAAGGTTAAGTGTTGAAAACATGAATGAACTTATTTCTTTAAGAAAGTGCGAGATAGTGTGATGTGGAGACACAAGTTCCCTGTTGTTTAAGCAACGAGACCCTTGGGAATGGATTTTCAAGACAAGAGTCGAATGTCTGAGTAATGGATTGAGATGTTTTTAAACTTATCTATCCAAGACCAAGAAAGGTGGAATTATGTTACTATAGGACATGACAGCTTATAAGCCGAGCCAAGGTGGTGGACATACGATGATGTTCATTGTGTAACGTATATGTATATAAATTTTTGGCCAAAGTAATGCATCCATCTCTGCATGCATTGTCAGTCCAGAGTGCTCTAGATGGCATAATATCTCCAGTAGTGTCATGCATAGTTAGAGTGGATCTATAGTTGCATTACTGTGAGGCATTATGAAGGACACAACACTAAATACTCAGATGGCAAACCTAACGGTTCCTCATATCTATACCTTCTGTGAAGATTAGGGCCACTTCTAGGTAGGAAGTTGTGTGGGGGACCACTAGCCTATGGTTTGAGGAAAAGCACTTAGATGATGCTCTCCTTCCCAAGCATAAAACAAGCCAAGGCTTATGAAGATAGATGTTATATGTTCTAGATACAGTATTTTTCTCAATATGACTTGATAGTCAGTTATTGTGTATAATTTGATATTTGATGCCTTGGGAAGGAGAGCAACCTTTAGGGCACTCCGAATCTAAACTCGATCGGATCATCACCTTACTTAAAGACACAAGAGCGAGAGTAAGAACTCTCGAACAGGAGGTTAGGGGTCGGCAAGGACCCAAGTGGGATGCCTATGATGGGGGTTATGACAAGGCAAGTCATAATGCCACCACCCAAAGTGAGCACGGAGAAAGTAACTCTGAGGCTAGACAAGAAGAGGATAGGTGAAGCCATATGGCTTTGGAGTTGTCTTGAGACATGAAAAAGGTCATGCCTCCCAAATTCGATGGATCTATATGAAGAGATGCTACGAAGGCATGGCTTACGGAAATGGAAAAGTATTTTGAAATAAAAAACTATAATGAGATCACTAAAGCGGTATGGGGAACATTCCACCTGGCAGGAGAAGCATCCACATGGTGGATGAACAAAAAGATGGAACTAGGATTGAGGTCTACAAGCCTTACCTAGGACAGGTTCATGGAACTCTTTAGACAAAGATGGTTGCCTCAACTATTCTATGACCAAAAGCTTATAGATTTTTAGAATCTGAAACAGGCTAATTTATCTATAAATGAATATTGGGAAAAGTTCACCCGCCTACTTAAATATGTGTTGTAATGCCAACAATATGAGAGATTCCACATTCAGAAGTTTATAATGGGATTGAACACCCAGATTGTGGGTGATCTTGATGTACACATGGTCCTACTTCAATGGACCAGGTCTATGAGAAGGCCATCAGACAGGAACAAAAATTGAAAGCTATGTCGGCTTATAGAGAAAGGAACCGAAAGAGGTATAATTGGTCCCAATCCTCTCAATCCTCTAAGAAAAAGGGGAGAAAGCAAAAGTTTACTAAGAAAAATGATAAAGGGGCCAAGCATAAGCAAACTGAGTCCAAAGGGGAGAAGAAGGGAAATAATCACTCCAAGAGTAATGGAGACAATTCTTGGAAACTGTAGGAGAGGTGAGGACCTATGGGAGGGTGCTACACATGTGGCAGAAATCATTACACCAACCAGTGTCCTAACAAGATGTAGGGAGCACAACCACGATGAAACCCTCTACCCTCTCAGCAGGGGGCATTTCAACAATGCATTCATGCAGCCTTGGACAATAGGAAAGCTGAATACCAAGTAACTCCCATTGAAACAATAGGTAATTTATCCGGTTTTTTGATTTTAGTTTTGATTGATATTAGTGCTACTGAATGTTTTGTTTCCCCTAAAATTGTAAGCAAAATTCCTAGAAAAGATAGATTCATGGCAAACACATGGTCAGTAGAATATGCAAACCAAACCAAGGCTTAGGTAGAGCAATGCCTGTTTGAGGCTAGGGTTGTACATCCAAGTTTCTCCATGGAAGTAAATATTTATGTAGCCCCACTAGGCTCATACAATGTTATCCTTGGAATAAATTGGTTATGGAGAGATCAAGCCAAAGTGGACTATTATGCCAAAATAGTACAATGTCTTGACGACTTAGGAAACAAGGTTTTTCTACAAGGGAACCCTAGGGAAGTCAAACTAAGACAAATTTATACCCTACAAATGAAAATAGCTCAAAGAAAGGGATGCCAACTTTTTGCTGTCAAAATGGAAAAACTAAATGAGTTTAAGGAAACTAATTTCCAAGATGATTTAATGTTTTATGAATCTCAAAAACTCAATGAAGTTGGAAAAAGGAGTCCATAGATCAGGAGAGATCAGATATGTACATGTATGATCCTTTTCTTAAAGATTTTGAGGATGTATTTTTGGATGAGTTGCTAGGATCACCTCCTAAAAGAGCCTTTGACTTCTCTATTGATATTATTCCAAGGTTGGAACCTATCTCTAAAGCCCCCTACAAAATTACCACTACAGAGCTAATGGAGCTAAAGGCTCGATTATAGGAATTATTGGATAAGGGACTGATTAGACCTAGTGTGTCGCCCTGGGGAGCACCAGTTATATTTGCGAAAAAGAAAGATGGAACTTTGTGGTTATGCATAGATTATTGCATGTTGAATAAAGCAGCAATTAAGAATAAATAGTCGTTGCCTCGCATCAATGATCTTTTCGATCAAATGAGAGGTGTAACTGTGTTTTCCAAGATTGATCTTCAGTCTGGGTATCATCAATTGAGGTTAAAGGATGAGGACATCCATAAAACAACCTTCAGAACAAGATATGGGCATTATGAGTTTACTGTCCTACCTTTTGGACTAATGAACGCACCGACAACATTTATGACTCTAATGAACAGTGTGTTCAGGGATTGTTTGGACAAATTTGTCCTAGTATTTGTTAATTGTCAACATTATAATCTATTCTAAGAATGAGGAAGAGCATCTTCAACATCTAAGGATAGTTCTTTAGAGTTTGAGAGAGCATAAATTATATGACAAGCTCTTTAAGTGTACTTTATTTCAAAAGAAGTGCAGTATTTGGGCCACATAATTTTAGCTAAGGGAATAGTTGTGGACCCAACTCAAATTAAGGCTATTTTGGAATGGCCAATACCAAGAAATGTTCATGAGGTCTGAAGTTTCATGGGCCTTGTAGGTTATTACAGGAAGTTTGTGAAAACCTTATCAAAACTTGCATACCCTATAACTTCCTTGCAGAGAAAAGGCAATAGATTTGAGTGGTTAGAAAATTACCTGGAGGCCTTTGACCTACTGAAGGAAAAATTGACTTCAACACCAATTTTGAAAGTACCTGACCTAGAGGGTCAATTTGTAGTCATTATTGATGCCTCAGGAGAAGGCTTAGGTGGTGTACTAGTCTAGGATGGACAAGTCATTGCATATGAATCTCAGAAATTGAAAACTTATGAGTAAAACTATACCCCCCATGATTTGGAATTTGCAATAGTCATTCATGCACTGCAAATGTGGAGACACTACTTGCTTGGGAAACCCTTTGATTTGAAAATAGACCATCAAGGGCTCAAATATCTATTTACTCAACCACATCTAAATGCTCATCAAAGAAGATGGTTGGAATTCATCTTGGATTATGACTTTGAGATTAAATATATTCAAGGAAAATTGAGTGGCAGATGCCCTAAGTAGGAGAAGACACATCTCCTCAATGATCTCCATACATTCTAATTTTAGGAATTAGGTACTACAAAAAACTAAGGGAGATGAGTTTTATGAGTAGGTAAAATAGGCTCTTGTGGAAAACTCCCTAAACCTGAGATACAAAGGATTTAACCTTGAACCGGATGGGTTATTAAGGTTTAAAGGAAGGATGCATGTACCTAACTTTGTAGAGTTAAGGTGTGGAAGAAGGTTCATTCCGCATCGTATTCTAGACATCCTAGAGTAACAAAGTTACTTGCTGATGTAAAACCCCTATATTTCAGGAAAGGAATGAAGAGGGATGTTGCAAATTTTGTATCTACGTGTATAGAATGCCAGAGGATGAAGGAAACACACCATCACTCGACATGACTCTTACACCCTCATGAAATTCCTAAGTTGAAATGGCAAATTATAAGCATGGACATTGTGCAAGGGCTTCCTATGTCAAGGAATAGGCACAATGCCATTTTGGTTGTGGTGGATAGACTCACCATTAGTAGAATTTGGCAAATAAATGACTACTTGACTAAAACTTTTAGTCATGACAACTAAAAATGACTAAATTCTACTAATTTTTTGCAACACAACTATAAATGACTAAATAAATGACTAATTTAATTGTCAGGTAAAAAACACAACTAAATAATTAGTCACACAAATAAAATTAAAAGCGGGGGAAAGAGAAGACACGTATTTTTTGTTCATTTTTTGAGCATATTATTAGTCATTCTCTTTGGTTTTGGGCGAAGGAAAGCAACAGAGAAGGAAAATCAACACTTAAGTATATCAACATTATAGAGTTGAGACAGGGATTTCTGAATCAAGCGAGGAGCTACAAATTGCGAGGGAAAGAACTTTTAATAGCACGCAAAGGTTTTGATTCTGTCTACACTGTTTAGAACTTTTTTGCTAGAGAATAATTGATTATTTTGGACATGGCTTAAGGTTTTTGTGGCATTCGAGGGTTTTGAGGTAAAGGGTTCAAGCTTAGTAAAGCGATTACTTTGGCTAGAGGTCTGCATGTTTTTGTTAAGCAAAGTAGAAAAAAGAGCAAGTGCCATGGCCGAAAAGCTTTTGGACCTCTTGCAACCCATTGACATTCCTCTTTTTGATGCTACTGTTGTGGCCTTTTATGGTATGGGATCCAAAGAAGAGGTGAGATTTTGGTGCTTTGTGAAAAAATGATGTTTCTCCTTTTTGATTAAATGAAAAAGTCGTAGATGCTAGATTTTAAAAAATTTCTTCTGGTACAAATTTTATTTTTGTGGTTTATGGCAAAGTAACGAATCATTCAAACCCTTTTCCTCATTGCTCTGCAACACTGCCTATTTTGATTGTTTTATTGTTGTCCTTGTCTTGCAAATGTAAAATCACTAGAAAAACCTGTGCAAAATCTTCATCAAGCTTGGTTTGCTTCTATACCGTGTTACTGCGAAGGCTCATAAGGAGAGGTGTGGGATGGCGGTTGCACCCTTCACCCTACGGTGATCTTCAAAGGTTTGAGCAGGGGTGCGAGGTTACCCATATTCTATGACATCCAACCTTTAGACCTTCACTATGTTTACAAGGGAGCATATGCTAAAGCCTTTCAGGATCATAGAAACAAGAGTAGGGTTACCATTGAACAGGTGGACAACTAGATAAACGCCCTCAATAAAGTCTCATATTTCTGGCATGGTGATCAGCATGGAGGAAGAGTAAGTATTTACACATCTGAAAATATATTAATGTACATTTATTCACATGAACTTTTGGTTTATGACAAGTTCTAAAATTGTATCAGTGACCATGGAGAGTGTTTCTTCTTTCTCTTCAGATTTGCAGAGGGTTTGCCAGTTCCAATGCACAGGCAGATCCGGCCAACACATACAGGAGGTTGCGTGAGCTGCCTCCCCTTCACTTCTGGTTTTGTCGCACCAAGGGGGGTATCCCTATAGCTAAAGATTTAACACTTTGACTCACCCAATGACATAAAGGTTTGGCTTTACAATTACAGGTAGAATACTCTTATGAATGGACCAAGATTTGGATGATAGATCACAAGTTTGGCAACTTTCTTGGACATATCTAACTGGTTGTGGATGAGAGTATGCAGGGGTCCTAATCCTACTCCTACAAACTAACAAGTTGGAATAATGGAATGATTTGTTTTGATATTTTGGATGCAAGACAGGGGGTTTTGGATCATAACTACTACACAAGAAATAGACCGGTGCCTATCTTAGGGAAAGGAGTCAACTAGACGTATACAAGAGAATGGCTTACAATTGGCATTCAAGTTTCAAGGGGTTAGGACTAGTATTTGCCTTACAAATACCACCCAAGGATAAGCATTTAACTGTCTCTGCTTACACATATCCCAGCTAACATACATTCTTCTCCATACTTAGTCTAAAACACTTTAATCCACTCCTTGAATGGAAGTTAGAGATTAAGCATGTGATACAGAAAACCTATATCCTAGAATCTGAGAAACCCTTAGCAACTAGATTCAAAAGAAGAAAATGCATACAACAAATGGAGACAAACAGATAAACACATGTAACAATGCATTTTTTATATAAAATGACAAGAAACTGAACATATGTGCAAGGTGCATTCAAATGCAACTCATAAACTCTAAAAGAGATAAAACAGCGAAGAAAATGCTTTCTTTCGTTATTTTTCCCCCAAAAATCGCCCAAGTCTTCAACAACAACAAATGAGTAACACAGTTTGCATTTTATAGCATGACTGTGTACTCAGTAATAATTACATGGCACTTCAAAATTTCTACCAAATACAATGCACCAAAGATGGCGCTTAAATCATTCAATGCCCAGGCAGAAAGAGAAAGAGAAGTAGGTGGAATCAGGGAATGTGCAACCATTGAAGATTTTCTTCATTAATCAGGTAGCTGGCTTGTCAACTCCATTGGCCCATACCTCTGTAAATCACCATTAATGGCCCAGCTACCCGCCACCTCTTGGAAATGCAGCAACAACGTGCTTTTGAAGTTTTCCTGCCTGAAAACAGCTGCAAATACAAAGAAATCACCCCTGTAAAACATTTGAATCATGACCGTCTATTTCCTCCCCATCACTGAGATCCACGGCCTCAAAACATGCTAAAAAGTCACCCACCAATTAGGACGTGCCACGTAGGCACCCTGTGCTTCCATCGCTGACTTTTCCTCCATCTATTTTGCCTTTTTCACCCATGTATATGCAAAAGAACATGCATATACAAAGAACTACCTGCACACAAAGCACGGGCCCCAAATGCTTATAGAACAAGTTGAAATCACACCTTGGTCTCGCATTGTATCTTAACTTTTGCATATCTCCTTTGTATATTGCACATACAACATGTAATATACAACCTCCGGACCCCAAAACTATATAAAACAACTTGAAATTTCAATCGAGTCCAGGCATTGTATGTTTTCTCCTTTGTATCTTTGCCTTGTATATTGCACACATACAATGCAATATACATACAACACGGTTTCCAACATAGTTATCAATCGGATTGAAATTACCTTTGAAATCTGGCATGTACCTCATCCTTTTGTATATAGGCATATACAAACGCCATATACATGCAAGCTGCGGACGCGAGTACTGAATTTGCCAAATTTGACCTTTGAATCTGGTCCAGCTTGTACATCGCTCCCTTGTATGTTCGCCTTGTATATCGGCTTGCATATTACATTATACAAATGCAATATACAAGCAAAAACATACATTCAATTAGACTTTTGCCACTATTAACTTCATTGCATACTCCCTTAGATTCGGCCAATGCATCTTTGGAATGCATGTTCCCTTGTACATGCAAACATATAATCGCACTTGCATATGCATCTGGTGGGCCCCATACTTTGTATATTGGCCCTTTGCACATTTCGCTTTGCATATAGTGAATGTATATTGCATATACATTCCATTTTGTATGTGAGGCGGACCCCACCAAATGCATCTCTAGCTTTATATGTCGTTGAATATACAAGACCCCTTGTATCTGTTTCATTGTATATGCATTGGCCGTCGGGGAAACTTCAAACTTGGCCGCTGATGTGCATTGTCATGGCGATAAACCTTTGCACTATAGCTAATGTATGTGCGCCTCTTTGTATATTTGCAATGTACATTCCTAATGTATGTTGGACATACATTCATTCTTGTATCTGTTTCCCTTTTATATTTTCTTGTATGCACCCAATGTATCTAGCCGTTGTATGTCTAAACATACAATGTGATATACATGCAATCCCTTAGATACAAGCGCAACACATTCCCAAAATCTGCGATAGATTCCTCAATGCATATACAAACCCGATATGCGTTGTGAAATGCATATAACTGATTTTTTCCATTTTTTGAAGGCCGATTAAACACTCTTTGGGCTTGCCAATGCACAATGCACTTGTACATACAAACATACATGTATATACAAAAATACATGCATGCAACTGAATTTTTTGCAATTTTCAACTGGGAAGGCCGAAAGACAGATTTTTTTGGATTTTTCAGGAAGGTGCCTGCGAATTCAAATGCTCAGAATCCAAACTTGTAGCAGGAACCAACATTGGCTTTGTCTGGGGATGCATGCCTTTTGTAGGCATGGTGAGAACCATAAATCTCTGGGATGCAAACCGGTCCCTTATCCATTGGGCATAGAGTCAAAGCTGCACCAACTTGCATCACAAATTAAACTTTTCAAAATTTACTTGGCGGCCCAGGGCCACCAAAAAGGAAAAACTAGAATTTTCCTTTGTCAAAAATCTGATTTTCTTTTGACTTCTTCAAATGAAGCCGAAAAATACTTTGTTGTTTGCAGCACCCTACTTTGCAATTGACTGTGCTGCTTCCCATTTCTCTTTCTTTGACAAATCTACAACAAGATTCATAAGCATCTACCATTCTCAGTAGTAGACTGTCAACATCATATGAGTCACTGATGTTGCTTGGAAAACTAATAGACTCACATGAAACAAATGAATCTACATCAGAATTTTGCCCTTTTTAAAAAAACAAGAACTCCTCTGTATTAAACAAATAATATTCAGGTACAAGCAACATCTAATAATCAAATTCATCTTTATAAACATTCAGATATTCATCATCATTGTGCTCAGCAACATTATCATTAATGTCCACCTGGAATGTCTCAAAAGAAAGCATAAATAGCTCAGAATGCAGCCCTACACTAAAAACTTTGTAGTCACCCGTGCAACCAACACTATCCCCATCTGTATCAACACACACATCTGCAATTCGTCCATTCACATCTGAATAGTGACCCTGATTTTCCTCTTCACTAATGCACTGATAATCAAAAGCAAATTTTTCAACCTCTGCACTGTGAAGGTGGTTAGAATCTTCAAGGAAACACTCATTTTCAACATCTATATATATTTCATCATCTAAAAGGCTCACATATGCATCTAAATGCTGACAATCACTAACATATTCACTGCCATCCCTTGAATCTGCATCTTCTATATTCATAGTGAAGCTCTGCATATCCACCTTGCATAAATAATCAGGAACAACTGGGATATGCCTATCACTGTAAGACACAACCTCATGTATATCTTTAATTTCATCATTTGAAGGGTATTTTACATCTGTAGGATTGTCTTTTAGAGGCTGATAACAATCTTTGTCTTCACCATTATAGGATGTGCCTACATTTTCTACCACATCTTCTTCATGTTTATGCATCACATCATGATTGCACTCATTGTTCTAAAATATATTTCCCTCTACAAAATCATCTTTCAATGAACACCCTGGGAGAGTTGAAACATATTCACTTTGATAACTGTTTTGAAAACTTGCAGTCATGAAACCTACTGGCATTCCATATTTCTGATTATTTTTAATATCCATAGCAAATTTGAAGGCCTGGTGAAGTGTGACTGGTTCTTTATCTTAATAAATAACTCATTTTCTTATCAAATGCAACCAAATAAATTGTCAAGCACAATGCATTATTAGGTCTCATATATTTAGGGATTTGCTTGAGTAGCTTAATAAATCTAAGGTTAAAGGTTGGAACCAGTTCCTCATCTTCCTTTTGGATGTTCATGAATTGTATGATCAATGAGGGTAAATCAAATCTTTCTCCAAACTGCTCTAGGAATGCAATTTCTAAATCTACCCATGAAGAGACTGAACAGATAGGCAGGTCTGAAAACCAAACCCTAGCATCATCTTCTAATGACTGAACAAAGAGTCTCATTATTACATCTTCGGCCTCTACCTCATAATCTTCTATCAAATTACAAAATTTTTGTAGATGTTTGTTTGTAGACTCATAATTTGATCCATTATATTTAGGCAAACATTTTCTAATCTTATTGGGAATAACATTTGGGTAACCAAAAATTCCTTTGAAATTTAGGGCTCTATATCTTTCAATAAAAAATGGTCTTCTTTGAGAGCACAACCAGGATTGCTGCTCTAAACTCATCATTTTTGAATCAAAAGGTGAATACCTGGAAATATGTTGCAGCATTGGATAGGTTCAATCAACAGAGTTGCCACCTCTCATAGAGAGGACAAAAAATCAACAAGGCACATTTATTTTTTGGATTCATCATGCTAGCAGAGCACCACATGGTTTTTTCTTTTGCTGCAACAAAGTGCTTCCAGGTCTGATTTTTCAATCTTTTAGACTCACACTTTCATGGATATGACACTACGTCTCCCCAGTAGAGTCACCATTTATGTTGGTTCTTTCTCTCCGGATTTGCAGAGGGTTTGCCACTTCCAATGCATAGGCAGATCCGGCCAACACATACAGAAGGTTGCATGAGCTGCCTCCCCTTCACTTTTGGTTCTACCGCACCAAGGGGGGTATCCCTATAGCTAAAGATTTAACACTTAGACTCACCCAATGACATAAAGGTTTAGCTTTACAATTACAGGCATAATACTCTCATGAATAGACCAAGATTTGGATGATAGATCACAAGTTTGGCAACTTTCTTGGACATATCTAACTGGTTGTGGATGAGAGTATGCAGGGGTCCTAATCCTAATCCTACAAACTAATAAGTTAGAATAATGGAATGATTTTTTTTGATATTTTGGATGCAAGACAGGGGGTTTTGGATCATAACTACTACACAAGAAGTAGACTGGTGCCTATCTTAGGGAAAGGAGTCAACTAGACGTATACAAGAGAATGGCTTGCAATTGGCATTCAAGTTTCAAGGGGTTAGGATTGGTATTTGCCTTACAAATACCACCCAAGGATAAGTATTTAACTGTCTCTGCTTACACATATCCCAGCTAACATACATTCTTCTCCATACTTAGTCTAAAACACTTTAATCCACTCTTTGAATGGAAGTTAGAGATTAAGCATGTGATACAGAAAACCTATATCCTAGAATCTGAGAAACCCTTAGCAAACAGATTCAAAAGAAGAAAATGCATACAACAAATGGAGACAAACAGATAAACACATGTAACAATGAATTTTTCATATAAAATGACAAGAAACTGAACATATGTGCAAGGTGCATTCAAATGCAACTCATAAACTCCAAAAGAGATAAAACAACCAAGAAAATGCTCTGTCTTTCGTTATTTTTCCCCCAAAAATCGCCCAAGTCTTCAACAACAACAAATTAGTAACACAATTTGCATTTTATAACATGACTGTGTACTCAACAATAATTACATGGCACTTCAAAATTTCTGCCAAATACAATGCACCAAAGATGGCGTTCAAATCATTCAATGCCCAGGCAGAAAGAGAAAGAGAAGCAGGTGGAATCGGGGAATGTGCAACCGTTGAAGATTTTCTTCATTAATCAGGTAGCTGGCTTGTCAACTCCATCAGCCCATACCTCTGCAAATCACCATTAATGGCCCAGCTACCCGCGGCCTCTTGGAAATGCAGCAACAACGTGCTTCTGAAGTTTTCCCGTCTGAAAATAGCTGCAAATACAAAGAAATTGCCCTTGTAAAACATTTGAATCATGACCGTCCATTTCCTCCCCATCACTGAGATCCATGGCCTCAAAACACGTTGAAAAGTCACCCACCAATTAGGACGTGCCATGTAGGTACCCTTTGCTTCCATCACTGACTTTTCTGCCATCTATTTTGCCTTTTTCACCCATGTATATGCAAAAGATCATGCATATACAAAGAACTACCTACACACAAAGCGTGGACCCCAAATGCTTATAGAACAAGTTGAAATCGTGCTCAGGTCCCACGTTGTATCTTAACTTTTGCATATCTCCTTTATATATTGCGCATATAACATGCAATATGCAACCTCCAGACCTGAAAACTATATAAAACAATTTGAAATTTCAATCGGGTCCGGGCATTGTATGTTTTCTCCTTTATATCTTTGCCTTGTATATTGCACACATATAATGCAATATACATACAACACGGATTCTAGCATAGTTATCAATCGGATTGAAATTACCTTTGAAATCTAGCATGTACCTCATCCTTTTGTATATTGGCATATACAAACACCATATACATGCAAGCCGCAGATGCCAGTACTGAATTCGCCAAATTTGACCTTTGAATCGGGTCCGGCTTGTACATTGCTCCCTTGTATGTTCGCCCTATATATTGGCTTGCATATTGCATTATACAAATGCAATATACAAGCAAAAACATACATTCAATCAGACTTTTGCCACTATTAACTTCATTACATACTCCCTCAGATCCGGCCAATGCATCTTTGGAATGCATGTTCCCTTGTACGTGTGAACATATAATCGCACTTGCATATGCATCTGGTAGGCCCCATGCTTTGTATATCGGCCCTTTGCACATTTTGCTTTGCATATAGCGAATGTATATTGCATATACATTCCGCTTTGTATGTGAGGCGGATCCCACCAAATGCATCTCCAACTTTATATGTCACCGAATATACAAGACCCCTTGTATCTGTTTCATTGTATATGCATCGACCATTGGGGAAACTTCAAACTTGGCCGCCGATGTGCATTGTCATGGCGATAAACCTTTGCACTATAGCTAATGTATGTGCGCCTCTTTGTATATTTGCAATGTACATTCCCAATGTATGTTGGACATACATTCATTCTTGTATTTGTTTCCCTTGTATATTTTCTTATATGCGCCCAATGTATCTAGCCGTTGTATGTCTAAACATACAATGTGATATACATGCAATCCCTTAGATACAAGCGCAACACATTCCTAGAATCTGCGATAGATTCCTCAATGCATATACAAACCCGATATGCGTTGTGAAATGCATATAACTGATTTTTTCCATTTTTTGAAGGTTGATTGAACACTCTTTGGGCCCGCCAATGCACAATGCACTTGTACATACAAACATACATTTATATACAAAAATACATGCATGCAACTGAATTTTTTGCAAATTTCAACTGGGAAGGCCGAAAGACATAGAATATTTTGGATTTTTCAGGAAGGTGCCTGCAAATTCAAATGCTCAGAATCCAAACTTGTAGCAGGCACCAACAAAGAGCATTTGGAAGAAATAGTGGAGATTGTATTAAAAAAGGTGGGAAGAGAAGAATTGCATATGTGTGAATACCTTATGGGACTTCATCAAGTGGCAGACCATTTCAAAAAGGAGGTTTTGAATCCAAGTGAAGAAAGAGGCATCAATGTTGTGGGGATTGTGGGACTTGGCGGATCAAGGAAGTCAACTCTGGTTAGTCATCTCTACAACTTAACAGTTAAAAGGGAGTCCAAATTTTCTCCTCTTTCTCAATTTTTTGTGCTCCTCTTCGAGTGGTAGAATACATCTTAATAAGTCAATCTTAGTGGATTTTAGTTTACTTTCCTAGCAATGCAATGCAACTTTTGGGTTATAAGAAATAGCATTGGAGCCATCCAATGGATTGTTATTTTCACAACATGAAGGAACTAACATCATTACCTCCTCAATAGGACATCCAAGAGTTTCTTGTAATGCATTGGATATGCTTAGCTCTAACCTTTCCACTTTTACTTTTTGTTGATGGTTTCTGAATTCCACATGGGCTATTGCACCTACGTTAAATGAACATAGAAAATGTTGATTGTGTTAGAGCAAGGAAAGAAATAAATTATACTTGTCTACAAATGATTACAATAGGTATTTCCATGTCACTCAGAATTACATTAAGGACAAGAAACACTAGCAACATCAGTCTTCTACAAATACACAATCTCTCAACTATTAAACGGTGATGCGGTGAATGGTTGTGAAGACTGGCATCTCTTGGTAAATTCTTCTACTTAATTATGTTTTTCTGTAATCTTGTTAGAATGTAAACTTGTATGTGCTTCATTTTTTTTGGTTATACCTCCTCATAAAGTACTAGCATTTCATTTTGGATTGGAGCGTGTGATTTCATTTTTTTCTCAAGATATGATAAATAAAAAATGTTATGGTGTTTATAAGAGGTCCAATGCATTTGCAACTGAACAAATATAAGTATCTAATGAGAGCTATAGAATTTGGGTGATGTATATTCTTCAATGTAGAAATAATATCATTGCAAGGAGTTTTCTTAGGTAATTTAAGTTTTTAATTCTAATAGATAATGTTATGTGTAGAGATTATGATATTGAAAGTAACTCATGTTAATAGTCTACAAAATTCCTTCTTCTGAAACTAGTCTATTTTCTAGGTGGTTAGTGCATTAGTATCAGCTATACTCGCGTTTGTTCTAGGAGACAAAATCAAACAATTAATTTTGGAACTGTGCAAATATAAATGCAAGAAAGTGCTGCATTGTTTTTTAACTTTATGATATCCTTAATCAAACACTTCTCCAAGTTCTTATCTGTCTTTCTTCAAGAGATTTTAGGAGAGCTATTCAGAAGGTATGTACTAGCAAAGCAGCTGATTGTGAGGATCTTCAAGCTAGATTCATTAAATATGGCGAGGTTTGCTATGGCAGAGCTATTTAATGAGGTTGTTTTCTCTAGGCTCTCCCCATATTGGTCACATCTTAAGAGTCATCCCTTTCCCAAGTAGGGATACTAACTAGTTCCAACCAAAATAACTATAGAATAAAGAACTATATAACAACTTGGCATGTATATCTCTAATGGCATGTATATTTGTTCAGGTACAGAATAAAGAACTATATATCTAATCTCATCTCACAGTTGCATCTACATTGGTTCTTTACTTGTTTGCATGGAAATTGATTTTTTTGTAGTGTATTTACTGGTAGTTTGTTATTTTGGCCTTCTTTCTTATAATCCAGTGAGATATCAAACTGAGTGTGTTATTTTCTTCAGCTTCCAGATGACAAAGTTTCATTCTGTTGAGAGAAGCTTTATGTAAACAAGCTTAATGTAATACTGGTTCAGGTAAGTTATTTAATTTCATTACTGTGGTTAATTTTGCCGATACATTTTTTAATGTAATGATTGAGATTTTGTATTCATAATTTTGTTTGCTTTTAGGATATCTCTTGTTCAAGGGAATCTTAAATGATTTAGATAAAACAAATAAATTTGCAATTTTTTGTGATATTTTTGTTTAGTACCTGTAAATCTTGATGTATGATTAGTTTTGTTGATAAATTTTGTTTCTATATTTATCTGTTTTAATTTTGTTTATATATTTATCCATTTTAATGTTGTAATGTTCAAAGTGTACACGATGATCAAATTTGTGGCCAGATTAGATCATATTTAGGAAAAAGTGAACATTATGTTTGTTGTTAGGAGAGGTTCATGAGCAAGTATTCTTTTCCTCCTAGGATTTCCGAACATTTTCCCATTAGCCTAGGACATTTCACATGAAATGTTTTAGATCCTATGTTCTTTTTTGCATTGGTGATTGATGTTGTTTCTGATTCTTCTATATCTTCTGCAGGCATTGATTTCCAGCCTCCAATCATTAGTTTCAGCGTTGGCATTTTTTGCTCCCAGCCTTCCTTGAGGTTTCTTTCCCTCACATGGGTATCTATATTTTCACTTAAAAATTAATGCTGTTATTTACAAACCTTAGGTTTTCCTCCTCTACTTTTGCTTCCATTTTTTTTGTTTTTAATGTTTTAGTTCTGAGTCACTTTATCAGCACCTAAGATTAGTTTTTTTGTATGTTAAATAATGCATTTTAAATCATATTTATCTACTTTAATAACTTTTAGATATAAACATTTTTCTGGATGCAATCATTTTACTCATTCATATTCATATATTTTTTCACAATGTTATAGTTAATGCATGATTTAAAAATATGAAAACTATCATGTTTTCCACAAAATCATCTTTTTACTTCATGAAAATCTGTTATTGAGAAATGGGAATGTCAAATTTGGTTGGAGCTTATTGTGGACACTCTATTTGAACAATTAAAAGAAATGATTTAGATGAAGTTGATTACATGATTGAGATTTACATTTTAGAATTTGACGATTGGATATGAAATTGATTGTTACCATTAGGCATTAGGAGTGATGGTTAATTAAAGATACACGATTGGCTTGAATGACTGATTTTTCACCATGCTTGTGGATTCTTTCTCTATTTAGGATGTGTGCTAAAAAAACTCAAACTATTTAACATTTTAAACTATGTCAAATTGAATCTAGAGTGATACTGACAAAGTGTCAAATCTTTGCTACAATTGGGTAGCCACAATAGGAATCCTATTGCTATTTTTCTTATTTTCTAGTGCAATGTGTTTGTCTTAAAGAGTTTGCCAAGTTTTGATTAATTTTTTGATGATGCTCTTTCCATTTGTTCTTGTCTTATTGACATTGCTGATTAATGTTGCATTTGTTCATGTCTCCTTGTTTTCAGAGTTGAAAGATTTGCATCTACATTTTTGTTTTTTCTAGTTCAAACTTTAATCTGTTATTGAAATGCATGATGAAAACACCTGTACTTTTTAATCTATGCAAGCTTTGTTTATGTCCCGTCCAATACTACTTGATATTTCTAAATTGGGTACTAAAATTCTACCTTGAACATTTAAAATACATAATTAAATAATAAGTGGTTGTTATCTAAGGAATTGTTTTCCTTGTATAGGTACAAATTTATTGTGGTTTTTCTTTGAAACCAATAATGAATATATCTGTGGTTAAATTGATGCTTGATCTTTGTAACTATAGGTTGAAAGCAATGCCCACTTTGTGAGGTGGTCAGATGGTAGTATGCAATTGCTTATTGGAAATGAAGTGCTTGATATATCTATTCAAGATGCAAGACGTGATAATGCTCATCTATTTTTACGCCATGGAAAGGTATGTTGACTTAAAAAACTTTTTAAATTTGAGATTAAAATTTTTAAACATTTCCAAGTAGTATATTAGCATATTTTCCACTCTGACAAATGATTTTAATGTACCTCCAAGTCCATTTTGGTGAAGCTATGGTTGAATTATGAATTCTAGTTGAAATATGGTGTATTATTTCAAATTTTTAACAAATGATCTTATGCATATTTGTCATTAAACAAAGATTTTTAGATCCTTTGAAAGAAGCTATTTGTTCAAGGTGTGAATATATGGGAGGGATGAGATATGGTTAGTTTTAAATATTTTGATTTTCTGCTAATATCCTTTTTGATTAGGGAATTCTGCAATCTCAAGGGCAGCTACAACATTAAATGAGATTTATGCCATCTTCTTTATCTTCAAAGTCACACAAGTTGTTGACTGCTCTTGTTGATTCTTGACATAAGAAGAGTTATAAAGTGAAAAATGTTATAAAAAACATAGATTCGGAGAGGGAGAAGGAGGAAAAGGAAAAGGTATTAAGCTGTTTTTCATTTAACATGTATTGTATGAGGTAACCTATTTCCAATTTTCAAATGTAACATGAAAATCTGTAACTTCTTCAAGATAATCAAAATCATGCATAGATGTAAAATAATTCTTAATCCAATGAACTTTTGATGCAGGGGCATCATTTATTTTTACCTTATAATTTTGGTTTTTAATTTGTTTTGGCTGTGGAGTTTTTGGTTTTGTTTTGCCGGTTCTTGTTGTCTTGCAGTTTTGTGACAGGTGGTGAATTATGTGTGGGATCAAGATGTTGAATCCTCATTGCTCGTTAATCTTGCATATTTTTGGGGAAGTTACATCGATCAAGGGAAGAAAGGAGACAACGATAGATCATTTGTTTAATTTTTGAGGATGAAGTCATTTATTGGTCAAATTAATCATTTACCTGGGAAAATCTCCAATATATCCTTGGTGTTTTTCAACAAATTGGTAGCTTGATTTGTTTCAAATAATTAATTTGTTGTCTTGCATACATGAAAATGAAACCAAAATTGTAATTTAGGATAAATATTATAAGGAATCAAACCTGTCTTCAGATATTTGATTGACATGAATCCACTGCATTAAGACTATTTTTTAATATCACATTAAGTTTTTTCTCTAAAATTTGCCTCATACTTTGAACTGTCAAATTATTCATAGATGTCCTTTGTATACAAGAATATCTAAGAAGGTATAATCTCTGCATTCTTCTAAAGGAAAACAAGTTCTTGAAAGTTAACTTTTATTGTGATAGATTACAAATATTCAGGTTACAATAAGAAATGGCACCATATGGACATTGAGGTGAGTTTAAAGATTCTCTCTTATTCCATGGTCTCATTTCTGTTGCATAAACCATTAATTATATTTATTATTTTTAAATGGCTATCTTATAAATATTTATGTAAAGATCTATTGCATCTTTCCTTCTTGTAACTTGAAAAGTATTCCAGAGACTTCATTAGTTTGAACATCATCTCTATTTGAATTGACATGCCTCATAACATTGTTTATGTAAATTTAGTGAAGGAGGGATTTATACTTTTGCAGGAAAAGTTCTTATGTTGATTCATTGCTTAATCCATCATTAATGTCTCTGACCAAAGATCCTGATCAAAGATGTAAAGAGCAGTAGGAGAAGGTTGGACATGCACAAGCTAGTTGGAGTTGTGCAAAATTGCTTGGGCTAGGTGATCTTGGAGGCCCTCCATTGTCAGCTGCAGAGGAGTATTCACTTCATGCCAGATACCTTGCTAGGGCCAATACTTTGAATTTAGCAAAAATTGTAGAAATGAAGATAATGTAAGCTTTGGAGTTTTATGTTGCTTCTTATTCCCATGTTTTAGAAAATTGTTGCTTTTCTAGACATTTAGTGCAGGATTTTATGTTACCATGCGTCTTGATAATGGATGTCATTTTGTCACTTATGTGTACTAGGCCTAGGCAATCTTTCTAAGTGGATGGTTTGGGTTTTAACTTGCTAGAAACCTCATCATGATGTTGTGTGATTCCTAAAGCATCACCTAGAAGATTTGTTTTTGAGCTCCCACTTTTTTCTGTTAGATTTAGGATAGACAATTGAGAGGGGGGGTGAATCAGTTGTCCAAAACTTTCTTCCAATTAATCACTTAAATCCTCAACAACATAATAATAAATCAATCATGGAAACATAATGCAACAATTCAAGAGCAGAAACATATTAACACATATGACACCAAGATTTTTGACGTGGAAAACCCGGTTAAGGGAACAACCATGGGGTGAATAACCCAAGATTATATTCTCTATTAAAAGAATAGGAAGAACAAAATGGCACATGCCAATTAGGGCTCACTGCCCGAGCACACTATTCACAAGAGGCCCACTACCTACAGGAGACACACTATCTACACAATAATAAGTATTACATACTTGAACTGAAGAATAGCATCCTCACCATGCTTGAGTCAGTTCCATTTAAGCCCAATACTTCTGCTTTGCCTTTTTCTCTGCTCCTCTCTACCACATTTTTATCTCCACAAGACACCTTTGAAATGACTTTACAACTCCTTATTTATACAAGACATCAACTTAGGGATAATCATCCAAGTCGGCATACATTACAGAGTAAATACATAAATACAACATGACTAATTACAAAAAGACTTCACGCAGATCAACACACTATCGGCCACATAGATTTGAGACTTCAATCTTCCTTAGGAACACACCATTCTTCACAGAACATCTCCAAGATCATCCGCAGTATGTGTAACTCATCCGGTCGGCCAGACTTAGGAAGAACATCATCATCCAGAAGTAATTCTTCAATTACGAGTTCAATCTTCAATGCAAACCACAAACATGAACTGGACACAATCCAAAGACCTCCACAAACTTTCTTGAATCACCATGAACATCCACACTACTTCTGCTTACTGAAATCATTCTCTCCTTTATCTGGAACCTCAAGAACATAGTCTGTCATCACTGTTATATTGGAATAGATGCTTGCGGACCTCCAGACCATGAACCAATTGAGTTGTCATTTCACATTGACTTCCTAAACACTCCACCAAATCCGCAGAACAAGATATTGTATTTTTAGATCTCACCGGACCTATCTGTGTCACTCTATCACTTCTGAACATCTGCCAGAACCAGTTTTACTTAAGTGGCCATAAATTCTTCAGATCTTCGTGCGGACCTCTGAAATCTTTACTGGATCATCTTAAGGAACATATCTGCAAACGCTTTGATGTGCATCCTCTGATCTTCATCTTAGCAGAGATCTTTACCTCACTATCTTCATTATTCTTGTATGTTCCTGATAGGACTAATTTTCTCAATATCCTCAGCATACAGCTCATCCAATCCTTATCATCAATGCAACAGGAGTATGTTGTTATCAATGACAACACTGGTTAGGCCCATACATGCAACAATCTCCCCCTTTGTCATTGATGGAAACATATGATGTGAAAAACTATTTTAACCATCAAGACAAGAACTTTTCCTCATTGACATAACTTCCCCTATCAACAACCACCATTCACATGACTTCTCTTCCTTTACTGCTCCCCCTTTTATTAGCAACTACTTGTTTTTCACATGTCTTCTCTCCCCCTTTTTACATCAATGGCAAAGGGCACATACTTGCAACACTTCAGAATCATATCACTTGCTCCCCCTGAGTAGCAGCTTCCCATCATCAATCCAGACCACAAGATATGACTGTGAGATCCACCGGATTGATGCACATTAGTGCACCTTAATTCAGAACTGGAGGGGTAATAACCCCTAACTTCTCCCTGAGATACTCAAAAGAGTCCTTAGGTAGAGGTTTAGTAAAAATATCTGCAATCTGATCCTTGGAAGGCACAAACTCCAATCTGACTTCATTTGTGTTCACTTGCTCTCTCAAAAAGTGAAACTTGATGGATATATGTTTAGTCTTTGAATGCAACACCAGATTTTTTGATATATTAATTGCACTTGAATTATCACAAAATATTGTGATAGGTTCTTCATACTCCACTCTAATATCTCTTAGCATTTGCTTCATCCACAATACTTGAGTGCAACTACCTGCTGCCGCAATATATTCTGCTTCTGCAGTGGATAGAGATATTGCTTCTTGTTTCTTGCTCAGCCAAGAAACCAATATCTTCCCCAAAAAGAATGCTCCACCACTAGTACTCTTCCGGTTATCCACATCTCCTGTGCAATCCACATCTGTATATGCATGAAGAGAAAAATCATGATCTCTAGGATACCACAATCCATACTCAACTGTCCCTTTTAGATATCTAAAAATCCTCTTGATTGCCATGACATGAGATTCTCTAGGATTAGCTTGGAATCTAGCAACAAGACCAACAACATTCATAATGTCAGGTCTAGTTTGAGTGAGATACAATAATCCTCCAATCATTGACTTGTACTTTTTCTGATCATCCTTAGGAGAGTCATCATCTTTTCTCAATTTACATCCGGTTGTCATGGGAGTATTCATTGGTTTTGAGTCTTCCATCCCAAATTTCTTCAACAATTCTTTCACATATTTAGTCTGAGAAATGAAGATTCCTTTCTTTGTTTGAATGATTTGCAGACCCAAGAAGAAATTTATTTCCCCAAACATGGACATTTCAAATTCACTTTTCATTTGATTTGCAAAAGTTTTACACATACTATCTCTTCCTCCAAAAATGATATCATCAACAAATACTTCAACAATCAAGATATGTTCATGATCAATTTTGAAGTACAAGTTACTGTCAGCAGTACCTTTGTTGAAACCAATCTTCAAAAGATGCTTATCCAATCTTTCATACCAGGCTCTTGGGGCTCACTTGATTCCATATAGTGCTTTCTTCAACTTGCAGACCATATCACCATGATCAAATAATTGAAATCCATCCGGTTACTCAATGTAAACTTCTTCTTCCAAGTCACCATTCAGGAAGGCGGACTTGACATCCATCTGATATACTTTGAAGTCCTTGAAGGAAGTGAAGGCAAGAAATAACCTGACTGCTTCAATTCTTGCTACCAAAGCAAAAGTTTCTTCAAAATCAACTCCTTCTACTTGAGAGTAACCCTTGCAGACCAATCTGGCTTTGTTTCTGACTACTTCACCATCTTCATTTAGTTTATTCTGGAATACCCATTTGGTTCCAATCACATTCTTGTTTCTAGGTCTGGGAACAAGATCCCAAGTGTGATTTTTCTCAATTTGCATCAACTCTTCCTCCATTGCTTTAGTCCAGCTTTCATCATTGCATGCTTCATTTATTGACTTTGGTTCAATCTTTGAAATCAAACAATACTCTTCTGATTCTTGAGTAATCTTTCTTGTTTGAACACCTTTGCTTTTATCACCTATGATTTGATCTTCAGAGTGATTCAGTCTTACATACCTAGGAATTTTGAGACTTTCTTGCACTTCTATTTCTTGAGCAGGTTCATTCAAACTCATTTCTTCTTCCTAAATCATCGGATCATTTTGAATTTGAATTTCAGAAGGGGCTTGGACTCCTTGGATCAAAATATCATTCTGATCATCTTCATCATATTCATAAAACCTTGAGGGTTTTTCAATACCTTCATCAACCTTCACATTTGTACTTTCTATAATCTTTCTCAATATCTTGTTATAACACTGGTATGCTTTGCTTTGAGTAGAATAACCCAAGAATATTCCTTCATCACTTCTAGCATCAAATTTGCCTAGATCTTCATCTCTTTTAATGTAACACTTGCTACCAAAGACTCTAAAATACCTCATAGTGGGAGTGATGCCAAACCAGAGTTCATAAGGAGTCTTACCAGTATTACTTCTGATTTGTACTTGATTAAGAGTATAGACTGTAGTGCTTACAACTTCTCTCTAGTAGATCTGAGGAACATTTGCTTCCATCATCATGGTTTTAGATGCTTCCTGGATGGTTTGGTTCTTTCTCTCCACTACTCCATTCTGTTGTGGAGTCCTTGGAGTAGACAACTGTCTTTTTATTCCATGTTTCTCACAGAATTCTATGAACTCATTGGATGTGAATTCTCCACCTCTATTAGACCTCAAACATTTTATGTTCAATCCGGTTTCATTCTCTACCATAGCCTTGAATATTTTGAATTTCTCAAGAGCCTCTGATTTCTCTTTCAGAAAAGTCACCCACATCATCCAGGAGAAGTCATCAATTAATAGCATGAAGTATCTATCACCTTGCACACTCCTGATTCTTGTCGGACTACATAGATCAGTATGAACTAAGTCCAATAATCTGGTAGAAGACTGTTCCTTACTTTTGAATGTGACTCTGCTCTGCTTACCCAACTGACATTCTTTGCACAAACTATTAGTAGGTTTTACCAGTCTTGGAAGATCTCTCACAGCCTGGGTGTTGCTTATCTTGATGATATTATCAAAATTCACATGACACATTCTTCTATGCCACAACCAACTTTGATCAATTTGAACAAATAAACAACTTTTACCAGTACCAACCAAGTGGAAGATATTACCTTTTGTTTGAGTACCAGATGCAATCTCTGTTCTGGAACTTTCAAAGATTTTACATTTACCATTTTTGAATCAGAGATCATAGCCTTTGTCCACCAACTGTCCAACACTGAGGAGATTGTGCTTCAGACCTTCAACATACAGTACATTACTAGTTTTGTTCTTTCCATCAAAAGAAATGGTTCCTCTACCTCTAATTCTACCAGTAGAATTATCACCAAATTTTACCACTCCTCCTTCATACCTTTCCAAATTTATGAACTTATTTTTGTCACCTGTCATATGGTGGGAGCATCTACTGTCAATGACCCAATCATCCTTTTCTTCAACTTGGGTAGCCAGAGCTCTTTCTATGATTTTATGATTGACAGATTTAGAGGGCATTGGATCTTCTTCCTTGATGGCAATAAACACCCAGTCACTTCCGGATTTGTTTCTTGTTTGTGATTCATCATCTGTTACTCATTCATCATCATCATCTTCATGAACATAGTAACATTTCTTTTGGAACCTTGATCTATTAGAATTTGGCCTTGAAAATCTTTCTGGACACCTTGAGGCAAAATGACCAATCTTATTGTAGTTAAAACATTTAAAAGGCAATTTCCCCTCATACTTACCGGATCCTCTTGGCAACCTTTTTGCAATAAGGGCTTCAAGTTGAGCAGCTTCTGCTTCATCTTCTGCGAGGTCTTTTCTTGCTTTTTCATACCATGATAGTTTCTTTGAAGATTTCTCTCCTGGATCAAACTTTTGTTTTCCTTTTACAGAGGCACTAGCCTTGAATGTAGATTCAGTCTTGGGGGTGCATCTCCAAACTCAGTCAATTCAAATGCATCCAATTTACCAACCAATTGATCTCTTGTGATACTTGAATAGGATATGAATTCTTCAATAGCAGAAACCTTGTATTTGTAAGAATCAGGAAGGGATCTGAGAACTTTGCCAACAATCTCATCTTCATCCAAGATTCCACCAGCACATCTAATGCCACAAACAAGCTCATTTACTCTTGGCATAAATGTAGTGATATTTTCATCTTCTCTCATCTTCAGGGTTTTGAATTTTCCTTTCAGACTCTATAGCTTGGCACATTTAACATACTTGTCTTCTTCATGCAGAAGTTCTAGTTTTTGCCAAATCTCATATGCAGTTTTTAGATCAATAACATTTGTCAGCTTTGAATCAGATAAGGCACTTAGAAGAGCTTCTTTTGTCCATAGATTGTTTTTAGCATCTCTGGTTTCATCTACGGTACTCGAACCATTTTGTGGAGGAACATACTTCTTTGAAGCCATGATCCAATACTGCATTCCCATACATTGCAAGTGGGATTCCATGCGACTGTTCCAAAGAGTCAAATTAGTTCCATCAAACCTTGAACTATCCTTCTTGTAGGATGACATCCTTGATCTCTTCAAGTGGTTAAGCTCTTTTAGAGGAACTTGGCTCTGATACCAATTGTTAGATTTAGGATAGACAACTAAGAGGGGGGGTGAATCATTTGTCCAAAACTTTCTTCTAATTAATCACTTAAATCCTCAACAGCATAATAATAAATCAATCATGGAAACATAATGCAACAATTCAGGAGCAGAAACACATTAACACATATGACACCAAGATTTTTTTGATGTGGAAAGCCTGGTTAAGGGAAAAACTACGAGGTGACTAACCCAAGATTGTATTCTCTGTTAAAAGAATAGGAAGAACAAAATGGCACATGCCAATTAGGGCTCACTGCCTGAGCACACTGCTCACAAGAGGCCCACTGCCTACAAGAGACCCATTGTCTACAAAATAATAAGTATTACATACTTGAACTGAAGAATAACATTTTCACCATGCTTGAGTCAGTTCCATTTAAGCCCAATACTTATGCTCTACCTTTTGCTCTACTCCTCTCTACCACATTTTTATCTCCGCAAGACATCTTTGAAATGACTTTACAACTCCTTATTTATACAAGACATCGACTTAGGGATAATCATCCAAGTTGGCATACATTACAGAGAAAATACATAAATACAACATGACTAATTACAAAAAGACTTCATGCGGATCAACACACTGTCATCCACACAGATTTAAGACTTTAATATTCCTTAGGAACATGCCATTCTTCACAGAACATCTCCAAGATCATCCGCAGTATGTGTAACTCATCCAGTTGGCTAGACTTAGGAAGAACATCATCATCTGGAAGTAATTCTTCAATTACGAGTTCAATCTTCAATGGGGACCACCAAAACAAACTGGACACAATCCAAAGACCTCCACAAACTTGCTTGAATCACTAGGAACATCCACACTACTTCTGCTTACTGAAATCATTCTCTCCTTTATCCGAAACCTCAAGAACATAGTCTGTCATCACTGTTATATTGGAATAGATGCTTACGGACCTCCAGACCATGAACCAATTGAGTTGTCATTTCACATTGACTTCCTAAACACTCCACCAAATCCACAGAACAAGATATTGCATTTTTGGATCTCACCGGACCTATCTGTGTCACTCTATCACTTTTGAACATCTACCAAAACTGGTTTTACTTAAGTGGCCATAACTTCTTCAGATCTTCATGTGGACCTCTCAAATCTTTATTGGATCATCTTAAGGCACATATCTACAAACCCTTTGATGCGCATCCTCTGATCTTCATCTTAACAGGGATCTTTACCTCACTGTCTTCACTATTCTTGTATGTTCTTGATAGGACTAATTTTCTCAATATCCTCACCATATAGCTCATCCAATCCTTATCATCAATACAACAGGAGTATGCTGTCATCAATGACAACACCAATTAGGCCCATACTTGCAACATTTTCTACCAACTAAGAATTCAAGTTGTCGCTTGAAACATTTTCCCAGCACCCTCACAATCACTGGTTGTGATAATAGGTGTTTGTATATAATTAAACACATGATTTTGGAAAAAGGTGTGGGTTGCATATTGGCATTATCTTCATAAGGTCCAAAGGCTCCTACAAGTTATACCACTTGAATTCCATCTATTATACACTAACAGCTATGAAACTTCCAATAATATAAAACCCCTTAATTACAACAACCTGTTTGTCAAAAGTGTGTGCTCATATTCTAGAAAATCAATTACGAGTTAAAAGTTGAATCCTTGCACTTTCTCCAAGCCTCTTCAAATTTCAAACCTTTACACAATTTAAGTAGTCCCAAGATTTGAACAACTATGTCACAGATATTAGAACCATATTTTCGTATCCATGATGCCTTGTGTGTGAGTACCCATTCCTCTACCAGCCTTCCTACATATGGTGTCTTTCAAATCCATGTCAACTTAGTAATGGTAAGAACCCTTTTAAGAACCAGTATCATTGTGGCATCATATTTTGCATGCAACCAATGAAAAAGAAGATGAAATAAGCACTTGAAAAAAGCTAGAATAACAAGTCCCATGGCCTTGAAAAGTGGTTCAATATACTAGAGCCATATAATGTGGCATTCCTTATCTTCACTATGTCGCTCCATCTCTACAAGCATTGCACCCAAGAATTCTTTATACTAGTATGCATGAGGATTCTTTCCCTCAATGCAAATTACAAGTGTCACAGCCATTTCCATTATAAATTTTCAAAATCGTTAACTGCCAGGTATGTTCTGACAAGATGCATCAAGAATTGCATCGTTGTGCCATCCAAGCTTAGTCAAATTTAGATTCTTTGCTAAATGTACAAAGGCACTTATTTCTTGTAGTTTCACTTTAGGAGACCAATTATCTAAGGCCATTAATGCACAACAAATAACCAAAACACATGATGGTCCAAGATATGGATGTTTAACCTACTTCAAGCACCAACACATTTGATGTGATGCTATAATTGTAGAATATTTTGATGCATTGGGCAGGGATTCATCCAAGCCATCATCTTTATAGTTACTACAAGTATTTTTAACTATTTCTTTAACAAAGGCAATGTTATGGGCATTAATTCTAGGATTAATCTCTTATCATAACTTTTTTTTGTCAAATCTAAACCCTTATCTTGATATGAGATTTAGTAACTGGAAGAAAATTTAATTAGATTTTGCTCCCAATCAGAATAAATAGTTTTTGATAAATCCATGATTGCCTTTGCTGCAAAAATAGACAAATCATGCAGTCCATGAGACCACATTTCTTTGAGGCATTTTGTCAAACAGTTCACATGCTTTATCTATGTTTCCACATTTTGCATACATGTCTACCAAGGCAGTTGCCACTACAACATATTGCAAGCCTATTTTTTAGATTGCTTCATTTAGCATCACCAATAATCTCCTCAAGAACATTGTCCCTATTTAAAATAATGGAAACAGTTTGTATCTATCACAACAATTTCTCTTGTAACAAACTTGGAGATAAATTTTGTAGTGTGGCAATTGACACATACTTGAAAGTTCTTACAACTTTAGAAGTTGTTGTAGGGGGCGTGTTTAACAAGCCAAATGCAACTACCAACTTTTCACTATGGTGGCAGAGATAAATATTTTTCCTCCTCTTCCACATCATTTAGTAAATGTCTTGAATCTAGAAAATGTCCTCCTGCCTTCATCTCCCAAGCTAATTTCTCCAACTTTGCATAGATTCTGTGTCTAGGGATGTGATCTATCTCCCACACAAAAAATAATTTACCATTTTATGGCCTTCAATCTAACTACATCCATGAATCTTTTTAACTCCTATATCTTTCATCAATCTTCTTAAAACATTTGAACCTCACCCCACCTACCCAAATTTGCATTAATGTTTGAGAGAAGAGCATAAGTCACAACATTTTTAGGATCCAAATAAAAAAGTAGCGTCACTATAAATACTCCTAACCCTACATTCATATGTGATCTATAGGCACCAAGAAAACACATCCACACAACCACGACAGATTTAAATGACATCTTAATGATATAGTTTAGAGTGTCCTCAAGATAGCCAGCATGAGCAAGAAGGTCAACCATGCACACATAATGATCAATTGTAGGTGTAATGCAATAAGGGTTACTAATTTGATTGAAGTATGTACAATCCTCATCCATTGAACCTGCATGGCTGCATGCACATAGAACAGAAGCAAAGTTTATAATGTTAGGATATGTTCCAGAGTGCTTCATTAATTCAAATATTTTGAGGGCATCCATGCAAAATCCATTTTGTGCATATCCTGCAATCATTACATTCTAAGAGATGACATCTCTTTGAGCCATTCCATCAAAAAGTTCATGTGCCTTATCTATACTTCCACATTTTTCATACATGTCTATCTAACAAAAATCCCCCTTTAATTATGTTATGATGGATGTCCATACCCTATTCCAAAGCTCCCATTTTGGCATAGGCAGGGAGTATGCTGGCAAAGGTTGTTGAATTTGGCTTTACACCTGCTAATTGCATTTGCTTGAAAGTTTCTAAAGCCTTTTCAATAAATCCATTTTGTGCATATCCCGCAACCATTGCATTCCATGAGATGACATCTCTTTGAGGCATTCTGCCAAACAGTTCACATGCCTTGTCAATGCTTCCACATTTTGCATACATGTCTAATAGGGTAGTTGAAACTACAACATCTAACAAAATTCCTCTATCCATTACTTTTTGATGGATGTCCATAGCTTGTTCCAATGCTCCCATTTTGGCACAGGCAGGAAGGATGCTGGCAAAGGTTGTGAAATTTGTCTTTACACCTGCCAATTGCATTTTCTTGAAATTTTGTAAAGCCTTTCCAACAAATCCATTTTGTGCACATATAGAAATAATTGCAGTCTAAGAGATTACATCTCTTTGAGGCATTCTATCCAACTATAATATCTAACAAAAATCCCCCATCCATTATGCTTTGATGGATGCCCATTCCCTGTTCCAAGGATTCCATTTTGGAACAGGTAGGGAGGATGCTGGCAAAGGTTGTGTAGTCTAGCTTTACACCTACCAATTGCATTTGCTTGAAAGTTTCTAGATCTTTTTAAAAAAATCCAATTTGTGTGTATCCTGCAATCATTGCAGTCCATCAGACCACATTTTTTTGAGGCATTCTATCAAACAATTCATGTTCCTTGTCCATGGTTCCACATTTTGCATACATGTCTACCATGGTAGTTGCAACTACAACATCTGACAAAATTCCTCTATCCTTCATGCTTTGATGGATGTCCATACCCTATTCCAAAGCTCCCATTTTGGCACAAGCAAGGAGGATGCTAGCAAAGGTTGTGGAGTCTAGCTTTACACCTTCCAATTACATTTGCTTGAAAGTTTCTAAAGTCTTCTCAAAAAGTTCAATTTGTGCATATCCTACAATCATTGTAGTCCATGAGACCACATTTCTTTGAGGCATTTTATCAAATAGTTCACGTGCTTTGTCTATGTTTCCACATTTTGCATTCACGTCTACAAGGGCAATTGCCACTACAACATTTGACAAAATTTCTCTATCCTTTATGCTTTGATGGATTTCTATACCCTGTTGCAAAGCTCCCATTTTTTCACAAGTTGGGAGGATGCTGGCAAAGGTTGTAGGTATACTTGTCTAGGGTTTAAAGTAGTGTTAGGTAGTCATGAGCACTATCCAAGAATCTAAGGTTTGGTAGGTGTTCTAGAAGTTTGTTAGGTGTTTAAAAGTATGGCTAAGAGTGGAAAATCAACTATCAAATAGTGAATGGCCACTGCCAACTATTACAAGCCTGTACAATCTTAGAGACACTATGTTGATCATGGAAACCCAGAGAGTAAGGAGATTTTCATAGGTTGGTATAAGGTCTTTAAAGCCAAAAAAAGCACTAGAAGGGGGGCCTTCAGAGGTCCTAAGCACTGTATCACCTTGAATAGCTCTATCAAATCATTACATACATGCATATCCTAATGTGATATCTTGTTTCAATGGGTAAGAGGTATTTCTAGGGAGAAAGGTTCTAGGGTGGAAAATTTAGCTTGCTATTTGAATTGTCAATAATCTTTGTCTGATATCTAACTTTCAAGTTAAGTTATTTTCTGAAATTATGAACAATCGAATTAAAATGGTTCATAATTGCACATTTTCTTGTTGTCAATAATTGCTTTGCAGACACACTGAGATTTAGAGAGCTTGTTTCCACAATATCCCAAAGTATCAAAGATGTTTATTTGGTAGGTGAAGAAGTCACAGGTAGAAAAGCTTACTCTTTAATCCCTTGTAAGAGTTGGATGAGGTGTAAAATTGCTATTGACTATTTGACCATTGAAGTGGATGATGTTTAAGTAGAGTCATTTTTTATCATTGGTTTATTCTTATGTATTATGAATGTGCATCGTATTGCTTCATCATGGAAATCCCTATTCTATTTCACTGAAGTCATTGGAAAAACCTTATTTTGTTTCACTGAAGTCATTGTGGTCCATCCCAGGTTAATGACTTTTCTCTAGTGAGGATCAACCAAGATAAATTTAAGGTGCATCTTGATAGAGAAGACATTCATGTTGGAATAGATTTGAGTGTTAAAGTCCTTACTGCTAGATATTGACTAGCCTACAAGTCCCCTTATATCAATCTTTCTATTGATCTGGTAAAACTTATTTATTACTTGTTTGTAATTTCTTTAATTAAAAAATACATCTAGTCTTAGTTGTTTATTCTTACCTTTTTAATGTAGGCTAAATGTGTAGATATATATAAACAATTCTATTCTAAAGAAAATAAGCAATGCAAACTTACATGGATATATTCTCTTGGGACCTGCACAATGAAAGGCAGTATTGATGGCAACACAATAGAGATGGTATTATTGACTTACCAAGTGACTACTTTTTGAATATCAATTGCCATTTGTGAGAAGTTTATTATTTGCAAGTCTACTTAGAGTTTCTATCAGAAGTAAACAAAGTTGGATTCCCAAACATTTATTTGAAATTGAGATGCACTTCTGAAAAATATGATTCTGCTTTATGTGCAATATTAATTGACTTTGAATCTATTATGGAATCAACTGCAAGCCGCTTTATTAATGTTGTTCAATGAATCTGAAAAACTTAGTTTTGATGACATCAAATCTCAATTGAATTTGGAAGATGATGATGTAAATAGAGTGTTACATTCAGTTGTATTTGTCAAGCACAAAGTTCTTCTCAAGGAGCCAGACTCAGAAAAAATAGAACCTACTGACTATTTTGAGTTCAATTCAAAATTTACATCCAAAAGTAAAAGAATCAAGGTAATGGCTTCCATTTGGGCCTATTTAACAACATACTTATTTCCTATTCTTATATAACCAATTAATGTGTAATATATAACCAATTAATGTGTAATATATAATTGTTCATCTTGAATTGCAATTTCTACCTCCCCAAAGTGAAGAGAAGAAGAAAATCATTGATGATGTGGAAAAGATAGAAAATATGAAATAGATGCTACAATAGTTCGCATCATGAAGAGTTGTAAAGACGTATTATTTAGGGATCTTTATCACAGTGTATGATGGTTTGATGCATTTATTGTTGTCTCCTTTGCCAATGCCACTCTGGTTATTGCACAAAGTGCTTTTCTAATGGATGGGTTCAAAGAAAAATCAGTGTTAATGGAATGAAAGGGACTGTGCATGAATCAAGGGGATACCTAGAGCAAGGATCAAGAGGCAGTGACCTTGTTAACAAATCTAATGATTGAGTATAGCCTTGTCAATAGTCTTTATGGCTGTGCTTGTGAGACTTCACTGTGATAGGACTGTACCTAAGGACAGATTAATGATATAAGGATAGTCTTTTCCCAAGAAATAACCGTCACTATGCAAGGACTATCAAGTACATTCAACATTGATGCTTTTAGGAGGAATTGATCTCTAGGAGCAATCAAAGTGCCTTTCTTTGTTAATTCAGGAGCTATATTAGTCAACATCAAATAAGTGACATAACAAACCATTCTAGTAGGAATTCAATAGTGTTGTCAATGTCTAAAGAAGGGGGTGCATGACGGAGTAAGCACAGTTCACAGTGAGTAAAAGAGAGCATGGGCAGTGGGTAAGACGGCTATGGAATCTTAGCATGCACAATCTCAGTGGGTAAGACAACACTATCTTTTTGAATTGTAACACCTTGATCCTAGACTATCACAGTGACTTTTAGAGCATAAAAGGATAAGTGTTTTTGAGATCTTGATTGGCATTAAAGGATAAGTGTTTCAAGGTGAGAGTATAGACTAGACTTGTGTTGAGCAGTTAGGCATCCAATGGATTTTTTACTTTTCAAACTGTGACACATGTCACTTATCTATTGTAACAGATTGCTAAGGATTTGGAAAGGCTTGTAGGCTAAAGGGCATGCCTTCTTTCATTTTGAGTTAGTTCTTTTCACTTTTTGGCAAAGCATTGTAAACTTGGAGAAGTTTCTTTCTTGTCATTTCTGTGCATTGTAACTCAGATTTTTAGTCTCGTGAGTGAAAATAAACATTGTAATACTCTATTTCTAAGCATTTTTCAAGCAAGATAGATATTTCAAACTTGTGCAAGCTGTAAGAACACCTTTCTTTAATAAAATTCAACAATTTTGCCTTCTCAATGGTTGTCTTATTGTGTGCAATTGATGATTGATGTGTATTTCTATGTTTTATGTTTAAATCCTTAAATATCAGACTAAATATACTACCAATTGATAGAAATTAGTGAATAAATATGACTAAACATATGACTAAATATACTACTAGTTGATAGAAATCAATGAATAAATATACTACCAATTGACACAAATTTGGTTGCGTTATAAATGACCGACAATAAACTACTAATGGTCATGTGACCAAGCTCAGTGAATAAATATGACTAAATATATGACTAAATCAATGACTAAATTAATGACTAAATATACTACCGAATTGATCAATCAAAACAAACAATAAATGACTAAAATTGGTTTAGTCATCAATTCGGTCGCGTTATAAATGACTGACAATAAACTACTAATGGTCATGTGACCATGTTTAGTCATTCATATGCAATTTTTAGAGGTTTTTTAATCATATATTGTTGTTTCTATACTAATGTACCAAAGTTGCTCATTTTATACCTGGGGAACTTGATGGATGGGGCACCAGTCATAGCCTGTAAATTTGTTCAATAGATTTTCAGATTGCATGGCATTTCGGAGAAGATTATCTCAGATAGGGATGCACGAATGACATCGAGGTTTTGGCAAACCTTATTCTCTTCACTTGGAACCCAGTTGAATATAAGCTCTACTTATCATCCTGAAATGGATGGCAAAACTAAGATGGTAAACCAAATGCTAGAAGATTTGTTGAGAATGTATTTCATGGACCGGCAATACAAATGGGAAGATTATCTTCCTCTAGTGGAATTTGCCTATAATAATTCCTATCATTCTGCTATGAAGATGGATCCATTTGAAGCATTATATGGAAGAAAGTGTCAAACCCCTATAAGCTGGGACAAGGTAGAAGATAGGGTTAGCCTTGGTCCAGAAATGCTATCCGAAATGGAAGAGCAAGTCCATCTAATTAAGAAAAGGCTAGCAAAATCCAATAATAGGCAAAAGAGTTATGCGGATGCTAAATGCATTGAAAGGTACTTCTCAGTGGGAGAGAAAGTGCTATTAAGGGTAAAACCTCATAAGAGTTCCATTAAATTTGGAAAGACATCTAAACTGGCACCTAGATACATGAGTCCCTTCAAAGTTCTTGAAGAAGTCAACCCAGTTGCATACAAAATTGCTCTACCACTAGCTCTTGCCATGATGCATAATATTTTTCATGTTTCCTATTTGAAAAAGTTTAATGCTATAGATAATCAAATTCCTATTCTTGATTGGAATGCTATACAGGTGAAGGACCCAGAGGTGGTGGTGATCGAGCCCATCAAGGTGCTTGAAACACGTAAGCTACGCTTATGTAACAAAGAGATAACACAGTGCAAGGTCTAGTAGGACCAATATGCAGAGGAAAATGCCACCTAGGAAAGCTATGATGTCATTTATGCGAGATTTCCTCATCTTTTCTAAATTTTTTTTTTTTATTATGCTCACAAAACATTTTTCTTATTATGTTGATTGACTCTGAAGACATTAAATCGTTAGGGATGATGATTCTTATGGGGGGAGATATGTTATATCCCCAACTCATGATTTAGCTTAATCTTATTTTTGTGTGGTAATCAGGATGATTAACCATAGTTTAATAATGAGATCTTGTGGAAATATCTGAATTAAGCATTGATTATGTGAATACTAACTAATGTTAGTTAGACATGGGATTACATGTTCATATGATTATTTAAGTTTTATGAATTGAGAATTAGATGATGATACACTGATCATGATTTTATGATGGTGAGTGTGAACAGGAAATGAACCTTCCTTCAAAGGTGGAAGGAGAGTATCATCCAGGAGGAAGAGATAGATGTCGGGAAATGGGTCAAATTGCCATCTGAGTATCAGAATTTATGTCCTTATGAACCCTTGTAAGTTGGCATGAGTTACATCTTTTCTTTGTTAGTCATTTTTCCTTTTTGAGTCATCATGTTGATTGTGTTATCTCGATGATGTTTACATCAAATTGACTAAACAACGTTCTTAGAACATCATCGCAAGCCAAGAGTTAGTCTTGTTATGTGATGATGAACTTTCTTGTTCGTTATTTCCAACCAGGATTTCAAATCTTTTATTCTTTATTATTTTACTAGGGATTATAGTTGTGTGAGGGCGAGTGTCACTCAACCCCAAAACCCTATTCTTTTGGTGTGACATCCTTTATTTTCATTATGATGATAATCTTGGATAACATAGTGGTTATTTAACCCTTATTATTTTGATTAAGGGAGATTATGTAAGTTATTAAGGTATGAACCTCCTTAGAGGTCGACCACCTCGGTATCATTGAAATATGTATATAATTATACTATATTATCCATGTACCATTTACACTCAATACCCATCACCCACAAGGAGTGGGGAGAGGGAATATAGGCTAAGTGGAAGTCTTGTTGGATCCCTCCTCATGGACCAGCTTGTAGTGGACTATGTGGATCAAAAGATACCGTGAGGTGGTATGCAAAGAACCTTGTTCTTGCCATTGTATCGAATGCCATCGAAAGGAGGCATCATTATGATTATTGTTGTTATGTGACTCTCTTAGCAGAGCTGGTGAGAGAAAAACCAGAAGAATTTTGGGTGAAAGTCTTGTTACAGGATGCTACAACAATAAGGAAAGTGATGTAGGAGCATCTAAGGTGTATGCGCAATCTTGCATCACCAAAAAAATATTTTAATTTTTGTTTGTTTGTTTTCAATAAGGTTTGTGGGCTTTGGACAATAATATTTTGATTTGCAACAAATGTAATTTCCCTTGAGTGCAAATATAAATGTAATTTTGGTGGGAAATATGTTCCGGTAATTAGTAAATGCATCCATTATGTGGAATATTCTTCCTAGATGTCCACCTAGGGAAGAGGACAATTAATTTTGTTTTATGTGGGATTTGTATGTTGTGCATGCAAAGCTATCATAAGTGGGGCTGCCAAGAATCTTTGAATTAATGGCATCTATTATTGTAATCATCATAGTTGTAAGAAATCTGTAAGTTGTCATAACAACCCAAAATTGATTGGGCAAATGCTAGGCCCCATGTGAAGGCAAATTGCACAAGATTTTATTTTTATTATTTTCAGATTTGAAATTCCCAAGAGGGGCATTGATTTTCTTGGGTGGTTCCAGTTAATGGTTTTGGTGAAACCATGGGAAATTTTCCCACTTACTTTGTCTATAAATTGATGCCTTTGCATTTGGAGAGGGGAGCTTTTGGAGAAGTTGTGGTTGCATACCCAGGTGCTATCGGATTGAGTCCATGATGTTGTAAAAGAATTTTGTTGCAGATTTTTCATGTATGAATAAGGAAGCTCATAAGATTCACGAGATTGTAATGCATTTTTAGATTTAATAAAATCCCTATTGCAGATTTCTCTTCATTTTCAATTGTTCTATTTTATCTTTTAGCCTTCTTGCATAGGCTTGTGTGAGTTTTTGTGTTGTAGATTTTAAAGGGAGAGTATCTTTGTTTGCATCAGTGGTATCAGAGTGGGTTGTTCCCGAGTCTACAGGTAGATCACCAAATGTGAGGTAGTTTGTAGCAAGACCTTTGAGTTGTGGGTGAAGATCAACATGCCTCCTAGACTTTCCCAGTGTGGTAGAGGAAGAGGTAGAGGTGGTGGAGGAAGAGATCCACCTAGAGAGGAGATTAGAGCTCTCCAAAGACAATTGGATGCTTTATGGGCTGATATGCATAGAAGAGATTTGCATAGGGAAGAATATGTTAGTGAAGAAGAAATTGAAGAGGAATTTGAAGAACAAGAAGAGGAAGAAATGGATCCTAGAGAAAGTAGACTGTTGAAAGCCATTTTACAGATTGGAAAGAAGCCAAAGGTGGAGGTTTCAAATTTCAATGGAAGCCTAAATCTAGAAGAATTGATAGAATGGATTAATGACATGGAAGAATTTTTTGAGTTTGAGGAGATTGAATACCCTCACAGAGTGTATTTGCAAGGACAAAGTTAAAAGGACATGCAAGTATTTGGTGGAGAGAAATTCAGCTAGAAAGAGGAAGAAGGGGGAAGGATAAAATTACTAGATGGGATAGAATGGTAGATAAAATGAAAAGATAGTTTATTCCAGCAGATTATGAGTTGGAGCTGCTAAAGAAAATACAAAGTCTGAAACAAGGAACAAGAACTATGAAAGAGTACACGAAAGAATTCCACAAGATCTTGATCAGAACGAGACATTCTAAAACAAACAAGGAGAAAGTAGCATGTTACCTAAATGGGTTAAGGCCAAGTATACAAGATGAATTGGCATTGGTGAGGATGAACACCATTGAGGATGCTTACCAATTTTCATTGAAAGTTGAAGAAAGATTGAATAAAAAGTTTGAGAGAAAACAGAGAGGACGAGATCATGGTGCAAGAATTGGAGAAAGGTCTTATGGGGAACAAGACAATAATCAGAAAAATAAAAAATTTGAAGATTAGGGCAGCAGCAGCAAAAATAAAAAATCATAAATTTTTTACCCTCCGAGAGATCAAAATGCAAGAGGTCGAGAAAGATCGGGTAGAGGATCTAGAAGAGGTGGCTTTCCGGGAACCTGTTATCAATGTGGAGAAGAGAGGCATAGAGCATATGAAGGTCCTCAAATTCAAGAAAGGAACAATAGGAGACTTGAGCATCATGCTAGAGTAGAAAATGTGAATGAGAAAGATATAGAGTCATCACACTCCAAAGAAATTGAAGAAGAAGTACTTGTTACATGAAGAGCCCTGATGAATGAAGGAAAAGAACCAAATCAAAGGAGAACATTATTCCAAACAAGATGTAAGTCTGAAGGTAAAGCATGTAACATGATTGTTGATGGTGGTAGTACTAACAATCTTGTTTCTAAAGAGATGGTGAGTAAATTGCAACTAGAGAAGATAAAACACCCGCACCCGTATAGGATAGCCTAGCTACAAGATGACAAGAAAGTTTTGGTTAGTGAACAAAGCTTGGTAAAATTAAATATAGGAAATTATTATGATGAGATTTTGTGTGATATTACGTCTATAGATGTTTGTCATATGTTATTGGGAAGACCATGGCAATTTGACAGGAAGGTCACACATGATGGGTATGCTAACACATACTAATGAAGGATGCAGTTCGACATAAGTTGAAGCCACTCAAAGAGGAAATGGGTAAGGTATGTAATAACACTGGTAATTGTTTGACATATGGAGTTAAAGAGTTAGTGAGAGTGAGGATGATGATTCTGATTTTCTAATGCAAGTTGCATCAGTGTTGATTACATTTAAGAGGGATAGAATGGAAGTTTCAGTGGAAAGAGAAAAAGAGGTAAAATCTGATTTGTGTGGGAATTTTGTTGAATCTGATTTATATGGGGATAATAAGATTAGCAAAGAGAAGGATATTGTAGAAATAAATACACTAGAAAATGAAGGTGCAAGTGAAGACGAAGATGATCAGGTGAAGGTTGAGTTGATTGATGATCTCTTGATTGATAAAGAGATTGTGGAAGATGAAGATCTTAAAACTAATAGCTTGTTGTTGCAGGATGGGAAATCTGAATCCCTTGGTTATTTTACTGACATTGATGTGAATGTAGAGGAGAAAGAGTTTGTAGCTAAACCTTGTCTTTGAGGAGACAGTGAAAGAGGAATACAATGTTGCAAAGGAGGAATATGATGGACAAAATGTTGTAGCAATTTCAAGGAAGGAGACCAGGTATAAATTTGATTATTTTATTAAAGAAGATGACATTAAAGATTATGATTTTCCACAATTTACTAGTGCATATTGGTGGGAGTTGGATTATGTGAAAAGAGGGAGGAAGAGAGGAAAAATGAAAGAAGGAAGAGACATTAAACTCTAGAGAAAACTAGTGAAGCATATTCAGGTAGATAAGAGAGAAGTGGATTCAGAACAAGCACAAGATTTACAAATGTTTATGAGTTTCACTCATGAAATATTTCAATCTACCCTGAGTGTCTGATGCAGGAGCATCCAAGGTGTATGGACAATCTTGCATCACGAAAAAAATATTTTAATTTTTGTTTGTTTGTTTTCAATAAGGTTCGTGGGCTTTGGAAATAATATTTTAATTTGTAACAAATATAATTTCCCTTGAGTGCAAATATAAATGTAATTTTTGTGGGAAATATGTTCCGGTAATTAGTAAATGCATCCATTATGTGAATATTCTTCCTAGGCATCCACCTAGGGAAGAGGGCAATTAATTTTATTTTCTAGTGGGATTTGCGTGCTGTGCATGCAAAGATGTCATAAGTGGGGCTGCCACGAATCTTGGAATTAATGGCATGTCTATTATTGTAACCATCATAGTTGTAAGGAATCTATAAGTTGTCATAAAAACCCAAAATTGATTGGGAAAATGCTAGGCCCCATGTGAAGGTGGATTGCACAAGATTTTGTTTTTATTATTTTCAGATTTGAAATTCCCAAGAGAGGTGTTGGTTTTCTTGGGTGGTTCCAGTTAATGGTTTTGGTGAAACCATGGGAAATTTTCCCACTTACTTTGTCTATAAATTGATGCCTTTGCATTTGGAGAGGGGAGCTTTTGGAGAAGTTGTGGTTGCATACCCTAGATGCTACTAGATTGAGTCCAGGATGTTGTAAAAGAATTTTGTTGCAGATTTTTCATGTATGAATCAGGGAAGCTCATAAGCTTGATGAGATTGTAATGCATTTTTAGATTTAATAAAATCCCTATTATATATTTCTCTTCATTTTCTTCTGTTCTCTTTTATTTTTCATCCTTCTTGCATAGGCTTGTGTGAGTTTTTGTGTTACAGATTTAAAAGGGAGAGTATCTCTGCTTGCATCAGGAAGGGCGAGGAAGCTTGAACCCAATGTATAGGATAAGCTTTTCACGAGAAAGATATCTATCACTATGTCATAGTTACGGGTATGTCATTCTTGAGAGCTATTGGGTCATATACAATAGCATTTAATATAGTTAAATCCATTTGATAATTAAGGGCGTCGACTGTGTCGACTAGAGATAATTATTAGTGTGTGTTCTTGGCTGATAAAGCCGAATGTATATATATCTTTGATGAATTTCTCTATGGCAATAGAGTGAATGCAAATTGTTGTCAAAGGCTCAAGAGGCCACATTGTATTCTTTTTATTATGTTCTTTGAAGCTATTAAATTTTGATGTCACTCGGCTAGCTAGAGGTTGTATTATCTCTACTGGTTACACATGCAACATTACATGCGATAGACCAATCTCAACTATTATTGAGCCAAGAATATTCTTAATAATGTTTCCTTATAATTTTTCATTAGCTAATAAGGCATGAAGATATATTGTTTGATATTGATCCTGATAGGGCATTAATGTCTGATGAGTGTAAGCCAAGGGTATCATCATACAACATTGATACCTACAGAACTATACATATAATAGCTATGGTTGAACAATATGATAGCAATGACCACTCTATAGTTAGTGGTAAATCTGAGTTTGGTGTCATGTGCACTTAGTACTTTAACATATCAACTCGAGGTAAACTATGTCAACCTTCGACTGTCTTATATTGGTATTCTTTGTGCATATAATGCATGCCAAAGCTATAGTGACTTCTCATGGAAGTGGGAAGGTTAAAACAGACATATTGATATCTTCTTGTTAGCCATGATTGCATATCATATTCCCTATGGGAAAGTTAATCTTTTGATACGTTCTTTTTACAAGAACTTACCCTTTGTTACTACAAACTTTGTTGTATAAAAGAAATTAAACGCCTTCTTTGTGAATGGCAAATATTCTTATTAAGTATATGGTAATAAAAGGATCTCTTGAGAGAGAACTTTCAAAAGAGATCGACTCTATGAGTCAATATAAGTATTCTTTATAATGAGATGAATTGAGTATGAACCTTGAAATTAGGTAAATAAAGTAAACACCAACTAGATAAGGTTAAGTGTTGAAAACATGAATGAACTTATTTCTTTAAGAAAGTGTGGGATAGTGTGATGTGGAGACACAAGTTCCCTATTGCCTAAGCAATGTGACCCTTGGGAATGGGTTTTCAAGACAGGAGTCGAATGTCTAAGGAATGGACTAAGACATTTTTAAACTTATCTATCCAAGACCAAGAAAGGTCAAATTATGTTACTGTAGGACATGACAACTTATAAGTCGAGTCGAGGTGGTGGACATATGACAACATTCATTGCATAACGTATATGTATGTAAATCTTTGGCCAAATTAATCCATCCGTCTCTGCATGCATTGTCAGTCCATAGTGCTCCAGATGGCATAATTTCTCTAGTAGTGACATGCATAGTTAGAGTGGATCTATAGTTGCGTGACCGTGAGGCATTATGAAGGACACAACACTAGATACTTAGATGGCAAACCTAATGCTTCCTCATATCTATACCTTTCGTGAAGGGTAGGGCCACTTCCAGGTAGGAAGTTGTGTGGGGGACCGGCGATCTGTGGTTGGAGGAAAAGCACTCGGATGATGCTCTCCTTCCCAAGCAGAAGACAAGCCAAGGCTTATGAAGGTAGATGTCATATGTTCCAGATCAAGTATTTTTCTCAATATGACTTGATAGTTAGTTATTGTGTATAATTTGATTTTTGATGCCTTGAGCATAACTTTGTACTTGCATAGTGAAGGTTATTCACTAATGAGAGATTATTGGATATTATAATTCTAATTTTTGTTATGTTCTAGTAAAGAATAACATGCTTAAATATTGTAATGTTAATGATTCATTCTTGTTTAACTATGCTTTGAGTAATTATGATGTTATCTAATTCTTGTTAAGATGATTATTTATGTTTAATCATGATCATTATGGAATGTGATGTTACAAGAACATACCACCAACGAGTCCTCTTGCATCGATTGAGGACTCATCATGGATGAAGCAACTAAGGCTTCCTCTATGAAAAATGACAAGAATGTTTAAGACTGTATACATATACATATATAGTCATAATAACTTTGAAATTAACATATCTAAATCATAATAATCAACAATAGGTTCTCTAAATTATCAATTAAAGTAAAATTCAATTCAATTACTTCCTCCCTTTCTTGTCGTTGTAAGTGTCTTTCAACGAATGATGGTCCCTTAGGATGATCAGGAGTTCTACTAAAGCATATTGGCAAAGGTGCCACATAATTCACATTTTGAATAGACTATAAAAGTAAAATAACATCAAGATATAAATTAATATAAAATTACTCACAAAAAATTAAATGCATACAATTATAAAAAGGTTAGATGTGTAGAAAAAATTATATCGGAAAGTCTAGGCCAAATTGAATGGAAAAAAGAGTACCATGATGAACTTCTGTAAGCTCCTCCTCTATCATCAACTGTTATCCCACATATATACATTAGTACTAATATTTGTTTATATTAAATTCAAATGGAATACACCATGAAATTTAACTTTAAATTTTACCTGTAATAAATATTGGCTTTGCTCATAGTCTTCTCTAGCCCCTAAATCATCATCTTGAGTTCTAGACCCCACTACCTCAGCTCGTGAAGGTGATGTATGAGGGACATCATATTATGATGTGTTTAGGGGTGGCTCATTAGTTTGTCTAAGAGGACCTAAGCACAATTGATTGCACATAATGCAATAATGAGGCACACAAACATGTGTGGACGAGGAGGGTGCAAAAAAACTCAACTGATCCACTAGGACCACCAATATCATGTGGTTGTGCTAGCTAAGAAGTATGTGCAATCAAATGCTCGATCAAAGAGTGTTTGGTAGATACGGTCTGATGTGCTACATCTGAAACAATGTCTAGGTGACAAATTGGAGGTGGACAAGGGATATGAGGAGGTGGAATAAATGGAGCCTTCACCTTTCGTATTTCCATAGGTCTATCTTGAGATATTCCTTTACCTACTTCCCAGAACTCTCTCAAATCAAAATAGTTCACATGGTAACCTAATATAAAATCTACAATAGTTTACGGAGGAAATATAAAGGTACATCAAGATTGTTGTTGGGTGCTTTATCAAAGACCATCCACCAATGATCCCAAAAATTATTAGTGATACCTTGATGTGTGCACCATTTTATTGAATACTTAGGCTTAAGTATATCAACATGCAATCCAATTTTTGGGTTGACTAAATGTCACGCTAACATGGCTTTGGTAATGTCTAAATCTTTCACTTGGTCATACTATAATCCATTAGAATATTCTAACCTCTTGGCTTCTTGCCATTGTTGAAATGATTCATGTTGGCTTATGAGGGTTCAAACTTGACTAATAATTCTCTCTAAGGTGGATGCCATTGAAGTCAATCGAGGGTGGCAGAGATTAGTTTCTATAATTCTATTTATTTCATCAATATTTTTCTTAATTTGTTCTTGAATTGTTGGAGGGCTCTGTGGGGGAGGGTTCGAGTTTTGAACTCGCTCATCCATATTACCTATTTCAAAGTTAAAATATCCAAATTTAGGATTTAAAACAACTTATTAAACTATATACAATTTAAATTAAATATTTTGAACACAATGAAAATTACTAAATTATATTCAAATTTGATTTGAAAACTAATGCTTACAATCAACAATTCAAAATCCTTAATCATACCAAACATGTCGATTTAATTTTGAACAAAATAAAAAAGAAATAAACTAAAAACTTACCTCTAGATCTAGCTCTTGATTATAGGAGAATTTAGCCTTCCAAATAACTGATATCTACTTTTCCCTCTCTGATATCCATTTCCCTCTGCCGTTGTGCGTCTTCCAAACCCAAGGGTCGCAAAATAAGTAATGTTTTTTGGCAGTATTGGGGGAAGGAAACAAATATTTTGGCCAACCCTTTCAAAAAGTCAACTATCCCTTTTGTTATTTTGGCTAAGTAAAACCACATTTTTTTCCCCTATTGCCATTGTTTGGCCCACGATGATCCTGCACTCATCCATATATGATGGAGATCATCCACAAGACTATTTTTCTATTCAGTATGGGAGCATGAGCCTTAGGCTGAACCTCTTCGGCTGAGAGGTAAGGACTGAGGGGCATCCATTCTACCAAATATATATATATATATATATATATATATATATATATATATATATATATATATATATATATATATATATATATATATATATATATATATATATATATATATATATATATATATATATATATATATATATATATTAATGGAGATCATCCACAAGATCATTTTTGCTACTTGATATGGGAGCACAAGCCTTAGGTTAAACCTCTTCGACTAAGAGCCAAGGACTGAGGGGTATGCATTCCACCAATTCACCTAGGGCACGATCCTGGCCCGATCCCTTATGGTGTTGGGGGCCTTACACTTAGCAAGACTTGATCCTTGGTAGACTCATTTAGAACCTTTCAACTTCACCAGCAAACCAAAACACCTTTGACAACTAAGATATATTTTTAAAAATCTAAAGTAAAATAAAATAACTCTTAAATAAATAAAAATAGCTCTTCAAATAAAAATAAAGAATATATATAAACTAAAACAATTTTTAAATAACTCTTAAACAAATAAAATAACTCTTTTAAATAAATAAAATAACTCAAAACATATAGGTATCTACATTTTGTACATAGAAGTATTTATATGCTATACACCAATTTTGGTCTTTACGTAAATGTTATTACATAAATTAAATTATACCATGTGGTATGTATTCAATGGGCAAATTCATGCCTAAATTCCACTTGCCAATCTCCCTTCCCGACCAGAAATTAGAATGGTTTAAACTTATGAAGTGCTTCGGTTGACTCGCACAATGTACTAGGTATATTGGCCATGCTTCTGTAATTGTTGTAAAGGGCCATTTAGGGGAAATGGGCTAGTTGCCTCCCATGTCCTAATAACCACTATTATTGGGCACTTGACACCCCAATTAAAACTTTAAAAAGAACCAATACATGTAAAATACCAACCTAATAAATAATTGCAAATGCACCAATACATGTTCACAACTCTATGCGTAGTTTATCATACAAAATGGACAACACACATGTCCTTCCACTTGCATTTACAAGACAAGTTGATGAAAATTGGAGGGGTTCCAAATAAAATATACTCTTTATTGATTTCATTACAAGATTAATGTTTATAATAACCACCCATTTGGACATGGCTCAAAAGTCAAGCTAGTCACATTTACACAACTTAGTGTACACTTATTGGTACCTAAGCTACCATAAAGACAAAACACTCCAATCCTAATTGGATGGCAATCACACATTCTCCCATACTTGCTATCACATCCACTTGCACCAACTCCATTTACAATAAGTACCTACACAAACATAAAATGGTGTAAGGCTCCCCAACTAGACATAAAGTAAAATAAAAAACAAAATTAAATCATTTTTATTACAGAATCATTAAAAAATCTGTCAGTTATCAAAATCATACCATTGAATACAATAGATTCTATGCATTTAATCAAATTCAAACTCAACAACCAAATTCAATTATCAATATCATATCATTGAGTACAATAGCTTCTACACATTTATTCAAATTCAAACTCAACAACCAAATTCAATACATTCTTTTTTCAAATTTGAATCGATTATAAGAGGAAAATTATGTAGCGTAGACAATGTTAACATCAATTTCCTAAAGGAGCGCTGCAAACGGTGTCTGTAAGAAGAAAAATTTGCAGGCCATGTTTTAGACTTCCAGATTTAGGTTCAGGTTGGTACATCACATTCCTATATTCCTTTGTATTCTCCTACAAATGCTATGCATAAATCACATTCCTATATTTTTTTGTCTTTTCCTACAAATGCTATGCATAACATTTTGTTCATGTTATATGCCACATATATATTAATGTTAAATCTGTTCATGTTATATGCCATATATATTTAATGTTACGAATATTAATATTAATATATTTCTATATGGGGTTAAATATATACCAAGGGTTTGAATATATATATATACCTTGAATATATACTTACTGCACTACACACATCTACGTTAAAATTAAACCTATATATTCTAATTTTCACCTTATTTATGAAGAGTAATATTAATATATGGTTTATATTTCTCTATGGGTTTAAATATATATAGAGGGTTTGAGTATATATATATATATATATATATATATATATATATATATATATATATATATCTTCAAACCCTCTATTTATATTTAATCCCATACAAAAATAGATTAATATTATTGTTGGTTATTTTAGTGAAACTAAAAATATATAGGTTTATTTTTTAGTGTAGATGTATATAGTGCATTATCTATAAATATATATATTTTGAAACCTTATATATATATATTAGGTTTTGATTATTTTAGTAGGAAAAAAAGGTCCTGAATTCTGTACAAAGTAGTCCCTAGGGTAAAAAGGCCTCAAACATGCCAGAAACAGTCCATTAACAACACAAGAACAATAGACAAAAAATGAGACTAATCAAAAACACCAGAACCAACAGAAAAGTTAAGGACTATTAGTCATCCCATACTTGGCCAAGAAATTGACCATGTCCTTATAATCACCGAGGCTATCCACCCCAACATCTCTGACCTTGTCATCGAAGTCCTTAACAATAGCAAACACAGAGGCAGCGTGATGAAGAGCATTGGCAGCAAACTTAGTCATGGTTCACCACTTCTTCTACATTTTGTGCATCCTAGCCTTGAGCGCCACTAGGTCATCAGCAGTCGTGACACATAATGAGTAGCTTCCCTTCTTCTTCGAGCCTCGGGCTTCCTCAACAGTCTCCTCTATCTCTTCCTCACTGGGCTTGTTCGTCTCAGCAAAGTGACTTGCACCTTCTTCCTCATGCATGGACTCAGTGGCCATTTCATCTTCACCCTCCCTCATGGTGTCTTCTACAAATTTAGAATCATTAGAAATTTCCATGCCCTAGGGATTAGAGGATGGGATTCCAACAATACGACTAGACCTGCACACACCAAGAGCTCCCTGTTTACCAATACCTCCCCCATCATCATGTTGATCACAAAGAATACTGAGAGGGGGGGTGAATCAATATTCTATAAAACCTTTCTCTCACATATTTGTTAATCCATTTACCCAATTCAATAACATGAAAGAAAAACAAACATAAGAAGAGAAGCCACAAATTCATAACACATAGACACTAGGATTTTTATGTGGAAATCCCAGAAATAGAAAAATCACGATGAGTTTTAGCTCACAATATATTATGATGTCAAAATGAAATTACATGAAGGCTCACTGCCCAAGGACTCATTATCCAAAGAAGTACTCACTGCAATAGGCTCATTGCCAAGAAAATAAAAGAAGGAATGGCTCATTGTCAAAAGATGATTGCTGCAAATTCATCTACAGAATGTTGAAGTGTAGTTCCATTAATAGCTCAATATACAGATTCAAAAGTCTTCATTATATCTACCCTACTTTTCTGCTATGCTTTACATATGCTCTATTCTTCTACCCTTACTGCTTCTTTCTTATCACAAAATTGCCTTAGATCGCATACACATTGAATTCACACTATATTCCCTTACACACCCTTCCAATATCAAAATATATTAAGTATCTATATCCGCAACAAGATTAATCTCATAACTAAGTCGGCAAGCCTAATATGAAACATATACACAAATATTATACATTGTCAGCTTGATCTTAGGTACAAATAGTAATGCGGACCCAAACAAACATTCAAGAATCTTTATATAGGTCAAGACCTATAGTAGAGCCACTTAGAATGATAATTCAAACATTATATCTTCACTGCATATTGATTTCTCATGAGTGTCAACTTTGTCCTTAAGTGCATACTCAACTAGCTTGACTGTCATACCATAACTTTCAATGTGGACCATACGAGACTCTAAGATTCATACCTGACATATATTATTCACTTCTTACTATACCTTTAGAATTGCATGACATAATAATCTTTCATAGAAAAATGTAGATCCCAGAACTGTCACTCAGTCACTGTGAAACACTGTTAGACTGTAAGCCGATAAAGAACACCTGGTAGAATGTGATAAAAAGAACTTTAGAAGCTATAACTCTGGATTTAGGTGCTCATAATAGGTATCTTTAATGCCTTAGAACTGCAAGACAAAATATGCAACAGCAGAGGAATGCAGACCCTTTTACTCTGGTCTTGTACACTGTTCGTGATTTAGGTTTTCTCACCCGAACTTAGCTAAATCATAGTATATCTTCTGGAGATCTTCAAGACTTGCAAACTTAAATATAACACCTTCAAACAAGTGCAGACAACATACATGAACTGCACACTATGATCTTCAACTCCAAAGGTATACCATTCCTATCACTATCAATCACTCTGTATAATATCCATACTTAGTCATTCTGGCTAAGTAGTCATCCAAACTAAAATCCCCTTTACCAAACCTTGTTGCCATCAATGACAACATTCTACATTAACCAATGGAGTAGTGTCTCTTTGACTGTGTTGCCAACAATCTCCCCCTTTGTCATTGATGGCAATACTTAGTGAAAAATATATGCTACTCCAACTTACTCTGTACACCTTGTTTTGCTTCTCTCCCTTAGTTGATTGGCTATTTTTCATTGATTTTCTTCTCCCCCTTTGACATCAATGGCAAAGGTGTATGTACAAGTAGCAAAAATGTCATACTTTGCCACATATGTATAGCTATAATCTTCCATCTTAGTTAGTAGTAGGTGAAAGGATATCGTTGTACACAATCTTTAATTGTCCTAATTTTCCATCCCACCTATTCTTTGCACTATCCAAAATTTGAATGTGACCATTTATCAGAAAAACTAATTTTTCTGCCTTCTACACATCTGAGGGTGTATCAATTATTTCTTTTACATTCAAGGCTTCTGCTACAAGATTAGTCATTGAATCTATTTTAGGACTTATTAGCCCTCTTAGTTGGCACAACTATTTTTAACTTCTTCCCTCTTATTCATCAAACTGCTTAAGTTATTATGGATATTTACAGCTTGTATCGCTTTACTACTTATTGATTCAACTACTAGATCAAATGACTTAGAGATATTTATCAACTTCAGTTCTTGATCCTTGATCTTCTCCCCTAACTCCTTTGTAGCTTCCGACCATGATAAACAAAATTTGTACAAATCACAAGCTTCTTTGATGGCACTTTGTATACCTTTTATTCTATTATCTAACAAAGTTTTATCATTAACTAACATGGTCTTCTACTCAGCTAATCTCTTCTCACCAAACTCTTTTCTTACTTTTGTTTCTGCAGACTTTTCAAAAGATTCAAAATGTATACTTACTGAGTTTAATAGTCCCTTGAATTGATTTGTTGAGGATAATGAAGTATCCTTTTGATACGCCGGCATCATCGTTTCCAAAATACCAGATGCTTCTTTGATGAGCTCACTATCTTGGATGTGAGACCTTAGAATTTATTCTTAAGCCTTAGCTTGCACAATTGGTACCAATTTGAATTTCTGCACAGGAGACATTGAGGCCCAATTTACTGGTTCTTTCAGGAACTCAAGCTCATCCAAAACTTGTTTCTTTTCCAAAAATTCTTTGACAGAATCTATTGGATCCTGTAAGACAACAGTGTCTCTTGTATTAGACACTTCTTTTTCTCGATTCTGCTCTGGTGGATCAAGATCCATAACCTCTTGTTCATTAATGTTTTATTTTGGAGGAGGGCGCTTGTCAACTTGTTCATCCTCTTGATAGTTAGCTTTATCTTGTTCTACACTCTTCTCCTTGTTTTCTTGATCATCAATTTGCTAATCAAGAGGAGGATTTGTCCCTGTTTGGTCCTTGTTAGCTTTTTCTTGATCATTAGCAGTAGGGTCTTGATCATATTCTTCCTTTTCTGAGGCTACTTCCTCAAGGTCTTTCTCAGTTTTCTCAAGACTTTTCTCTTTCTATTGCTCTTCCATTGCTTTGTCTTTTACCAGAGGATTTGTATCAATTTTCTCCAAGCCTTGATCCATGCTAACTTCAGGTATAGAGCTATCATCACCAATATTTTTTTCTTCTTTGTCATATATAGTTGGGAGATGAAATTCCTTCAGTACTTCTAGAATGATATCTTTAGTTTCCTTGGCCATCTTCTCAGTGTCACTTGGCATGAGAGTATTTGTCCTTTTCTTTGTTCTAAACCTCTTTCCAAGTGCTTTGGAGACTTTTGCCTTTTTTTTCAGAGAGATCTTTAGACATAGCTTTATCAATGCGTATTCTCTAAGCTCAATGTCCTTTTCCATAGCCACTTCCTTTCTGATAGTCATAATGTTGGAAAGGGTGTTAGGGAGATCACTTATTATTTCAATGAGAGCTTTATTATAGATCTCCAAATATCTGATTACTGCAGTCTCACTGATACCTTTGTCTGCATCATTATATTCATCATACAGTTGGGCTATAGGTTTTAAATTTCCATCAACTATTATAGCCTTTAGGACATCCTCTAGATTAATTGTGGCCTCTTCTTTCTCAGGCTCTGCTTTCTTCTCCCTCTTTCCTCCTTTCTTCTTTACAGAGGGCTTGTCTTGCTTAGAACCAGAGGCTTTAGTTGATTTTGTTTTCATCTTTTTAACCTCTTCATCTGATTCTGTTTCTTCATCATCTTTATCCACACTGTCATATATTTTGTGTCCTTTGGTCTTTTACCTTTTATGACCCTTGTCAGTTGTTTTCTTAGAGGGTGCTTCTATAGATGGGGTAAGACCTGGGGATTTTGAGGTTGTTTCAGAAGATGTGGAACCTCTTGTCCTCTTCTTTAAATCTACAGATGCCTTTGTCTTTATCTCTTGCACTTCCGGAGCCTTGCCAGGCTCACCTTCCTTCAAATTTTCAGTTGTTTGTGCCCTTGTTTTAGCAACTTCTTCTTTTGTAATCCCTATGCTCTGGGCATATTCCTCTACCAATTTCTTCATCTTTTTCTAAGTTTCTGGTTTCCTTCGTTCAACATGAACTTTTATAGATAACTCTTCATAAGTGCCAAATCTTGGCTCAGAGGTATCCCTAGGTTTGCTTAACATGAGCTTGGCATATCCATCTAACACATCTGCATCTACTTCATACCCCATTGGCATAATCCAGACTGTTCTAGGCTCAACAACCTCCATCATACATTGATCTTTGTTGACAATGAAACATATATCATTTTTATATTTCTTAACAATTGATTCAGGTATCCTTTGTCTAGAATGCATAGCTTTTCAAAAATTCTTAAAATAGCCCCACAAAGCTGCATTATGTGCATCTTTGTTTCCTATGCCATTCAGGTGATTTCTATTTTGAATAGCAATGGGTTGACTGCTGGACTAGATCAACTTCATTCTTGGTAATTCTTGCATGAAATAGAAAAATAAGCACATGATCAACTTACCAAATTTGAAGGGATACTTGCTTTCTTTTGTCTTCTTTAGATTCTCCATTAGTTGTTGCCGGAGTAGTTCACACAAGTCATACTCTGCATTCTTCTTCACCATCTCATAAGCTGTGTATATAGCAGTACCAGAAATAGAGTTTTCCTGATTTGTGAAGTAGATTTTGTAGCTGATCACCATGGATGCAAACCTAACTACATGGTCTTCAATGTCATTGATTTTCAATGCCCTTTTATCAAATTTGGCTCCAGTGGCTTCTGTCATTGTGTTATTTTTCATTACCTTCAATATAGGTACTGTGCTAGTAGAATTCAAGCATATGACTACCCTTATAGTGTCCTTTGTGATCATGAATGGTGTATTGAGCCACATAAACTCATCATGTACTCTACTTAGTACATATCGGACCCATGAGTCCTCAACAAATGATGGAAAGTCGATGTATTGCACAAATTTCTTCTTTTCTAGGGCTTTGTATTCCTCCTTCAATACGTAAGCCCCACCACACAAATTATTCAAATATAATTCTCCAAGTTTTCTATCATTGTGTTCATCTAGGGAAATGTGGATGTAGGCCCTAATGTCTTCTTCATGCATCACACCATAGGGCACTTCTGAAAAAGCATCATCAGGATCAACTTCCGTGGATTTGTGTGGATGTTTCTTGAATTTAGGTTATGGTCTCTCAATGATTTCAATAACATGTGGTGTAGCCATTTCTGCAGGAATTTAAATAAGTTTACAGTAGGGTTTCAAAACCAAAAAATACCTCTTTTGCCAAATTAGGGTTCACTTGATTTTCTTTGAGATGCTTTGGAAATTGTTGTAGTCATTTAGAAACTTGCTTTAGCTCTCCTTGGACTCTTGATATCTTGAATACAAAGTGAATTGTCTGTCGAATGAGCTCCTTTTTAATTGTAACGTCACTTTCCATAATACACAAGATTTAACTTTAACTAGTAACTTAATCAATGCATTAATTAAGAATTGATAGAGATAATCAAAATTTGAACCAAAAGAAACATATTATTTTTCATCAATTAAGCATGTTAATCAAAACAAGATATAACATAACCTACAATCCAGTAAACCTTTACAATCTTTAGTGAGTAACCATCACTAATCAAATATAATATATGCTCTAGGCATCTTAATCAAGTTTTTACATCACATTAGACCAACTGGTCACAAAATATAATTAATGTATCTAGAACCAATGACATCTATCTCCATAAGACTCAGCTTGTCTGATGCTTGAGAATGAGAGCATCATCCTGGTGCTTTTCCTCCAACCATGACCTGGGGTCCCCCGCTCATCTTCCTAACTAGAAGAGGCCCTACCCTTCACGGAAAGGTTAGACATTAGAACCCCAATAGGTTAGCCATCTAAGTATCTAGTGTTGTGTCCTTCCCAATGTCTCACGGTCACACACTATAGATCCCATCTAACTTGTATGACACTAGTGGAGACACTAGGCCATCTGGAACACTGTGGACTGACGATGCATGCAGAAATGGATGCATCACTTTGGCCAAAGTTTTCATACAAATACATTACATCATGAACATTGTCGTATGTCCACCACCCTAACTCAACTTATGAGTTGTCATGTCCTACAGTCATTATTATCAACCCAATACCATAGGTCTTGGATAAGTGGGATTAATTTGAATCATTATCCATGCTTGGACATTCAACTCCCTCCATAGGTTGGTTATAAGTTATCAGTGACTCCTCATCACACAGTTTGTTCATTTCACATTGGTTGACCATTTGACCCCTAGGTCACACATGGTTCATAGTTTTGGAACAAGTCATTTCATAGAATGAAATGGTATACATGTACCCAAGGCATACTTTGCCCTTGATAGAGTAAAAGTATACTAATTCATAACTTATATCATTAACAAAAGGTCTTACATGTAGACTCATAATGAATGTATAAGAATTCTATATAAATTCATTAGAATGGTTTCATAATGAGACCATATTCACAATGGTTTTACTTCCTCTATACTTGAGGATACAAGTATATAATTTGGTAATCAATATAACACAGAAAGTGTTTCATAATCAGCTTATCATATAAGCTTGATTAGTATCAATTTGAAGACTTGTCAACACTCTAATATTCAAACATTATCTCGACTCTCATCATAGTTAGGTGTTCGTAATGTTATTCAATAATGCCTATGCGGCAAAATCCACAGTCATAAGACTTTTATTATCTTGAGTTTAAATCGATATGAAGCCATCATTTGCTCCACTCGAGAACTTATACTCTATTCAAGTCAAAAAAAGATGAGATAACATTTGTTTACCAACCCAGCCAATATGGCTCGGGATCTGGTTAATTTACATAGTTTATGATGTAACAAAGTTACGATTGAGTCGTGTGACCCTAACACTAACCCAGAAAGAGTTTCATATCAAAGACTCGGCCAAATGGCCTTGATCAATAAAGCACAGTCGTTCCAAAAGTATCGGCCTTGAGCAATAATACAGTCTTGTTAAAATAATTCAGCCTTGCGACATAGAATTCAAAACACAATCTTTTTAATGAGACTTGGCCTCTCAGCCTAGAGCACAAGACATAGTCTTTTAAATGAGACTCAGCCTTTTGGCTTAGAGCACAAGACACAGTCTTTAAAATAATAGCTTTGGCAACTCGGTTTCTAGCCTCGATCTTTTCTTTCATTAGCAGAAAGACATGATAAATCTTGATCGTTTCGGCCTTGTATATAGTCTTAACAAGAGTTCAATGGTATATATTCAACCATACGTCCTGTAAACTATACATAGATTTCAAAGATTCAAATCCTAGCATAATAGCCGACGATATACTGGTAGAAATAGCTCAGGTAATAGGGCTATGAGCTCTAATATGTTATAATGATAATAAGGAAACTCAGTCAAATGGCTTAGAGCCATTAGTTAATTCAATTAGAAAATAATATGCTCGACTGTAGCAGCCTCGAGCTCCCTCCAAAAGAGATTTTTAAACAATATTCAACTCAGTTCTTTGTTAATGTGTTTAAATCGATAATGGAGAATAGGTTATATCCATGTGATACTTGTGTATGATAGTGCAAGGTCATTGCAATAGTTCCACACTGCTATAAGCGCGTGCGACTCTATATCAGTCTCCACTCTTTCTTTGTTGTTCTCTTTTTTCCCAAAGCCCAAAGACTCCACCACACAAAAACAACTGACTCCTACCTCCTTCAATAGCACTATCTTCAATCAGTTAATTCCCACCTCCTGCGAAATCACACATGCCAAAAAGAAAGGTAACCACCTTTCCTTACCTGATCAGTTCTTCAAAAGGTGGCTATCATTGGGAAACATGCTCGAAGGTGGATGAGCTAAAAGTTCTCCATTCTCTACTAAGCTGACCAACTGATAAAAAGCATTTCAACTTAAAATCAAACAAAATAACATACAAGATAATAATATGATTATTATCATGGCAATTTGTCCTACAAAAGGGTTTGAAATCCTTACTATTAGGATTAAAATTGAAATAAGTAAGCACACAAGAACACATCTAGATGTCGAATGTCATCGAGAGATTCTTCTCTGAATTTGACTATCATCCTTAGTCGAGAGGCTTAAGAATACTATCTTAGAGAACCAAAAGGTTACGAGAGACTTCCATCTCTCTCTACAAGATTGTCCCCTCAACATGAGATGATGCTTCCAAAACATCGACTGGTCTCCATGACTAGTCTTAATGGCATCAAGGACATAACAATTCTCAGAGAACAAGAGAACTAAGGAAAGAAGGACATAATAGTCGACACTCAGATGGCTTTTCAACCCTTTGTTTTCACAACGTCTAACCTTCCCTCTAGGATGATACTCTCCTTCCTTCTTTGAAGGACGTTCAATTTCCTATTCACACTCAGGACCACAAGATCATGATCAGTGTATCATCGTTATTATATTTTATAGCTTAATATAACCAATTTATAAAGCAGTTCATCAATAATAACTTTTCATAATCAAAAGTTAAATCAGATATTTCTATAATATCAAATCAATTAACTATGTCTAATCCTCCTGATTACCATACTAAGTTAATGATTAAGTCTGGTTGTGGGTTGGGGATGTAACATATCTCCCCCCATAAGAATCATCGTCCCCGATGATTAATTGTCTTATAAATAAACCAATATAACATGAAAATGTTTTAAAAGCCTAATAACATGTCTTAGAAAAGATGAGGAAATCTAGCATTGAAGTCATCATAATTTTCCCAGGTGGCATTTTCCACCGAATATTGGTCCCACTGGACCTTGCACTGTGTTATTTCCTTATTACATAAGTGTGGCTTATGCATTTTGAGCACCTTGATGGGCTCGATTATCACCACTCCTGGGTCTTTCACCTGTAAAAGGTTCCAATGAAGCATAGGAATTTGATTATCAACAGAATTAAACTTTTTCAAATAAGAAACATGAAACACATTATGCATCATGGCAAGTGCTGGTGGTAGAGCAATTTCGTATGCCACTGGGTTGACTTCTTCTAGAACCTCAAACATACCCACATATCTTGGTGCTAGTTTTGATATTTTTCCAAATTTGATGGAACTTTTCTGGGGTTTTACCCTTAGGAGAACTTTATCTCCCACATTGAAATGCCTTTCAACACGTTTAGCATCTACATAACTCTTTTATCTATCGTTGGATTCCGCTAACCTCTTTTTAATTAAATGGACTTGTTCTTCCATTTCAGATAGCATTTCAGGACCAAGGTTAACCCTCTCTTCAAGCTCATCCCAGCTTATAGGGGTTCGACACTTTCGTCCATACAATGCCTTAAATGGTGCCATCTTAATACCTGATTGGTAAGAGTTATTGTAGGCAAATTCCACTAGAGGAAGATAATCCTCCCATTTGTATTGCTGGTCCATGCAATACATCCTTAATAAATCCTCCAACACTTGGTTGACCCTTTTAGTTTGTCCATTCGTTTTAGGATGATAAGAAGAGCTTATATTTAATTGTGTTACAAGTGAAGAGAATAAGGTTTTCCAAGACCTAGATGCCATCTGCACATCCCTATCTGAGATAATCTTCTCAAGAATGCCTTGGAGCCTAAAAATCTCTTGAACAAATTTTCGAGCAATGATGGGTGCCCCATCAGTCAAGTTTGCTGGAATAAAATGGGTTGCTTTGGTGAGTCTATCCACCACAACCAAAATAGAATTATGCTTGTTCCTTGACATAGGAAGCCCTTGCACAAAATCCATGCTTATAATCTGCCATTTCCACTCCAGAATTTCATGAGGGTATAATAATCTCATTGGGTGTTGGTGTTCTACAAATCTAAACTAAAGAATATGATTCAATTGCTAACTGCTTTCCTAAGGATCTACTACATCATTATATATCATTTCCAGACCAATAGATTCCTTCGCGTTGGCCACAATAGATCTAGAATCTCAATGAAGAGGTGTAACGTGTGTTCTTGGATAGGTCAGACCTATCGTCTTGAAAATCCTTCTCCAACAGATACCATGAAGTGTGGACCTATGAGGAAGGTTGGTCATGAACTAAGGAACATTGTAGAATGAATCACAAGGATCCGCAAGTCAGCCAATGCTCCTAATCCTTCTCCTTTAGCTGATTGCTCATGACTGTCAGAAAGCTCTGCACTGAGAAAACAGGGGATCTTTTGATAGCGATAACTTTTTGGTAACTGATCCAAATGCTATGCAGATTTAGGGTGATGTTGACGAACATGTCTAGATGCTAAATCTAGATCCGCAAGATGTGAAATGCCAAAACTAGACCATAAGCTAAACTGCTTCTAACTGCACTGCCTAAACTGAACTGAAAAGAAACAAACTGCAAACAAGTTGAAATGCAAATGTTTTGGGTTGATGCAAGATTGCTCTTGAACCAAGGATGCTCCTATATCAAACATCTGGGGTTATTGAAAAATTCGGTCCCTCACTTTGCTGGCACTAGGGGAGAACCAAGACGGTCCACCTCAGCCTAAGAAATCCATGATGAATCTTCTTCCGATCTACCTTTCCACTTCACAAGATATTATTTGTATTGTCTTCCTCTAGTGCTGCGCTCGACTCTGCTGGCTAAAATGTCTTCAATCTATTCTGGTGCTTGTTGTGGTAACTGTTTCTTCAAGTCTTCTTCCATGCTATCACTGAACTCTACCTCATGATATTGGTAAAGATCTGCAATGTTGAAAATAGGTGAGATACCCAGTGTCTCCGGTAATCCCACTTCATATGCATTTCCTGAATCAAATTTCTTGAGAATCTTACAAGGTCCAAACTTCTTCATCTTTAACTTGTTATATGTCCCAACTGGAAATCTTTCTTTCCTCAAGTACACCATGAATTCATCTCCAACTTCAAATTCTTTGTGTCTTCTCTTCTCATCTTCCTTCTCATTGTACTTATCGTTCATGTTCTCCAAATGCTTCTTCACTTAATTATGCACTGTCTTCATATGATCTGCAAATTCTTCTGCTTCCTCACTTCTCTTGCCTTTTGTGAAAATATCTCTCAATTCTGTAACTCCTCTAGGATTTACTCTGGTAACAATCTCAAAAAATGTTCTTTCGGTACTCCTATTGACTGAATTATTGTATGCAAACTTTGCTTGTGAAAGAATCAAATCCCAATTTCCTATCTTCTCTCCAACCAAACATCTCAACAAGTTTCCCAAACTCCTATTCACTACCTCTGTCTATCCATCTGTTTGTGGATGAAAACTTGAGCTGAACTTCAAATCTATCTTCATCTTCTTCCAAAGTGTCTTCCAAAAGTATCCAACAAACTTTGTATCTCTATCTGAAACTATACTCCTAGGTAATCCATGCAATCTCACAATCTCTTTGAAAAATAGGTCAGCTACATGCACTGCATCAATTATCTTCTTAAAAGGTATGAAATGAGCCATCTTTGAAAATCTGTCAACCACTACAAATATTGAATCATGTCCTCTCTGTGTCTTAGGTAGTCCCATTACAAAATCCATGCTTATGTCTTCCCAAGGTCTCTCTGGTACTGTCAAAGGTTTGTACAATCCAGTGTTCTAACTATTCCCTTTTACAACTTGACAAATTCTGCAACTTTGCACAAATCTTTGAACATCCTTATGTATCTGAGGCCAAAAGTAATTTTCACTTGCCAATCCACCACTATGCTTTTCTTTGATCAAGTTATCTCTCATTGAACTTCTAGGTATGCATAACTAACTTCCTTTGAACAACATATCTTCTTGAATGAAATAATCTAACCACTTACTCCTATCTGTCACAATAGGTTCCTTACATGCTTTCCAAGGTTCTGCAAAATCAGTGTCTCCCTCATACATGTTCTTCAATTCATCAATACCCAACACTTCAATTTTCATTTCTGTTAACAAGTTTCTTCTTCTACTCAAGGCATCAACAACTTTGTTTGATTTTCCACTCCTATGCTTTAACACAAAAGTATAACTCTGTATGAACTCAACCCATCTCATATGTCTCTAATTCAACTTACCTTGACTACTCAAATATTGAAAAGCTTGATGATCTATATACAACACAAATTCCTTAGGCAACAAATAATGTCTCCACTTCTTCAAGGCTTGAATTATAGCATAGAACTCTTGATCATAAACTGAATAACTTCTCCTTGCATCATTCAACTTCTCACTGAAATAAGCTACTGGTCTACCTTCTTGACTTAACACTGCTCCTATTGCACTTCCACTTGCATCACAATCAACTTGGAATACCTTATTAAAATCTAGTAATGCCAAAAAAGGTTTCTCTGTTACTTTCTGCTTCAATAGTTCAAAACTTTTATTTGCTCCAGATGTCCACTTGAAATCTTTTCTGTCACCTCTCATTGTCTCTATCATAGGGTTACAAACTGAACTGAAATTTCTGATGAACTTCTAATAAAAACTAGCCAATCCATGAAATGATCTAACTCCTCCAATGCTCTCTGGTGTAGGCCATTCAACAATTGCTTTCACTTTCTCAGGGTCCATCTTCAATCCTTCCGCAGAAATCACAAATCCCAAATATACTAGCTCTTCCTTCATGAAACTACACTTCTTGATGTTTATCAGAAATTTCTCTTCTCTCATCCTCTAAAAAACTTGTCTAATATGCCACAAATGTTCTTCTTTTGTCTTACTGAAAATTAGAATATCATCCAGGTACACAATCACAAACTTAGCCAAGAATTTCTTTAGAACTTCATTCATCAACATCATGAAAGTGCTCAGTGCATTTGTCAGTCCAAAAGGCATCACTAACCACTCATAAAATCCTTCATTTGTTTTGAAATCAGTCTTCCATTCATCACCTTCTCTAATTTTGATTTGATGGTATCCACTCTTCAAGTCTATCTTTATGAAATATCTTGCTCCACTCAAACGATCCATGATATCATCCATCCTAGGTAAAGGAAATCTATACTTAACTATGATCTTGTTTATTTCTCTAGAATCAGTACACATTCTCCATTCTCCATCCTTCTTCAGTGCCAAAACTACAGGTACTGCACAAGGACTCAAACTTTCTCTGATCAAACCTTTTCTCAACAATTCTTGTATCTATCTATTTAATTCTTCATTCTCTACCGGTGTCATCCGGTGTGCTGCTTTATTAGGCAAACTTGCTCCTAGTATAAGATCCATGTGATGATTGATGCTCCTTATAGGTGGTAATCCTTTAGGTACATTATCTGATATGATGTCTTCATACTCTGTCAGCAGTTCTCTTATCTCTTCCAGCTATTCTTCTATCTCTTTCTTCAATTCTTCAGGCTTCTTAGGAATCAAGGCAAAACACATATTCTCCTGTTTCAAACAATCCAAAAATTTCTTTCCATCTACCAAACAAATTGTAGCATTTCCACATACTTCACTCTTAGGATCATCCTCCAAAGGAATCAAAGTAATTCTTTTGCCATTTGCTGTTATGGTATATGTATTCTTTCTCCCATCATGCATTGCTTTTCTATCATACTACAAAGGTCTACCCAACAAAATATGACAAACATCCATAGGCATATTATCACACATGACTTCATCATGATAAGACCCAATATAAAATTTTACCAAACATTGTTCACTCACCAGTACCTTATGATCATCCTGAATCCATGTTATTTGATAGGGCTTAGGGTGTTTCAATCTTTCCAACTTTAGCTTAGTCACCATCTCCTCAGAAACTAGGTTATCTAAACTACCACTATCAATCACAACTTTGCAACACTTACCTCCGGATTTGCATCTTGTTCTGAACAAAATTTTCCTCTATGATGGTTCCTCATTTGTCTTAGTTTGAAATAGTGCTCTCCTCATCACCAATGATTCTTCTTTCTCTGAATTACCATTTGAACTAGGTGATCCAACAAGTTCTTCTTCAACATAGGTTGCTCTTCCACTGTTCTTAGCATTCTTGCTTGTACTACCCCGATTACATTCAAATGCTCTTTGTCCTTCACCTCCACACTTGAAACAAGTACCTCTGAATGTCCTCTTATCAAATCCTCTTCCTTCTCTTCTGTATCCTTCATTCTGGTATGCACTAGGGTTTCCTCTTTGGTAGAAATTTATGTCATCTCTCCGGTAAGCATTGTTATCTTTGTCATCCTTCCTCAACGTGCTATCAAACTTGTTTTGCTCTAGATAAGATCTGTCTCCTCTAGAAAATGATCTCCCTTTCTGAAATTTACCTCCTCTACCTCTTTGTCTTTGATCATGACTTTTATTTAGCTTTTCTTCAACTTTTAGGGCAAACTGATATGCTTCTTCTAAAGAGGTCATCCTTACCAAGCTTAGTTCATCTTGAATGTTCAATCTCAGTCCATTGATGTATCTAGCCACTTTCTCCTTGCTTGCTTCACAGTATCTTGTTCTTATGATCATTTTATGAAATTCTTTAGTGTATTCTTTCACATATTTCTCCTTTTGTCTCAAGTTTTGCAATCTCTTCAACAGCTCCAACTCGTAGTCAGCAGGTATGAATTGATTCTTCAACTTTGTCACCATCTGGTCCCACTTTGTAATCTTTTCTTTTCCTCTCCTATTCTTTTCCAACTAGACTTCCTTCCACCATATAGCAGCATGTCCTTTCAACTTTATCTTTGCAAATTTCACCTTTTCTGGATCTTCAATTTCCTCATATTCAAAGTATTCTTCCATGTCATTTATCCAATCAATCAACTCTTTTGGATTCAAATTACTAGTATAGTTTGGCACATCAATTCTAGGTCTTTTCCCAATCTTTGAAATAGCTCGCAACATCCTTACTTGATCTGATTCTTCTCCTTCATGACCTTATAGGGTTTCGCCACTTTGTTCAATAGATTGAAATTCTTCTTCATCATCACTTTCAACATTAGGTCTAGGTGTCAATTCACTTCTCCTATCTTCCTCAACAGTATCCAAACAAATTTGCATTGTTCTCATCAATTCCATCATCTCATCCATTCTATTAGCCATTGTACCAATAGGAGGAACTCTCTACAGTTGCATCTTCCTAGGATCAGGTGCAAATTGCCTCAGGTTGGCGATCGAGCTACAAGTGACAACTGCCTCTCAATTGGTGATTGGTTGTGCACAAGTAACCTACCTCAGATCGGCAATCTGCTTACAACAAGATCTTATGGAATCCCCTTCGCCAATTCACTCCAAAGAATCAAACTTTTGCTTTGATACCACTTGGTGCAGTCACGGTAGGAGTGTTCATAGAATGAACTATTTGGACAGTGCAACAAGAGTAAACACAACAGAAACAACACAAGAATATAGAAAATATGCAGATTTAGTCATTAAGTATATCAAAGAATTCAAATATAATATGGCTAGCAACATGCGAGCTTACAACTTGGGCTCATAGGCTTGATCACATACATGTGCAAGATAAAGCTTTGAGGCTCCTTCGCACAAATCTAAACTATAGAATATGATTCATTGCTAACTACTTTCCTAAGGATCTACTACATCATTATATATCATTTCTAGACCAATAGATTCCTCCGCGTTAGCCACAAGAGATCTGGAATCTTGATGAAGAGGTGTAACGTGTGTTCCTGGATAGGTCAGACCTATTGGCTTGAAAATCCTTCTCCAATGGATACCATGAAGTACAGACCTATGAGGAAAGTTGGCCACGAACCAAGGAACATTGTAGAATGAATCACAAGGATCCGCAAGTCAGCTAATGCTCCCAATCCTTCTCCTTCAGCTACTTTCTCATGACTGTCAGAAAGCTCTGCACTGAGAAAATAGGGGATCTTCTGATAGTGATAACTTTCTAGTAACTGGTCCAAATGCTCTGTAGATTTAGGGTGATGTTGATGAAAATGTCTAGATGCTAAATCCAGATCCGTAAGATGTGAAATACCAAAATCAGACCACAAGCCGAAATGCTTCTGATTGCACTGCCTGAACTAAACTAAAAAGAAACAAACTACAAACAAGCTGAAATGCAAATGTTTTGGGTTGATGCAAGATTGCTCTTGAACCAGGGATGCTCCTACATTAGGATTCCAGAATGATGGAGGTGGGTAGTGTTTTTAGGATATCGACATTGACATAGAAGTGAGCATAGACCAACCTAGCCTTTGTCTTAGTGACCTTGTCGACAGTAACATAATCCCCAAATGAATATTTCCTCATCCCAATATTCCAGTGGGAGCACTAAGATCTTGACCCAGATAAGAGCTGATTGATTAAGGTTCACTTTAGGGTCAAAGCCTAGTTTCCATTTACATAGAGAGAGTGAGTGCTTCCCATATAACCATAGGCCTCCAGCCAGGATTGACATCAAATCCTCTTGAGAAGTAAACTTAAACAAAAACATTCCACCTGCCATAGTGCTAGTTGAGACGCTCCCCTTAAGAGCCCACTTGGCAGCCACCCATCTTCTCACCAAGTCGATATTGGGTCTATAGGAAAAGAGCTTTCCCACAAGCATATTTTCCATGGACACCACCACCCTTAAGATGGTTTGGTCTAAAATTTTGAGGGCCTTAGCACCCTCACACTTAGATAGAATCAGAACACCTGTTGGATAAGAACTGCCACTATTAGCAACTCCCACAAGGGCCTCTTTCCATCGATTAAGTCCAACATCTAAGGATGGTATCATGTGTTCTATGTGACAGATCGTGCCAGAAGTAGAATCCCCAGAAGTGGGGGGAGGGAACTAGATCACGACCCCCCTGGACTGTCACCATCCATTCCTACCCAAAACCAAATTCAAAACTAGGCAGGGAGTTGCAGAGTAGAAAAGTTTCTATCAAAAATTGTTCACAAAAAATATATATTATTTGGCTACGAGAATGATTTTGCTTTCTTCAATGAGGATAGAGAGGACAACAAATTGTATGGATCTCTATTCTGGTCATATGCAGATGTGTATTGGCCCTAGGTGAAAAGAGAGTTTTTGTATGTTGAAATGTTTTGTCTCAATTATTGTGACTGAAAGCCTTATGTCTCTACAAATAGTAGTTGTGCCCAACTTGCAATTTTCCATTATGTCTTTGACAATAGCAGTTGTACCCAAATTGAAATTTTGTATTATATCTCTAACAATAGCAGTCTTGAAAACTAATAATGGTTTAATTTTAGTGCATTATATTTAGGTTTAATAATGGTTTGTATTATGTATATAGGTAGTGCATTATATATAGGTTTAATTTTTAGTCTAGATGTATATAGTGCATTATATATATATATTCTGATACCTTTAATTTAACAATGGATTGGATTTGACTGTTGACGTACTAAGATTCTCTAAGAAGAGTTGTCCAAGATAAAGATTTGATTTTCAGAATATATATTCTCACACCCTCCAAAATATGGGCTTGACATTTGACTGTCATAAGATTCTTTGATATTAGTTGTCCAAGGCAGATATTTTATAAGATTTTATATTATATATACATATGAGAGTCAAGATTGGAAAGGATTCTTGAAAAATGAAGGTCCATCCTTACTCAGTCTGATTACATTAGACAGGACCAATCCCTAGATTTTTCAGAGATTCTAATTACTAAAAATCATCCTATAAACAGTCTTCAAAGATTTTCTGATAATATTATGCCAAATGGATTGGAGCCCGTGAACAAACTGCCTATCCCACCTATAAAATGCCTTGCAATGGCTGAACTCTCCATACATAGAAAGCAATGGAGGTGGACAATGGATGTGGATGCTTGCAAGAAGATGCCAAGACCCAAATCAAGAGATTGTTCAATGTTGGTTCAAACCAACTGGTGACTGTAATCCAACAAGTTGTAGGAATACAACTTCTAGGGAGGCCACATCTATGACTATGTCATCTATCAAGAATTCTTCTCCACGGCTATTCAAATCTGAGCCAACAAAAGTTACAGAAATAAGCTGGCTAGTAAGTTCGTCAAGAAGGATCTAAAAGACACTGTGAGCAGGGCGATCTCTGTTTTTGACGAGTATCCTGATGAAGGTATCATTGGAGGTGTGTTTGAATTTTAGGCTATCAAACAAAATAATGTGGCAACAGAAGCTCTAAAAATATTCAAGGAAGGAATCCTCAGAAATACTCTGGAGACGTTTAGTTTTTATCTAATGCATTATGCTGACTTGCTCTCTCCTGCAAACATTGAGAGAGCAAGTGAAGTGGCTCAAGGCCTTCAAGTATTGATCCATTAGAAGACAGGTTTCAGATGGACTTGAAGAGTTTCTTGTGGCATTCCTTTTTATGATTAAGATATGTAGGACACGCGACTAAGGTTCTCATAATTTATGATGCCTACTATTCACATAAAGACATTATTGACAATATGTGTATACAAAAACAAAAGTAGATTTCTCTTGTTGTATGTGTCTTTTACAAATGAATATTTAGAAAGCTTGCTTGTCATTTTGCAAGTATAGTAGTGTTCAAGGAAATGGACCTAAACAAAAATATTAAATATTCTAAGAAATAGTAGTCTTTTCAATTTCCTTTTAACATTTATTCTAAGAATTGCAAAACTTTAAATTACTCATTAATTTAATTTAAAAAATAAAAAAGTTATCTTACAAACTACCAAATATTTCGTTTGATTTTAAAATTTTGTATTAGGTTGCAGACATCATTTCTCCCTTGATTTGAGTACTGGTTTAATTTGAATCTTTTCATTCCTACAACATTGTCTCCGTAATCATTTTATAGTGGGATTACTACATGTTATGTTTATATATAGATATGTATATATATGGATGTGTATATATATATATATATATATGATTTTACAGTCAGATTCCTACCTGTTTTGTCTGAGACAACCCTTGCTTTGGGATTATTTCACTGTACACATGAATATACTATTTTATAATCAGGGTTTCATTTTCTATATATAAATGGGTTCGTATTTTTTTTATGCAAATATATTGAGGGTTTCATTTTCTATAAACAAATGAGTTTGTTTTTTGCTACAACACCTACTGGTAGCACCTTTATATATATATATCATTTTACAGTTGAATTCTTGCCTGTTTTGTCTGAGACAAGTTCGTTCTCCAATAATGATGCAGGTAATGAATAAATCATTTGCCTTTTTTATTTTAGTATTGGTTTCATATATTGAGGGTTTCATTTTATATAAATAAATGGGTTCCTTTTTTTGCCGCAACCCCCATTGGTAGCAGGTTATATATATGGATATGTACATGTTTATCTACATACACACACACACACACATATATATACATACATATATATAAAATATAAAATATATATGCCTTAACCTGATTTAAGAAAGCATATAATGATTTAGTTTTTAGGGTCCATGGTAAAGTAGACCAAAAAATTATGAAACCCTCAAACCTTGAAAATGTACAGTCCAAAATGGAACAATAAATTGGAACATTATAAATTGGAACACGTTATGTTTCTCGTCCGTATCACTGCATTCACCTTTTGGTGCCAATATGAAATATAGATGCCTTAATCTGTTTTAAGTCATTGCACATTGGATGTCATCATTTATATAAATAACTTCTATCACTGATTATTCTTGCATTTCTTGCAGGTTTATACAAAGTTATGGTTGGAGGTAAGAAGGGGAGGAGAACATGTGGAAGGAGGACAGTTAGAGTAATGTGAGGGGTCAAGTTCCCCACTATGCAATCTGGAGATGAAGATACACATACCAAAGAACCAGAAGAGGTTGCTATGGAATGTGTATTTCCCTCTGTACATATGGAGGATATGGAAACAAATACGTATTATGCTCAAACAAATACTATGCAATCTAGTTCTTCAAGGTTGAGTAGAAGTATTTGGACAAACAATGACATTCAAAGTGTTATGGTAGATGTGGAGGATAGGTATATGTCCATCAGAGCAGTTGCAAGGAAGTGGCGAATGCCTACTAGCAATTTGAGGGCATGGTTGCTAGGCATCACCAACACAAAATAGAGGGGGCCAAGGACCATCCTAATTGATGAGGAGGAGGTAAAAATTGTTTAGTGGTGCAAGGACATGGCTGACATTGGTCATGGACTTGAAATTGCACAACTGAAATCTACTTAGCACAAGTCATTCAATCTAGGCCAAAACCCTTCACAAATGGGATGTCAGGGAGGTCATGGTGGGAAGGATTTAGGAGAAGGCATCTAGATCTAACAATTTGAACTGCAGAGGGTGTAGACATTGATAGAGCAATTATGCTAAGGCCAAGTATAGTGGCTTCCTTTTAAGATAACTTGTAGAATCTTTACAATAAGCATCAATATGGGTCCAACGAAATTTGGAACTGTGACAAAACTAGAGTATAGGCTAGTAGAAAATGTAGAATATAGTTAATTACAAAATTGGGATCCCTGTGTAAGTGGATTGGGTTGCAGTATCCCTAGATTTTATCTTTTTAAATCAAAAAAGCATATCAAAAACTACATTGCAAACTATGAGCCAGGTGCATACATGGAAGCTTAGGAACATGCATGGATGACTAAAGAATTATTTCTCAATTGGCTACAACATTTTGCTGCATCTATCCCCAAATGGGTTTCACCAAACAATAGAGCACTTCTAATTTCTTATGGTCATGGCAATCATGTTGCATTCAAGACCATTGAGGAAGCAAGGCATTTATGTATCAACCTAATCACCCTCCTAACTCATACCAGCCACTAGATGTGAGTGTTTTTTCATCATTCAAAACTTATTTCAAGCATCAAAGGACTACATGGGTAGCAAGCCACCCCCAAATTGAAATTAGAAGAGAAGAGTTGACCACTCTTGCTAGCAAGGAATTCAAGAAAGCCATGACCCCATGCAATATTATTAGTGGCTTCTGAAGGACAAGAATTTGGCCATTGAATCAGTTTGTGCTTGAAAAGGATGTGAGGCCAAGTGAGGGCTTCAAAGTTCAAGATGAAGGAGAATTTGTTACAGTAAGTAGTCAAGAACATATGGTCACTCCACCAGATAGTCAGACCTTCACAGTGGAAGAGGACCCAATTGCACTTGAAACCTTCTTGCAATTCGCTAGATATTCAGAGGAACAAGATGTATAATTCCTCCACACATACAATAGAATTAGAAGTGCACATATTCCAACTGAGGTAGAAGAAGAATGCACTGAATTGTTTGCTGCTCAAACACTTTGTAATGTAGCTTTAGACAAACAACTAGTTCCTAATGTTGCTGAAACAGTTTCTAATGGTGCTGAAACAATTTGTAATGCAGCTAAAGATAGGTAGCCAATTTCCAGTGTTGTTGAAATAGTTTGTAATGGTGCTAAAATAGTTTGTAATGCAGCTAAAGATAGTCAACCAATTTCCAATGTTGCTGAAATAGTTTCTAATGCAGCTTTAGATGCTCTTAGTTTTCCCACATAAACTACCCAACAATATTGGTTCGTTGAAGCTTCTAGAAACTTAGGGATGCAAACAAATTTTTGTCAGGTGGATGTTAGCCCTTCAATGCCTTCAGCACCATATCATGATCTAGCTGAGATTGTACACTACTTCAATAGTGCATCAAATTGGGATCCACTTAATGAGGACAATATAGAAGATGAAGAATGTAAGGTGAGGTGGAAGTTGATTATGTGCCATGCACCCAAGATGGTGAGTTGTAGCCACCAACATCAAATAATATTTTTTTGAATCTTTCAATTTAAAGGGTGAAGGCAAGGGGAGGAAAGACTAAGACTAGGGTACTACGTTTAAGTAGGCAATCTCAAATTCTAACATCTGATGCATACATGGATATGCTAAACAAACAAGAGAGAGAGAAAGTATGGATAGAAGAGTTGAAAGTGAGGAAAAGGGAGTAGATGAAGGAGAGGAAAGTAGAAAGAGAAGCCATGCAGCAAGAGAAGGAGAGAATCAGATGGAAAAATAGTTAAAAAATAGAAAATGGCAGAGGAAAAGTCAAGGCTACAATGGGAGAAGGAAATTCAGTGTGAGCAGACAAGGATTGCTCAACAGTTGAAGACAACTCAAAGGAATGTGGACTGATCAGTAAATGAGAGACTTTTAAGTACCCCATAATCTCCTCTACCAGTGCAACATCCCATTCTAATGGAGATGTTCAACATCTTGAGCCCAGCCTTTGCAGCTCTAAGCAATTTACAGACAGGGTCTAGCTCTAATGAGTTAGTTGTAAATGCATAATCAAATCAGGCTTTGCTTTCCCAAATTGTTGCATCACTACAAAATATAATTGAACCACTCAATTTAACTCAGAGTGGAAATGAATGTACTATTGTAAAAGAGAATCAACATATTCCTTTTCTTGGTTTTATGGAGAATTGAAGATGTGTGTCATTGTGGTTTTATTTTGGATGGAGATAGTTGATATTTTTGAAATATCTATGCCTAGATCTTATTTTGTCAAAATATTTTGTAATATCATTTTTTAAGTGCAACAAATTGTTGAAACATAAATTTATACATGTAGATTTTTTATGTCATAATGGTTCATTGGTTATATGTATATTGGTTTATTTCTTTTAATGCATATGTGTGTATGCTAATATACTATATAATGGAACATCTTATGTGTGTATGTGTGTATATATAATGGAACATCTTAAATAATCAAATTATCTAGTTTGCAAAAAAAGAATTATTGTAATGGTCAAAGCAACATGGTACTACAAGTTCTCTACATAATTACTTGTAGTAGCATGCTGCTTTAACACGTCTATTAATGTAGTTGTTTCAAGCAACAAGGAATTCAAGCAACAAGTAATTATAACTTCATCCAATTGATTCAAGCAACAAGGAAAGAAAACATTAAGAAGTTGTCTACAATAATCAACAAAAACAATGAAAAGAACCAAAAACAAGGAAAAAAATGCTAAAGCCTAGTGGATCATTGCCAAAGTAAAGTCTTATAAGACTTTACCTGAATTAGGTGCTCATAGTGCAAGATGCTCTACAAACCCCTGACCATGCTCATTTGCCTACAAACATAGAAATCATAATCTAGGTAGTAACAAACAGACATCAATTTATCCTAATAAATTTAAGCACTGCATTTACATCTATAAATTGACATTTACGTAACCAAATAAATAGAATTTCATAGTAACAATGTAAAGACCTCATGTAGTGTCTATTAGAGAAAAATATCCCAATAGTGGTAGTGTGTTAACAAACACAATTTCATAGTACAATTTTCCACAATCAGTGGTGCAAGTATTATACAATTGTGTTAAGAAACACATGAAAATATAAATATGTATACTGCCATCTTAATTGTAAACATAATATGCACTGTTAATATAAATAAGATTGAGACATTTAAATTTTATACTCATAAGAAAAGGTAAATGCATTGTTCCATTTATATTATATGTCACATGTACGTGTCTATATTATATACACATATATGTATCTAGATATACACATACATATATGTCTATATATACATATATGTCTATATATATATGCAGATTATTATAAACATAATCTGCATTGTAAATAAAATTCAGATTGTAAATATCAGTAAGATTGAGGCATTATTGTAAAATCACACTTCAAGGTAAATGCATTGTAAATAAGATTATAAATACATATATATAAATCAAATTGTAAATATAAACCAAATTGAGGCATTTAATTTATATACTCACACCAAAAGGTAAATGCATTGTAAATGAGTTTGTAAATACATATATATAAATCAAAATATAAATATAAATATGATTGAGGCATTTCATTATCCTTTTGCATTTTCATCCATTCATAATATATGTTTATTAATCTGAGCATATATTGGTGCAATCATGGTAGGAGGGTTCACAAAATGAACTGTCCAGGCCGTGCAACAAGAGTAAACACAACAGAAACAACTCAAATATATGAAACAAACATAGATTCAATCATTTAGTATATAATAGAATTCAATACAATCTGGCTAGCATCATGCGGGCTTACAATTAGGGCTCACAGGCCTGATTACAGAATATCAGAATATGCACTAGATATAGCGTTAAAGTACCTTTGCGCAAAATCCAAACTATGAACTTATGCTAATGATCATAACTTGATAATTTCTTTCCTAAGGATCTATTACATCAATATATATCATCTTCAGAATAATTGATTCCTCCGCGTTAGCCAAGGAAGGTCACAAACTCCAATGAAGAGCTATAACATGTGTACACGGATAGGTCGGACCTAATCATGTAGAACACCTCCACAAGTGAATGGAATAATGTATGGATCTTGGGGAAGGTTGGCCACAAACCAAAGATCATTGAATGATGTGTCATTAGGCTCCACAAGTCGAGGAATGCTCTACAAGTCTTCTCCTTTAGTTGATTATTAGGGACTGTCAGGATGCTCTGTTTTGAGAAAATAGCTGATCTTCTAATAGAGATAACTTTTCGGTACTTAATACAAATGCTCTAAATTTTGGATATGATGTAGATGAATGAATCTAGGTGCTAAGTCCAACTCCACAAGATGTGAAATGCAACTGCAGTAGAATGCGGACCAAAATACAAAAATTGCTTCTGACTGAACTGGCTAAACTAAATTGGAAAAAGGAAGGAAATAAACTAAACTGCAAACAAACTAAAATGCAAATGTTTTTCATTGATACAAGATATCTATTGAACCAGGGATGATCCTGCATCAAACATCTGGGGTTATTGAAAAAGTGAGTCCCTCACTTTGCTAGGGCTAGGGGAGAACCAAGACAATCCACCTCAGCCTGAGAAATATATGATGAATTTTCTTCTGGTCTGCCTTTCTACTTCACAAGATATTATTTGTATTGTCTTCCTTTAGTGTTGCGTCCAACTCTGTTATCCAAGATGTCTTCAATCTGCTTCGGTGCTTGTTGTGGTAACTGCTTCTTCAAGTCTTCTTCCATGCTGTCACTAAACTCTGCTTCATGATACTGATAAAGGTCTGCAATGTTGAAAATAGGTGACATACCCAATGTCTCCGGTACTTACACTTCATATGCATTTCCTGAATCAAATTTTCTGAGTATTGTTGATGATTGTTTTTACACATTCATAACAAAAGTTAAAATTCACAAAATGAACCTAACTGTCTTGAAAGATATGAAGAAATCAATTAAGATTACTTAATCCCAAGTTTCTGTATGGTCAGGTCTTGACCTTGTGGATAATTCCGTAGGTTAATGTGAAGTTGTAATATGCAAGGGGCCTTACTTGATTTAAGGCGTTTTATGACTCACTGGACTCAAATTACGCAAAATATTACAAATATTAACATTTTCTTCATTCCTTTGCATAAATCTGTTACTGTATCACAAAGCTTTATATGATTTATATTAACACAAGATTTTCTTTTCAAATATTATGAAAATTGCCAAATATCAACTTAGTTGTTCATGTTTCCTTCAAATATTAGACAATCTCCTTTAAATCTCTGTGTTTAAGCTAAATATTTCAAATGTTTGGGAAAAGTTAGAGAAATCTAAATTAAACTTCATTATGCTACAGGATCTAGAAACTATGTTATTCACATTATAAGTAGTACAACAAACTTGATTAAATCCACAGACTAAACCTTAAAATGTAAGCCCTGAGTATTCTCACGAACATACATTCAAGATTGCAAGCTTTTGGAGAGATGATATTTCAAATACAAATAAGAGCCAGAAAACATTCTTAAAGTAGACGCAGAATTCTAGAGATATTTGTATTCAAAATAAACAGTCATATATGATTTACAATGTATGAATGACTCGCTTCATTAATCAACTTACAGAAAACTTACAAAACGTCTTACAGATACAGTAAGGAAGCTAGATGTTCCACACATTCCTTATTGCAGGCACAGGTGACCTCCTTCTATTCTAAACTAAAATGTTCTTCTACTCAAAATGCTAAGACAAATTACAATTTCTAGCTCTGTTTTATAAATCCATGTGTAACTCATTACAAAGTAAAGGGACTCAATATATAGATTTCATTATCCCCAATATGGTTACAAAACCTAATCAATTAGTGGTCTATACCTCAAGTGCAACATCAATGGTGGAAAACAAATCCCGCCAAAAAATCTCTGAGAAGCATACTCCATACTGAGCGTAAGGATTCCCTTTGGAAACCCTAACAACCCCAAAATATCATACGTTGCCTTGCCCTTTTTAATAATGCTTCTTTCCACTGCATTTTTCTTCTCATTGAAAGCCTTTACTCCTTTCACTTCTTTTGTGATCCGATCTGCCCTTTGTGATGTCATCACCATTAAGCTCCACCTTCCATATACCTGCAAACCTGCCAACATACATAAAAAAAGAACTTTAAAATTCACACCGCCTTCATCAATTTATACCTCTTTATGAATGTTAGATCAGCATTAATTACAGTAATTAATGCACCAAAAGTTTGGCCTTCTACTTCAGTATTTCCATTTTAAACTTTTACCGTTAGTTTAATTTTGACATACATCCTATTTTCTTTGTATGTTCCTTTTGTATGTTTTCCTTGTATATTTTCCTTGTATGTTTTCTGTGTATCCTTTAACATACAAACATATATGCAAACAACCATGACTAATGCTTTTCCCCTTGTCCATACTTGTACCTTTCATCTTGTATATCGCTCTTGTATATTTTCTTGTATGAGTGCATATACAAACAACCCTATGCAAACCTCCTTTCATTACCCTTTATTTCTTTCGATGCTTTTAATTCCTTTGTATATCGGGTTATGTACATCATAAACATACAAGCATTTAAACATTCAAAGAATTTTTAGTTTTTAACTTTTCTTTGACATCCGACTTGTATCTTTAACTTGTATCTTTCACTTTGCATATCAGCTTGTATGTCAAAGATATACATTGTAATTATAAAAACCCAACATGCAAACGGTGGAGCCCACATTACTTTCCCCCTTGTATCTCCGCGATACAAAAATACTTGTATCAAAACCCCTTAGATACAAAGCCCAATACATACAAACTCCTTTGTATGTCCTTTCGGACTTCAATTTTTGTAAACCATAATTTACTCATTTTCGGCTCTGCGACATGTATAAAAGGTTGCATGCATCTTTCAATATACTTTAAGTCATGATGCATCGCCTTAACCAAATTATAATCTTTCCTGAATTTTGCATTGTATGTATCTCGCAATGCATGTCCAAAACATACATACAAGGCGAAAAACATACAACAATTACACCTCATTTCATAATCCTTTCGGTTCTGCGCTATGTATATAGCTTTGTATATCCACTTTGTATGTTTTGTTCCTTTTGCCAAACATACAAACTTAAAATACACCCCGACAGACTTAACCAATTGTTTATTTAAACTTTGAACTCTATTGGGCCTGACTTGTATGTAAGAATAAAGTGTTACCGAAATGCATACAAGTATAATGATTTAATAAACCTGACTACTCCGTTATACGACTCATACAATGACCTGATATACAAAGGACTTTGTATATGAGCGACCTGATATACAAACGACTTTGTATATGCAACATACACACCCTGATATAGTGCATTTTACCAAAAACACATATATCTTGTAAAATACTTGGAATTTTAAAATGGTTCTGTTGGTTTTTCTTCTGAATCAGCATTAGGGTTTGCCACTTCTAATGCACAGGCAGATTCAGCCAACTAATACAGGAGGTTGCGTGAGCTCCTCCCCTTCACTTCTGGTTCTGCCGCACCAAGGGGGTATCCCTATAACTCAAGATGTAACCTTGACTAGCTCAAAGATAGAAAGATCTAACTTGACAACAATAGGCAGAATACTCTCATGTATGGACCAAGATATGTATGATAGATCACAAGGTGGGCAACGTTCTTGGACATATATGTCTGGTTAGGTATGAGAGCATGTAGGGGTTCCTACTTCTAATCCTACAACTAACAGGTGGAAGGATGAGATGGTTTGAAATGGTGTTTGGATGCAAACCTGGACCTGGTGTATAACCTCAACATAGAGCTAGATTGGTGCCTATCCAGGGCTTGGAGTTGGTAGACATACACCTGTGAATGATCAGTATGAATAGCTAAAACTGGATTTCAGGGGGATATACATGATACATGCCTTACAGATATCTCCCAATACAGACTGTTAAGCTGTCGATACTTATGGCATCCCTATTGCAGGAAGAAAGATACATGCAAAACTGGAGATAGAATCAGCATAACACATGCAAACATAGCATTATTCATATAAGATTAACCATGAAATCAGTGGATTCATGCCAAAACGTACAACAGGAGATACATAAACTCACAAGTTTTGCTGCACAGAGCAACCAAAACTAGTTGTATCTTATTACAGAGCCAAAATGTCCAGTTTTCAACAACCTGAAAAATGGTAACACAGTCTGCTTATAACAGCCAGAAAGTGTACCACAGCAATTAATTACATGGTTGACCAAAAATCCCGCCAGATACACAGTGTCAGAAAAATGGCGCTCAACGCATTACCAGATTGGTGCCCAAACATGAATGCAGCAGGTAGGGGAGGAGACAGGAAGAAACCTCGAGCCCTGCACCGCTGCCTAGGGATCCACATCTTCAATCAAGTAATAGATCCGTCCATACCTCTGCAACAATCGCCATTAATGGTGCACCAACTCGCGGCCTTGGGAAAACATCAAACAGTGCATCGCAACCGTTTCCCGCCAAAATACCTCATTGTGATATTTCAAAATATGCAGGATATCAATTATCCCACATGCACCCTGTAGCAACCATTTCAACACTTTATATACTAGGTCACGAGCATATATGATGTCGGTGCTTTTGCTCCCGACGACACTAGTATAAGCCTTCATCATCATCCTCCAACAGCATGATATCCTGTTGCTTGAAATATCACCCTGACGTCAGCATCATCATCGCAATATCACCTGCATGATAATCGCCTTCATCGGTACAACCTGATGCATCGGAGGAAGATCCTCCTGCTTAGCCGATACCAAATGTCTGGCCGATGAACATCCTAATGACGTCACCGTCATATCCTGCTGACGTCATAAGCATATCTGCCTACTGCGCACCTCCTCATATCCGGATGACGTCATCATCATGTTTGCAAATATCGGGGGATCTCCACAAGATGATCAGTGTTAGAAATATGACCCCCTCGGACCTTGTTGACGTCATCATCATATCGACATTAGGATGATATTCAGAAGATAACCAGATATTTGGAAATATCATCCTGATGCACAAATATCGTGCTGCACTGTAGCTCCACTATAAGATCGGGGTGATAGATGAATATGCCAGATATTTGAAAAGATCAACCCCCACTAGATAATGCATGAAGCCGACAGGTGGATATCTCCCTTTAGAAATATCATGATGCAGACAGGCAGAAAAGCGGATATCACCCTGACGTAAGAATGACGTCAGCATCATCAGGATGATAAAACAACGAATCATGAAGTGATAAAACAACATCAGGATGATCTTGACTAAGATCACCCGATGTTCAAATATGATGACCCCAATGAATATCGGGTCACACTTAGAACTTTACAGCAACATCATCAGGATGATCTTAACCAAGATCACCTGATGTTAGAATATCACCCCAGCGAAAGATCATGCTGACAGAAAATATGATGACCCTCGTAAGCAACATCAGGGTGATGACCAGAAATATGATGATGATGATGACCTCCTCCTCGAAGGAAATATGATGCTGCAGCTGAAAAATGCTGAGGAGGTCCAACACTTAGAACATTTTTTGGATTTTTAGGGAAGGTGCCTGAATGAAAATTGCTTAGAAACTGACAGTGAAATCAGGCACCAACAGTGGCTCTGTCTGGGGATGTGCAGGTGCAAGACTACAGCGAGAACCCCAGATCTCTGGGATGCAGACCAGTCCCTTATCCATTGGGCACAAAGTCAAATACTGCACTGACCTGCATCACCAAACACACTTGATGGCCTAAGGCCACCAAGAAAAGAAAAACATGTATCTCCCTTTGTCAAACACTTTGTTTTCATCTGCATACACTGGGTCAAGCTTGGAGATACTACAGAGATCCACCCACAAACAAATCTTGTCATCTGCATACTCAACCCTCTGATTTGGCTTGTCATTATCACCCCTGTGCAGATAACCTTCAACATCATGTGACATGTGGGTGTAGAATGTATCAAGCAATGCATACTCATATGGCATATAGCACTTGTCATCTATATTAGCAATAAGCATTGCAACATGATCTCCTAGCTGGACTGAAAACTGAAAACACTCAAAGTCCACCATACAGCTAGAAAGATCAGAGCTCATTGTATCATATGCTGGCACATCAAAAGAAAATCTTTCAAAATCACAATTGTGCACATCATGTACACAACAATCAGCAGCACCAGGCTAGAAAAGATCAGGCTCTGACACCTCTTTACAATCAGGCACATTTTTACAATCACTTACCTGATGTATGTTGTTTCCTCTTTCATCAGGATGAGAAATAGAATCCAAGTCAAAAACCATGTCAAGACCCTCACCATACTCAAATAGATCCTCATCACCATATGTGTCAAAAATGGGTGACCCAGGTGCATCAGTTTCATCATAGTATGCCATTTGTTCATGGGCAGCAGAGCATGCATCTTCATCACCAATGGATTCCTTTTGTGGAGGAGTATCAGCCTGTGTATCATAAGCAAAACAGCCATCAATCAAAGAACAATCATGCTCTGCACTAGCACTTATTTCAATCTCTGACTGCTCTTCATGATCCTCATGTGTTTGAAAGGAAGGCAATGGGTCACACATGGGACTGCTTCTCTGTTTGCTTATATCTTCTCTGTCTTGAGTACAATACTCACAATTGTCTCCACAGGTCCATTCCAAAAATTGCTCATTGTTGTCCACAACCTCATTGTTGTTTTCATGGTCAAATGCCTCATCATTGCAATGGGAATCCTCATTAGTCCTTTCACTAGCATCCTCAACATTCATCTTTTCATCTTCACATGATGCCCTAATTATTTGGTCATTTGCAGCTTTACAACTATTATTCACACCAAAGCCTGGGGACAGGGGTTTCAGCAGGTGCACATTTCTGATTTTTTCTATCTTTTCTATGAACCTGTATGCCATCTGCATACTTGTCACCTTGAAATCCCTCAGTATTGCACTAAAGCCCTCCTCAAAAGCTTCAAAGAATATGCCAACACAGGCTGAAATATCAGGTCTGAAGACTTCTGGGATCTGTGAAAGGGCTATTGCAAACCTATGACTGAAATCAACACATGGCTCTTCATCTTGTTTTCTGATGTTCATCAATTCTGCAACAAGATCAGCAGGTTCTCTTGCGAATTCTTCCTTGAAACAGTCAGCAAGCTCATCCCAACAGGCAAAGGATCCTTTTGAAAAGCTCAAATACCAGTCTTTTGCTTTTGCATCAAAGGACCTAACAAAAAACCTCATCTACATATCCTCATCTCTAAATGAATGTTTTCCCATGAACTCATGAAAATTTTGGATATGTGCATTCCCATCACATACACTGTGACCACTAAATCTGGGCATCTGACAGTATATCCTAGCAGGCATAGTTTCTACTTTATAATCAACCCATGACAAATCCAGTTGGTCATACAAAGGATCAAAAGGGCTGAGAAGAGGTTTAGCCTTCTGACTAGCAGACACAACAGGGTTACTGCTTTTTAACTGGGCCTGCTTAGCCTCTAAGAATATCAACCTATTTCTTATCTCTTCTATTCTTTTATTCAACATTTCACTGCTGAGTATGGGATAATTCATACTTGGATTCATAAAAATCTTACTCTTAGACATCCTTTGTTTGCCTAAGACCTAAGGCTTCCCTTGGCATCTAACTTATGCAGTAAAATAGCAAATATAAAGGGGAAGGAACAAGATACCTTTTCTCATACAGATGCTGAAATATGAACAGCACATTTTTGTCACATCACATACATCCATCTTTCATGTGCATTTAGATCTTTTTTGTAGAGTCGCCACCTCTCCAGAGAGGACAAAATTTTACAGCAGCTAAAAGCTCAACACATATTTTTCTGAGTTCATACCACCAGCCGAGCATCATCATTCACATGAAAGACTCCCCAGCAGAGTCGCCATTTTGTTGGTGACTCGGATGGGTCACAAATGTATTACTGGAGATGATTAGATATTACTTTTACTTCTCAATCCCCAGTGGAGTCGCCATTTTGTTGGTTTTTCTTCTGAATCAGCATTAGGGTTTGCCACTTCTAATGCACAGGCAGATTCAGCCAACTAATACAGGAGGTTGCGTGAGATCCTCCCCTTCACTTCTGGTTCTGCCGCACCAAGGGGGGTATCCCTATAACTCAAGATGTAACCTTGACTAGCTCAAAGATAGAAAGATCTAACTTGACAACAACAGGTAGAATACTCTCATGTATGGACCAAGATCTGTATGATAGATCACAAGGTGGGCAACGTTCTTGGACATATATGTCTGGTTAGGTATGAGAGCATGCAAGGGTTCCTACTTCTAATCCTACAACTAACAGGTGGAAGGATGAGATGGTTTGAAATGGTGTTTGGATGCAAACCTGGACTTGGTGTATAACCTCAACACAGAGCTAGATTGGTGCCTATCCAGGGCTTGGAGTCGGTAGACATACACCTGTGAATGATTAGCATGAATAGCTAAAACTGGATTTCAGGGGGATACACATGATACCTGCCTTACAGATATCTCCCAATATAGAGTGTTAAGCTATCGATACTTATGGCATCCCTATTGCAGGAAGAAAGATACATGCAAAACTGGAGACAGAATCAGCATAACACATGCAAACATAGCATTATTCATATAAGATTAACCATGAAATCAGTGGATTCATGCCAAAACGTAAAACAAGAGATACATAAACTCACAAGTTTTGCTGCACAGAGCAACCAAAACTAGTTGTATCTTATTACAGAGCCAAAATGTCTAGTTTTCAACAACCTGAAAAATGGTAACACAGTCTGCTTATAACAGCCAGAAAGTGTACCACAGCAATTAATTACATGGTTGACCAAAAATCCTGCCAGATACACAGTATCAGAAAAATGGCGCTCAACGCATTACCAGATTGGTGCCCAAACATGAATGCAGCAGGTAGGGGAGGAGACAGGAAGAAACCTCGAGCCCTGCGCTGCCGCCTAGGGATCCACATCTTCAATCAAGTACTAGATCCGTCCATACCTCTGCAACAATCACCATTAATGGCGCACCAACTCGCGGCCTTGGGAAAACATCAAACAGTGCATCGCAACCGTTTCTTGCCAAAATACCTCATCGTGATATTTCAAAATATGCAGGATATCAATTATCCCACATGCACCCCGTAGCAACCATTTCAACACTTTATATACTAGGTCGCGAGCATATATGATGTCGGTGTTTTTGCTCCCGACGACACTAGTATAAGCCTTCATCATCATCCTCCAACAGCATGATATCCTGTTGCTTGAAATATCACCCTGACGTCAGCATCATCATCGCAATATCACCTACATGATAATCGCCTTCATCGGCACAACTTGATGCATCGGAGGAAGATCCTCCTGCTTAGCCAATACCAAATGTCTGGCCGATGAACATCCTGATGACGTCACCGTCATATCCTGCTGACATCATAAGCATATCTGCCTACTGCGCACCTCCTCATATCCGGATGACGTCATCATCATGTTTGCAAATATCGGGGGATCTCCACAAGATGATCAGTGTTAGAAATATGACCCCCCGGACCTTGATGATGTCATCATCATATCGACATCAGGATGATATTCGGAAGATAACCGGATATTTGGAAATATCATCCTGATGCACAAATATCATGCTGCACTGTAGCTCCACTATAAGATCAGGGTGATAGATGAATATGCCAGATATTTGAAAAGATCACCCCCCACTAGATAATGCATGAAGCTGATAGGCGGATATCTCCCTTCGGAAATATCATGATGCAGACAGCAGAAAAGCGGATATCACCCTGACGTAAGAATGACGTCAGCATCATCAAGATGATAAAACAACGAATCATGAAGTGATAAAACAACATCAGGATGATCTTGACTAAGATCACCCGATGTTCAAATATGATGACCCCAATGAATATCGGGTCACACTTAGAACTTTACAGCAACATCATCAGGATGATCTTAACCAAGATCACTCGATGTTAGAATATCACTCCAGCGAAAGATCATGCTGACAGAAAATATGATGACCCTCGTAAACAACATCAGGGTGATGACCAGAAATATGATGATGATGATGACCTCCTCCTTGAAGGAAATATGATGCTGCAGCTGAAAAATGCTGAGGAGGTCCAACACTTAGAACATTTTTTGGATTTTTAGGGAAGGTGCCTGCATGAAAATTGCTTAAAAACTGATAGTGAAATCAAGCACCAACAGGTTCAAAAAGCAACCCTCACTCATTTTTGATAAGGAATTCACCCATATTCTGCTCTCGTACTTAATGTTATTTTTTCTCTATTTTCAACAAGGTTTTTAACTTTCACTTCCCTTTTCCCTTTTACCACCAAATAGACCCACACACAAAAGCAAAAGCCACACCCACATCAGGGGTCCTCATTTTGCTAAGGAGTAAAATGGGGCATGTTGTGAGAAACACAACAACTAGCAACCAAATAAAACAATTAAATTCAAAAATCATCAAAGAAAACTAAATGAAATAAATTCATAATTTCCAACTATCTTTTATGCAAATCATCATTTAACTTGAGACCTAATGTATTCAATAAGGTGCATGAATCTTCCTTTCAGTTTAAGTGGGTACATGTGATTATTAATCCTCATCTTGAAAATTAGTTGAACAAACCAGTGATTGATATTAGCCTACATAGTTGATGTCATTCCCTCATAGACAATCGGATAGAGCCTTGCTGCCAAGAGGCGTCCATAGCCCTGACAAGGTTATCGTTACAATTCTCCTAAGTAGAGCCCCACTGCCGGCAAGCATCTATAGCCCTGGTAGAGTTACTTAGATGGCTTAATCTAGATTTTCAGTAAAATCCATTTTATTATTTTATTTATTTTATATTTTGCATTTGATAGAGATTTCATAAGATATTACAGTTGTAACTTCATGATGCAAGGAATGATCACTTGCTAAATTTAAGCTAAGAATTGTAATGGTAGCAAGGGTGACCTCTGATTTTTCACCTAATAGCTACACTAGTAGGTTCAACAAACCCAAGAATTTTAGGTGTGTCATTGTGAGAAACATCCCTTGAATACTCAACCCACAGTTATTGAATACAAAATTTCACAAGTCAACTAACTTTCTACATTCATGAAAGTCACAACAAGTTATGCATAAATTTTAAATAATTAACCTAAATGTTCTGAATTTTCTATTGTTTTCAGTGGTTGTCAGTCTGCTCCTCCATACTTCGAAACAAAACAAACATCCCTGCTAAGACAACACAACACAAAAACATACACAACAAAACAAAAACAAAAAGAACAAACCAAAAACAACCCAAAACTATACATTATTTACATTATGATACACATAAACTAACTGCCCTCACCTCAAGCCTGAAAGTAATGTTTCAAATTTTGGCCATTTACTGGTAATGGTACATCTTCCCCAATCAAGGTCTTGAGTCTAAATGTATTGTCTCCAATTATTTTTGCTACCTGTAATGGACCTAACCATAATTTGTCAAATTTTCCATGATTTCCTTTCTTTTCATGTGCTTTATCCCAGCACAGCACTAAGTCTGATATTCTAAATGTTTTGACTCTTGCTCTTTTATCAAACCATCTTTTGACTATTGCTTGATGTTTGGCAAATTTCTCAATGGCTTGATCTCTTTTCTCATCTAATTGTAACATTTGTATTATTCTGGCCTCTCTATGATCATCAAACCCTAAATATTCGTTTGCAAACTTCTAAATTGGTATTCTTAGATTTACTAGAAGTATGGGATCAGTCCAATAAACTAGGTGATAAGGTGCATTGCCTAAGGTTGACTTAACCTTAGTCTTATCTACCCACAGCGCATACTTCAGCAATGTATTCCATTCTCTAGGATTCTTTTCAATTATCTTCTTGATTATATCCAATAAAATCTTATTTGTAGACTCTGCTAACCCATTCCCCTGAGGATAATAGTTTGAAGAAAATTTTAAAACTATCCCATACTCAAATGCCCATTTAGAAAATTTTAGAGAAGAAAATGCAGGGCCATTATCACATACCAGCGAATATGGAGCTCCAAACCTTGTTATGACATTTTCTTCAAGGAATTTGATAACTGCCTCAGTAGTAGAGAACTTGCAACATGTGGCTTAAATCCACCTTGTATAGTAGTCAGTTGTTGTCAGTATAAACTTATGTCTTGCAGATGATGGAGGATTTATGACCCCAATAAAATCTAAACCCCATTGTGCAAATGGCCTAGACTTAATCACTCACTGTAATGAATGAGCTTGATTCCTTCCTTTATCTATTGTAGTTTGAAAGGTGTGACAACTTCGAATATGACTCTCTGTATCTTTAAACATTATAGGCCAATAGTATCCTGCTCTCAATATATTATGCGTAGTAGCTAAATGGGAACCATGAGCAGTTCCATACTTATCATGTAACTCTAACAATATCTTATCTGCTTTAGCTCTGTTTAAACATCTTAAATATATTCCTTCATGGTTCTTCTTGAATAGAAGACCTCCTTGTACCATGTACTTCTGTGCTTTAATCTTTAAAGCTCTCCTCTGAGAAGATTTCATCTTATTTGGGTATTTCCCTGATATCAGAAAGGTATTCAAGTCATTGTACCACACTGATGCATTGCTAGAATTCAACACATACTGTTGTTTCACCAAATTTGGATATGTGTTTGCTATGGTCTATACTAGTGCTTGCCCTCTGACCAATTTCATTGGGATAATTTCCATATCAAACTCTTGCAATGTTGTAATCCATTTGGCTCTTTTCTCTCTAGGCTCATTTTGCATCAGTAGCATCTTAACAGCTGCATTTGGTACTATGGCCTTAACTTGACTTCGTAAGATATAATGTTTGAACTTTTTCACTACTCTTACTAGTGCAAACGCCTATCATTCTGTATCAAGATATTTCAGCTGTGCATCCTTCAGAGGTGCACTCATGAAGGCTATGGGTTTTTCTTCATTATTTTCTCCTTTTTGTGTCAAAGCAGTTGTAACTGAATGTGAAGATGCAAAAGAATAGATGTAAAATGGCTTTGTTTAATCTGAACTTGTCAACGTAGGAGCATCATAAATGGCCCCTTTAATATCTTCAAATGCAGCTTTAGCTACTGGTGTCCATTCTATCTTCACATCCTTCTTCAACATGGCATTCAATGGTTGTACAATCTCTGCAAACCCTATAATAAACTTCTTGACAAAGTTAATCTTACCAAAAAATGACTTTAGTTCTTTCTTACTGTTTGGTAATTGTAATTTCTTTATTCCTTCTATTCTATCAGGATCAATAGATATCCTATTTTCAGAAATGACATGTCCTAATAATTTTCCTTCAGTTACGCCAAATGAACATTTCTTTGGGTTAAGGGAAATCCCGTACCTTTCACATCTTTTAGGTACTCTTCTCAAATCTTCAGCATGAGTGGATGCATCTTTAGAGTAAACAATTAAATCATCCATATAAATAACAATGCACTTACCTGATAGTCCATGGAATGCAATGTCCATGGCTCGCTAAAAAGTGGCACCTACATTGATTAGATCAAAAGGCATTCTTCTGCATGCATAATTTCCCCATTTACAAGTAAAAGTGGTCTTCAATCTATCCTCTTTATCTACTAAGACCTAGTTATATCCTGAGAATCCATCTAAGAAAGACATCATTTCAGCCCCATTCACTGCTTGCAACACTTCATCTATTGGAGGCAAAGGATAATTATCTTTTTCAGAGGCTTTGTTCAAATTTCTAAAGTCAACACATAACCTAATGTCTCCACTTTTATTTCTCACAGGTACTAAATTAGCTACCCAGGTTGAATGTCTGACTGGGAAAATTATTCTGGCAAGCAACAATTTTTTTACTTCTTCAAAGATTAAAGGCTCTAAAATGGCATTCACAGGCTTTTATTTCTGCCTAAATGGTTTAACATTTGGTTTCAAGGGTATCACATGAGTTATGATGGACGTATCATATGTCTTCAAATCTTCATATGTCCATGCCATGACATGTTTGTACTCTTTCAGAACATCCACAATTTCTTTTCTCAATTCTTTAGAGCAAGCCTTTCCAATAAGTACATTTTGTGGACTCTGCTCTGTTCCCAGGTTATATGGATCACACTTACCTCCCTCAGTTTTGGGAAAATCTTTTTGTCTTACTACCCCATCAAAGTCAAAAATCAGTTCTAACTCAATTACTCCTTTGGGTAAGAAGTTCCTTTTTAGGTTGATTATGTCTTCTTCATCCCGAGACACGTCAGGCCTTTCCTGTTCATCAATAATTTGAGCTTCAAAGACCTCATTACAAGTTAGAAAATCCACAATTTGTTGATCCCCTTCAAATACCTAGAAATGAGTAACATTATCTGGTATACTAGGAACATTTACTAATTCAATAGCAAATCATTTTAAACCTAACAATGTTAAGGGTTCCAATGTGCTAGCAGCAACTGCTAATGCATCTGGTCTATGGTTCAATTCTCTAGCGATATGCTCTATGTTGAAAGCATCAAATGAATCTATTAAATCCCACACCCTATGCCTGTAACAAACCATCTTTTTGTTGTTGCATGCATACAATTTCCTTAATTGCCTGACCACTAACTCAGAATCTGAAAATACCCTGATCATTTTTACCTTTTTCTTAATAGCCATAACAAGTCCATAAATCAAAGCTTCATATTCTACAACGTTGTTAGTACAAGAAAATTGTAGCCTATATGCTACTAAATATGACTTACCATGAGGATCTATAAGCTCCACACCTGCACCTACACCCTGTTTAGATTTAGATCCATCACATTTCAGTGTCCACATGCCATCTTTGTTCTTTTAACCCTTTACTTTGGCATGTTTTGCTTTTTCTATCACATGTGAGGTGCTATCTTGTTCATTCATAGGCAATTCATTTTGACCTACTTGCATATTTATACTTTTAGTTTGTAAATCAGAATGACAAATACTCTTGTCCTTTGTTGCTTTTTTTAAATCTGGGATCAACACATCTATGTTATTCTAAAACTATTTCTCTGGTTGATGAGGATTAACCTTTCCTTCTTGCAGTCCTACTCCCTTTGTGCATTTTATGTATTGATACTCTATGATATCTCTGCACATTCCACAATTCTCTTTAGAATGTGGCTTATTATGGACTCTGCACATTCTTTTACATAACTTGCACTGAACTAGCAGATTTTGTTCAATGCCTCTTCCCATTTCCTATCTAATGACCTAACCGAAACTGCTTATTGCATTGCTTTCTTCATCAGAAGAATTTCCATCAGACTCAATGAACAACACTGTTTCCTTACTGACATGTTTTTCTCTAAAATTTAACGTCAGGATTTCTTCAACTTGTACCCCTTTGTTAGTGATTCTATAAACACCAGGTTCAACAGAAGCATACAATATCTCATTAGTCCTATTGTATTTTGTAATCATGTGTTTCATTTTGGGTTCTGCTTCTATTCTGATCTAATTTGGAACACCTCTCCAAGGTAACCACATATGTGAAAAATTAGTGGCCATATATCCATTCAATGTTTTAGACTAGTCTCTACTCAACATCCCATAATTCACAAGCATATCTACTATCTGAATGTCGATAAACTGACTCACCCTAGGATCTGAGGCTAACTGCATTTGAATATACATTAGTTCTCCAATCACATTATCCTTAGTTTTATCCAACTGTGTAACAACCTTAGCAGATTTAGTAGGAGTCAACCCTAAAGTTTTGCATATTCCTAAAGCCATTACATTAGCTGATGCACCAGAATCTACCATGCAATTACGTATGTTCTTTCCACACATCCTAATGGTTAACAAGAAAGGAGGGTCCTCCTTCTTATCTACATAAATCACCACATTCGTGTTGGAAGGCTGTTCAGTTTTCCTACCCTTTTCTTGGGGCTACGGATCTCTATTAGGAACATTCACATCAGCAGAAACCTCACTTGTCACAGATGTATCCAAGGATTTTATGAAAGCATTTCTGCCTCCTAGACTTTTCAATAATTCACATAAAAGTATACTAACCTTGATTTTCTTTATCTCTTCTAACAAGTAACTCATCAACCTCATTGTTTCTACTATCTCTGTTTTACCTGTTTGGACTTTTTGTGCTACTGTTTCATTACTTGCATGGTGATTAGCCTTCAGTATAGTAGGATTATTACTAGCGTTCTAATCTGGGGGAGTATTTAAATTGTTAGGAGGAGTGGAAGTAGTGAAAGGACCTCCTGGCCTATTGTTATTTCTCAGATTGTAGGTGTGATTTCTATTTGACTGCTGAAAAGCCTGTACCTCTTTTGTTTCATACAACACTTCATTTTCAGTTTCAAAGGGAAACTGAAATGCATTTAGTACTAAGGCTGATTCAGGATATAGGTTCTCACAAAAATAAGGTTCATCCTCTAACAATTGATCCTCTTCTTCTTTAGTTGCAAAAGTAAAAGTCTCTAAGACTAAAGCAGTCTCATATCCTGAGGGCACTACTTCATTACCTTTGGGAATGAGAAACTCAAAAGTGGGAGCCTATACATCTACATTGAAAATATTGGCTACTAAATGGAACTGAGGACAATCTAGTTCAGCATGGGCACTAGTATTATGAATTCTGCACCAATTTCTCAATGCTGTATTAGCCATTTGAATTCTAGTTGTTTGTTTTGTATCATGATTATCAAAATTCTCAAATGGAGAAGCTAGAGTGCCATTATTTGGCCCTATGTTCCATGTCTTAGGTGGTCTTGGCTGATTTTGATTTTTGTTGTTGTTACCCCAAGCTCTGTTATCTATAGCAGGTCCTCTGTTTTGCATTGGTTGTCCTGGATTATGATTTTGATTCTGATTGTAATTTTGGTTTTGATTTGAACTTTGACCTTGGTTGTAATTCTGATTATGATTCTGGTTATAATTTGGGTTGTAGTTCTGGCTATAGCTTTGGTTATGGTTTTGACTGTATCCTTGGTTGTTTCTACCATAGAAATTTGTATTTCTCAGTTGCGTCATTTCAGTAGTCAATCTTCTCAAGTGTGTAGTAATTTCATTAATTTCTTCCCTATCCTCTTGTGCTTTTTCCACAAATGTATCCTGAGGAGGCTGAAAGAAAGACTGACCATTACTCTGATTATTATTGACAATGTTACCAATATAAGGGACTATGGCCTAGATTGGGGCAAGATTATACACAGGTGTGTATGTAGGAACTGGATTTAATAATGGAGTGTTATGTGTAGGGACTCCATTCCAAGGTTGTGTTTGATTTTGTATCCCAAGATTTCCTCCATTAGGAAATGGATTATAAGTTGTTTGTCTCATCTCCTAGTTTACTGAGGTTGCCTCCTTATAAGCTTTGGATATTGTATCTATGTCAACCTTTCTTTTGACAAACATAGCCATTAATGGATCAAGGGTGACATAATACATGGCTAATAATGTGTCCACATTTACTGTGTAAGGAGCTACTAACCTGGAATAAGCCTTTTGAAACCTGTCATTAAAATTGTTAATCAGTTCTCCCTCACCTCTTTTAAGTACAGCTAACTTATGATATAAGGTGGAAGGATTTATTGGTCCTCTAAATCTAGACAAATATGTTTCTTCCATAAGTGCCCAAGAAGAAATGTAACTGTTAGGCAAGTTAACATACCAGTTAGAAGCCTGCTCATTGAAGGTGTAAGGAAACAACCTACACACAACATCCTCATATTCTAACCTAGCCCTAAAGCATGCCTCCTTAAATATCCTAATGTGATCTTCTGGATCCTGATGCAACTGGTATTTAGGACATATCTTTTTAGGATTTTTTGGCATCTCATGATAATCAGGGAATGCTATGGGAGAATTAACATTAAAGTAAGCCATTGCAGGTACTTGTGCTTGACCTGGACCTATGGGAATACCTGGATTTCTTGGAGGATTAGGAGCTCTTGGGAGACTGGGACCTCTAGGAGGACTAGAACCAAGATTCAAAGATCTAAATGAAAAATTGTCAGGACTCACAATGTTATGGATGTTAAAAGGTGATCCAGGAGGCATTCTAGATGAACCTTTTGCATGTGATATTCTAGGATTCCAAATCAAAGGACCCTTACTTTGCCTTTTATTAGGTAATTGCACAAATATATCTTCTGAACTGGATCTAGACCTAGTCACTCTATTACTATTACGAGCCAGCTTTACTTGGAACAAACTCTAACTTCAATCAGGCCCTCCTAGCGCCAAAAACTATTGATGATTGTTTTTACAAATTCATAACAAAAGTTAAAATTCACAAAATGAACCTAACTGTCTTGAAAGATATGAAGAAATCAATTAAGATTACTTAATCCCAAGTTTCTGTATGGTTAGGTCTTGACCTTGTGGATAATTCAGTAGGTTAATGTGAAGCTATAATATGCAAGGGGCCTTACTTGATTTAAGGTGTTTTATGACTCACTGGACTTGAATTATGCAAAATATTACAAATATCAACATTTTCTTCATTCCTTTGCATAAATCTATTACTGTATCACAAAGCTTTATATGATTTATATTAACACAAGCTTTTCTTTTCAAATATTATGAAAATTGCCAAATATCAACTCAGTTGTTCATGTTTCCTTCAAATATCAATCTCCTTTAAATCTCTGCATTTAAGCTAAATATTTCAAATGTTTGGGAAAAGTTAGAGAAATCTAAATTAAACTTCATTCTGCTACAAGATCTAAAAGCTCTATAATTCATGTTGTAAGCAGTACAGTAAACTTGACTAAATCCACATACTAAACCTTTAAATGTAAGCCTTGAGTATTCTCACGAACATACATTCAAGATTGCAAGCTTTTGGAGAGATAATATTTCAAATACAAATAAGAGCCAGAAAACACTCTTAAAGTAGACGCAGAATTCCAGAGATATTTGTATTCAAAATAAATAGTCATATATGATTTACAATGTATGAATGACTCCTTGCTTCATTAATCAACTTACAGAAAACTTACAAAATGTCTTACAGATACAGTAAGGAAGCTAGATGTTCCACTCATTCGTTATTGCAGGCACAGGCGACCTCCTTCTATTCTAAACTAAAATGGTCTTCTACTCAAAATGCTAAGACAAATTACAATTTCCAGCTCTGTTCTATAAATCCATGTGTAACTCATTACAAAGTAAAGGGACTCAATATATAGATTTGATTATCCCCAATACAGTTACAAAACCTAATCAATCAGCGGTCTATACCTCAAGTGCAACATCAATGGTGGAAAACAAATCCGGCCAAAAAATCTCTGAGAAGCATACTCCATACTAAGCGTAAGGATGCCCTTTGGAAACCCTAACAACCCCAAAGTATCTTTTGTTGCCTTGCCCTTTTTAATAATGCTTCTTTCCACCTACATTTTTCTTCTCATTGAAAGCCTTTACTCCTTTCGCTTCTTTTGTGATCTGATCTGCCCTTTGTGATGTCATCACCATTAAACTCCACCTTCCATATACCTACAAACCTGCCAACAGACATAAAAAGGACTTTAAAATTCACGCCACCTTCATCAATTTATACCTCTTTATGAATGTCAGATCGGCATTAATTATAGTAATTAATGTGCAAAAAGTTTGGCCTTCTACATTAGTATTTGCATTTTAAACTTTTACCGTTAGTTTAATTTCGACATACATCCCGTTTTCTTTATATGTTCCTTTTGTATGTTTCCTTGTATGTTTTCTTTGTATCCTTTAACATACAAACACATATGCAAACAACCACGACTAACGCTTTTCCCCTTATATGTACTTGTACCTTTCGTCTTGTATATCGCTCTTGTATATTTTCTTGTATGAGTGCATATACAAACAACCCTATGCAAACCTCCTTTCATTACCCTTTATTTCTTTCGATGCTTTTAATTCCTTTGTATATTAGGTTATGTACATCATAAACATACAAGCATTTGAACATTCAAAGACTTTTCAGTTTTTAACTTTCTTTTGACATCTGGCTTGTATCTTTAACTTGTATCTTTCGCTTTGCATATCGCCTTGTATGTCGAAGATATACATTGTAATTATACAAGCCCGACATGCAAACGGTGGAGCCCACATTACTTTCCCCCTTGTATCTTCGTGATACAACAATACTTGTATCAAAATCCCTTAGATACAAAGCCCAATACATACAAACTCCTTTGTATGTCCTTTCAAACTTCAATTTTCATAAGCCATAGTTTACTCATTTTTGGCTCCGCGACATGTATAAAAGGTGCCATGCATCTTTCGATATACTTTAAGTCATGATGCATCACCTTAACCAAATTATAATCTTTCTTGAATTCCGCATTGTATGTATCTCGTAATGTATATTCGAAACATACATACAAGGCGCGAAAGATACAACAATTACACGTCATTTCATAATCCTTTCGGTTCTGTGTTATGTATATAGCTTTGTATATCCACTTTGTATGTTTCGTTCCTTTTTCCAAACATACAAACTTAAAATACACCCCGACAGACTTAACCGATTGTTTGTTTAAACTTTGAACTCTACTAGGCCTGACTTGTATGTAAGAATAAAATGTTACCGAAATGCATACAAATATAATGATTTAATAAACCCGACTGCTCCCTTATGTGACTCATACAACGACCGGATATAAAAAGGACTTTGTTTATGAGTGACCCGATATATAAATGACTTTGTATATGCAACATACACACCTTGATAGAGTGCATTTTACCAAAACCACATATATCTTGCAAAATACTTGGAATTTTAAAATGGTTCAAAAAGTAACCCTCACTCATTTTTGAAAATAAATTCACCCATATTCTGCTCTAGTACTTAATGTTATTTTTTCTCTATTTTCAACAAGGTTTGTAACTTTCACTTCCCTTTTCCCTTTTACCACCAAACAGACCCACACACAAAAGCAAAAGTCATAGCCACAGCAGGGGTCCTCATTTTGCTAAGGAGTAAAATGGGACATGTTGTGAGCATCACAACAACTAGCAAACAAGGTCCAAACTTCTTCATCTTCAACTTGTTATATGTTCCAACTAGAAACCTTTCTTTTCTCAAGTATACCATCACTTCGTCTCTGAATTCAAATTCCTTACGTCTTTTCTTCTCATCTGCCTTTTTCTTATACTTACTGTTCATATCCTCCAAATGCTTCTTCACCTGATTATGCACTGTCTTCATGTGATCTGCATATTCCTCTGCTTCAGCACTTCTCTTTTCTTCCATACCAATGTCTCTCAATTTTACAACTCTTCTAGGATTCACTCTGGTAACAATCTCAAACAGTGTTCTTCTGGTACTCCTATTTGCTAAATTATTATATGCAAACTCTGCTTGTGAAAGAATTAAATCCCAACTTCCTTCCTTCTCTCCAACCAAACATCTCAACAAATTTCCCAAACTCCTATTCACTACCTCTATCTATCCATCAGTTTATGGATGAAAAGCTGAACTGAACTTCAAATCTGTCTTCATTTTCTTCCAAAGTGTCTTCCAAAAATATCCAACAAACTTTGTGTCTCTATCTGAAACTATACTCCTAGGTAATCCATGTAATCTCACAATCTCCTTGAAATATAGGTCTGCTACATGCATTGCATCAGTTGTCTTTTTAAAAGGTATGAAATGAGCCATCTTTGAAAAATCTATCCACCACTACAAATATTGAATCATGTCCTCTCTGTGTTTTCAGCAATCCCATTACAAAATCCATGCTTATGTCTTCCCAAGGTCTCTCCGGTACTGTCAAAGGTTTATACAATCCAGTATTCTGACTACTCCCTTTTGTAAATTGACAAACTCTACAACTCTACACAAGTTTCCTAACATCCTTATGTATCTGAGGCCAAAAGTAGTTTTCACTTACCAAAGCCATTGTCTTATCAATGCCAAAATGTCCTGCCAATCCACTGCTGTGTTTCTCTTTGATCAAATTATCTCTCATTGAACTCTTAGGTATGCACAACTGACTTCCTTTAAACAACATATCTTCCTAAACGAAATAATCCAGCCACTTACTCCTATCTGTCACAACAGGTTCCTTACATGCTTTCCAAGGTTTTGCAAAATTAGTGTCTCCCTCATACATGTTCTTCAATTCATCGAAACGCAACACTTCAACTCTCAGTCCTGTCAACAATTTTCTTCTTCTACTCAACGCATCAACAACTTTGTTTGATTTTCCACTCCTATGCTTCAACACAAAAGTGTAACTCTGCATGAACTCTACCCATCTCATATGTCTCTGATTCAACTTACCTTGACTTTTCAAATACTGCAATGCTTGATGATCTGTATATAGTACAAACTCCTTAGGCAACAAGTAATGTCTCCACTTCTTCAAGGCTTGAATTATGGCATAGAATTCTTGATCATAAATTGAATATCTTCTCCTTGCATCATTCAACTTCTCACTAAAATATGCTACAAGTCTACCTTCTTGACTTAATACTACTCCAATCGCATTTCCACTTGCATCACAATCAACTTGAAATATCTTATTGAAATTTGGTAATGCCAACACAGGTTACTCTATCACTTTCTGCTTCAACAATTAAAAACTTTTATCTTCTCCTAATGTCCACTTAAAGTCTTTCCTGTCACCTCTCATTGTCTCTGTCATAGGGTTACATATTGAACTAAAATTTGTGATGAACTTCCGGTAGAAACTAGCCAATCCATGAAATGATCTAACCTCCCCAATGCTCTCCGGTGTAGGCCATTCAACAACCAGTCTTACTTTCTCAGGGTCCATCTTCAATCCTTCTACAGAAATCACAAATCCTAAGTACATTGGTTCTTCCTTCATGAAACTACACTTCTTGATGTTTATCAACAATTTCTCTTTTCTCAACCTCTACAAAACTTGTCTAATATGCCACAAATGTTCTTCTTTTGTCTTACTAAAAATTAGAATATCATCCAAGTATACAATCACAAACTTACTCAAGAATTTCTTCAAGACTTCATTCATCAATCTCATGAAAGTACTCAGTGCATTTGTCAATACAAAAGGCATCACTAACCACTCATACAATCCTTCATTTGTCTTAAAAGCAGTCTTCCATTCATCTCCCTTTTTGATTCTAATCTGATGGTATCCACTCTTCAAATCTATCTTGGTAAAATATCTTGCTCCACTCAAACAATCCATGATATCATCCATTCTAGGTAAAGGGAATCTATACTTAACTGTGATCTTGTTTATTGCTCTAGAGTCAGTACACATTCTCCATTCTCTATCTTTCTTAGGTGCTAACACTGTAGGTACTACACAAGGACTCAAACTTTCTCTAATCAAACCTTTCCTCAACAACTCGTGTATCTGTCTATTCAATTCTTCATTCTCTGCCAGTGTTATTTGGTGTGCTTCTTTGTTAGGAAAACTTGCTCCAGGTATAAGATCCATGTGATGACTGATACTCCTTATAGGTGGCAATCCTTTAGGCACATTATCTGATATGATGTCTTCATACTCTGTCAACAACTCTGTTATCTCCTCCAGTCTCCTTCTTCAATGTTTCAGGCTTCTTAGGAATCAAAGCATAACACATATTCTCATGTCTCAAACCATCCTTAAATTTTCTTCCATCTACCAATTAATAGATTCTAGCATTTCTACATACTTCATTCTTAGGATCATCCTCCAAAGGAATCAAAGTAATTCTCTTTCCATTTGTTGTTATAGTGTATGTATTCTTTCGCCTATCATGTATAGCTTTTCTATCATACTGCCAAGGTCTACCCAACAAGATATGACAAACATCCATAGGCATAATATCACACAAGACTTCATCATGATAAGATCTAATATGAAATTTCACCAAACATTGTTCACTCACCAGTACCTTATGATCATCCTGAATCCATGCTATCTGATAGGGCTTAGGGTGTTTCAATCTTTCCAACTTCAACTTAGTCACCATCTCCTTTGAAACTAGGTTATCTAAACTACCACTATCAATCACAACTTTACAACACTTACCTCCTGATTTGCATCTTGTCTTGAACAAACTTTTCCTCTACGGTGGTTCCTCATTTGTCTCTGCTTGAAATAGTGATCTCCTCATTACCAATGATTCTCGTTTCTCTGGTTTACTAATAGAACTAGGCGATCCAATAGGTTCTTCTTCAATATAAGTTACTCTCCCATTGTTCACTATCTTCTTACTTGTACTACCCTGATTACATTCAAATGCTCTATGTCCTTCACCTTCACACTTGAAACAAGTACCTCTGAATGTTCTCTTATCAAATCCTCTTCCCTCTCTTATGTATCCTTCACTCCAGTATGTAGTAGGGTTTCCTCTCTAGTAAAAACTTCTGTCATCTCTCCAGTAAGAATTATTATCTCTGTCCTCCTTCTTGAATGTGTTGTCAGGCTTGTTCTGCTCCGCATATGATCTATCTCCTCCAAAAAATGTTCTACCTCTCTGAAATTTACCTCCTCTGCCTCTTTGTCTCAGATCATGCCTTTTATTCAGCTTCTCTTCAACTTTCAGGGAAAACTAATATGCTTCTTCCAAAGATGTCATCCTTACCAAGCTTAGTTCTTCTTGAATGCTCAATCTCACTCCATTGGTGTATCTAGCCACTTTCTCCTTGCTTGCTTCACTATGTCCTATTCTTATAATCATCTTATAAAATTCATCAGTATACTCCACAAATTTCTCCTTTTGTCTCAGGTTCTACAATCTTTTCAATAGATCCAACTCATAGTCAGCAGGTATAAACTGATTCTTCAATTTTGTCACCATCTTATCCCATTTTGTAATCTTTTCTTTTCCTCTTCTATTCCTTTCCAACTGAACTTTTTTCCACCATAAAGTAGCATGTCCTTTCAACTTTGTCTTTACAAATTTCTCCTTCTCTGGATCTTCAACTTCTTCATATTCAAAGTATTCTTTCATGTCATTTATCCAGTCAATCAATTATTTAGGGTTCAAATTACCAGTATAGTTTGGCACATCAACTCTAGGTCTCTTTCCAATCTTTGAAATAGCTCACAACATCTTTACTTGATCTGATTCTTCTTCTTCATCATTTCCTAGGGTTTCACCAATTTATTCAACAAATTGAAATTCTTCTTCATCATCACTTTCAACATTAGGTCTTGGTGTCAATCCTCTTCGGTTAACTTCTTCAACAATGTCCAAATGAATTTGCATCATTTTCATCATCTCCATCATCTCATCCATTCTACTAGCCATTGTTCTAACAACAATAACTCTCCTCAGCGGCATTCTTCCTAAGATCAAGTGCAAACTACCTCAAGTTCGTCGATCGGGCTACAAGGTGACAACTACCTCACAATTGGTGATCGGTTGTGACACAAGTAACCTTCCTCTATTTGGTGATCTATCCACAGCAAGATCTTATGGAATTCATTCACTAATTTTACTCAATTTGCTCCCAAAGATTTGAACTTTCGCTCTGATACCACTTGGTGTAGTCACGGTAGGAGGGTTCACAGAATGAATTGTCCAGGCCATGCAACAAGAGTAAACACAACAAAAACAAATCAAAGATATGAAACAAGCATAGATTCAGTCATTCAATATATAATAAAATTCAAATACAATCTAGCCGGTATCATGCGGGCTTACATTTAGGGCTCACAGGCCTGATTACAGAATATTGAAATATGTACAAAAAATAGCATTGAAGCTCCTTTGCCCAAAATCCAAACTATGAACTTATGTTAATGATCATAAGTTGATAACTACTTTCCTAAGGATCTATTACATCAATATATATCATCTTTGAAACAATTGATTCCTTCGCATTAGCCAAGGAAGGTCACAAACTCCAATGAAGAGCTATAACGTGTGTACATGGATAGGTCAGACCTAATCATGTAGAACACCTCTGCAAATGAATGAAATATTGTACAGATCTTAGAGAAGCTCAACCATGAACCAAAGATCATTGAATGATGTGTCATTAGGCTCCACAAGTTGAGGAATGCTCCGCAAGTCTTCTCCTTTAGCTGATTATCAGGGACTGTCAGGATGCTCTGTTTTGAGGAAACAACTGATCTTCTGATAGCGATAACTTTCTAGTACTTAATACAAATGCTCTAAATTCTGGATATGATGTAGAATGAATCTAGATGTTAAGTCTAGCTTCGCAAGATGTGGAATGCAACTGCAATAGAATGTAGACCAAAATACAGAAACTGCTTCTGACTGAACTGCCTACACTGAACTGGAAAAAGAAAGGAAACAAACTGAACTACAAACAAATTGAAATGTAAATATTTTTGGTTGATGCAAGATTGCTCTTGAACTAGGGATGCTTTTGCATCATATATTCATTTGTCCATTCATACATCCATTTAGTTCATTAATAGTTGGTTCATTAATTCACACCATTATTCCATCATATTATGTACATGTATATATTACAGATATATATATATATATATATATACACATACATGTATAATACATATTGTTTCATTGTAAAATGTCCCCTTGGGGGATTTTCCCTCTTAAGATTTAGCTCCAAGGTCCTTTAGAATGCATTTAGAGCATCTTGCATGATTATGATGATTCCCGATGAGAAAACCCTGAAGTTTCATGGCAAATGGGACTTAGGGGATGTACTTGACCTATTTTTGGGTGTCAAGACCTATTTTTGGGTGTTGGTTTATGACCATTATTTAGGTCCTATGCCGACATCCTAAGTTTGAATTATGAAATTCTTAGCGGGAATCTTTGTAGTTGCATATATAAGCATGATTAGTGATTCATTTGTAAACTAGATGTATATTGCGAAATTGTGGCTTTATGTGAAGGTGATTCAATACATTTATTGTGTTGCAAAGAAGAATTTTGTGTTGTTATTGTGTTTGTATTTGTAGATTTGGCATCCATCTCCTCATGGCATGAAAAGAATCCTCCTTCCATGAGATCTTCAGTACAAGGTGATATCCATTGAGTTTTTTATCATTTATCATTTGGATTTTGCCTCTATCCCATAGGGATACACACTCTTTATCTGACAATGATGTTTGAAAGACTTGAATGTCTCTCCAAGGCTTGACTGAGGCAAGCCTCTAAACACCACAACCCCCAACCTACTTTTTTGTGATTGCAAGTTACAGGTTGCGGAAGCAAAAGAAGTGGAGTTGCAGGAGAGCAGTGCAGACTGTCAGAATTGTAGATCAAAGAAGAAAATAGGGACTTGGACTCGGGTGCCCACTCATTAGTCCTCCGGATCCCGCAACAATGAAATCTCCAGAACAACAAAACTGTGTTGTAGACAATATTCCCAAATCCTAACAAAAATTGAGGCACTAGACTAGGGCGCCTACTCATTATTCCCTGACTTTTCCACACACTGATCTTTGAAATCTAGTATGTATTTGGTTGTCATTTGATATCTCTGTGTGCGATTATTTTTCGTAATTTGGCCATTTGTTTGCAGTTTCACAAAATTAGGGTTTTGAGCATAATTTGACTTCATTGAACAACAAAATCACACAATTCCAATCTTCCCCTGTGTTCTAAGTGATAGGAGATTTGTAGTAGAGTTTCTACTCAATTGAATGTCCTTGAATGTTTAGTGGTGAAAGGGGGGTCAACACAAACCATTAAATCAATTCTCTTCATTTTTAACCCTAAACATTTTGATGAACCCATGTTTTAAATAAATTTTACACCTTGTTGAGTGTTGTACTTCAGATTTACATTCATTTCATTGTTTATCTTATTGCATTTGAAAAATTACAAAAAATTTGAAAAATTTGAAAAAAATTGGCATTTTTAGCTTGCATCTTCAAGTAATTTGAATTAGTTAGAGTTTAATTTCAATAAGTTTCTGTTGTTATCATCAGATCTGATTTAAAATATAGAAATTCATCATTCATCATTCATTTACATTGCATTTTCATGCTTAAATTGATCAAAATTGCTTGAAATTGTGCATTTTTCCATATAACCTAGTTTTGCATTAGCTAGGGTTTGTAGTCAAAATCTTGTTTCAGATTTTATTGCCTTTTCAAAACACTCATTAGTAATTATTTCCAACTTTAGTGTTTCATCATTGTGGCTTTCTTGCAAAATTTCATGTCCAGGGTTTGAAAACCTTGCTTTTTCACTAAATTTTGGCCTTATCGACTCTCTAGAGTTGCATCATAGGCATGTTGTTAAGAATATTATTTAACTAATTGGTTTTTATTAGGGTTATAATCAGCTTCCCCTCCTCAAATTCTTTACAACACCCTTTTTATTGGGCCTTTGCATTGAAATTTGGTGAAAATTTGCATATTTTGGCTATATTTTCACTAGGGTTTGACTTAGATTGGCACTATAAGTGTGTTGTCATAAATTTTAGAGATTTAGGTGACTGATATTACTATTATTATCTTCTTCCCCTCCTCAAATTCTTTACAACACCCTTTTTATTAGGCCTTGGCATTGAAAATTTGGTGAAAATTTGCATATTTTAGTGTATTTTCACTAGGTTTTGAATTGTCATCACTCTAGGTTTGCATCAAAAGTGTGTTGTCAAGGATATTATTGCTTTATTATACTGATATTAGACATATTATTTTCTATCCCTGATCAATTTCCTTAAAACACCTTTTCTTTCTGTTATTTGCATTGAAAAAAATTAAAAAAATCAAGCATTTTAGGTCATTTTCACACATAGTTTTGCACTTGTCTCTTGCATAACTTTTGAAAAAAATTTAAAATATGATTTTACATTGATTTGAAAACTTATACACATGGATTCTAATCGCAACAATAACAACAGGCTCCCTCTTAGGCATTACATGAAAATAAAGGTCCCCGAACCTGAAATTGTGTTTACACCTCATGATAGAACAATTGGAGACACTGAAGGACCTCTTTATATCACTATGAAGATAATGGGAAATCCTATGGATGGAACCCTTATTGATCCTAATTTCATGACTAATGTGGCAACAGAAGAGTTCCTCTATTCACATGGGTTGATACAAGGCTTTTACGACCCTTTGGACATGATGATTAAAACACATAAGGGAACCTTTATAAACACTTCTGGGAAGATATCTTTATTGGTTACTATATTTGAGAAATATGTAGAACAATTGTTTGATGTTGTCCCCATTTATGATCTTTTTCACATAAAATTAGGACACCCATGGTTAAAGGCTATGAAAGTTGTCCCTTCAACAATTTATAACTATGTAAAATTTCCATTGAATGGACAAGTGCATACTATTCCTTGCAATAGGTATAAACCTTTGGTTACAAGACAACACTTTACCCTTGATTACTTTTGGGAAAGATCTAAATTGGAACTGGAGCCATGGATAGACTTTAACTTCTTGAGCTATAGAAACTACAAAACACAATTATTACATCAAGTGGCTAGTCCTTCTATTCAAGAAAAAACAAGAGATGAACAACCCGTATTTGAAGAACTTCCTAGACAGAAAGGAAAAGGACCCTATGCTGAGGTTCCTCTCCCACCATCCTTAAATGGATCAGGAGGTAGTCATTGAGAGAAAATATTCCACCTAGACAAATGAGATTTGATCCTAGTCTGTCCTCCTCTAAAACACAACAATCTATGGAAGAACAAAACACTATCTTACAAGAGATAAGTGGTAAAACAAGAACAAAATAGACAAGCAAGAGAAAGGAGGAGGAGATGACAAGCTTATGCCCAATGAAACACATCTCAACAAGAAGACATATCACCTAACATTGAATCAAACCAAGAAGACCTTAAGAATGGACAACTTGAAAACAAGAACAAGAGTTGGGCTATGGTACCTTATGCCCCACTTTCCTCTAACATTCAGGAGTGAGAAGATGATGATTTCCTTGATGACAACCCTTAGTTTGGTTGTCCCTATAGGTAAGTATTTCTAACCCTTTACCTTCATGTTGTGTTTCCCCCGTGATGTGTTATATGTTGTTTAGGCCTCCTGGGATGACCCTTGATTCTCTTGTAAGGTCAAGGATACTAGGAGACCACCTCTATTGTGACCTTCTATTTGTATCATCATTCTTCTATATGGCTTTTCCTCTACTTTCATTGTTGTGTATTGTGTCTTACGGACATAGAGTTACAATTGGTGACTCGGGGGCACCCTCCTACGTGACTATCCCTAAGGCATTTGTTTCTTCTCTCTTGATTTATTGTTTGCCTTCTTTTAGTGGTTCTATCTAGTGGACAGATGATGAAAAACTTATTATACTGATAAGGACCTAGTGTCCCTTCAGTGAGAAATCAATAAATGGACCAAGTCTATACATGACAATGGGGTTGATATATATTATTTGATGCTTGGCTAGTAGAATCACTTCATGTGATCTTGATGTTGTCTTATCGTATTAGCAAACCATAACAATATTGCTGCTCTGTGTACTTTGTTTATCTTTAATCTAGCCTTGATTACACTTGGTTTTGAGATTTCTGTGGTATAGCCCCATGGTTATACTTGGTCTCTAAATCCATAGTATAACCTCGGCTCTCTATGTGAATGATCATATGCATTGTTGTTTATCATGATTATATGGATGCTAACACTTTTCTTGTAGGAATGTGTTTGTAGGAACATTTGGTGATCGTAAAGTACATGTCACCTCTGGGGGGAATGAGATTTGCGAGAGCTTGTGTTCCCTTGTGTGTTTTCTACCAGCTTAACATGCTTGATATCAGTACACGATATCCATGACCTTAAGGTGGGGGCATATATAAGGTAAGGTGTCTGTTCTAGATGCTAGTAAACTGTGTTTGAATAATCTTGAAATCTATTTCATATACCTCCTTTGCACTGTAAGGTGTCTTTGTGATGTAGGTGGGGTTGTATACTCATACCTCCTTGTCACTGTAAGGCATCTCTGTGATGTAGGTGGGGTTGTATGCCATGCTTCCTTTTCATTGTAAGGTGTCTCCGTGATGCAGGTGGGGTTCCATTTTCAAAAGTCCTCCGAGTAGGTAGGGAGCGGATTTGAGACTATCTTAACCCTTAAGCGTGTCTTTGGTGATTGTTGTGGTGAATTCAAATTGTTGGTGTGTACCTGTAATGTGCCTGAGATGGTGATGAACCAGAAATAGGTACACTCCATCACTTGTATGTCGTGTTTTTTCCATGTCTTCTATGTGTGTGTATTGTATGTTTGTTCCCAAGCATAGTCTTAAAGACTGGTGGCGATGATTCCCTCCTATGCTTTGGGATTTGTATGGTGTGCTTGATTTGTTTTGTGTGTTTGTTTCCCCATATGCAGTTTAAATACTGGTGGTGATGAGTCCCTCCTCCATTATGGGTGGTGTGTTTACTTTCCTTGTACTTGTGCATCTGCATTTCATATATGAGAAAAAGAAAAAGAAAATAATCACTACATTCACTGTGTTTTGCGTGTCTTCAAAATTGTCTTCTCCATGTTTTGCGTGACTGTAACTATCTTCTCTATGCCTATTACTGTCTTCATTGTGACTGGCTTGTCTTCTCCATGCTTGGTGTGTTTAGTGTGCTTGTTGACCATACTTTAATGCATGTATTGGCCTTGCATTTATACATACATTAAAGTGGGGGCTTTTGCCTCTTAAGGTTTAGCTCCCAGGTCCTTTAGAATGGATTTAGAGCATCTTGCATGATTATGATGACTCCCGATGAGAAAACCCTAAAGTTTCATGGTAAATGGGACTTAGAGGATGTACTTGATATGATTCCTGCCTAAAATAGGGGGGAGGACTTAGGCGCTCGTGCCCTAGTCCTACCCTATTTTAGGTCAGGACCTATTTTTGGTGTCCGTTTATGACCATTATTTAGGTCCTATGCCCACATCCTAAGTTTGACTTATGAAATTCTTAGTGGGAATATTTGTAGTTGCATATATAAGCATGATTAGTGATTCATTTGTAAACTAGATGGATATTGTAAACTTGTGGCTTTATGTGAAAGTGATTCAAGACATTCATTGTTTTGCAGAGCAAAATTTTGTGTTGTTATTGTGTTTGTATTTGCAGATTTGGCATCCATATCCTCATGGCATGAAGAGCATCTTCCTTCCATGAGATCTTCACTAGAAGGTCATATCAATTGTGTTTTCTATCATTTATCGTTTGGATTTTGCCTCTATCCCACAGGGATACACACTCTTTATCTGACAATGGTGTTCGAAAGACTTGAATGTTTCTCTGAGGCTTGACTAAGGCAAGCCTCTAAACACCACAACCCCCAACCCACTTTTCTGTGATTATAGGTTACATGTTGCGGAAGAAAAAGAAGTGGAGTTGCAGGACAGTAGTGCAGACTGTCGAAATTATAGATCAAAGAAGAAAATAGGGACGTGGACTCGAGCGCCCGCTCATTAGTCCTCTGGATCCCGCAATAGTGAAATTTATAGAACAATAGAATTGTGTTGCAAACAACATTCCCAGATCTTGACAAAAATTGAGGCACTAGAGTAGGGTGCCCACTCATTAGTCCCTGACTTTTCCACACACCAAACTTTGAAATCTAGTATGTATTTGGTTGTCATTTGATATCTCTGTGTGCGATCATTTTCTGTAATTTGGCCATTTGTTTATGATTTTGTGAAATTATGGTTTTCAGCATAATTGGGCTTCATTGAACAACAAAATCACACAATTCCAATCTTCCCCTATGTTCCAAGTGATAGGAGATCTGTATTAGAGTTTCTACTCAATTGAATGTCCTTGAATGTTTAGTGGTGAAAGGAGGATCAACACAAACCATTAAAATCAATCCTCTTCATTTTTAACCCTAAAAATTTTGATGAACCCATGTTTTTAATGAATTTTGCACCTTTTTGAGTGTTGTACTTCAGATTTACATTCATTTCATTGTTCATTTTATTGCATTTGAAAAATTACAAAAAAATTGAAAAATTTGGCATTTATAGCTTGCATCTTCACATAATTTGAATTAGTTGGAATTTAATTTCAATAAATTTCTATCATTATCATTAGATTTGATTTAAAATACATAAATTCATAATTCATCATTCATGCTTAAATTGATCAAAATTGCTTGAAATTGTGCATTTTTCCATATAACCTAGTTTTGCATTAGCTAGGGTTTGTAGTCAAAATCTTGTTTTAGATTTTAATACCCTTTCAAAATACTCATTAGTACTGATTTCTAACTGTAGTGTTTCAGCATAGTGGCTTTCTTGCAAAATTTCATGTCTAGGGTTTGAAAACCTTACTTTTTAATAGATTTTGGCCTTATTGACTCTCTAGAGTTGCATCGTAGGCATGTTTTGAAGAATCTTATTTCAATAATTGGATGTTATTAGGGTTCTAATATGCTTACCATCCTCAAATTCTTTACAATACCCTTTTTTATTGGGCCTTTGCATTGAAATTTGGTGAAAATTTGCATATTTTAGCTATATTTTCACTAGGGTTTGACTTAGATTGGCACTATAAGAGTGTTGTGATGAATTTTAGAGCTTTAGTTGACTGATATTACTATTATTATCTACTTTCCCTCCTCAAATTCTTTACAACACCCTTTTTATTATGCCTTGGCAATGAAAATTTAGTGAAAAATTGCATATTTTAGTGTATTTTCACTAGGTTTTGACTTGTCATCACTCTAGGTTTGCGTCAAAAGTGTGTCGTGAAAAATATCATTGCTTTATTGGACTTATATTAGACATATTATTTATTTTCCCTAATCAATTTCCTTACAACACCTTTTCTTTCACTTATTTGCTTTGAAAAAAATTGAAAAAATCAAGCATTTTAGGTCATTTTCACACATAGTTTTGCACTTGTCTCTTGCATAACTTTTGAAAAACTTTTAAAATATGATTTTACATTGATTTGAAAACTTATACACATGGATTCTAATTGCAACAATAACAATAGGTTCCCTCATAGACGTTACATGAAAAGAAAGGTCCCCGAACCTGAAATTGTGTTTACACCTCATGATAGAACAATTGGAGACACTGAAGGACCTCTTTATATCACTGTGAAGATAATGGGAAATCCTGTGGATGGAACCCTTATTGATCCTAATTGCATGACTAATGTGGCAATAGGAGAGTTCCTCTATTCACATGGGTTGATACAAGGCTTTTATGACCCTTTGGACATGATGATTAAAACACATAAGGGAACCTTTATAAACACTTCTGGGAAGATATCTTTATTGGTTACTATATTTGAGAAATTTGTAGAACAATTATTTGATGTTGTCCTCATTTTTGATCTTTTTCCCATAAAATTAGGACACCCATGGTTAAAGGCTATGAAATTTGTCCCTTCAACAATTTATAACTGTGTAAAATTTCCTTTGAATGGACAAGTACATACTATTCCTCGCAATAGGTATAAACTTTCAATTACAAGACAACACTTTACCCTTGATTACTTTTGGGAAAGATCTGAAGTGGAACTGGAGCCATGGACATACTTTATCTTCTTGAGCTATAGAAACTACAAAACACAATTATTACATCAAGTGGCCGGTCCTTCTATTCAAGAAACAACAAGAGACGAACAACCCTCATTTGAAGAACTTCCTAGACAGAAAGGAAAAGGTCCCTATGCTAAGGTTCCTCCCCCGCCATCCTTAAAAGGATTGGGAGGTAGTCGTCGAGAGAAAAACATTCAACCTAGACAAATGAGATTTGATTTTGGTGCATTCTCCTCTAAAACACAACAATCTATGGAAGAACAAAACACTATCTTACAAGAGATAAGTGGTAAAACAAGAAGAAATAGACAAGCAAGAGAAAGGAGGAGGAGACGACAAGCTTATGCCCAACAAAACACATATCAACAAGAAAACATCTCACCTAACATTGAATCAAACCAAGAAGACCTTAAGAATGGACAACTTGAAAACAAGAACAAGAGTTGGTCTATGGAACCTTATGTCCCACTTTCCTCTAACATTTGGGAGTAGGAAGATGATGATTTTCTTGATGACAACCCTTAGTTTGGTTGTCCCTACATGTAAGTATTTCCAACCCTTTACCTCCATGTTGTGTTTCCCCCGTGATGTGTTATATGTTGTTTAGGCCTCCTGGGATGACCCTTGATTCTCTTGTAAGGTCAAGGATACTGGGAGACTACCTCTATTGTGACCTCCTTCTATTTGTATCATCATTCTTCTATATGGCTTCTCCTCTACTTTCATTGTTGTGTGTTGTCTTACAAACTTAGCATTGCGGTTGGTGACTTGGGGGCACCCTCCTATGTGACTATCCCTAAGTCATTTGTTTCTCCTCTCTTGATTTATTGTTTGCCTTCTTCTAGTGGTTCTATCTAGTGCGAAGATGATGAAAAAATTATTATACTAATAAGGACCTAGTGTGCTTCAACAAGAAATAAATAACATGATGACGGGGTTGATATATATTATCCAACGTTTGGCTAGTAGAATAAATTCATGTGATCTTGATGTTGTCTTATCACACTAACAAAATATAACAGTATTGTTCCTCCATGCACTTTGTTTATCTTTAATCTCTCCTTGGTTACACTAGGTTTTGAGATTTCTGCGGTATAGCCCCACAGTTCTACTCAGTCTCCGAATCCGTAGTATAACCTCAGCTCTCTATGTGAATGATCATATGCATTGTTGTTTATCATGATTATATGGACGCTAACACTTTTCTTGCAGGAATGTGTTTGTGGGAACATTTGGTGATCATAAAGTACATGTCACCTCTAGGGGGCATGGGATTTGCGAGAGCCTATGTTCCCTTGTGTGTTTTCTACCTACCTTAACGTGCTTGATATCGGTACATGATATCTACCACCTTAAGGTGGGGGCATATATAAGGTAAGTTGTCTATTCTAGATGCTAGTAAATTGTGTTTGAACAATCTTGAAATCTATTTCATATACCTCCTTTGCACCGTAGGTCATCTCTATGATGCCGTTGGGGTTGTATACTAATGCCTTCTTTTCACTATAAGGCATCTCTGTGATGCAGGTGGGGTTGTATGCCATGCTTCCTTTTCACTGTAAGGCATCTCCGTGATGCAGGTAGGGTTGCATTTTCAAAAGTCCTCTGAGTAGGTGGGGAGCGGATCTGAGACTATCTTAACCCTTAAACATGTCTTTGGTGATTGTTGTGGTGAATTCAAATTGTTGGTGTGTGCCTGTAATGTACCTGAGATGGTGATGAACCTAGAAATAGGTACACTCCATCGCTTATCTGCCGTGTTTTCTCCGTGTCTTCTAGGTGTGTGTGTATTGCATGTTTGTTCCCAAGCATAGTCTTAAAGACTGGTGGTGATGAGTCCCTCCTATGCTTTGGGATTTGTATGGCATGCTTGATTTGTTTTGTGTGCCTGTTGCCCCATATGTAGTTTAAAGACCGGTGGTGATGAGTCCCTCTTGTATTATGGGTGGTGTGTTTACTTTCCTTGTACTTGCATCTGCATTTCATATATGAGAAAAAGAAAAAGAAAATAATCACTGCATTCACTATATTCACTATGTTTTGCATGTCTTCAATAATGTCTTCTCCATGTTTTGCATGACTATAACTATCTTCTCCGTACCTGTTACTATCTTCATTGTGACTGGCATGTCTTCTCCGTGCTTGGCATGTTTAGTGTGCTTGTTGACCGTACTTTAATGCATGTATTGGCCTTGCATTTTTACATACATTAAAGTGGGGGCTAAATGATACATTAGAAAATGTCCCCTTGGGGGATTTTCCCTCTTAAGGTTTAGCTCTCGGGTCCTTTAAAATGCATTTAGAGCCTCTTGCATGATTATGATAACTCTCGATAAGAAAACCCTGAAGTTTCATGGTAAATGGGACTTAGGGGGTGTACTTGACACGATTCCTTCCTGAAATAGGGGGGAAGGACTTGGGTGCCCGCGCCCTAGAATCCTGCCCTATTTTAGGTCAGGACCTATTTTTGGGTGTCAATTTATGACCGTTATCTAGGTCCTATGCCGACATCCTAAGTTTGAATTATGAAATTCTTAATGGGAATCTTTGTAGTTGATATATAAGCATGATTAGTGATTCAATTGTAAACTAGATGGATATTACAAACTTGTGGCTTTATGTGAAAGTGATTCAAGGTATTCATTGTGTTGCAGAGTAGAATATTGTGTTGTTATTGTGTTTGTATTTGCAGATTTGGCATCCATCTCCTCATGGCATGAAGAGCATCTGCCTTCCATGAGATCTTCACTACAAGGTGATATCAATTGTGTTTTCTATCATTTATCATTTGGATTTTGCCTCTATCCCATAGCGATATGCACTCTTTATCTGACAACAGTGTTCAGAAGACTTGAATGTCTCTCCAGGGCTTGACTAAGGCAAGCCTCTAAACACCACAACCCCCAACACACTTTTTTATTATTGCCGGTTACAGGTTACAAAAGTGAAAGAAGTGGAGTTGTAGGAGAGCAGTGCAGACTGTCAGAATGACAGATCAAAGAAGAAAATAGGGACCTGGACTTAGGTGCTTGCTCATTAGTCCTCTGGATCCTACAACAGTGAAATCTCCAGAATAGTAGAACTGTGTTGCAGACAACATTCCCAAATCCCAACAAAAATTAAGGCACTGGACTAGGGCACCCTCTCATTAGTCCTTGATGTTTCCGCACACCAAACTTTTAAATCTGGTATGTATTTGGTTGTCATTTGATATCTTTGTGTGTGATCATTTTTCGTAATTTGTCCGTTTGTTTACGATTTCATGAAATTAGGGTTTTGAGCATAATTGTGCTTCATTAAACAACAAAAATTACACAATTCCAATCTTCCCCTATGTTCCAAATGACAAGAGATCTATAGTAGATTTTCTACTCAATTGAATGTCCTTAAATTTTTAGTGGTGAAGGGACGATCAACACAAACCATTAAAATCAATCCTCTTCATTTTTAACCCTAAACACATATATAATACATATAAATACATTCATACATACATATGTAAACATATGGATAATACATTATCCCACCCACTAAAAATCATTATCAGACCCACTTAACTTAGATCAATAAAAAATGCATTGTTCAATTTATATTATATATTTACATACATATACTATTGAACACCCAGAATACTGAGAGGGGGTGAATCAGTATTCTATTAGACCTTTTTCTTATTAAACCATTAATCCATTTGCCACATTTGATAATCACAAAGCAAATTAAACACAGAAGAAGCAACCATAAAGCATCACACATAAACACTAGGATTTTTACGTGGAAAACCCTAAACAAGGAAAAACCACGGTGAGTGTTAGATCACAATAATTATGTAATAGCAATACTGAATTACAAGAAGGCTCATTGCCTTAGGGATCACTTCCCAAAGAATTGCTCACTACCTAGAGAAAGAAAGAAGGAAAGAAGGGTGGTTCACTGCCAGGTTGAACTGCTCTAATTGCATCTACATATGCATGGTTACAGCTCCAATGAAGTGCAGAAATACTATTTAAAAACACTTCATCCTTGACTGGTCTACTTCTACATGGGAACAAGATCTCTCTTCTTCTGCTCTTATTTCCTTCACAAAAGCACAATCTTTTGCATGTCACACACACCTTCCTATCCACATCACTCTTCCTCCAAACACCGACATATATATATCCACACCACTTAGAATCTTTAAATTAGGTCGACCTAATTAGATGATGCATGTAGTCAAACAATTTGTAACTTGTTGGCCAAATCCAGTCACCAAAATTCATAGCAGACCCAAACAACACTTGAATCACATTCACATATGTCAACTGCAATTGTAGAACTACTTAGGATAAGATTCCAAACAATAGATCTTACCGTACACACATCACACTATCATGTCGGCCTTAGACACAGACTATTCCTAAATCATTCTATCTATCAAACTACATCTTTCACTACAGATCATAATACTTGCTCAAAATTGTATCAGAGACTCCTTAGACATCATAGATCATAACTCTAGAACTACAAAGAAAAATATCATTTTACGTAAAACGTAGACCACATGAACACATGCCCTGTCACAGTCAAGTTCTGCCAAACCAAGTAGCGATACTTAGACACTCACAACTACCTTTTTGATGGATCTCAGTACCTACAACTCTAGATTTAGACACTTATACAAGTGTTTACAACACCTCAAAATTGCATAATAAGATATGCAACACCAGAGGAATGCCTATCAAATCAACTGAGTGTTCTACTTTAAATAGCACTATATTCTGCTCTGTCAGACTTAGGTTGTTTGAAGATATGCTTCTGGTACTCATCAAGAGCTAAAATATTGGATATAAGATCACCTAAGGACTGCAAACAACATACTAGTATCGCATGATCTGATCTTCAACTATGGACCAATGCCAACCATTATACTATCTCTCTGTCACTGTCTCTTATATACTTCCAACACTTAGCCAGAATGACTAAGTCTTCTTTACTAGACCAAAATCTTTATCCCAACCTTATTCCTTTTCTTGTTACCATCAATGACAACACCTTCAAACATCATGCTCAATCATTCATCATCATACCAGCAATGTCTCTTTCTTAATGATGTTTTCCAAGTTGCCAACAATCTCCCCCTTTAGCATTCATGGCAACACTTGATGTGAAAAACTATTACACTGCTCCCCCTTTCTCTTTACACACTGCTCCCCCTAACTTCATTCTTCTCTTCTTACTTTTCAAATGTTTTTCACATGTTTCATTCTCCCCCTTTGGCATCAATGGAAAAGATGTATGATACAAAATGATGTACAAGTTGCCAAAAATTCACAACTAGTTTTCTATTATCCACATATATATACGAGTGAAATCACAATATCTCACTACTTTGCTGGGAGAATATCTTTGTAGATCTTCTTCAAATGTACTACATCGTCTTTCCATCTATCCTTATCATGCCTCAAAACTTGTATGTGCCCATTGATTAGAGATACCAGTTTTTCTCCTTTTTCAGTAGTAGTAGGGGTCTCAATATTTTGCCTCATCTTGTCTGCATCTACTACAAGTGCAGTCATAGAACCAATCTTGAAACTTATTGTTTCTCAAAGCTGGGTCATTCTGTGTTTTACAACTTCCTTCTAGGTGTGCAAATTATGAATGACAGAGTGAATGGTCTCAACTTTTGCTCTCTAATTGCTAATGGCATCCTTTGCCGGATCATAGCTTCTTTAGATCTTCATTATTTGAGCTTCCCATTCATCTATTTTCTCCTTTATGTCCTTAGTCTTTTCAGGCCATGTAAGATAAAATTGATATATTTCACTAGCCTCTTTATTAGTAGTCTAAGCATATTCTATATTCTTTTCCAACATAATTTTATCTTGAGAAAATTTGTCATTTATCTCCACTAGCCTTTTGTTGTCAATCTCTACCCTTACCTTCTTCTCTACAGCTTGTTCAAAAGACTCAAAATGAGAGTTGATAGATTCAATGAGCTTCTTCAACTATGCAATAGGTGCCAAGGATGTGTCTCTCTTCAAACTAAGCATAATATTTTCAAGAACTGTCGATGTATCTCCTATTATCTCACTATCCTCCATGTGAGACTTTAGAATATCTTCTTGTACAGTAGCTTGAAAAATTGATTGTAGCTTTAACTTCTACAAAGGAGACATTGTTACCAAGTTTATTGGCCCTTACAACAACTCAGAAGCAGACAAAATTTGAGTTTCCTTTTGCTTCTCCAAAAATTCTTTCAAAGAATCAACTGTATCCTTTTCAGTAGCGTCTCTCTTATCTTCAACATGAGACATCTCATCATCATTTTTCTTTGAAGGATTTTCTTGAGCAGCCTCTTGTTCATTTTCCTCTACAACCAGAGTAGGATTGACACTCATCTGTTCAATGGCTTCTTTCCTTTGCTCACTTTGTTCCTCGAAGGCATTTTCTTCAGGTGTTCCCTTATCTTCCTCAGACTTCTTTTCTCCCTCAGTCTCTTTCATCTCTTCAGCTTGCTCAGAGTTTACCAGAGGAGGTGTTCTACCTTGATCCATAATTTGTTCTCTATTCACTTCTTCTTCATTCCATGTGCCCACTGGAGGAGTAGCTATTCTTTGTTCCATGTTCTGTTCCATATTTATATCCAGAATTGCATTATCAACATCAACATTCTCTTCTTCTTCATTAGTGTCAGCAATAGTTGGGATTTGCAACTCATGTAACACATTTAGTGTTATCTCCTCAATCTCCTTGACAAGATTTTTAGTGTCACCAAACATTAGAATGTTGACCCTTCTCTTTGTTCTAAACTTTTCACCAAGTATCTTAGTCTCTTCACTGGTAATATTTAGGCATAGTTTTAATAGAACATATTCCTTTAACTAAGTATCTTTTGCCATAGCTACTTCTTTTCTTTCTATCATGATGCTTGCTAAACTATCTGGTAAATCATCTATAACTTCAATCAATGCTTTACTAAACATAACCAAAAATCTTACAATAGTTGTTTCAAGTATCACCTTATCTGCATCTGAACTATCATCATATATACTAGCAATGGGCTCAAACTTCCCATGCTAGGCTATTACATTGACTGTGGCTTCCAAGGATATAGTTGCTTCATTTCCTTTAGTCTCAGTCTTCACTCCTTTCTTCTTCTTCTTGTCTTTACCCTTTCCAGAGGGCTTCTCTTTCTTGCTTGCAATTGTTCCATTTATTTTTGCTTTCTTAGCCTTGACTTCTTCATCTATTTTTGTTTCCTCTTCTTCTTCTCCTCCTCCTCCTCCAAGGCTTACATATACTCTCTTTGTGGCCTTTGCTTTCTTTATTTTCTTCTTTTCTTCTAGTTTCTTCTCAGGCACTTGCTTTTCAATGTTTGCAAGTTTTGTCTTTTCTTTCTCAACCTCTATAGTATGAATTTGTCTGGAACTCTTAGAGGTAGCTACTTTGGAGAAGGAGGCTCTTGTTCTCCTTCCAAAGCTAGAGGCAGGCTTTTCTTTCTTAGATCTCTTTAGTTGCTTGAGATTTTGAATGCAAAGTAATTTTTCTTTCAAATGAATTCCTTATATCCTCTTTTCATCAAGACTCAATTGTCATAAATGTTTATTTCAAAAAGCTGTCAAAAACTTTCTCTCCCATTCATAGTCGATCCAAATTGCTCTGCAATCTACCACATTAGGTTCTTTTCTACCAGAATCTTCTCAAAAAGATGTCATTGAAAGGAAATACGGTTCATCCTAGAATGAGCATCTGAGATTAGTAGGTGTTTGCAGTAACAATCTTTCTCTCTGATTGCCTCAAAACACATACTACTATGACATAAAGTGGAATCAAACATAGTTCATTTCCCACATTAACCCTTAGAGGAAAGTGAATGCAATTTAAACTAGTTTCAACAACATACATTAAACAAATTCAATAAATAGAATCACTAAACATGAAAGATAGAGAAGAAGAGAAGAACACAAAGACTTACGTGGGGAAAACCCTTTTGGGTAAAAAACCCCACATTCCAAAACATAGAGAGATTGTATTATTCAAAAACAAGTGTACAAGTTACAATACAATATCAAGATCATAGCCTTTACTAGAGATTTACATCTTGTTCCATCTCTAGAGAAAAACCAGCAACATTACAATCTAGTCATACCTCTCTCTCACCTCGATCTCTTGGGTTATAATGCACTGCTACATTAATACAAACTTCTCAAATGTTACAGGAAGCCCATTGCTTCAACTTCCACATCAGACGAATAGTTACAAACCAACTTGACAGCCAACCACCAGATGCCGCATTGATTCACAACAATGATGTGAAATCAATGAGTAACCTAGTGCCACGTGTTGACACCTTACTCATCAGTCAGATCCCATTGACCTTTTTCATGATCTCGCCTTTGTTCGGCATTCCCAGGCTTAATCACTATACCACAGGACACTTTCTGACTAGCCGCGAGACTGTGGTTTACTTCCAACTAAATCACACTACTGCAAGCCAAATATTTGTCTTCCATGGGATGGCAAGATATACCGCACCACTGCAATCCTGTTTACATCGTGGGGCCACGGGATATATTGTAACACCGCAGGCACACATTACTAGCCTTCGCGGGGTGGCGGGATCTATACCGCACCATCACAAGCCATTTCATAGGCTATCGTGGGGTGGTGGGGTAAGTCCCACTCTACCACTGGCACCATCAATAGACCACTTCCAGGTTGTGGGTTCCCGCATTACCACACATCTCTTTCTGAATAGTTGTAGGGTGGCAGTAAGTCTCGCACTACCACAAGACAGAGTCAACCACCATCACGGGACTATGGTAATAACACACTACCGCAAGCAGATCTACAAACTCCCACGGGATGGCGGTAAACACCGCCAACCTACACTCCTTTTATCTAATCCTAGCAGTATTGTGGTAAAGGCCTAAAGCAACACTTTCAGGAAATCTGAGATTGATAGCAACGAAGGTAGGATTCCAACGGTGAGTTTGAGACACACTTTCTCAATATTCTCCCACTTGATGAAGAACTCACTAAACCCCTTCCAACACTTGAAGTCACTAAATCATATCATCACAACCATACATGCAATCTCAAGAATCTTAAACAATGCTTTAGTGCTTCAACCAAGACACCTACAACAACATCCAAGATGTCCACCATCTTAGGCAATAGTTCCAACCACCCACCAAAGGAAAAGGAATGAGCCAAGGCGTATATGCACCATTCTAAAGAACACAAGCATCAGATCCCACTGACAGCAAAGGCTACAAAATACTGCCAGCACTCCATTGTACTCTCAAGATGTACAAAACCATCAACAACATCAAGTTCAAAGCTTCTACCTGAACACAACCGTGAGGACATCCTCTAGAAAACAAGATAGAATCATCAGCTAGAACAATAACCAAGAAACTAACTACTCTCATCCTACTAGTTAATCCACATGACTAAGAATAGCACACATAGCAAGTGCTAATCCATCCAATCACCTATACCTCCAAGGTATACAAAACATAGTAAACTCATGCCATATATATACACCCATAAACTATAATCATAAACTCCATGTGTAACCTATCAAAGAATGACATACACATCCAAGAGCTCCCACTACATGGGTAATGCAAATCTAAAAAAGATCAAGGCATACCAAGTCTACCAATAGCGTCATATAGAGAGTGTAAACAACAACATGTAGTGCCAAGGAACCATCCACAATGATATGCAAAACTTGCAAATTAATAACCTGTAAGAACAACTCTCACCACAAGTCTCCATAGCTCTCCTAAGTTCTCCACACCCAGCAAAGGAAAGAGATAAAGGAACCTCCATGTCATCACCCAAGAACATAAGTGAAAACACATGACCACAAGCTAGTGATCACAATAGCTCCAACCAAACCCCAAACCAATGTAATGTGAAACCAACCATCTAGGAAGATAATTGAGACAAAGAGAGAAACTATGCACATCATATACCTATGGAAAATCCTCCTACATACACCTCTAAGTGCCAACTATGTCAAGTATGATCTCCTCCATAAAACCTCAAAGAGAACAACATAACAACACCCAAAATCATTCAATCTCAAGAGATTAAACACAACATATGTATCATGTAACTACATGGATGTAAGATTCTCAAAGAAGATCAAACTACTCCATTTCCCATCTTATGAAATCAGCCCATAAACCATCTCCTAATAGTCCTCATCAATGAATGATATCCTAAACTCAAAAGCAAAAGGAGATAACCATTCCAAACATCCCTCAAATGAATCCTCCAAAACTAACTACATAGCTCAAGATCCATATCTATGAAAGACTAATTATATAGACTCATGCTAAACCATCCTCAAATGAGTCTCCATAATCAATCACAATGAATCAACTCAATCCCATGAGAACCAAAGCACGAAACATAACACATCTTAAAGATATAATGGGTAAATACCTCTCAAATAATAAACTGCCAAACAGACCAAGAGTGGGGAATGAGAATGCTCCTCCAAGATATGCAAGCCATCATGACTCCTCCAAAAGCAATCTCCTCATAGGTCTCTGTTGAACTCACATCCAACCAAGGTGAAGGCTCTTCAGACTTTCTGTTGAAATCTCATCAAGAGTAACCATCTCAACAACACTTCTCTCATCTTAAGAGAAATACAACCTCACCTCATCCTCTATGTATCCATGAGCACTTGCAAACAATCATCTCATGCTAAACACCAAATGCATGACTGCACCATCATGAAGTTCTCAAGCATATGACCAATGCACCCAACACATAGAGAATCACTAGACCACTATCAAAGCTCCAATAATCTGAATCAAGAACTTGTCATGACATCATGATCTTACAATTCCCCTTAGGAGATTCCATGCTCCAAGTGAACATAGCATGGTCTCAAGAGCAATGTATCATGCTGAAACTCTAATGCATAAACAAGAGTATGCCATAACATAAAACAAACAAACTCTAAACCAACATCACCTGTCAAGCACCACTAACACCTCAACCAAAGACTCCATGAGTCCCCCATGGCTCCAAGATGTTACACATCTTCAATATCATGAAGATGACCCATCTCCAAATAGTGTCCATGCAAATGTGAAAGAACCCTTTTGCAGCAATAGGATCTAAGGGCTCCTCCTAGTAACATCTGCAACACTAAAGAAGATCATCCATCACCAAGTGATGAATTCACATCACTGCTTAATCTCCCACTGAAACTGCGATACCATGCTTATCAAGGCATCATGATAACCATCCTTTCAATGAAGATAATCCATGGCTCTAACACAATCTAATAATTCACTTGCAATATCAACAGTACAAAAGAATAAAGTAGAACCATGATCTCCAAGTTAAGAAGATAAAACCATCACTATCAAAAGCTCACACTAAACTATGTAACCAAGCTATTCATGATATTGTGATACACATGCTATAGGTCCCCTTAACTGACTAACCAGGTACTCTACATCATCCATTCTCTCAACCCAAAGAAACAACACCAATGCACAAGTGACCACAAACAAGGCCAACTAACAAGTCTGCATAAACACTAAATCAATCTTGTGGATATAGACAGTCCACTTCTGAGTTATCCCACTGCAATCAATAGGCTGTACAAACTTACAAAACTGCATAACTCGTAGATCCAATACACTGAAACATGTAAACTAAGATAACAAGAAGATAACATGTAGACCATAAGACTCAAACATCAAATCAACCACATATCTAATTTACCAAACTAGTCCACATATGAGTAACCATAGTCAAGGAACCCATCAAACAAATACTATAGAAATTATGAGTGACTAATCACATACCAACATATCCACACTAAGAAAGCTACAAACCTCCTCACACCATGCACAAAGCATACATGCAAACCTACAACTATCTTACATCTAGAACACCCCTTAGGAATTATAATTTGAAAAATAGTTTATCTGCAGATCTACAACTTCCACAAGTTTTGATTAACCATGTAAAACCTACAAAACCACCATGTCACTGACATACATGCAAATCCATATCATCTGGAAGACCCACAAGCCTGAAAAAATTACCATAATAGCTATACCAAAAGAATGGAATAACATAGATAAGCATAACCATAGATTTTTATGAAAATCTATAAAACCCTCATATCCAAGAAATGTAAATCCGAGCCATGCAAGTACAAACAACCAAAAGGAAGTAGAGGTCCAGGAACTCTAGGCCCACTTCAGGCCAACTCCACAACCACTGACATGCACATGCATCTGAGGGAGACAGGCTATTATAGAAGCTTCCAGATCATCCAATGATCAACTCCATAGCCTATATGCAATCGGGGTAACAAAAACAATGCCTTTCAATACCAAGAATAAACACCCAGCATAAGCACATTACTCCATAGCTGAAAGACAACACAATCTTCTCCATATCATCGGGGAGCCTCTCACATAGACACCCAATTTGAAATATTTGTTGCAACACAACCACAAAGCAAAAAATCCCACCCCATGCATCAAAATTATTCCACTACCTATCAGGAGCTCCAGATCAACATCATTGCAAAGTGACCAACTCCATTTTCTCCATCTTCTTCATCCTTCAAATGCCTATTGTAACCTAAAAACAAGATCAATTGCAAGACTTCCACTCAAACAAGGATTAATTATCAGCCAATTCCTTCCTACAAATTCCCTCAAGCTTTCCAAGCTAAGAAATCACAATAGAAGAAATACCTAGAACCTTAAACACCATGGAACCAACACATGCATTCACATGCAACCATGGAACCAATGTTGTTCTGATACCAATTGAAAGGAAATATGATTCATCCCAGAATGAGCATGTAAGATCAGTAGGTGTTTGCAGTAACAGTCTTTCTCTCTGATTGCTTCAAAACACATACTACTATGCCATAAAGCATAATCAGACATTGTTCATTTCCCACATTAACCCTTAGAGGAAAATGGTTGCAATTTAAACTAGTTTCAACAACATACATTAAATAAATTCAATAAACAAAATCATTAAACATGAAAGATAGAGTAGAAGACAAGAACACAAAGACTTACATGGGGAAAACCCTTTCGGGTAAAAAACCCCACACTCCAAAACATAGAGCCATTGTATTATTTAGCAACAAGTGTAGAAGTTACAATACAATATCAGGCTCATAGCCTTTACTGGAGATTTACATCTTGTTCCATCTCTGGAGAAAAATTAGCAGCATTACAATCCAGTCATACCTCTCTCTCACCTTGATCTCTTAGGTTACAATGCACTGCTGCATTAATACAGACTTCTCAAACATTACAGGAAGCCCATCACTTCAACTTCCACACCAGACGAACAGTTACAAACTAACTTGATAGCCAAACATCAGAGGCCATGCTGATTCACAACAATGATGTGAAATCAATGAGTAACCTAGTGCCACATGTCAACACCTTACTCGTCAGTGAATCGCCATTGACCTTTTCACGATCTCGTCTTTGTCTGGCGTTCCCAGGCTTAACCGCTATACCGCAGGATACTTTCTGTCTAGCTGTGGGACATCGGTTTACTTCCAACTATACCGCACTACTTTAGGCTAAAGATTTGTCTTCCATGGGATGACAAGATATACCACACCACCACAAGCCTATTTACTAACCATTGTGGGGTTGCAGGATATACCATAACATTGCATGCACACATTACTAGCCTTCACTGGGTGGCAGGATCTATATCGTACCACCACAAGACATTTCACGAGCTATCATGGGGCGGTGAGGTAACTCCCGCTCTACCGGCGACACCATCAATGAACCACTACTAGGTTGCGGGTTCCCGCACTACCACACATCTCTTTCTGAATAGCTATGGGGTGGTGATAAGTCTTGCACTATTGTAAGACAGAGTCAACCACCATCACGAGACTGCGGTAACAACACACTACCACAAGTAGATCTACAGACTCCTACAGGATGGTGGTAAACACTGCCAGCCCACACTCCTTTTATCTACTCCCAGTGGTATTGCGGTAAAGGCCTAAAGCAACACTTTTAGGAAATCTGAGCTTGATAGCAATAGAGATAGGATTCCAATAGTGAGTTTGAGACACACTTTCTCAACAGTCATTCTATCTTACAACTCATATCTTCATGCTAGATATTAGCACCATACTTTTGGCTAGGGGAATAGGATTTTCATTGAGGCTCCCCCTAAACCAGAGCTCCCAATTCACTTTCCAGAAGAAGTGCCTGTACCAAAGTCTGGTGTGGACTCATCCTTGACTTCATGTGTTTCCTTCTTAACCCAAATCTTGTTCATCTCCTTCTTGATCTCTATCAGATCTACCTTTTGTACCAGTTTCTTCATCTCTGCCTGATTCTCCTTCTTCATATTCTTGCTTCTACAAAATCTTTCAATATGTCTAGGCTTGTTGCAATTGAAGCATACACCATTTCTCTGACCATTGTTCCTTTCATTCATCCTTGATCTGCATTGGTTAGCCTTGTGTCCAAATCTATTGCATGCAAAGCAATTCCCATTGAAAGATTGAGCATTCCTTCTAATATTATAGTTGTTCCTTATCTGACTTCTGCATTCACCAACTTTATGACCAAATCTCTTGCATATAAAGTAGTTACATCCTTTACAAGTTTGAGCATTCCTTCTATTCTTGTAACCATTCCTTATCTGACTTCTGCATTCATTAGCTTTGTGTCCTACTTTAGTGCAAGTGAAATACTGACCAAAGAATTATGTAACATTTTGATTCACTCTGCTTCTACATTGAGTAGCCTTATGACCAAACTTATTGCATGCATTACAATGACCATTGAAAGACTGGTACCTTTGAGCATTTGGTTGCCTGACTGGTGATCTTCTAGGTCTGTTTCTTTGATTCTGAATATGTTTTCCTTTGTCCTTCATGATTTCAGTGTTCTTTTCTTGACCAGTCTTAGAAATTTCTCCTTTTTGAAATCCCAAGCCTTCTTTGTCATCAGGACTCTTCTGACTTGCAATCATCTCATCAAGTTTTGCAGAGCTTATCTTAAATTTTTCTTCATAACTCTTTGCTTTCTTCAAATTAGTCTTCAGGTTCCCAACTTCTTTTTTAGGCTTAGCACATTCTTCTGATTTGCCTTTCACCAGTTTATTTAGATCTTCTTCTACTTTTGCTATTTCTACAACTTCCACTTTCAGATCATTCAGTTGTTCACTAACCTCCTTATGCTTTTCTTTGAATCTCTAGACTTGCTCCCTTAATTTTCTAATGCACTCATCTACTTCCTTGACAATTTCTTTCAAATCCCTATTTTCTATTTCAACCTTTTAAAGATCTTCAAGGGCAACCTTGAGTTCTTCTTCACTGACAAGCATGCAATATTCTTCTATAGTTTTAGTTGAATCAATTTCTTTCAGAGGAGTAGAATCCTTTTACCTGCCATGTGTTCAATCTTCAGGATCTTCCTTAAGCTGTTAGACTTCTTCCAAGGAACCAAGCTCTGATACCAATTGTTGAACTCCCATAATACTAAGAGTGGGGGGGTGAATCAGTATTCTATTAAACCTTTTTCTTGCTAAACCATTAATCCATTTGCCACATTTGATAATGACAAAGAAAATTAAACACAGAAGAAGCAACCACAAAGCATCACACATAAACACTAGGATTGTTATGTGGAAAACCCTAAATAGGGAAAAATCATGGTGAGTATTAGCTCACAATAATTATGTAATAGCAATACCAGATTACAAGAAGGCTCTCTCCCTTAGGGCTCACTACCCAGGGCTGACTGGCCAAAGAATTGCTCACTGCAATAAAGGCTAACTACCAAGACAGGCTCACTACCTAGAGAAAGAAAGAAGGAAAGAAGGGTGGCTCACTACCAGGTTGAACTGCTTAGATTGCATCTACATATGCATGGTTACAACTCCAATGAAGTGTAGAAATACTGTCTCTAAACTCTTCATCCTTGTCTGCTCTACTTTACTGCTCTACTTTTACATGGGAATAAGATCTCTCTTCTTCTACTCTTATCGCCTTTACAAAAGAACAATATTTTGCATGTCACACACACACACCTTCCTATCCACATCACTCTTCCTCCAAAAACTAAATTTGATCTCATATATATATCTTCACACCACTTAGAATCTTCAAATTAGGTTGACCTAATTAGATGAAGCATGTAGTCAAACAATTTGTAACTTGTCGGCCAAATCCAGTCACCAAAATTCATAGCGGACCCAAACAACACTTGAATCACATTCACATATGGTGGTTCCAATTATAGAACTACTTAGGATAAGATTCCAAACATCAGATCTTACTGCACACACATCACACTGTCATGTCGGCCTTAAACATAGACCATTACTGACTCAGTCTATCTGTTAGACTACATCTTTCATTGTGGATCACAATAATTGCTCAAAATCATATTAGAGACTCCTTATACATCATAGATCATAACTGTGGAACCACAAAGAAAAATATCCTTTTGTGGTAAAACGCAGACCACATGAACACATGCCCTATCACAGTCAAGTTCTGCCAAACCAAGTAGCGATACTTAAACACTCACAACTATCTTTCTGGTGGATTTCAAAACCTACAAATCTATATTTAGACAATTCATACAAGTTTTTACAACACCTCAAAACCACATAACAATATATGCAACACCGGAGGAATGCGGACCAAATCAACTAAGTGTTCTTCTTTAAATAGCATTGTATTATGCTCTATTAGACTTAGGCTATTTGAAGATATGCTTCTGGCACTCATCAAGAGCTAAAATATTGGATATAAGATCACCTAAGGACTGCAAACAACATACTAGAACGATATGATTTGATCTTCAATTATGGACCAATGCCAGCCATTATACTATCTCTGTGTCGCTGTCTCTTGTATACTTCCAACACTTAGCCAGACTGACTAAGTCTTCTTTACCAGACCAAAATCTTTGTCCCAACCTTATTCCTTTTCTTGTTTCCATCAATGACAACACCTTCAAACATTATGCTCAATCGTTCATCATCATACAAGCAGTGTCTCTCTCTTAATGATGTTTGCCAAGTTGCCAAGATGTACATATATTATATATACATATATCATATGTACATGTATATATTATATACATATAGATGTATATAGATACACACACACACACATATATATATGTATATATATATATATGTATATATATATATATATATGTATATATATATATGTATATATATATGCATGTATAAACTGTATACATATAATCCAATTGCAAAGTAAGACTGAATATAATCCAAGTACTAGCCTTTAGAGAAAAATATCCCAATAGCAGTAGTATGTTAACAAACACAAATGTATTAGAGAGGATACTGAATTGGATTGGTTCTGTGAAAATTGTTGAATTGGACCTGGGGTTTGTTCAGACTGGAAGTGGTATTGGAGAGGATGCTGTTAAACATACCATCTTGAGGGTTCACCGTTCTAACCGCATTGCTGGGAAACCTTATGCTAACCCATAGGCTGTCAAGATTTCTGATGACTAGAATTTGTTGAGGAAACTATGGAGGAGGGGGAGAATGATGCTCCTACTGAATCTATGCAGGAGGAAGAAGGGGCGAGCCATTTTGCTTCCATGAACAAGTCGAGTTCGGAGGAACTAGGTGGTGCTACTGAGGAAACTAGTGATTTGGATAATAAGGGTAGTTTTCTGTTGTGTGTCACAACTACTGAGGACATGGGGAGACTCAAACTACAGATGGAGAAAATGTAGAAAAAATGGAAGACCATGGCCAAATTCATTGCCAAGGCCTTGCATCAGGTGACGTCGATCTTTGTTGCTGTGAAGGAGCTGGATGACAAGTTCAAGCAGGTGGGGATTGATAGCCTTGATGACTACAAAGATATGGTCAAGTTTTTGGCCAAGTTTGGGACTACTGACAATCCTTAGTTCTTGTTTTTATTTTCTGTTGTTTTTGGTTAGTCATTTTTTGTCAGTTGTTAGTGTGTTGTCAATGTACTGTTACTGGCATGTTTAAGGCTTGTTGCCCTGAGGGCTATTTTGTATAGGGTTCTAGACCCTCTTTTCTAGCTGAACTAATCATTTAAACAAACACAAATACATAGTACAATTCCACATTTAGTAGTGTAAGTAAAGTCTTATAAGACTTTACCTTCATAGAGTGCTCGCAATGCAAGGTGCTTTAGAAACTATTAGCATGCCTGCAAACATGAAAATCATATTCCAGGTGGTAATATGGGTAGTAACAAAGAAACATCAATTTATCCCAATAAATTCAAGCACTGAATGTTCATCCATCTAAAGACATTCACATAACAAAAAAAATGCAATATAGTCTTATGTGCATTGTTACAACTATATATTGCACACATATATAGATATACATATACATGTATGCATACATATATAATATATACATGTATACATATATATGTATATATAATCTATAATATATCAATCATTTTATGCCACATTAAATCATCATGATGAGGCCTTATTTCACAATGAGACATTAATATTTCATATTGAGACATTAAGGTAAATGCGGTGGCACGGATGGCAAACACGTGTTACAATTTATTTTTATTTCAATTCCAACTGCATATTGCTGACTCTCAAAAAACTAATCATTATTCATCCATTATTGCACACTTATATAGATATACATATATAATATATACATGTATTCATATCTATGTAAATGTATGTGTATATATATTATATAAAATATATATATACATTTATAATTCCTTTCATTTATACTTAGGGACAAAAAAATAGATCATTATTCATCCATTTTCGATGGTGCATTCTCAACGTTTGAGGGTTTCATCATTTCCTAGTCCGGTTTATCATAGACCCTAAAAAATAAATCAGTTATACGTCTGCCTTAAATAAGATTGAGTCATTTATAGTTTATATTTTATATATGTATAAATATATATAATATGTACATAGATATATCTATATGTATGTACATAGATATACATATGCATATGTATATATACATATACAATATATACAAGTATATATTATATACATGTATATATTATAAACATACATATGTATATAGATATACATCTGTAAATATATACAAGTATACATACATACATACATACATATATATATATATATATATATACATACATACATACAAGTATACTATGAACCTAAAATGTTAACATTGTCTACGCTACATAATCTCCCTCTTATAATTGATTCAAATTTGAAAAAGGAATGCATTGAATTCAGTTGTTGAGTTTGAATTTGAATAAAAGCATACGAGCTATTGTATTCAATGATAAGATTTTGATAATTGATGTATGTTGTAAGAATTCTTTAATAAACATGATTTAATTATGATATTTATTTTATTTTATGTCTAGTTGAGGAGCCTTATGGCTTTTATTGGTTTGTGCAGGTGTTCTTTAGGAGCACTAAAACTTTACAATATTGCATGGCTATATAAATACACACACACACACACACACACACACACACACACACACACACACACACATAAGTTGCTATCAATGGGGGTTACAATTAAAAGGGAACACATTTGTATACATAAAATGAAACCATGATTATAAAATAGTAGTTGCATGTGTACAAAAAAATAATCCCAATTCAAGGGTTCTCTCACACAAAACAGGCAAGAATCCCACTAAAAAAACATTGCGGAGACAATGCATACTAAAATCAATTGGAAATATGAAGAGAACCACATAATGTTGAAACCCTCAAACGTAGTCATTGAAACCCTCAAATGGACCTTTGAAAACAAATGAATAATGATTATGTTTTGGATAGTGATTGATATGTAGTTGGCTCGAAACCCCAATTAAATATATTAAAAAAAGGAACCCATATAAATGTAACCCTAATTATAAAAACTATAACACTGATTATAAAAAAATGTAACCCTGATTAACAAAGATTATAGAAAAACCAATACTCAAATGAAGGGATAAATAATGAAAACATACCACAAAATGATGAAACCCTTTAACATTGACAATGAACATTAGAAAATATATGAATAATGACTAGGTTTTCATAGGGTTGTATCAGATAAAACAAGTAAGAATAGGAATATAAAATGTGTTGGTGTTTTTTAATTCCCAACCTGATCTCATAAGATAACCTTTTCAATACTTAACTATCATGAGGGATTTTCCAATGAATACATGAAAGTTAAAATAACTTTCCCTCTACACTTCAGGCTCTGCAAAACCTAGTAGGGTGATCCCTTGACAGTAATTATCAATCTCCAGTGCCAATTATTACAAATACTATGAATAGCAGATGTGTTCTATGTAGATTTTCTTGAGGATTATGAAAATAATAAGATATAGCTTAAATCATTCAAGTTTTTAACATTCTCAAGGCCATAGAACAAGACAATGCTTCATTTCAACAAACACTTACAACTAAATTTAAAGATTTAAAAGTATTTTGGGTTTTTTTGATTCTAGAGTTGAAGACTAAACACAGGGGTAAAAGATTGGTACCTTAACCTAGGGCAATGGAGTCAAATCAAATGGAATTGGAATTCCATAACAACATTTCATCCAAGCATCAAAGAGCTCTTACAATATTGTACTCAAACTTCATAACCAATTATACTTACAGATCCTCGTATACATTCAAACAAATCTGTATTCTCATCAAAGCATTTAATATATTCTTTGAATAAGAGCTTTAATCAAGAACATACATCCACAAGAGAAATTATGTAGACAAATTGAATAATCTTTGATATATATTCATTCACAACTTGTGCAAACCATACATTAGGAGACAATTGGCTTAAGAATTCTGCCATTATATTTAAGTAAAATGTTGGTACTGCTATACAAGTTCACAATTACAAATCATATAGACTCATAAAACCCAGAATAAAACTTGATTTTTACACTCTGTATTCTCACTACAAAATTCTCCCAGAAATCAACCAACTACTGTGAATGGCCTTGAAATCCCTTTTATAATGCAAGGGAGCAACAAGCACCAGGCTATTTACACATGTCACCAATTCATTTGACAAACTTACACTAATTAGGAAGATACCAAAATAACTGTCCTTAGCCCACTAGGCATGCCTTCTGCAACAAATCATCTCCTTCAGTGGGCAGGAACAATTGTTTTGTCTTGTATACTTTCTCACTCTTCATGTGGAGGATGTTGACAAGTGGTGGTTTGCTAGACGCTCTTTCAACTCAACCACCCTTGACATCCAAATACTTGTTCATAAAACAAGAACCCTCTACTCTACCTCCCCAACCATGCACGAAGACGTAAGAATACCTACAAGGAACAAATGAACAAGGAAGCCACAAACACTAGGGTCCCCCTCATCATGTCCCATCCTAGGCACAGGGATGTGACTCCTCATCTTTCAAGGGGAGGTTTCCAACCACCTCAGCTACCTAGAAGTCTGAGGGAGCCACACATAGTTGTCTTTGGCTGTGCCAAAATTCTAGCTAGAAAGGAAGTCTGAGGGAGCCACTAACTGTTCTTGTCAACTTAACTTCTCCCCTCCATTTCCAGTTGTTCCATCCTGGTGGGCAGCACACCTTCAATTGTAGTTGTTCCTCTATTAGAACCCATCATGCTGAGGGAGGGGAAGGGGAAAAATAATGCTTCCCTTCACCCAATGCCAATCTGGAAACTCACTGTAACAAGAAACTACAGAAGTTGACAAACAGGGAATCCAATCCCAATCCAGGATGAAAACAAGTGGAAACTAGGGTACGACAAGAGTTCAATGCCTGCCACTTTGCTTCCTGAATCTTCCCAAAACCACCTATTCCTTAGAAAATCATCTCTAACTCCTTAATTTTGTAAGGACATAACATCAACCATGAGAAAAGAGAAGAAAATCCTAAAGAACAGGGTGGTAGAAAAAGCATACTAAAAAGATGAATATCCATATTATCCGCACAAAAGGAATGATATGAATAGTAACAACAAGGGTGCCTATTTATAGTAAAATTGCAGAGGCTTCCACATTTTAGAAAGTCACACTCTACCAATTTACTTATCAATTTAGTTCAATCAGTACCACGACATGTTGGTCTTAAAGGGAAATCCTTTAAAATCCTACCAATGCTACTAGAAGAGGAAAAAGCGGCGACACTCTATCAAAGATGTTGAATTCCCACAAACCAGAGCACCCGCACATGTCAATTTTCATAATGGGGACACCAAATCAAGTTCCTTGGTCACAACATTTTATCCATTTTAAGCAACACCTCTCTATAAATCCTATCACGTCACCAAGCCAAAAATCCCATCAAGCTTGCATACAAATCTCAAAGGGCTGATCGTATATCCTGCCAATCTCCATCCAAGCTTATCCCCTTGTACAATGGCATCAAGGAAAGCTCAGCACATGCTTGAATCAAACCGTACTGCACTATTTTATTGTTTGTTATGCGCCACCACTTCATTTCTCATTTTGAAAGTGGGTCATTGATGAGAATGCTTTAAAACAAGATTACCAATTGTCGTAAGTCCATCACTCATTGCTTTTTTGTCTCAAGGTTCTTCCATACAAAATGCAGTGTGAAGAGACCTTGCAATGAGCTAGGAAACAACCACGTATCCCTCCTGCACTTTAAAAACCTTGCCGCCAACTCCACTTGGCGGCCATTGCACATCACCTTTCACCTTAGCTCTAGCAAACACAAAACACAATGTGAAGACTTGTTGTGATGAGTTGCTACTATCAACACCTGGCACAGAATATTCTTGGTTTATACCTTTTATGCTCATCGTGCATCACTTTCTTCCTTACCATTCCCTCACTAAAGTTGCGATGCACTGCAGCTATGTGATGGATCAAAGATGGTGACACGTGGAGAAGATCTGAATACCTAGCGCATATCGTGCTTTCCTCTATCCTTCACAAACTCAAACAATGATGCAAATGCCTCACACAATACAAATGAGAAATGGACACCTGTACTGGAAAATTCCATCGCACATCGCATATATGCTTGGGGCACTATGCACACAAACATGATACAAAGGATGGGTGCGATGAAGGAACTTAAGCAATTAATTAAGCACATGTGCCAAAATTTGTTTTAAAAATGGGACTCACTAGATAATATGAACAAGGGGGGCTTGATTAAATCAAATTCATAACTTAGACATAGGATAAAAGCCAAGTATTTCAGTAAGTAGACTATTTGATAGAAATTTTAATGATGTGGGTATAAATAGTGTTACTAGGTGAAAAGGGCTAGTCAAGACATGAACAAATGGACATAGGTTGTAACTAGACCAATGGGGAACTGGCTCAACTAGTCAATGTAGGATTAGAACAAGATCATCTTAGTGACCAAAAGTAAGGTTTCTTCTAATTTCAGTAAACTAAGATAAACCCTAGACACTGTACTGATAACCCTAACCCACATAGACCAAACAAAAGCCCAGGAGTGGAGAAATAGGTGAAAAACCACAAGATTTTACACAAGTGCTATCAGTGGCTCATTGTCAGGGACATTTATTCAATCATGAACAAAGAGAGATCCTTGAGAAACTCCCAATGAAGTAGACCAGAGAAAACACGAAGAAATAGAACCCAAGGGGAAAAAAAACATAACAGCATGATGGCCCAAAGCCATCCCAAAAAGGAAAAAGAGACCTTCCCCTATCAAAATTTTTATTTTCCAATGTTTGCAATAGGCCAAAAATGGAAGTAGCACTATCATTTCACAGGTTGCTAACATGAATGCTCACCATGCTTTTGAACCTATTATTGTCAACTTGTCTTATGCCTCTTTGATTTTGACAACCAAACATAGATTGGAAAATTTCTTCACAAATTTATAGAGTGATAAATGGATCCATCATATCAAACCAATTGTAATAATGTGCATGATTACTTTCTTGGTCACCCTCAAGCCTATCAAGCAGAAATGGAAAGTGGAAACAATCATAATCCATTGAATGATTTGCATTGGTATCATCATCTTCACTTGCCACACTTATATCAAACTTAAAGCATTCATAAGCATTGCCTTCCTAGACTTCCTCAATGTGTTGTTTTATCTACTTGAGGTCACACTCTAGCTTTGTGTCTGATGAATCATACTAATCAGAGGTACAAAGTTGAAATGCATAAATTGGATGATCATCTAGGTTTTACCTTTCATATAAAAACTACTTACCCATAGGCATCACCTCAGACTGAAATAACACTGACTCATTTTTATTCAATCCTAATAAATCATTAATTCCACCATACACTCTAATGCTTGATAATGGAAACTCATCCTTAGATATAACAAGGTCTCTCTTCAAGCTAAAACCATCTATTCGAGTATCTTCACCATTATCCCTGCATTCGTCTGACTCTAGGGAATCTTCTTCAAACTCTTCAAATCTTGTATCCTCAAGGATCTCTGCAAAGAGTGGATTATCTTTTCACCAATAAGGATCATCATTTCTAAGATCTGATGGAGATGGAGGCTCATCATATAAAGGATTTTGCCTTATGTTCATTCTTGTTGTAGATAATCCTACCTCCTTAACATGAAGATCCAAATCCTCTTCAGCGTCACTATATTTAGAAACACCATAGTCAATACCCTCCTCACAAATATAATCACAATTAGTCCTAAACTCATACCAGCTAATATCACTTCTTACTTCATCTTCTGATTGTTCCACACACATGTCTAAAATTTCTACGATATCAACATAATCTGAGACAACATAGTTAGAAGGCCCTTCAAATTCTACAACACTATTAATCAATAATGGTGACATAATATCACTCACATCTTCATCATAAGGCATAACCTGATCCTTTGAGAGTGAACTCATGTCATTAGCATCTTGCATGCTAATGTTATCTTCATCTGGAATAAAACTTTCCAACTCTTCTTCATATAAGCCATTGTGACTAGCAGCATACCAGTCAGCATGGTCAACCTCATGAATTGAATACATGTGAATAGGCAAAATGACATCATGATCACTACTAACAAAGCTCTCAACACTAGTAAGATTGTGATCAAGATAACATGACTCTTTCTCACTAGTTGTGTCATGACAAGACATCATTTGATGCATTTGCATTATTTTAGTATGTGGTGCATTTGAATTTTCATAAATGCAATCCTTAGGTGCACACACCTCATTTCTTGGATTCTTACAAACATTTTGTTCATTAACATGATAAATAATCTCAGATTGGAACATGCCTTCTTCATTCATGTATACATTCCATCATTGTTTGAATCATACCCAACCATAGGACAAATGCGATCAGCACTATGGATTCTTCCATTCTCATCATCATGAATCTCAGCATTGTCTAAAATGTCTATCCAATCAAGAGCCTGAGAAAAATTACTTGGTTTCAAATTTTGAGGCACTAAACCTAACTCATATACCTTACAAAACAAATCAATGCATACAGACTCTTGAGGCCTGAAACCAATAGTGATATCCATATAGGTGTTCAAGATTTTGGAAAATAAACAACATATTAATTCTCCCTCATGTCTCCATATGTCAAAGAGAGATTGAACAAAGACCATAGGATCATCAATGCATGCATCTTGTTGACAATTTGTTTGGGGCTCTACATGCTCAACATTATGGACTGATGTATAAGTTGGGACAATAGGGGTGTAAATGCTTTGACATTCATTTTTAATTTTTGACTTACACCTTTCATCAACATTAGGTGCCTTAGGGCAGCAAACACTTGTAGACAGATAGCCCTTGAGCATTCCATACTTCCAGTTGTTTTCAATGTTTATGGCAATCTCATAAGTTATAGGATCTTTGTCTCTCAACTGGTAACTCATCTTCCTATCAATCCCAAGTAAACAACAAAACTCATTGCATAATTTGGTCTAATAGCTTTAGGAATATCTCTCAATGTTTTTACGAATCTCAAGTTAAATACTGGAACTAGCTCATCCTCTTCCTTCTGAATGCTCATAAACTTACTGATTACTGAACTTGCATTAATTCTCTCACCAAACTTCTCCATGAAAATTTCTTTGAACTCATCCCAAGAATAGATCGAGCATGCTGATAAATAAGAGAACCAATCTCTTGCTTCATCCTTTAAAGACTAAACAAACAGTTTCATGACAACATCTTCAAAAACTAACTCATAGTTTCTATTACATCCATAAAATCTTGTAGATGCTTACTTGCTAATTCAGACCTACCACCACTAAACTTTGGTATTTTATCTCTGATTTCATGTGGTACATGATTTGGGAAACCAAAGATATTGCTGAAATTTATGGCCTTATATCTTTCACTAATAGAATTGCTTTGATAACACAGGTGAGGCCCTTTATACTATGTATTGTTACATTTGAGACCATACAGGGATATAGACTGGCAACACAATCTCCCTAGTCCTTTAGAGACTTCTCACATTAGATTTTGCAATTACCCATTTATTCGAGCAGTCTTCTTTTACAACATGATCTTAAACTTTTACAATGCATAATCTTATCTTAGCTTACCTAAGATCCCCTAAAAGATTTTCTTCCAACATATGCATACTTCATCTCATAATACAAGCCATAGTAAAGTAATACAAAAGCATACAAACTTATCGTCAATTTTTTCTTTCTCTTAGTGCTTAGTTTTCACTTAATAAAGAACAAGATTATTCTCAAAAGCATAGACTATCTCTAAATATAGCACTTCCTTTAAAAAATGCAGGACATGTAAAATACCTAGAAGTTTGTTATAACTACTGCATATTTTCCTCCTGACTAGAAACTTAAGAGTGCTGAAATATTCTTCATACCCTTATCAAGTTCTTTCTCACATAGTCACCACCTCTTTTCATAGAGGATTGAACTTCAAATAGCACAAAGCTCTTTAAACCTTATTTTCATTCTAGGTTTTCTCCAACAATAGAGCCACATAAAACTTCTTCAAATATGTTGTAACAAATCTCCTTCTAGGTCTGATGACTTCTTCTTTGACCAAACGACAAGGAGAACATCAAAGTTGCCACCCTTTTCAGGGAATAATAATAATGTACTTATGCAAACTCTAAATACCCATGACAAACTACTGAACTATCTTTTGATAATTAATACACAAGTTCCCCAGTGGAGTTGCCAATTTGTTAGTGTTTTTTAATTCCCAACTTGACCTCATAAGATAACCTTTGATTTGGCCATTTTCAATACTTAACTATCATGAGGGGTTGGCCAACGAATAGGTGAAAGTTAAAATAACTTTCCCTCTGCACTTCAGGCTTTGTAAAACCTAGGAGGGTGTTCCCTTGATAGTATCTATCAATCTCCTGTGCTAATTATTACAAATACTGTGAATAGCAGATGTATTCTATGCATATTTTCTTGAGGATTATGAAAATAAGAAGATTTGGCTTAAATCATTCAAGATTTTAATATTCTCAAGGCCATAGAACAAGACAATACTTCATTTCAACAAATGTTACTTATAACTAAATTTAAAGATTTAAAAGTATTTTGGGTTTGTTTGATTCTGGAGTTGAAGACTAAACACAGAGGTAAAAGATCGATGCCTTAACCTAGGGAAATGGAGTCAAATCAAATGAAATTGGAATTCCATAACAACATTTATCCATGCATCAAAGAGCTATTACAATATTGCCTTACAATATTGTACTCGAACTTCCTAGCTAATTATACTTACAGATCCTCGTATACATTCACACAAATTTGTATTCTCATCAAAGCATTTAATATATTCTTTGAATAAGAGATTTAATCAAGAACATGCATCCACAAGAGAAATTATGGAGACAAATTGAATAATCTTTGATATACTCATTCATAACTTGTGCAAACCATACATCAAGAGACAATTGGCTTCAAAATTATGCCATTGTATTTAATTAAAATGTTGGTACTGCTAGATACAAGTTCACAATCACAAATCATACAAACTCATAAAACCTAGAATAAAACTTGATTTCTACACTCTGTGTTCTCACTACAAAATTTTCTGAGAGATCAACCAACTATTGTAAATGGCCTTGAAATCCCTTTTATAATGCAAGGGAGCAAAAAGCATCAGGACATTTACACATGTCACCAATTCATTTGACAAATTTACACCAATTAGGAAACTACCAAAATAACCATCCTTAGCCCACTAGGCATGCCTTCTACAACAAATCATCTCCTTTAGTGGGCAGGAACAACTGTTTTGTCTTGTATGCTTTCTCACTCTTTGTGTGGAGGCAAACCATGATGTTGATAGGTGGTGGTTTTCTAGATGTTCTTTTATCTTAGCCAACCTTCACATCTAGATACTTGTTCATAAAACAAGCATCCTCTGCCCTACCTCCCTGACCATGCATGAAGACATAAGAATACCTGCAAGGAACAAATGAACAACGAACTTGTAGTGTCTTTCCTATGTCTAGTGAACTTGGTGCTAATCACACAATTCAAAGGAATAACCTACTGAACAGTCCACTATAACCCTTGGAAAGACCTTCATTGAATTATCAACCAGGGCTAGTAAGCTTGTGATGGTAGTGGCATTGTATGTGCTTTCAAAGATCAAACTATCTAACTCATCTAGTACACTGTCATAAATCAAAGTACTCAATGACAAAAGAAAGTAATGCTGCTACTATTTCTATGGGTACTTGCAATGTAAGACTATAACAATGACTATTAAGAAATGAACTCTAAGAATTAGCTTGGTATTGATAACTTATCCTCCCCTCCAGAGTATCACAAGTCAAAAGAACTAAAACAACTTAAGAATCTAATTGATCTTGCATTCATGAAATAACTTCTACAACAATAATAACATGTAAGAAATAAAGTGAAGGACAATTATCCTGACTGGCCCTTGCTCAGGTGACTGCCTTACTATTTTAACTCAAATCTAGTTCTCTAGATTAACATAATCATATTGTTTCTAACTCATTCATTACACAGTCTTCTCAAATCACAAAAAATCTTGCTGAACTGTATAATTCATAAACTCATAAACAAAATAAAAACATTGTCTAGATAAATCTGGAAAATATTCAGATAGCTATAGCTGCGACAGAACAATTTCAAACTTGAAACTTAACTAACAACTTAACTACCTCAACAACCGAACCATACATACAGGCACATGGGAGTTTATTGAAATAGGTCTCTTAACTAAAATCATAAAACACCACTCCATACAAATTAGAGTGTGATGAATGCTAACAACAATAATTGAAAAAGAAGGAAAGAAAAGTCCTAATAAAATTGGAACTCCTTGCTGAAACAGGGGAACATAGACTGGTTGAATCAGTCATGTTGGTCTTCTAGTTACAACAAAATCCTTCAAATTTTCAATCATCTTTATTGATTACCATCACGATGCATGATTATCTCCATCAAGTGTCTTCATGCCGTGGTCATTGCACTTGGTTGAGTTTGGAACCTTCCCTATTTTGCTGCCTGGAAATGCTATGGCTATGGGTTGCACCTTTCAGTTGCTACAAGTTACAGTCCTTCTTCTTTAGTTGCAAGAGTTAGTCCACAAACACGTACAAAATACTAACAACCATAATCAACACAAACATTCTCAACAATCCATACATTCCCACACATAACATACAATTTTCATCATATTATAATCATATATCCATATACTTAATAACCAAGTTCAAGTCTACATAATGATCATAAGGGATAACATAATATAGAAATATGTTTGAGAATGTATTTAAACTTGCATAAAACAAAAAGAAAATAGGCTAATAAATAGGCTCATCACACCCCCAACTATCCATTTGCTTGTCCTCAAGCAAATCAACTAAGGCTATAGGTTATAATGCAAGGTGATCTCCCTAAAATCTGCAATAGTACCTACTCCTTTGATCTGCTCTAAATAAAAGCCATTATTAGATGCCAAATTGTTCATTCTAGCGAGCTTTGCTTTTTCACATTATGCACTCTTCTTCCCAGTCCAATGTGGCACCAAATATAGAAGCATTGGGGGCTAGAAAGTAAGTGGTATCCAGTTTAGTCCTTGTCCCTTGGCAATGTCCATGTATTTCCATACCCTTTCAAACATAGCCATGACGTTATGAACATAGTGGGGTTCTTTCTTTTGCAATTCAGGAGTCAAAATGTTCCATCTAACCTGTACATACTAATGAGAGAGATGAATAAGCCCAACTGTTAAATGTTGAATCCTATCATAATCCTGTAGTCTTAAATTCATGATCTTCCTTCCCACACCTTTATGTTCCAAGAGTTGTCTCCATTCTACAATGATTGATTTAGGGATTCCAGATTCTCTTCTTATTGGGAGGGCAATTGATCTTTCTCGAGCTCTGTGTATGCTTGCCTGATTTCACCTCTCAATTTCTCATTCCTGAAGTAGGAGGCCAGTGCTCTCACTTGTAAATCTCCCACATAAATCAATGGGTTCCATTCAACATCTTCAAATACAACATAATTATGTGAGTAATACTCACATAGCTGGTCTTGCTCTTTAGGTGTGGCGGTAGCAAAAACTTTTAGAAAGACCATTTTTCCACTCATTGTGTGAGGCCTACTTATCTCACCTCCTATATTTTGCTTACATCACTTTTACATTTTGATGACATATGGACATTGGAACTATTGATCCCATTTTGCAGACCTTTAGGATTTATTTCATATGCTATGGTTTGATTAGATAGACTATATTATGATGATGATTATAGTTCACATGTTAGATTTCATTTGAATTTATAATATTATGCGTTATTTGATTTTGATGAAATTAAAATGTTAGTGGATGAGTAATGAATGAGATATTATGCAGTTGGATATTTAATTGATATTTAGGAAAATGCAAGTGAATTATGAAGCATATTATGTTAGCATGTGTATTATCATGGATATCTATGATTATGCGATATTGTGTGTGTATGCTTTCTTTCGCTTTGGCTATGATGAACATGTGTTACTAATTTGTTTTCGTAAGTGTGCAAATGATTTTCCATGCCCATGGAAAATTGGAGATCATCCCATACCCTATGTGAAATCCATGTTATACTGATCTAGTCCTAGGAGGGACCAACGTCATATGTGATATTGCATGATTATTTTGTGATGTTTGCTTTTGATGTCCTTTCGATTAGGTCTACCCCTTTTTATTTGATTTAATTAAGGTGTTGTGAAATGTAATGTTTGATTTGGCACAATTTTGTGCTTTTTATTTTTATGGCCTTTTCATGTGGATTTATGCTACCTAAGGTGTTTATTTAGGGTTAATTTTGACCCAAGGTTATACCCCTAGGGTCTAGGGCCCATTTGAGCATGCTAAACCCTAGGGTAACCTTCATTTGGTCACTCTAACTTCATCCTGAAGTAAAGTGATGAATTTTTGAAATTGGAAGGAGTGGTGGATGGGTCAAGTATTCAACCATGACCCACTCCCCTTCCCAAGACTTTGGTTTCCTTACCTTGAAGACTTGGGGAGTCTTCAAGACTCCCAGGTGTGAGAAACCCATCTCCAATGCTCTCACACATGTGTGAGAGCATCCTGGAGTGAATGGGATTTCTTTTAAGGATAGGACTATGACAAGTGTCATACCCTTATCCTCATGGAGTTCACCTTGTGGGATTCCTTCTCTCCACCTTGCTCTCACACATGTGTGAGAGCACATGTGGAGAGAGTAAGGCTTGGTGGGATGGGAGTGTGACATGTGTCACCTCCACATCCCATAGAGCTTGCAAGTGGATTATGAGGAGGAAGGAGAAGGTGACATGTGTCACCTTCTCATTCCTCAAGGCTCTTGTGTGAAGCCTATAATACTCCCTCTTTGAGAGAGGGAGGGGGTTCTTCTTTTTACTTGCTTTTCTTTGATTATGGCTTTTGGGGAGAGTTAGCTAGATTTGGAGACACTTTAGAGGAAAGAGCTTGGACAAGGGTTTGGAAAGCTCTTCATCAAATTTCTTCCATTTGGGCTTTAATAGGTAAGCTTCAAGGCTTGAGGCCTTTCTCTTGTTTTTACATTTCATTGTGTGGTTGTTTGTTTTGTGTGTTTGAATCTTGTTGTTATGTGGGTTTATTTGTGGGTGTTTGGATGAGACTCTCCATTTTGGAGAGCTCATCTTGTATGGGGTGGGAGAGGAGTGAACCTCCTCGAGGTCATCCTCTTTATTTATTTGACATATTGATGGCCATGGGAGTATTTGGAGAAGTATGGAGTTTTTTTTGAGAAGGCATGAGTGCCTTAGAGATGTGATATTGTTTTGGAGATATTTTAAGGCTTGAGGACTTGTATTTGAGAACTATGAGATTTTGGGTTTTGGAGTGCACCTCTTGAGTAGAGAGATGTCCACTCTCCTACCTCCTAAATCCATGAAGATGGATTTCATTGTGTGTAAAACTATGGGTGGGTGTTCTTTTTGCTTGTGAGTGTTTTTGGTTCTATGTTGTTGTGGTGTGAAATCGTGTGAGGGTGATCTCCTAGCTCGGGGGTGACCCTTCTCAGGTCTATGGTAGGGTGGAGAGCATTTTGTGTGCACAAGAAAGTTACCTTAAGTTGTATTGCAAGTTTGGAGACTTAAGCTTTGGGAGCCTTGGTGCGAATTTTCATTTTTACTGTATTGTTTAGCTTGACTATTTGAAGCCATGGCCAAGAGGCCTAGTTGTAAACTTGTTGTAATTTGTGGAGAGAATGAGCTCACTAATGTTATGTTGAAATAAAAAAATACTTTTAAGTTTCAAGTTATCCTCAATGTGATGTTGTTTTTGTTGTTATTATTGCAATGGTTGTAAAGAAAGAAAATGTATTCTATTATTTTTTTTGTATTGCATTGGTTTCAAGAGTAAGAAAATGTGACTGGATTATGCTTGTGTTGTGTTTATATATATATATGTTGTGGTTGCTATTTTATTTCTGCTAGGGGTTTCAAAAAAAAAAGGAAACTTAAGTTTATGTGTAGTCTATCATAGTTAGAATGCATTAATACCATTGTGTATTTTGAAAAAGGAAAAAAAAAATGATTAATTCAACTTGTTGTTAAAAGTTTTATGACTATATTATTTTCAAAAAAATGACAGAATTGAACATTACTGAGGAATATAAATGTAGATACATATATTTCTAGCTTTGAGATTTGATTTAAGTTTACTGGTTATTTTCATGACAGAATTTTATTTTTGCTGAAATGAATAAAGTTATTATGAATGTGAATACACACACACACACACACACACACACACACATACTTTTATATCCGATTGGTTTCATTTTTATATTAAATGAGTATATATTTCAATGACATAGCTGCGACCCTTACAATGTTCCAACCTCTGTAACATATAAACCGTCAACCCCCTTTGCTTGTTTCTATCGGGAGTTTATCCGCCCGCCTCTTCTGTAATGTGACCTGCAATGAAAACATTATATATATATATATATATATATATACATTGGTATATTTATAGTTGTAAATAAAATAAAACAAATCTATATTTTATCTCTGGTTTTTTTCTTTTTTACCAGTAGTTATATATGTGCTATAAAAAAAAGAAGATAATCAACAAATTAGATAAAAGAATAAACCTCTATGTAAATCTCCATGGCAACTCTAACAACATGCAAAACAAAATAGGAAATCAAAATAGAACAAACACTTGGAGCTTGAGAAGAGAATATGGAGAATAGGGTTTCATTGGAGAAGAATAGAAAACAATAATAGAGGGAAGACCAAATGAGTTTAGGGTTAGGGTAGAAGAGAGAAAATGGGTAGAGGAAAAATAAAAAGAAATTAGAATTTTTTTCCCTTGTGCACGTGACTTTTCCCTCTCATCCCCTTTTTAAAATGAATTGTATTGTAATGCCCTTTTTATCCTTTTGATTAACTTTGTGAGTGGGGTTATTTGATTTTAGACCTTTAATTTATTCTAGTAGTTTAATATCTTAGTGAGGGGTTTTGAAGGGATTTTATTTAATTGCATTAGGAAATTATTTAGAGGTTAATTTATTTAAATTCTAGCCTCGTAGTTTCACTTGACTAGGGTATAATATAAAGGGGGATTTTTTAATTTAAATATTCTATGGATGCAACTGTTTTAATTAATATATGGGTATGGTCGAAAAATGTTAATGTGGAATTATTAATTTAATGGATGTATTTAATATTTTATTAGTTTAGTGGAAGGGCATGGTAGGGTTTTTATTTAATTATTTTCCATGAATGTTAAAGAGGCATTATGCTACCGAAATTTATCTAGGATAGTATGGTTAACTTAGAAATTTATTTCCTATCCATTTTAACACATTTAATCATCGAGATATTTAATTATGTCCTAGATGTATTTAATTTAATTTAATTATTCCAGTTCCTAGGGGTAGATTTTGACACGTGTCGAAATCACTCCACTTCACTTCAGAATCTTAGGGTTAGACCTAGTTGAAAACTAACCCTATTGGCAAGGCTCCTCATGTCACATAACCCCCTTAGTAGACTATCATTTTGCAGGGGATGTGAAAGGAATTTGCACTTCCTTGACTTTGACTGAGGTCTTCACCTTCGTGCGATCGTCTCTAAGCGTGCATGTTGTGCGCGAGGGGGTTTTTAGAGTCAGGTGGGAAAAGTTTTTGATGTTTCGTGTCATGAACACATAACAAATGTGGACATGAAATGTGTGTTGTGTGTTGTGACCACATGGGAAATGTGGGCATGACACATTTCAACTGGTTTATCAATTTACTAAACTAGTAATTCTCCTACAGAAACAAGGCATAGATCCTAGCTGGGGGTCTACATCTAACAATTTGAGTAGTATTTTCTGCTATCTCCTCCATTCTAACTACTAGCCTTCTCATCTCAATATCTTTCCTTTCTAATACCTGAGTGTTTTCTACAATCATGGTTTCTTTTTCATTCTTCTACTCTTCTTCTTGTTTAGAAAAATCTTGAGTAACATTCCATAGCTGATATCCTAAGGACACAACTGTATGGTCCAAGTTGGGGTTTTGACAACAGGCAGTCTTTTCTCTTTAGCCACTAATTCCTTATTTCCTACAACAACTATGGATAGCTCTGTAAGGATATCTAGTTTTGACCCCTAATCATAAGTGTTAACTTTTTCTTCCAACTCTTGTATCTTTTCTTCTCTCTCCTTGTCCCTCTGTTCATAAGTTTTGACCAATTCTTCCAGCTGTTTTATTCTCTCAAAGGCTTCCTACAATTCTCTTCTAACATTCCTTTCTTCAATCAATAATTCCTCATCCCTTAAAGGTTGTTCATCACCACCCCCTATGGACTCATAACCCTCATTGTCAGGGTTATCTAGGGTTTTCTTTCTAGTTTTCTTCGCAACAAAAATATCCTCTAATTCTGATTTAGAGGTTGAAGATACATACCATTTCCTTTTGATGAGGACTTATACATTCTCAGTCACATTGGCCTCTTGTTCATGGTCAGTTTCTACTACCACAACATCCTCTTTCTCTTCTCTAGGCTTCTCAACAGCACCCCTTATAACACATTTCTTCTTTAGGTGGTGTGAACGCCTTAATGGTGTGGGTTTCTCTTTTGGCCTTTTTGTAGGCTCAGAAGAAGAACCACCCTTCTTCTTCCTGGTTCTTGGTGTTTTGGTGCTGGGTGCTTTACTAGAGGATGGGGTTTGATTTACCTCTTCCACTACAGGTTGGTTAGATGCTACATGTGGTGAAATTGGCGCATCTTGCTCCCCTGTTTCTTCCATGCTATAGGTAGGTGAAGAAACAAGTGTAACAGGGGTTTCCTTCAAAGATGCAACAGGTGACTCTACATTCCCTGGTACTATTGGCTCATTAAGAATGTCATTAATGTTTCTGTATTTCAAAACTCTTTTCTAGGGCACTTGTGGATACTGAACCCTAAGGCTTCTCTTTACTAACAGAGTGACCAAACAATCATGTGACAATGCCGAATTATTTGACTTGCGCTGGTATTCATATCCCATTCTTTTTAACAAATTATACAAAAAATTGGGCACATTGAGTACTCTATTATGGCGAAGATGACTCAACAATTTAAAATGCACAATATATAACATGGACTACCTACCATCACAACTAAGGTACTTAATAATATGAACAACACAAGAGGCCAATAACTGTGGAAGTGAGACTTTTAGTACCTTGTGATGTTGATTCTAGATGCTCCCCCGCCTCACTGAATTCATCTCTTGCAATTATTGCATCTGCCTTGATAGGGAATTCTTCTCCATTCCTAGGTAAACTAGATACCTCAGTAATTGTAGCTTCTGAAGCATCCACTGTCAAACCCTTGATAGTGGCTTCATCATGGTAGAGTGAGGCTACAAATTACCTTGTCATACCTTCATTGTATTCTGTGAGCTTCAGAAAATAGTCAATCCATCATGCTTGTGTAAAGATTGGCAAGGTTAACTAGTCTCCCAATATTACATCATGCACTATAGGTTCCCGTCTAATAAGGTCTCCTCCCATGTTGCCAAATTAAACTTCAAATTCAAATTCTTCATAACCCTTCTACTAACCCTCTATTATATCTACTTGCACTTTCAATTTCAATAACCCTCTGTACATTCCTTTTCTATATTATACCTATATGCATCAACTCAAACTAGCCTGAATTGACTCAGGATTGAAGGAAATTAACAGACAAAAGGTCAAAGATGTAAGAAGGCAAAGGAAGAAAAGGTTGTATTGTTTGTGTTTTGTAACTGATGGTGGTGAATAATCATTTTTTTGAGCATAATACACTATCCCTCCATCCAACTAAAATCTTGAAGTGACATCAGTTCAAGGGATTGTATGGGCAAAAAGAAGGACTATAGTATATGGATGTAAGATTAACAATGAGAATTTTACATTATTAAATGCAAACACATATAGAAGCATTGAAATATCTACATTAAATAATGGAAAGTTAATATTTGTACCTGTTGCAATGAAGTGAACTAGACTTTGCACGAGCGGAGCGTTGGAAAATGTGTTTGCAGCATAGGTTGGATTGGATGGGATTCATTATTATGAGGAATGGTGGAAATGACATACTGGCACATGTGAACTAGTTGATGAAGCTTGCATGCAGTGAGATGATGAATGGTGGCTGCATGTGCTTGAAAAGTGGAGTGAATGACGTGAAATTTGAATGAGCTGATGGATAGTTGTTGCATGTTCCTTTATCAATGGGTCCCAATGTGTATTGTGGCAATGTGGATTGTGTTTCCTTCTACAGGTCCCAACGACTTATTGAAATGGTCTTCATGAAGATTGTGGCATCAGTGTTGTGTGTGCATGTGAAGAAAGGAAAGAAATTATACCTGAGTGACCTCAGGAAGTGAGCTGTGTAGCTCATCTACTGAGTCACTTTGGCAACCAACAGGGTTTGCTTCCATGTGACTGCTTGGTGATAATATAGCAGTATCTGAGTCAGGCATAGGAACAAAGCATTGCTTTAGAAAATAATCTCATGTTACTAGCCTAGTATAGAGCTTTAATATGTGGCCATTAAGCAATAGTGAAAACCTGACTTCATCTATGGTTTGCAGTTTTATAGCTCCATTGGAAAAGACATGGTGTATTTCATAAGGTCCTAACCACCTTGACTGTAGTTTGCCCTTGTGATCCTTGTATTTGGAATCATATAACAAATCCCAGTCACCCACATGGAATTCTTTATTCTTGATGAACTGACCATACTATTTAGCTCTTTATTTTTGAACTATCTCTGTGTGGTGCATAACTGCCATTCTGGTCTCATCTAACCCATTGAGAATATGGAGTCTTTCGTGTTGTTATGTTGTTAGATCCATGTCAAGTTTGAGTGCAGTTCTTAGCATCTTATATTCAAATTCTGTTGGCAAAACTGTTGTTTTACCATACACTAATTCATAAGGTGTGAAACCAGTTGTTGTTTTCCATGTGGTTTTGTATGCCCATATTGCCTCTGGTAATCTAGCTGCCTAGTCCTTTCTATGAATGTTCACTATTTTGGTCAGAATATTCTCAATTTCACTATTTGTAACTTCCACCTACCCATTGGCTTGGGGGTGATAAGGTGTTGGTTTTCTATGCCTGATTTCATATTCTTTAACCAATGTGAAAATGATTTCAGAAGTAAACTGCGGACCTTGATCAGTGACAATTTCTCTTGGTGCTCCATACCTAGTGAAGATCTCTTCATACAAGAATTTGGCTACATTCCCATCTTTGGAAAATTGGAAGGCCTTGACTTCCACCCATTTTGTCAAATAATCAGTGCAAACTAAAATGTACTCTTTATTATTGGAAGCTGGTGAGATTAGCCCAATGAAATCTAGCCCCCATTTGTCAAATGGTGCTAGTGCCATCTGTGGTTGCAAAGGCATCTCATTTGACTTTGTTGGTCTGCCCATTCTCTGACATCTATCACAACTCCTTGTATACTTAATTGCATCCTTATGAAGAGTTGGCCAATAATAGCTTGTTGTTAAGATCTTGAATGTTGTCCTTTTGGCTGTAAAGTGACCCCCATAGGGCTCATCACGACAAGCTTTTAGGATGTCAAAGACCTCATATTCTCTTATACATCTCATCATAATATGATCTGGACTAGTGTAGAATAAATAACCAGCAATCCAAGACTATGGAAAGCTTTTATACACTAACTGTCTCCTTTCTCTAGGAGAGAAATGTGATGGTATCTGCCCTATTACCAAGTAGTAAGAAATATTGGCAAACTATGTTGTGTGTATATTGAGAGAAAACAAATGCTCATCTAGAAAAGAGTCATCCACAACACCTTCTTCTATTTGTGTAGGCAATCTAGATAGAAAATCTACCACCACATTAGCTTTCCCTGGCTTATCCACTATTGTTATATCAAACTCCTATAGTAAGAGCAACCATCTGACTAGTCTACCTCCAACCACAAGTTTGTTCATCAAGTACCTGATTGCAGTATGATATGTATGGATAAATACTTGGTAACCAATGATATAATGCCTAAACTTGTTGATAGCATAGACAACATCCAACATCTCTTTCTCTGTGATAGTATAATTGAGTTATGCCCCTTGTAAGGTTTTGCTGATATAATAGATAGCATACTCCTTATTACCTTCTTTCTATCCCAATACAACTCCTATAGAAAAATTAGAAGCATCAGTGTGTATGTGGAAAGGCAATGTCCAATTTGGTCCTCTTAAGACAGGTGCTTTTATCAAACCTGTCTTAAGTGTGTCAAAAGAGTGTTGACATTTTGTGGTGCAGTCAAATTCCATATCTTTTGTAAGTAGAGTAAACAAAGGTGCTGCAAGTTTGTTGAAGTTCTGAATGAACCTCCTATAATAGCCTACATGGCCGAGAAAGCTTTTGACATCTTTTGGTTTTTGTGGTACAAGAAGTGTAGATATTATCTCAATTTTATTGGGATCCACCTAAATTCCATCACTTGATATAAAGTGTCCTAGAACAACCCCTTGAGTCATCATCATAAAGCATTTTTCATGAATCGATGATAGATTATGTTCTTGACATCTTTTTAGGACCTTCTCTAGATTATTGATGTTGTTTCAAATGTTTCTCCATAGGTGGTGAAATCATCCATGTAGATCTCCATAGAATCATGAGCATAGTCTGAAAAGATACTTAGCACTACCCTCTGGAAAGTGGTTGGGGCATTGCATAACCCAAAAGGAAGGATAGAGCAAGCATATGTACCCCAAGGGCATGTAAATGTGGTCTTATCCTGCTCCTCTAGAGCTATTTTTATCTGCTTATAGCCACTAAATCCATCTAAGGAGTACTTTTTTCCTTCTAGAGAATCAAGCACTTGGTCAATGAAAGGTAGTGGAAAATGATATTTTCTAGTGGTTGTGTTAAGTTCCCTATAGTCCACACATACCCTCCACTTGCCTCCTTTCTTAGGGACAATAACTAAAGGTGACACCCATTCACTATCAGAAATAGGGTAAATGAAAACTACATCAAGGATTTTTTATAGCTTAGTTTTAAGTATGTCTTGTAAGGCAGGGTTCATTCTCCTTTGTGGCTATCTAATTGGCTTGAAACCATCATTTATGTAGATCCTATGCATGCACAAGTCTAGATCAATTCCTTTCATGTCAATGTAATCCCATGCAGAAGCTGGTGCAGGTGCCTGTAGCACAGTGTTCAGGGAAGTCTAATGTTATTCAATTAGAGCATTGTTGATATTCAGCATTTTGCTTGGCATGATTTCCAATGTTTTAGAGGTTGGTTACATAGATGAAAGGTCACATCCACTAATGCTGGGAACACATTCCTGAGGTAGTAAAGAGTGGAAAAGTTGGGATAATTCCTCTGAGGAATGTGCAGGTATGATATTATGCAATGGATCTTGCAGACATGACACACAGTCTTGTTGCTGCAGGTCCCTACCGCAATGGTTCTATATAATGTGGTTAATTAAGTCATCCTCTTCTTGGGTTTCTAACAAGGGACTGTGTTCAATGGTCATGAGAGTTTACATGGAATAGTGGTCTTCTTCTTCTAAGGTAGGCAATATGATTTGCTCTAGAATGTCATGAGGTTGAGTTGGTGGATAGAGGACCAATTTCTTGGTTATAGTTCCATTTGAGATTATCATGTTTCCAGATTGATAACCTATGAATGCATCACTTGTTGCTAATCATGGTCTACCTAAGATAAGTGGATAACCTGCAAGGTTGACTTTTGGTTGCAAGACTATGAAATCTATAGTATACTCCCATGAGTCTAATGCTATTACTATGTCTTCAATGATCCCCTCAGGTTTTACTATTGACCTATCTGCCAACTATAAAATAGTTGGTGTAGGCCTGAGATTAGGTAGCTGAAGTAGTTGCATTATTTCTTTAAACATGATATTGATGGCTGCCCCTAAGTCAAGCAAGGTATTTTTTATGAGAGTTCCATTAATCTTAACATCCACTATTGGATTGCCAAGGTTTGTGTATTTAGGGATAGTTATGTTCCCTAGCATGATATCAACAAGGTTCCCTAGGACATGGACTATCTGAGGGTCCTTCCTCTTTCTTCCTAGCTTTTTAAGAAAAGGGTCTCTCACTGTCTTGGTATAGATTGGAATGTCCTTGATAGATTCAATAAGGGGTATCTTGATACTGACATTCTTAAGTTGACCTAATAGGTTTGTCTCTATTTGGGTTTGATGTTTTAGAATGGCTAGACATTCAGGGAAAGGAGGCTCTAGATTTGAGATAGTCTAATTTACCTGATTTGATTCAAGCTCCAGAGGTGAATTGTCTAATGCCTCAGCTATGGGTTGTTCATCCACCACCTCAGTGATTTGGGGAGACGAAGGCCTAGCTAACATTTTCCCTAACCTGAGGTGGACATCACTCACCTCTACCCCATAAGTGGGGTATTGAATCTAGCCTCGTTAGTGTATGCCTGTTGAACAAGCTTGTTATTGGGGTTAGGTGTAGGTTGGGCAAGTAGTTGTGGTGCTCTTGGTGGCTGAGTTGTAGGACTAGATGGATTTGGCATAATAGCTTGCTATTGTGGCTAAGAAGGCAGCTAGGGTTGTGAGTAATTCATATTTTAGTTTTGCCATTGTTGTCTCTTTTGCCATTGTGGTTGCCATTGGTTTTGTTGTATTGGCCATTGAGGGTTGTAATTAGGTCCTTGGAAATTTTGTTGGGGCCATACATTTGGTTGCTGTTGATTCCAATTTTGCTAAGGGTTTTTCCATTGTTGAGGGTTTTGCCATTGGTTTTGGGCATTTGACCAAGGCTGAGGGTTCCAACCAGAGAAATCATGATTACCTATTGGAAATGATGCATTGAAAGTTAGAGGATCTTATGGCATACCTTGTCTTTGTTGCCATGGTTTCCTTTGGGCAACATAAAACTGCTGGCCATCTTCACCTTCAAATGGTTGAAAGTGTGGTTTCTTTGACTTATCTTCTGTAATATTGGCCACCCTTCTGCACTTGCAATTGTCTTTTCTTTGTCTACAATTGGGATAGTATTCAGTGAGTATTGCATCAACCTCCTCCCGCTTCTTCTTCAAGTGTAGAGTATCTAATTGAGTATCTAGGTGAATGATAATATATTCTTTCATGTTGGTCAATAGGTTGCTCAATTCCACCCTTGAAACTAAATTAGATGTCTTGCCAATGGTAGATGTTCTTTCTCCCCTTGTCCTCTTGGTGAAAGTTCTTGAGTAGTTTCTGCAAACTCTGCAGATATCCTCAAAGGGTACTTGAGACACATCTCCTACCCCAATAAGATTAAGGGCATCCATGTAGTCATCATTGACTCCTCTAAAAAATACAAGCTTCAAAGATTCATCTGAGAGTTTATTCTGTTGGTTTTTCTTTAGGCAAAATTGGAACCTTTCTACATAATCCTCCAATGGTTCATCATCTTTTTGAGTCATCCTGAAGATGTCATCTCTTCTCCTATCAATTCCTCTATAATAATCTTGGTATTTCTCCAAGATTTTTGTTTTCATTGTGTCCCAGTTTGGAATAGCATCATTTCCTAGTCCCATAAACCATCTCAAAGTAGCAAGGAATAGCTCAAGCCTATGAGCATTAGTTGTGTAGTCATAGCTTCTACACAGGACATCAAACTCGAACAAGAATGTATCTGGATCTTCAATCACCAAACCATAGAAGACTGGTAATGTTGAAGGAGGTATATTCTTTAGAGTAGCAGCCCTCTCTTGTTTGGTAATTGGAAACTCAAAAGTCACATGTTCAGGTGGATCATCCACTGCATCAGTCATGGTTAGGAAGGTTCTTTTTGTACATTATCAGTAGATGTTGATGGGAGGGAAGATTCTTCTTCAGTAATACCCTCTCTTTGATCATTGTAGTCACCAATATTTGTCGTAGCTTGTTGGGTTGATGGAAGAAACCTTCCCAGAGCGTCTCTCTGCCTCTGCATACAATAGGTATGAATTTGTGTAGCAACGGCTCCTGCACTCTGTTTATGTAGCCCTTTCTTGGTTGGTAATTGGAAACTCAAAAGTCACATATTCAGGTGGATCATCCACTGCATCAGCCATGGTTAGGAAGGTTCTTTCTGTACATTATCAGTAGATATTGATGGGAGGGAAGATTCTTCTTCAGTAATACCCTCGCTCTAATCATTGTAGTCACCAATATCTATTGTAGCTTGTTGGGTTGATGGAAGAAACCTTCCCAAAGTATCTCTCTGCCTCCGCATACAATGGGTATGAATTTGTGTAGCAACAACTCCTACACAATGTTAGGTATTTGGTGAGGTGAAACCTAAGTGTCCTATCTTTTGAAAGCAAAATGCTTAAACTAGGAAAGCTTGGAAATAAAAGGAACTAGTCTATGAAAATAGTGCCATCCCTAGCAGTAGTGCCAAAAATGTAGTGTTTTTACTATGTCTAGTAAACTTGGTGGTAATCACACAATTCAAAGGAATAACCTACTGAACAGTCCACTATAACCCTTGGAAAGACCATTGAATTATTGACCAGGGCTAGTAAGCTTGTCAGGGCACTGGCACTATATGTGCTTTCAAAGATCAAACTATCTAACTCATCTAGTACAGTGTCATAAATCAAACTACTCAATGACAAAAGAAAGTAATGCTACTACCATTGCTATGGGTACTTTCAATGTAAGATTGTAACAATGACTATTAAGAAATGAACTCTAAGAATTAGCTTGGTATTGATAACTTATCCTCCCCTCTAAAGTATCACAAGTCAAATGAACTAAAACAACTTAAGAATCTAATTGATCTTGCATTCATGAAATAACTTCTACAACAATAATAACATGCAAGAAATAAAGTGAAGGATAGTTATCTTGAGTGGCCCTTTCTCAAGTGACTACCTCACTATTTTTAAGTCAAATCTAGTTCTCTTGATTAACACAATCATATTGATTCTAACTCAGAACTAGATTAACACAATCATATTGATTCTAACTCATTCATTACACAGTCTTCTCAAATCACATAAAATCTTGCTGAACTGTATTATTCATAAACTCATAATCAAAATAACAACATTGTCTGCATAAATTTGGAAAAGATTCAAATAGCTATATTTATGATAGAATAAGGCATTTCAAACTTGAAACTTAAATAACAACTTAACTACCTCGACCACTGAGCCATACATATAGGCATGGCGGAGTTTATTGAAATAGGTCTCTTAACCGAAATCATAAAACACCACTTCGTACAAACTAAAGTGTGATGAATGCTAACAAAAATAACTGAAAAAGAAGGAAAGAAGAGTCCTAATTAAATTGGAACTCCTTGCTAAAACAGGGGAACGTAGACTAGTTGAATCAGTTAAGTTGGTCTTCTAGTTGCAACAAAATCCTTCAAACTTTCAATCATCTTTATTGATTACCATCATGATGCGTGATTATCTCCATCAAGTGTCTTCATGCCATGGTCACTGCACTTAGTTGAGTTTCAAACCTTCCCTGTTCTGCTGCCTAGAAATGTTGTGGCTACAAAATGCACCTTTCAGTTGCTACAGGTTATAGTCCTTCTTTAGTTGTAGGAGTTAGTTCACAAACATGTACAAAATACTAACAACCATAATCAACACAAACATTCTCTAGAATCCATATATTCCCATACATAACAAACAATTTTCATCATATTATAATCATATTTCCATATACTTAATAACCAGGTTCAAGTCTGCATAATGATTGAATAAGGGATAACATAATATAATAATATGTTTAAGATAATGTCTGAGAATGTATTTCAACTTGCATAAAACCATAAGAAAATAGGCTAATAACTAGGCTCATCAGAATCCCCAAAAACTAGGGTCCCCCTCATCATGTCCCATCCCAAGCACAGGGATGTGACTCCTCATCTTTCAAGGGGAGGTTTCCAACCACCTCAGCTACCTAGAAGTCCAAGGGAGCCACAGATAGCTGACTTTGACTGTGCCAAAATTCTATCTAGAAAGGAAGCAACAACAGTCGTATGCTTAAACTTGAAAAAGAACTAATTATTCTTGTCAACTTAACTTCTCCCCTCCATTTCTAGTTGTTCCATCCTGGTGGGCAGCATGCCTTCAATTGCAGCTATTCCTCTATTAAAACTCATCATGCTAAGAGAGGGGAAGGGAAAAAAATAATGCCTTCCTTCACCCAATGCCAATCTGGAAACTCATCATAACAAGAAACTACGGAAGTTGACAAATAGGGAACCCAATCCCAATCTAGGATGAAAACAAGGGGAAACTAGGGTAAGATAGGAGTTCAATGCCTTCCATTTTGCTTCCTGAATCTTCCCAGAACCACCTATTCCTTAGGAAATCATCTCTAACTCTTTAATTTTGTAAGGACATAACATCAACCACAAGAAAAGAGAAGAAAATTCTAAAGAATAGGGTGGTAGAAAAGGCATACTGAAAAGATGAATAGCCAAATTATCCACACAAAAGGAATGATACAAATAGTACCAAAAAGGGCACCTATTTATAGTAAAATTACAGAGGCTTCCACACTTTAGATAGTCACACTACCAATTTAGTTATCAATTCAGTTCAATCAGTACCACGACATGTTGGTCTTAAATGGAAATCCATTAAAATCCTACCAATGCTACCAGAAGAGGAAAAGGCGGTGGCATTTTGTCAAAGATGTTGAATTCCCACAAACTAGAGCACCTACATATGTTAATTTCCATAATAGGGACACCATATCAGGTTCCTCGATTACAAAATTTTATCCATTTTAAACAACACCTCTCCACAAATCTTGTCACGTCACCAAGATGAAAATCCCATCAAGCCTGCATACAAATCTCAAAGGGCTGATCCTGTATCCTGCCAATCTCCATCTGAGTTTATCCCCTTGTACAATGGTGGTGAGGAAATCTTAGCACATGCTTGAATCAAACCATATTGGACTATTTTATCATTTGTTATGCGCCACCACTCAGTTTCTCATTTTAAAAGTGGGCCATTGATGAGAATGCTTTAAAACAAGATCAATGATTGTTGTAAGTCCATCACTCATCATTTTTTTATCTCAAGGTCTTCAATACAAAATGCGGTGTGAAGAGACCCTGCGATGAGCTAGGAAATTGCCATGTATCCCTCCCACACTTTAAAAACCTTGCCGCCAACTCCACTTGGTGGCCATCACACATTATCTTTCACCTTAGCTCTGGAGAACACAAAACACGATGCAAAGACTTGTTGCGATGAGATGTTACTATCGATTCCTGGCACAAAATATCCTTGCTTTATACATTTTATGCTCATCATGCATCGCTTTCTTCCTTACTATTCCCTCACTGAATTTGCAATGCACTATAGCTGTACGATGGATCAAAGATGGTGACACGTGGAGGAGATCTAAATACCTAGCGCATATCGCTCTTTCCTCTATCCTTCACAAACTCAAACAACAATCCAAAGGCCTCACGTGATGCAAATGAGAAATGGACACATGTACTGGAGGCTTCCATCACATATAGGCTTGGGACGCTGAGCACACAAATGTGATACAAAGGATGGGTGCGATGAAGGAACTTAAGAAGATAATTAAGCACATGTGCCAAAAGTTGTTTTAAAAAAGGGACTCTCTAGGTAATATGAACAAGGGGGGCTTGATTAAATCAAATTCATAGCTCGAACATGGGATAAAAGCCAAACATTTTAGTGAGTAGACTATTTGATAGAAATTTTTATGATGCAGGTTTAAACGATGTTACTAGGGGAAAAGGGCCGGTCAAGACACAGACAAATGGACATAAGTTGTAACTAGACTGACAGGGAACTGACTCAACCAGTCAATGCAGGATTAGAACAAGATCATCTTAGTGACCAAAAGTAAGGTTTCTTGCAATTTCAGCAAACTAAGATAAACCCTAGACTATGTACTGATAAACCCTAACCCACATAGACCAAACAGAAGCCCAGGAGTGGAGAAATAGGTGAAAAACCACAAGATTTTACACAAGTCCTATCAAAATGATTGTCATCGTGTGAATGGAAAGATTGGAATGACAAACAGTACTCAAATTAAAAGAAGAAACCATGTTTTCATTACTTGGACGTGGGCGACAACCATGATTGAGGGTGGAATCAAAGGAGGAACGAGTATGCAAGGAGGAGGCCGACAACCATGATATGCAGTCGAACCTGAAACAATTAATTAATTGGAAAACATTATGTTTGGAGAGTCGGCGTTATGTAGAAAATGAAACCCTAATTATTAAATAGTATAGTCATGTGTAAAGCAAAATAATCCCATTTCACGAGTTGTATCAGATAAAACAAGCAAGAATATGACTATAAAATGATTGTCGTCGTATGAATGGAAAGATTGGATTGAACAACAGTACTCAAATCAAAAGGAAAAATGACGTTTTCGTTACTTGGAAATGGGTGACTGCCATGATTGAGGGAGACATCAAATGGGTAATGAGCATGGGCAACCGCCATGATTAGCAACGGAGAAATGTTTGCAACCCTAAGCCGCACCATGGTGAATGTTCTCAAAATGATTTAGGTTTGGGATGTTTAGTGATATGTAGTCAAACTCGAAACAAAAATAAAATGGAACACGTTATGTTTGCCATCCGTGCCACCGCATTCATCTTAATGTGTTAATATGAAATATTAACATGTCATTGTGAAATAAGGCCCCATCGTGATGATTTAAGGTGGCGCAAAAATGATTAATTATTTTAGGGTACCTAAGTATATTTAGGTGCTAGTATAAATGTTTATTAGAGGAATAGTGAAAATCTTTTGGTGGTCATAGCGAGCGGCTATTGGGCCGTCCATGCACGTGTATAGGGTGACACCCTGAAAACACCATTTTTGGACCCCTATGCACATAGCACGTCATCCAGGGATATGTATAAGTACCCACAAGCTAAAATAATAGATTTAAGCTCTTCAGTCGCATATGGGGAAACCCAAAAAAAATAATCAAATTCTGATATATTTAGTTACGAGCTTGACGTGTGCGAAGTTAGGGTGGGCGGCTACTGGCCCCTTTTCCCTAGTGAATGACATCATTACTTGTTTTTTTAACATATTCCCCAGTCAAAGTAGGGAAGACAAACAAACACAATATATAGATTTAATGGATGTTGCTTTTACACCCTAGGAAATAAATATATATACGTAATTTAATGAAAATGAATAGAAAACAAATATCATTTATTATTAGTTCTTTCCGAAGGCAGGAATACTAATGCATCTGTTAGGTTCTATTAATTTGCACCCCATCAACCAATGAGAGAGCATAATTAAAATAGTTTGACTAAATTCTCTAATGTATATTATTTTCCTAACTTCTTGCAAAATAAAAAAGTCATTTTATTTATCATTCTATTGGATAATAGTTGTGAATAGTCTTATTGTTTGATGTAAGCTTTTTTGGAGTGTCAATGTAATGGAGCAAAAAAGTTTTCCATTGATTGCTGAAGCAATAGTATAACTTTTTTGTCCACTCTTGCTAATAATGTTGTCTAGTATTTTATTATTTGACAGTTAGTGAAGTGTCAATGTAATGGAGCAAAAAAAATCTTCCATTAATAGTTGTAGCAATAGTAGTGCTTTGTCTCTTCTCCCTAACATTATGATGAGAATTTGCTAATAATGTTGACCACTATTTTATGTAAGGTTTACTCTATTTTCCTACACACTTAAAACAAAATATTAAAAAAAATTCATGTAATATAGTAAACTCAAACAAATTACAAAATTTTCAATGGTATCTATCTCGATTAGTGCAAGCCCAATTTCAAAACTTACTTAAAACACTTGATTTACCCACACAACCACATTTATAATCAATTTTTTTTACAATTTTTACTACACAATGAATCCAACTACCAATTCAAATAATAACTCCTTCATAAAACCAAATTAAAATTTTAGTTGGATGGAGATCCTCTTCTATTATTATCTTATTTTCAATAAAAATGTCGCATATGAAAATTTATGTAAACTACTTTTAAATTTTAAAAAATTAAATAAACACAATCATAGTCCACATGCATCTTCACTTCCAACCATAATTTTATTGTTATTGTTGGCATCATTTGATCTCAATTGCGGAACCATTCAAAGTCCGTGGAACAATAATAAACATCAAATTAGTTTGAATGCTTATTAAGACCGACGAGAAGTAATCAGAATATTCTGTATCATGTCGTCGACGTCACACACAGACGAACCTTTCTCGGTTCCATCTCTACTGTCCCTTACTGCTTTTCTGGCAGCATCTCTCATGGCCACAGCTCTCTCTCTCATTGCACGCCCTTTCTCTTCCGACATCAACATCTTCACTGTTCTCTCCACCTTCTCCTTCGTCAATTCTCCCTCACTTCCTCTGCACATCTCCACACACACGCCGACCTCCTCTTCTAGAAGCTTTGAATTGAAATGCTGCTCTCCTGCGATGGGCCATCCAATCATGGGAACCCCCTGGCTCAGACCCTCCATAGTCGAATTCCATCCGCAGTGGCTCAGAAAACCTCCGGTGGAAGGATGGGACAGAATCAGACGCTGAGGCGCCCATTTTTTAATAACCAATCCCTGATTTTTGGCCTTCACCCGCTCTTCAAACCCTTCCGGAAGAAATTCTGGGGAGAACTCCGCAGTCGACGGTACGCCAAGCGGCGGCCTCACCACCCATATGAAGGGTTGCCCGCTTGATTCCAAACCCAGTGCCAATTCTTTCATATTCGACGCAGAGATCGTGTTCTGCGAACCGAAGGAAACGTAGAGCACACTGGAAAGATTCTGAGAATCGAGCCAACGCAAGCAGGAAATTGCATCGCTATCTGCTTCTTTATCTTGCAATGACTGATCACAGACAGCATGAGACTCAGTGGAAGAAAGGAATTCTGGAGGAAGGAGAGGGCCAACCGCCCAGACGGATCTGCCGGTGGATTTTCTGAGGTGTTCCAAATAGCGGTGCTCAAGCTGTTCGAAGGAGTTGCATACAAATCCCCAGCTACGCATATTGCGGGATATTTGCCGAGATTGAAACAAGCTCCAGGCATCAGTTCCTGTTGCCATTTTTATGTTGGTGGGAAGTTGAGATCGATGCAGCGAAACGTGAGGCAGATCTGGGAGTGTAAACTCTTCTGAGTCGGTCTTGGTATGGGGCAAATGATTCCACATAGAGTAATAAAGCAACGTGCCATAAACGCCGCAGGTGAGGAAGAGGATTCTGGGTATTCCAAACATGTCGGCGACGTCGAGGGTCCAGCCGAGGAACATGTCGCTGATGATGCAGAGCGGAGTGCAGCCATCTTGTGCAGAGATCCTGCAGATGAGATTCTGGAAATGGGGCTGCAAATGCTCTGCGGCTTCCATGAGAGTAAGGACTTGTGAATAAGGCAGCGAGTCGGTGTTCTCTGAACGCGGCGGCAAGCCATGATCTGCACTGGAGAAAGGCAGCTCCGCTAAGCGTATGTCAAGAACGGAGTCCGTTTGGCGGGCACGTTGAATAGTGGGTTTTAAGGCCTGAATGTTGAGAGGAGTGCTAACGATGGTGATGGTGAATCCGTTTCGAGTGGCAAGGAGTTTGGAGAGCTGGAGGAAGGGAATGATGTGGCCCTGCGCCATGAACGGAAACATCACCACATGACGCTTCTGCATCTGCTCGCCGGATGGATTTTTGCAATCAGAAGACACCATTGTAGGTAGGATTGCACTACCTAAGCAGCTGAAAAGGGCCCTGCTTTGCAAATCCGAATTCCAGCTTTAATAACAAATGAAATTGTTTTCACGGACACAAAAATCCAACAACACATTGTCCAAAACAGAGCCGTGTACGAAGCGTTGTCACATGGGAGATAAGGTGGTCCTCCTTCATTGTAGGATAGATATTTTATCGAATGCATAAATTAAGAGTCACAAACTTTTGGAGTTCCGAGTAGCTAAGACTCTTCTACATCGCATGGAGTTTAATTTATGTACCCAATGACGTACCCAATGACGTTGGCACAAATATTCTTTTACTACTGGTAATATGGCAACAATTGTTGGAGGGCACATAGGATCTGCAGTTTGGTTTGGCGGGATGTGCTTTCAATAGTCCTGTTCATGGTTTGGACTATTCAGTCTTGTGTTTGTTTTGGTTTTAGTTATTTTCTCCTGGGGTCTCTCTTTTGAGGACTGTCTCATTCATGCGTAAAATTGCTTTGATCAATTAAAAAGAGTACAATGTTTGATAGGTAAACCATAAACTAGCAATTGGACCCATACGCCAATAGTTTTATGATTATAAAAAAATTTAGTTAGATTTAGATAAGTTTGGGATAATATGAAGTATGATTTCTTACAACAAATATTAATAATTATATTGGTTTTAGGATGCAAGTACTTTTATTACAAAATAGTAGAAGAATTTTTAAACAAATGGACATCTGCGAGTAGTAGATCATTTTTTCGTTGACAGATGGGCCAAATGATTTCAAACGTATTGTACTGTTTTCCTTGTCGCTGCATCATCGATCCCTACGCTAGGCCGGTCCCTAATGTTCAATTTTTCTCTCTGAATAGTGCTAGGGAGAGGAACCAATATTTGGGGAGGGTTTTATTATTGTGAGTGTATGGGATAAGAAGAAGTTGATACATGTCAAAGTGCAAATGTGCATTTAAACTATTATAAATTCTTTAACTGTTTGTCGTTCGAAAAGCGATTTCCATTGGTCAATCGTTTCAAAGACTGCTTACATGTCTTTTGTGTCAACCATAAATAAAACCCTCTCCCTAACACTATTCAAGGAAAAAAAGTGAAAATTAAAAATAAATGACTACATTGAAACTGTCACTTATATGGTCATCCTTTTGCAAGTACATTCTCTCCAGATAAAAATAATTTGAATAGTTATAAGGCACTTTGAGATTAGAAGAGAGGAACTTCGTGTCCTGCCCCTCTAATGGTGGCAAATGTTAGATTTTAATATACTTTTGTCCACCCTCCAACATATTATTTACAATTCTACTTAAATATCATTTGGTTTAATAATTATATAATCAATAGTAATTTTATACTTCATCCACACCAAAAAGTGGTAAATAATCATCTTACTTTAGTGGTCAAAATTTACCTTTGACTATTAAATGAAATAATATTTAGGAATAGCCATTGAAATCATATATTTCATTAAACCTCTTGTATCCCTCTTTAATCAAGTGATATGTGACACCACAATAACTATAACTACTCTAATTAAAATTTAATTACCATATTACCTAATTTCATTTAGTTATTGTAGGAATTGTTATATTGAAATTTGCATCTCATTCTTGAGGTAAAGAACTTATGGCATATTTAAGAACAAAGGGCCTTCAAGAAAACCTTAATTAGTTGATAGGCTTTTATATGTGAGCATTATAGTGATCGGAAATTTAAAAAAATCACGTCGAAAAATTTTCTAAACTCGTCAGTTGTTCTCACGCTGGGAAAAAATCATGTCAGAAGCAGTCTCATGTTGTTAAATGTCCCCCTTGGGATATTCTAGGATTTCTACTTTTTTTTCCCAAAGGAAAAGGAAAGGGAAAACGGTTGAAAGCAAATAACTCAGGTGAGCATATCAAATTGCAAGCAAAATTGGCTTTCGAGGATTCGATACAAGGCCATGGTGGAATATTTTTTTTAAGATATTTGGATCAGTTCTTTGTTTTTCTAGCACAAAAACTAAAATCTATTTGCTTGCTGCAATATCAATATTAAGGATAGAAAAACTAAAACCCATTACTGGTTTTTTAAATGTTCTGCTATATCATTGAGTTGGGAGGGCATTCTTTTTATTTTTGGGAAATAATAGAACTTTTTCAAGTTGACAATTCATTAACTTTAGAAGACTTGCTTATACCCTTGACCTCAAATTTTAGATTTGTGGCAAGGAAAATTTTCATCAAGAAAGAGAACAGAAATAGACATACATATTTAAAGTCAAAATTAAAGTATTGTAATTTTCTTCACAAACATCAGTAGCGAAAAGAACATCATGGTTCCATTAGTTCACATCACAAGATAACAATCTAATTTCAAATTATAGCTAATTTTGCCTTATAAAAGACTTAAAAATAGTGTGTGTTCACACATAGTCCTGTAACAAGTGTTTAATTGATAACGAATTCGCTGTTATAAAGGACTTGCAAATAGTGAATGCTCACACATGGTCCTCTAACAAGTGTTTAGAAAGTAAAACTTACCAGTTTCTATTGCAAATTCTTGAGCTTAAAAACTTTGTAGTGGAATTTAATTGCTTAAATGAAAGAGCATGATAGCAAAATTGAGCATTTTACTTCTTCTTCTAAGTGTTAGTGTCAAAAAGAGAATAATGGTTTTTAGATGCTTTTCGGGTAGTTTCCACTAACTACCATAACAATTTATTACACCTAAGAATATTGGTGTTTCTTGAAACAAAATCTTGTATGTTTCTAGTGTAGAAGGGAAGAGAGAATTGGAGATTTGCCACACAATCAAACTACCATACCTGAAAAGTATATAAATGGAGATTTTGATGCCTATAGATGAAAGAGAGTATGCCGAGCATTTATAATAGAACTTTTAGATGCACATTTGGGACACCTCATATGATAATGAAATTTAAGTGTTTAAGCTAATACATATCTTTCATTCAACATATAAAGAATCTAGACATGGCCACTATTGTTGGCATTATTATATGATTGGGCAAGAGAAAGTTGGATTGTCAATCTGTCTATTGTAGTTCAATATCTCTTAAACCTATACTTATTATTAAGCATACACAGATACAAGTCTAAGCCACTTTTGATTTAAATTAGATGTTGACCCTTAGGCTATCCAAATTGTAGTCTCAATGGGAAGTAAAGTGACATGGTACATTTGGAGTTCTTTAGTTGCCATCTCCGTAACATAAGACCATAGTTATTGTTCAAGCCTAGTTATTTGCAATGATTGGAACTCTGCAACTCTATAAATTAAATATTCAGTAAATCTCTCGAGCACATGTTAACATGGATGAGTAGCCTTTATAATGGAATTGCCTTGTGAAAATATTTTTGGACTGTCTTGAGGATATGGGAAAATGGATCACCTTACTTGACACACAAATCTTGGAAGGGTTGAATAAATAAATGTCATTACTTATCAAAATGCAAATTTGTAGTCAAAGCATGTATAGATTTATTGTTATATAATTAATTATGTAATATTAAAAAATTAATTCTTAATATTTATAAACTGACTTAAAAAATATATTTAAATGTTACTTTCAATTTCCTATCGGCATATCCTTTGAACCTCCTATGGGTGCAAGTGCTAGTAGAAATATAACCAGTAAACCTTTGGAAAAAAGGATCAAGACACATCTTTGAGTAAATTTCTCTGATTTCCTTAGGAAAACCCTTAGACAAATGTAAGAAAATTAAACATATTTTATAAGACACGCACTTCAAAAAATTTATGAGATCTTGTCAATGCTTGAGAGCCCTTAAACAAATCTTTGAAAGAAATTTAAGGGAGAAACATTTTCAAGAAAGAATTGGAACACGTCCCCTTAAACAAACCTCGAATGTTTTACTTCCAAGAATTAGAAGTCCTGAAGCAAATATTTAAAGATATATTAGAAATTAGCATTCTCTAGAAAGATTCTTCATCACAAATACATAAGGAATTTTATAAATAATTATGGAATTATGAGATGCAGAAGCAAATAGTAAGAAAGTAACTTTCCTAGAAGGATTAAAGCATATCATCAAAAAAACATATTGGAATTTCCATAGTTCAAAGGTTTTAAGCGAATCTTTTAAAAAGACATGGATTTGAGCACATCCTTAGGAAAACCTATTGAGAATTTTAAGAATTATAAGTTCATGAGCAAATGTTCTAAAAAATGCATAGTAAGCATGCGTTGTCCACTTTGAGCTTAAGGATGATGTTGGGGGAGCAGATAAGATTGAATTTATAAATATGAAAAGAAAGAAATGGAGAGTGATTATTGTAGCAATATCTCTGAATCTCACTCCCAATCTAGTGGCATCATCTTCTAGTGATAATAGGCCATGCAACCAAAACTTTAATATTAACACTGTAAAAATTAGCACCAATGGTGTCACTGTGCTTCCCTAGAATCAAAAGGTGAGAAGCCAATTTGCTGTGTATTTATTTGTGTGGAAACCAAACATTAATAGCTAAATAAATGAAAAAAACAACTTGATATTAAATGGAAAACAAAACATTCATGACTACATAAACCATATTAAAAAAAACTCTTTGCATGCCAAACCATAAAAAACTTCTAGAAGAAGCTCCAAATGGATATAACACTCACTCAAACTAGTTTGAAACAAATAGAAACAATGAAATCCAACAAGAAAAGTACATCTATATTCACAAACGAAAAAATCCTAAAAATTGCATATCAACAAAGTTTCTCAGAAATGAAATGCAAAACCCAAAAAATTTACATCATGTGCTTCCTCAAAACGGTCCAGCTTTATAATTAAAGATTTAAATTGTAGATCAACAAAACTTCCCAAAAATGAAATACAAAAACCTTAAATTTTACATCAGACACTTCTCGATAAAAGTCTAGCCATTCGAATCAACAAAAATCTCATAATATTTGGCTGAAATTATATGAAATAACCATAGATTTTAAATCATTTGATTCCCCATTAAAAGCCAGTTATATTCAATGGCCAAAAAAATAGTTTTATTTTGATTTCAACAAATCTTGTGCTTAATTTAAAACCCAATTTTACAAAATTTACAGAACTAAATTCCTCGTCAAAGGTCATTATTAATTCAATGACAAAAAATGCTTACATTTCAGATATCAATAAGTTCTTAAAAATATATTCACAGGAATGAAATGGAAAGACCTTCAAATTTGCATCAGTCGGTGCTTCATTAAAGGGCCTTTTATTCAACAATTAAAAAAACAAAACTTAAATTCCATATCTACAAAATATCACTCAACTAAAGCCAAGGGGAAAGTTGAGTAGAGCTTTGGCTCCTTTCATTTTGAAAGTGGCGTGATCATATGGGACAACAATGACCTCCACCATTCAAAGAGTACCAAGCCAAATACAACTGTTTAATTTTGTAACAACATTTATCACCCTCAGAAACTGCATGCTTGGACAAGTCTCCCAACTTGACCTTCATGTTAAAATATGCCTTAAAAAGTGGAGGAATGCTTCCCTCTCGTTGTGCATGCACAACTACTATCTATTGCCTATGAAACATTGAAAAAATAGAACAGAATTCGTGGGTTAAAATTGTGCTGTAGAAGAGTTCTATTTGTATTGTATTTATGAATAGTCTGGGTGGTGGCAGTGTCGGCAGCTTATAGTGAATAGTTGTAGGAAGATTTCACATGAATCTGTTTGATAGATAAATTAAATAGCCTCATACCTGTCGGTGCAGGGCGACTAAGAAAATCATATTGTATTCTCACTGATCATGTTCAGGGTTTAATATATTTGCCTTTATTTTCCTGACACCATTAATCCACAGACAACAAGCCACCATATGTAATGGACTCGCTGTGTTCCACACACTGCTTTTTGAAAAACAGAAGATAAAATCTGGTGAAAAAAAACAAAAAAAACAAGTAAATAAAAACTGAGTACAATAGGCCAAAGCCTAGGAAGATAATTATTAAACTTCAAAGGCAACAAAAAAAAACTGAGAATGGTCAAACAAATTTAATGGGGTTATTTAATGTTGGTCTGACTATGCTCAGCTGTCTATTCATAAATTTATTTTTTCATTTATTAATTCTTTCAATTTTGTTGTCTTTTGTCATTTATTAGTTTTTTCAAATGAATGGCTGAGATGTATTCTATAGTAGTCCTTTTAATCTGGACCATTTGTCTATGTATTTGAGGTAGTGCTGCTCACTAAGGGAATGCCTATTAGTGTAAAAATAAATAAATTCATTTGAAATGTCACAAAAACATCGCTTTTGAAAAATCCCATTCATAACAAATTGCATATAAAATGTTTATAAAATAATTATATTCCAACCTCCTTTATGAGGGAATGAACATTGGCACATTTAATGTGTTTGTAATGTTGAAATTTGCATAATTCCCATTTAGTTTTGGTTCCATTTTGATCATTATAATGTAATTATATTATATGAATAAATGGCACACAGTTTTGTGTTAATGATCTTTATTTATTTTCCTTTCCTTTCACACACACACACACACACACACACACACACACACACATAGTTTTGAGATTTTTATTTTCTTGTTTAGGTTCAATTCTAAGTCATTTGAGATAAATCTTAGGTACTAAGGATTGGGCCTAAAATTTAGAAGTTTTAATTTGAATTTCAACACTTTTTTTTTTTTTAAATTGTGAGGCAACTTGCTATATATTTATGTGACTTATTACTATGTTTTGATATGTTGGTGTCATCCACCTCCTAGGAGCACCATCTGCATTAAATAACCTTCACAGAAAATGATAAAGGCAACACAAGGCCATTTCACCAAACAAGAGTGAATAATTTGAGATGTGTAATTTACATATGGTACAGCCTTTCAAAGCTGTGAAAAATAGGTAACATGTATGTAACTTCCCGATACGGGAAACACAAATACCCTAATTAATTAAATGTAACTAAACTATAGTCTACCTAAGTAAAACTTAAGTAAATATGCATTTACTCTAACACCCCCCCTTCAGTGAACTTAGGGAGAATTATTATGCAAAATGAATATGCAATATGGGTCCTAGCTACACAACCATTTTAGGTACCCATTTACAATGCAAAAAAGAAATCTCTCACAAATGGAGAAAAGGAGAAAAACCCTGTGGGAAAAAACCCCTCCCCAAAAGAGAGAAAGAAAACAAAAACAATGCATGTATGGAGGACTCAATCACACCCCCCAAGGACTACATACATCATGTATATACAATCAATAGCCCCCCATAAGAGGGAAAGAGAGAGACTATATAGCCCCCCCACAATGTGTAATCACCTGCAAAAATGCTAAGTGCCTGAAGACAAAATATGATCCAATGTCAACAAACAACTTGTCTCCCTTTTGGAAGAAACAAAACCAAGTACAAATGCAGGTATGCTTCTCACTCCAGATAGGAATTGAAAGAAAGAAGCATGAAAATGTATGATGATGTCTCTGAAGTATGCTCATGTGTCTCCATGACCTTGGAAGATGATGCCACGAACCAATCAGGAACATGCCCAATCACAATAGAAGGTGACAAATAAAGTACCACTGGAAACTGATCTTGAACATTCTCCAAAGATAAAGATGGAGTGACAATAGTTGTACCACAACTATCATCAAATAGGAGGGATATACCCTTAAATGTGTCTTCCAAGTCAGAAATATGAGGTTCTATGAACAAGGAACTAATGTTCATCAAAGAAGAATCCCAATCAGGAAGACAATGTGATATTGGTTGTGATGAATCACTAGATGTGCTCAATGAATCACCACCAAAAAATGAATGGTCCTGCTGAACAGAAATGATACGAGCCTCAATCAATGACTCTGCACAATGAATCATTAAAGGTGAGGTACATCAACTGTCCCTAATGGAGAAGAAGGAGCTCCTAAAGAACCCTCGTTATCCTCATTTGAAGATTCAAATTATTCCAAAACTTCAAACTCCTGCATAGTAACATGATCATAGGGTATCCTATCCGAAAAATGAAGAGGCACAAGACAATCTGAAACATGATCATCTGGGAATAGCTGAGTATTAGGATTTCCATGTATTTCCCAAATTTTATTCTAAAGAATATGAGGACACTCAAAATGATCAATAGCATTCAAAGTGGCATCATCAATATGCATTGCATTAACTCCTAAGACACGATCCCTTTTGCAATTCCATGCAAATTTATTGCTATCAGTACTAGGAAGGGGAACTAGATTATACAAATATGGCAACAAATGAAGCCATCTAAGATGTTTTATCATACCATCTCTCCATTATTTATTATAATTTCCCATTTTCAACATAATCACAACAGGATGAACTGAAAACCCCATAATGAACTCTGACAAATCTCCAAAATTACAAAGACATTAACCTGCAACAACAAAATTAGAAACTCCCATATACTACAAATGAAGCCTTCAAATCAGAAAAATTAGGCAGATTTACCTATACCACTGCGAGCTTGGTGAAGTCAGCTTTCTGATGATATGCAGAATGCTAAAAACGGACTCCGAATGCCCAAGATATGTTCTGTGGAAGAAACGTCACCTACGAGGGGGCTCAATGCAACAATGAAGGACCGAATTAAGCCCTTAGTCACCCATGTGACCACTAGCTGCATAAGGGCTAAAAAATTAGAGCCTTCTGGGCCAAGTGACTTTAAATCACAAAGTTATCTCCACCGATAGTGAATCTCCAAACTCAAGCACAAGATACAATCCATGCTACCCACAAAGCTTTTCACACCTTCACAAGACAATTAAAGTGTTAGTGGTTATAAAGTGAAAATAACTCCTCTACGGGAGGAATGTGGGATAAAAGTGTCATACAAAGCCCAAGCAATATGAAGATGGGTCCACCACTAGCAGCAGTTCTCCGATGTGAACCCTAAAATCAAATGTTTATTGGAGACTATGCAAATGCATAAAGTATGTGCTAAAATATATCACTGCAACTTTACAAATATATATCCGCTAGTTAATGAAGAGGAATTGCTACTCACAATTGAAAAAGGCATCTGCAAATCTGCAGGTCATGCACCTTGTGTGCAATATCCACGCTGGAGGAAGGCAAAATGTGAGGCACGGCCTCCTTCTACACACTCTTTCGCATAGATTTAGCATTTCAACTGGGCTCTTTCTCCTTTGGCATCACCGCAGGGTTTTAGAGTTCGGCCTATGGCCTGTGCCAGCTCTTTTCAAGCTGTCCCTCTATGAAAGCATAAAATTGACCACCAGCTTGGCTTCAATGGATTCACCTACCAGCAATGAAAAGAATAATGCCAACGCTGTAAAACTAGCCTCCAATGCTAAAAAAATGCCTCCACACAACAAAAAATTATGACACAAAATAGAGAAATTGATCCCTCCTTCACAAAATTAGGCCTTCTTCAATGCTTTGCCATGCCTAAAACTAGAGAAAATCGGCAGGCAACTTTGAAATTTAAAAAAATTCAAATGCCAAAAAAATAAGGGATCTCAAACACTCGATGAAAACTCTCAACAAAGGATTGCAAAATGGTTGGCTCTGATACCATGTGGGATTCATCCACCTCCCAGGGGCACCATCTGCAGAAAATAACCTTCACAAAAAATGAGAGAGGCAACACAAGGCCATTTCACCAAACAAGAGTGAATAAATTGAGATGTGTAATTTATTTATGGTATAGGCTTTTAAAGCCGTGAAAAATAGGTAACAGGTATGTAACTTCTCGATACAGGAAACACAACTACCTTAATTAATTAAATGCAACTAAACTATAGTCTACCTAAGTAAAACTTAAGTAAATATGCATTTACTCTAACATGATATTTATAGACATTCAATATGCAATTGATTTATATGGTCAAACAAGGAGAAATCACTAGAGACCATATCATTTTTTAAAAGAGATAAAGAATTAGAATTTGCATTATCTACATATAGGCCACCCACATGCTTGTGCATGCTATCATCAAATCTTCACTAATAATCGTAAATCTAGTCAATTTAACCTAGGAGATCTAACAAATTCTGAAACAATGTTCAGAAACACCATAGGCCTTACAAGCTTACCAAACATCAAACATCAGAGAAAATAGGTTTTGAAAGTTTGTAATTTGCTAGTTTAGATTTGAGTGTCACAAATCAAATCTATGTAGATGCTCAATTATATAACACTTGGGAATGACGTTGCAGTGCTTAGAATTAAACCATCAAATTCTAAGGGTAACACAATTCAAAATTTGTCATTATGCTTCCAATACATATAAGAAGTTGTGTTTTTGAGCTATAGTTCAAAAGTTGTGATCAAAATAATGGACAATTATCTATGAACTATCATTTCTATTTATTTCTAGATTTCCCTAATTTTGTTACATGATTTGCCATAGCTCTAAATTAGGTTAATTGATTGTCATATTAATTAAAACCTAATTTTAGTAAAGGCATCCTTTTATTTTCTTTACATTTAGAAGGGATTTGCCTTCTAAATTAGGATTTTTTAGATCTAATTTTTTGAATTCCATATTTTATTTTTAAGGGTAATTACGGTAAGTGCATGGAAATGGGGGACCAAAACGAGGTCAAAAGTGGCCACTTTTTTTTGAAATCAGAAAAAAACTGATCTTACATGAGAAATTGAAGATATCCACACTCGAAATTAGAAGATGTGATAAGAACAAGTTTTGTAGTGATCTGAGTCTAGTTTCAAAACTACTAATTTTTTCTAAAATGGTAGAGATTAAGAGGTTAATTAGGGGGAGCACACAAAGTGCTCCTATTTTTGTCAAAAAAATATAACATAGTGTCTGGTGTGCTCCCCCTAAAATGTCAACTTTTTTAAGTATTAGACAAATCACTTCGATGGAAAATTACCTAACACCATGTAGTTTATGCCTATTTTTTCTATTAATTTTTTTATGAATGTATATATATTTTATGAATTTTCAAAGTGGACACATCCTAAAAAATAAAAATTTGAGCGTGCTCCCCCCTAATATTTTTGAAAACTAATCAAAAATCATTTTTTTTCAATGTGTATAAAATTGAGTCTAGAATCTAAAAATGTAATTTGTTTCAAATTTTGATAAACATGTAAAAAATGACACCCTAAACACTAGACATAGGTTTTCTGAAAAAAAAGAACACATTAGCAAAAGAACTTGAAGATGAAAACCTTAATGTTATCAAATTTTTGAAAAAAATACATGGTTAGAAAGCTAATAAAAAACTTGAAGTCATCCTGGCATTTTTTCGTATTGACATTGAAAAATGTGTAAACCATAGGGGAGCACACACGGTATTTGGTCAATTTTTTTCGTTTGTTAAAAACACATCCTTGTTATCTAAAAGGTACCTCCAACCCCAAAGAAAAATCCAATGCTTAGGGTTGGGATTTCCTAAAACAGGCAAAAATGCGCTCGCGTTATAACGTGAGTGCATTATGGCTCGGTAACTACCAAGCCATAATGCAAGCGTGTTATAATGCACTCATCTTTTAACATAGTTAAGATGGGTATCCTTGAACTTCCTTCACTCTAAGAAGAGACCAGGGGTATATACATAAAATAAACATTTAAGTATAAGTTGGTATTTATACTTTAAGTTATATTTTATGTATATACTAGTAGGATGTTAGAAATGAAGGTGCAAACCACACAATAGAAATCTGATTCAAACTTTATTATCCTCTAAACAATGTAAAATCAATAGAGATTGCAACAAAAATTAAAACCCATTACACAGAAATAGTATGCACTAAGAACTGAACACATAACACAGTATGTAAGGTGGAGAAAACCCTTTTAGCTAAAAAACTCTACCAAGAAAAGAGGCTCCAAGTTGTATTATCTTCAAATATGAGATTACAATACATGCACTTCCTCTCTCCTTCAGTCCTCAATCCAGCGCCGGGATTGTTACTCTCCAATCTAATAAAAATATAGTACAAATATCCTTATAAAAGGGGGTTGCCTTCTAGGGCAAGATAATTGACAAAATATCGATTGTCAGATTTGTGATCTAATGATGAACGGTCCAGGGGAAACCCCCTTGCAACCCCTCATCACAGATAAATGAGCGTCGTGTATTGGATATAAACATACAACTAAAACAAGATCGTTGCTGGTGAAACCTTTCATCCCTTATGGGTGATTTACAAACAATAGTAGGAGTAATTAATTACATAGGATTTATAGGGTTGATGGCACCTTAATCATAACATTCTCCCACTTGGCATCATATATTGTAAATACCCATAGGAAAACCATAAAATAATCAAGCACTAGAAGCAAGGCCCATGGCCTCTCTGCACCAAACAAATTTCTCTGTGCTCACAGGCTTGGTCAAAGCATTTGCAACATTCTCTTGAGTGTCTACCTTCTTGAACTCAATTTGTCCATTTGCAACCATTTCTCAAACAAAGTGATACTGTACATCAACATGCTTAGTCCGAGCATGATACATAGGATTATTGGCCAAACATATAGCACTTTAGATATAACAACCAATCTGAATGATTCTGCAATCAAATCCAATACATGTACACAGTCTCCTCAACCAAACTGCCTCCTTAGAGACATGAGTAGCAGTCATATGCTTTGCTTCTGTGGTGAGAAAAGCAACTGTGGGCTGCCTCTTTCTCATCCAACTCACTACTCCTCCAAATAGAGTAAACACATAGCCACTAGTGGACCTTTGACTATCCAAGTCACCTGCCCAATCTACATCAACAAAACCCTATATGTCCAATGATTTATCAATACTATTAGTACCAAAATAAACCAAACAATAATCAGAAGTACCTGCAAGATACTTAAGCACCCTCTTCGCATAATTCCAATGCTGTCTACTAGGGTTAGACATAAATCTACTCAAAACTCCCAATTTTTGGGCAATATCTAGAATAGTGCAAACCATTGCATACATCAAACTCCCTATAGTACTAGCATATGGCACATTAGACATATCCTCAAAATCATCCTCATTCTTTGAACACATATCTAACGAAATATTAGTACCAATGGGTAAAGGAACTCTAAGTGGGTTACAGTCCTGCATACTGAATCTATGTAAAATGGCATTTACATACTTACTTTGTGACAACCAAATCTTTCTGTTACCTTTGTCTCTCCTGATCGCCATACCCAGAATATACCTGGTAGCTCCAAGATCCTTCATATCAAATGAACCTGAAAGCTAGGCTTTGAGCTCACTGATCATACCCTTAGTATTGCTGAAAGTAACATGTCATCAACATACAATGCAATGATCAGTATAGAATCATTAATATAGTGAATGTACACACAATGATCCTCCTTGCTCTTAACAAAACCCAATTTCAATACAAACAAATTAAACTTTTGACACCACATTCTGGGGGACTGTTTCAAATCATATAGAGACCTCTTCAACCTGCAAACCCAATGTTCTTCTCCTTTTACCTCAAAACCTGTAGGCTGTTGCATATAAATTTCTTCTTCCTCAAGATCTCCATGCAAGAACACAGTCTTAACATCCATTTGCTCAATCTCCCAATCATAAGCTGCAGCAATGGATAAAAAAATCTAATAGAAGTCAATTTAGCAACAGGAGAGAAAATTTCACCAAAATCAACTCCCTCTCTCTGGGAGTAGCCCTTGGCTACTAGTCTAGCCTTGTACTTCTCTAATGAACCGTATGCTCCAAACTTCTTCTTGAAGACCCACTTACAACCTATGGACTTTCTTCATTTGGGCAAATGAACAAGATCCCAAGTGTTACAAGAGTGTAAAGCCATCATCTCCTCTGCATGGATAACTGCCAAGACTCACTATCATCTGCAAGAATAGCTTCCCTGTAGGATCTAGGCTCATCATCAGTACTCAATAAAGAAAATATACAACAGAAATATGGTGGGCTATACATATCAACTAGATTTTCTTATCTTGTGGATCTCCTCAAGGGTGGACTAGGAGTCTCAGCTTGTTCTTTTACATGATCATCTGCACCAACTTCTTCTATAACAATATATTCATCTTCAAATAAGAGCTATTTGAATCTTATTCTTCTTCTTCACCCCCCAATCCATCATTGTGTTCTCCCTGATGTGCATCATGCAGCTCTAAATCAAAATGCACTCTCTTTATCTTTTCTTCTTTTTCTTTTGGCTACTCAAGTTCATAAATAGCTCTAAGTTCCTTGAAAATAACATCTCTAGAATAGATAATCTTACAGATTAGTGGATTCCAAAGCTTATAACCTTTGACATTATCACCATATCCAATGAATGTACCCTTTTCAGCTTTTGGATCCAACTTAGATCACTTTTCCTTAGGCACATGACCAAAAGCCTCACAGCCAAAAACCCTTAAATATGAAACAGAAGGTTTCTTACCTGTCTACACTTCATAAGGTGTCAAATAAAGAGCCTTATAAGGAGATATATTAATCAAGTAGAAAGAAGTACACACAACCTTTGCCCAAAAATATTTATCCAACTGTGCATCACCTAACATACTTTTGGTTCTTTCATTGATTATTTTGTTCATCCTTTCTGCAACAACATTCTGCTGTGGTGTATACGAAGTTGTCTTTTATCTGATAATACCTGCATGCTTACAAAACTCATCAAATTCCTTAGAGAAATATTCCCCTCCATTATCAGATCTTAATATTTTTATCTTCAATCCTGATTGGTTTTCAACTAAGATTTTAAAATCTTTAAACTTAGTGAAAACTTTATATTTGTGTTTCATAAAATAAATCCATGTAAATTTGGATACATCATCAATGAAGGTGACAAAATAATGAGATTTTCTGATAGAATCATTATACATAGGTCCAAACACATCTGTATGAATATTTTCTAACTTCTCTTTTGCTCTATTGCTTACTAAAGGAAATGATTTTATGTTTTGTTTACCAAACACACAATGCTCACATAAATCAAAGTGCTCATCAGAATAGGAGAAACCATCCAACAAATTTTTATTCTTGATAGTTTTAAAAATATTATTACTATTGTGGCCCAATCTACAGTGCCACAACATACATGTATTTTCAGTACTAGCCTCAAATAGATAAGATGCATTACAAACTGAAGTGGCTTCAAGATTAAACAAGTTTCCCAATCTCTTCCCCTTCGCTACCACCAAGTTTCCTCTCACTAATCTGCAACCATGCTTGTCAAATGTTACATGCATTCCCAAATCATTCAACTTTGAAACTGAAATCAGATTTCTAGCTAATCCAGGAACATGCAAAACACTAGGGAGGGTTTAAATCCTCCCATCACTGAAACACAATAATACCTTGCCTTTCCCAACTATTAGATATGTAGAGTTGTCCTGAAGGTATATATCACCTCCATCATACTCTTCGTATGTGGAAAACCATTCCTTATGCGGGGTCATATGAAACGAGTATCCTGAGTCAACCAACCAGTGATCATTAGAAACAACATTACATACAGAAAGTAAAACATCTTCACCTGCATTTGAAGACTTATCTAAATCACTCTCCCACTATTTCTTTGGATTTTTGTACTCCTTCACATGTCCTCTTTTACCACAGTTCCAACACTTAACTCTATTCTTCTTCTTAGGAGTCTTAGATCAGCCCTTGGACTTGTCCTTAGCCCCTTTATGATCTCCTTTTGGTCCTCTTTCTATTCCCCTGACACTGAGAGCATCCCTTGAACTATCTAAACTTTTCTTCCTCAATTCATGTGATAGTAGAATTGAAACAAGAGCATCCAACTTTGGATTTGTGAGGTTAGCAGTGATAGCCAAAATAATAATCTCCCATGACTCAGGGAAAGAATAGAGAAGCAATATACATTTATCTTCCTCATTCACCTCCACATCTATAGATGCTAGTTGACTCAATAACAAATTAAACAAATTTAAATGCTCTGCAACTGATTCACCCTCTTTCATTTTCATGGAAAATAACTTACACTTTATTTAAAGTTTATTTACCATACTCTTGGATTGGTAGATCTCACCTAGATGCTTCCACAAGCTATGTGCGGACTTCTCACTCGCAACATTCAGTAGAACATAATCTGCAAGACACAACCAGATTGTACCTCATGCCTTTTTATCCAGTCTTTCTCACTCATTAGGAGCAACATCATTGGGTTTCTTCTCTTTCGTAACAGCCAGCCACTGGTTTCTTTCTTCTAGAAAATCCTCCATTTTTACCTTCCATAATTCATACCCCGTGCCATTGAACGTTTTGATGTCCAATCAATCTAGGTAGAAGAAATAGTGGATGAAGCCATGATATCTACACAAGATCTGCAAATAAACAACAACCAAATCTCCCACTGCAACTAAAAAACCTTCACACTACCACCCAAGAATCAAAACTAGCCAGGCTCTTATACCAAATGTTAGAAATGAAGGTGCAAACCACACAACAAAAATTTGATTCAAACCTTATTTTACTCTAAACAATGTAGAATCAATGGAGATTACAACAGAAATCAAAACTCATTACACATAAATAACATGCACTAAGAACTGAACACATAACACAGTATGTAATGTGGAGAAAACCCTTTCAGGTAAAAAATCCACCAAGAAAAGAGGCTCCAAGTTGCATTATCTTCAAATATGAGATTACAATACATGGACTTCCTCTCTCCTTCAGTCTTCAATCCAGTGCCGCCTGTTACTCTCCAATTTGATAAAAATGTAGTACAAATATCCTTATAAAAGGGGGTTACCTTCTAGGGAAAGATAACCAACAAAATATTGACCGTCAGATCTGTGACCTAATGATGAACAGTCCAAGGGAAACCCCCCTACAACCCCCCGTCATAGACAAATGAGCATCGTGTACTAGATATAAACATATGGCTGAAACAAGATTGTTGGTGGTGAAACCTTTCATCCCTTATAGGTGATTTACAAAAAATAGGAGTAATTAATTACATAGGATTTACAAGGTTGATGGCACCTTAATCCTAACAGATGTTTGAGAGTGGTTTTACATCCATAGGAATTAAATTATAGATTCTAGAATTTGGATGATCCCTCAGATTTTAGACTTAGTCAAATTTTTAGGGTAACAGGGTTTCAGACTTAGCCAAACTTAGGGGTTCAACAACATACACCACGGTAAAGGAACATGGACCCCTTATGTCTCTCTCTATCTCTTTATCTATCTATCCTCCCTCTCTCTTTATCTCTCTCCCTCTCTCTCCTTCCCTCCCTCCCTCTCTCTTTATCTCCCTCCCTCCCTCCCTCCCTCCAACTCTCTCTCTACCCAACTTTATATATTTTTCTTCTCTCTAAATCTATCTCTCCATCTCTCCCGAGGTATCTCTTTCTATCTCTCCCTTCTCCCCCTCCCCCTCTCCCTCTCCCTCTCCCTCTCCCTCTCTCTATGTATCCCTTTCTCTATCTCCATTTCTCTCTATCTCTTTCTATCTCCCCCCTCGCCTCTCCCTCTACCTCTCCCTCTCCCTCTCTATGTCTTCCTATCTCTATCTCTCTATGACTCCCCCTCTCTATCTCTCTCTATTTCTTCCTCTCCCTTACCTCTTTCTATCTCTCCATCTCTCCCGAGGTATCTCTTTCTATCTCTCCCTTCTCCCCCTCCCCCTCTCCCTCTCCCTCTCCCTCTCCCTCTCTCTATGTATCCCTTTCTCTATCTCCATTTCTCTCTATCTCTTTCTATCTCCCCCCTCGCCTCTCCCTCTACCTCTCCCTCTCCCTCTCTATGTCTCTCTAATTCTCCCTCTCCCCTACCTATTTCTATGTCTCCCTCTCTCTAACTCTATATCTCTATCTCTTTTTATCTTTCCCTCTCTCTAGTGCTATCTCTCTATCTATTTCTACCTCTCTCTCTCTCTCTCTCTCTCTCTCTCTCTCTCTCTCTCTCTCTCTATATATATATATATATATATATATATATATATATATATATATATATATATATATCCCCTCCATATCTTTATTTCTCTCTCAATATCTCTTTATATATATCTCCCTCTTCCTCTCTATCTCTCTCCCCCCTCCCTTTCTCTCTGTCTCTCTATCTCCCTCCCCCTTCTCTCTCTATCTCTCTCTACCCCACTTTCTATATTTTTCCTCTCTATCTCTCCCTCTCCACCTATCTCTTTCTATGTCTCCCTCTCTCTAACTCTATCTCTATCTCTTTCCCTCTTACTAATGTTATCTCTCTATCTCTTTTTATCTCTATCCCCTTGTCTCTATATCTCTCTCCTCTGCCTCTCTCTCTATCTCTCCCCCTCTCTTTATCTCTCCATTTCTCTCTCTCTCTCTCTCTCTCTCTCTCTCTCTCTCTCTCTCTCTCTCTCTCTATATATATATATATCACTATCTCTATGTCTCTCTCCCTCCCCCTCCATCTCTTTATTTCTCTCTCTCTATCTCTTTATATATCTCCCTCTTCCTCTCTGCCTCTCTCTCTCTCCCTTCCCTTTCTCTCTTTCTCTTTGTCTCTCTATCTCCCTCCCCCCCCTCTCCATCTCTCTATCTAGCCCACTTTCTATCTCCCTCTGCCTCCATCTCTTTCTTTACATATAGAGATAGCGAGAGAGAAAGAAAGAGATGGAGGTGGAGGGAGATAGACATATAGATATAGTGATATATAAGTAGGGAGAGAGTGAAGAGATAGAGAGGAAGAGGGAGAGGGGTAGGGAGAGAGAGAGGAGAGACAGAGTTAGAGAGGGAAAATATAGAAAGTGTGGTAGATAGAGATATAGAGAGGGAGAGGGGGAGAGAGAGATACAGATAGAGAGGGAGAGATAAAGAGAGAGGGGGAGGGAGATAGAGAGACAGAGAGACAGAGAAATGGAAGGGAGACAGAGAGATAGAGAGGCAGAGATAGATATATAAAGAAATAATGAGACATAAATAAAGAGATGGAGGGGAAGGTGAGAGACATATAGAGATAGTGAGAGAAATATAATGAGATAGAGAGAGATGGAGAATAAGGGAGATATAGAGATAGAGTTACACAAAGGGGGAGAGAGAGATAGAGGGAGTGAGAGATATAAAGATAGAGTTAGAGAGAGGGAGAGAGGGAGGGAAGGAGAGAGAGATAGCTCGATAGAGGGAGAGAGGGATATATATATATATATATATATATATAGAGAGAGAGAGAGAGAGAGAGAGAGAGAGAGGGAAAATATAGAAAGTGGGGGTAGATAGAGAGATAGAGAGGGAGAGGGAGAGAGAGAGAGGGAGAGAGCTCGAGAGATAGGAGATAGAGAGGGAGAGGGAGATAAAAAGAGAGAGAAGGGGAGGGAGATAGAGAGACCGAGAGAAAGAGAGAAAGGGAGGGGAGAGAGAGAGAGATAGAGAGGAAGATTATATATATATATATATATATATATATATATATATATATATATGGAGATAGAGAGGGAGAGGGAGATAAAAAGAGAGAGAAGGGGAGGGAGATAGAGAGACCGAGAGAAAGAGAGAAAGGGAGGGGGGAGAGAGAGAGAGATAGAGAGGAAGATTATATATATATATATATATAGAGAGAGAGAGAGAGAGAGAGAGAGAGAGAGAGAGAGAGATGTAAGGACACCTAAACCCTACTTATTAACTAAAATGATGGAATTATGAATACAAATATTGTCATGTGATTAGTGTAATTATCTTATTTTAGAAATAAGGAGTGTGTGATTCTCTTATGTGTAGACTACACTAAAATATTTGGTTACAATAGATTTTTAAAACAACTGCTTTTGCAATAAATTAATTGATTAATTATAATATTTTAAAATAGTTGTCTAGATAATTTAATGCCTTCTGGAAAAAATAATAAATTATGCATCATCTTACGCTTTTCTAATTTCATATTTTAAAGACTCCTTTATTTCATTATTATTTTTGGTTCACATGCAAAGTGGCAATTAAACATTTTAGTGAAGGGATATTTGGAAAGTAATATTTCTTTTCAGTTTCTAATTAATGGAGCTAATTTTAGAATGTGAAAGGGAATAAGAGTTAGTGGGTGTCTTTGAAAAAATTATTGATTCTATTTTATTTTGGAACAGACTTTTTTTATTTCAATGTGGGAAGAGTTGCAGGAAAGGGAGATCTAAGAAAGGAACTCCAACCAAATTTGGTCCACCGTCATCGAGTTTATGGTATGCTTTGTAAGTTTATCTTGGTTGTTCAATTGATTATGTGAGAATTTAGAATAGGTAGATGCAATAATATTGTTTTACTGATTCCTCTGGAGGTATTATTTCAGATGGTTTTTATGTCCAGTTGAGCTTCCTCATCTGCATTTCCGTAGAACCCTTACCCCTATTTGGGTAGTGTTTGCATAGGGTAGCAATGTTCTTGGAATATCTACCTTTGGATCTAAGCTGTTCATAACCCAGATTCACTAGTCCACATGAATTTATTCATCTTTTAAGCAATTTGTCCCACAGAAGACTTCCAAGGCTCACTGTTTCTCTATGTGTGCTGCATGCATTTGCTTGAAAATTACTAAACCTTTTTCCGTTGATCCATTTTGTGATTATATTGTAATATTGTGTTCCAAGAGGTGACATATCATTTAGACATATCAAATCCATTTTTGTGCATATCCTGCGATCATTGCTTCAACTTTATGAATTGTGGTTCTACGAGGATTTTTATACTTCAGTTCTTAATCAATTTTGTAGGACAACATTCCATGATTTTTATTCATAATAGTTGGAAGGATTCCACATACCTTTGCGGGGAAATTGCTATAACTTTTATGGCAAATTTTACTCTCAAGATTTCATATTATTCTTGGCCGCGGGTCATGGAATTTGACTCCATCTCTATTTTTATTTTTTTTTCTTTTATTTAAACTTTTCGTAAGCCTTGAAACTAGTTTTATTCACCCATTCCATGAATGATGCTGGTAAGATTTTTGGATCCGCCTTTATGCCTGACATTTGCTTTTCCTGATCGATTTCTTATGATTATGAAATCTAATCTGTACAATCATTGCATTCCATGAATGCATTTCTCTTTTCTATGGCACCAAGAATCTTTTTATCCCTAAACCTATAACCTTTTGATATCTGAGATTGTTCTTCGCTGCCTTGTTGCGCACCATGTAACTTTCTAAGCATTTTCAATGTTTCTTTTATACTCAGTTCCTGCAATCTTTGCAGTAGATACGTTTCTTCTGGCTTTTGTCAAATGGATAATGTGCTCAGTTTTATAATCTTTCTTGAATGTTATTTCATCTAAACTTAAAGTCTCATTCGACAGAGAACTTTTCCGAGGTTTATGAGCTTGTTTAAATTTTGCATGCCATCCAAAGTTTAATTTCTGACCACCTCTTAAGCACAAGTCTAGTGATCATTGCTTGAAAGTCTTAAAAGCCTGTGAAAAATAGGTTTAAGGCATTCTATCAAATAGTTTGCATGCCTTTTCAATGCTTCACATTTTGCATACATGTCTACCTACCTTAAAATAGCGTGTGAATTTAACTATGTCTTTTTTTTAAGAAAATTATGGATGTAACTTAAAACAAGAGACGCATTGCATTAGAAGTTGAATTATGGATGAGAAATTGTCAGATATGGGAGTAGAAGAATAATATTATGTAGATGGAGAATGCATATTAAGTTGTGGCTTTCAGCGTATACTCTGTCAACAATTTTCTTCATATGATTCACTTATTTGATCAATTGATTTGGATGGTAAATGATTTTGTCAACAATTTTGTCCATATGATTTCGTTCTGACATTATTGTGCTTTTATGAGTTCATACCAGATCCATTAGTCTATTTGTCACCTAGTTTCTAGTACTTGTGTGGTCGTTCTCCCTTGAAAAATCAGCTAGGTAACAGAAAACATGAGACTGATCTCTTTAGCATCTCACAATGGCTTGATCAATTACTTCGAGAGTTCATGTCACAGAATTTCAAACTGTGGGTATTATAAGCCAGTATTTAGCAACCTTTTATAAGAGGAATACAAATTTGTGAAGCTATGACCTACAAGAAATTCATCATTGTTCTAGATTGTATTTGTTGAATATGTCAATGTATAATTAGATGATAGATTGAACCAAAATTGCATCTATTTTGGAGTTAATCGGAGAGCATATTGCTTTGATTCGAAGTTGTATGGATTTGAATTTATGTAGAAGAAATTTATTATGGCATTGATGCCTGTTATGGATGTAGCTATCATATCATAAGGATAAACAATTAATTTCTACTCTATCAAATGCCCCAAGCCATTGACTTTCCTTGGACATAGGATCTCTAATTTTGACAACATAACAACTCCAAATATGTAACCTGACACCTCTATATCTTGTTGTCTGTCTAGATGTTTGACCTTTGTGGGAATCAATGTTATTTGTTGACTTCTTTGATTCTTGTCAACAATGTCTTATTAGCCTATTTACTTTAGTAATTTTTACATATTTTTTAGTAAAATAACATAAAGCTTTAAGGATGTAAGTGTAGACATTCTATAATTTTAATTCTTAGGGCAAATAAAGCAACTTACAAATGTTAAAATGATTCCTACATCTACGATTAATATGTATCATGGCTGAAAACAAACTTAGACATGTTGCATAGCATATTAGTGCACAACACTCAAAATACATGATGGTGTGTAAACAAGCTAAACCACATACTTTGTCAAATCCATCAATATAAGTACATTTAAATGTTTCAATATAGTTGTTATACCCCAAGATGTCTAAACGACTGAGATCTAGTGCTATGTGCAACTGCTAAGGTAATCAAGTGGAGAGGGAGCTCTAAAATAGTATAAGATTTATACAATATGGCTCCACGCATAGTCTACACCTGATTCTTCCTTTGCATATCATCTATTGAAATGACCTTCTGAAGCTTGTGAAAGTGGATTCGATTAAACTAAATTATTGAAGTGCAAGTTTTGCTATTATTGAAATTTACACAACAAAGAAATGAATGGAAAAAATAATGGTGACAATAGCACTTGGTGAAGAATTACAAAGAAATTACAAAGTTAAAAATGTTATTGATTACAAAAATGGTTTCAAGCACATTCTTATAAATTGACTTTTAATGTGGATACAATTTTGCATCTATCAATAATTTCTAGGGTGAAATACTAAATTTTTTATATATAGTAATGCATATATTTAAAATCTCATATAATATTCAAATTATAATTTATTTAAAATACAAAATATCATAAATTAAATATTTCAAATTTTTTATTCCTAAAATTTCACTTGTATTTCAAGGCAAAAATGCGGCCATATGCTATCAAATTGGGTCCCACCATCAGAAATGGAAGATGGGTAGGTGCTATGTATCCGCCAGAATTTATATTATTTTAATATTATTATAATTATATACTTTCCCATCAGAATGGTAAATACAATACATACAAAACAACACTTGCACTTGCACAAAATGTCGATGTGTTTGGAGGTGGACGTGTTTGGAGATTAAAACTAGTTAGTAGTTATAACTTTCTCACAAATAATAAAATGTAATATACAATTGTTAAATATTAAAAATATTTTAAAAATTTTATATAATTTTTAGAAATTAAATCGTGTTCTACTTGAAAGTCATTCTAACTTAAAATAATAGATATAAAAATAATAATCAAAATATATATCAAAATTTTTTTATTATTGTTTAATATAATAAAATATTTTTTATTTAAATATAATTATAATATGCAAAAATTGAATTATATGGAGAGGAGGTGTAGCTTTGTGCTAGTACATTGGGTATCCTCTACTATTGTTAAAAAGTATTGCAAATTTAAAACTAAATTGAATCTCTTGAGATGAAAGTAGTTTGTAAAAAAAAACACTTGTACACTCACATGCCATATTTATTCATTTTGCCAGCACTCTTTTTGAGTCCCATAGGTGGTTCTTGACCACTTTTACCATTTACTTTTTAGGGATAATAATAAAATAATTTGAACCCATTAGTATATGCTTTCCTAAACAAGGCACTCACACACTACACTTTGCATTATGAAGCTAAGTGCATGCCAAGGGTGCCCATGTTTTATTGTTTGATATGTAGCAAAGTTCTGTTAATTTAAAAGCAAACAATCCATCTTTAATGTCAACTTTAGCTGTGCAAGTCATAGTATATTCAATCTTTTTAAGTTACTACATGTCATTGTCCATCAAACAAGCAAATTATAAGGAATGCAGCTTGATAAGTTCTCAAATAAAATTGTTAAAACAGCTTATAATACTTCAATTATAAGCATTTCTACTACAACTATAAACATCGAGGCCTGATATGTAATGGTAGCTAGAAACAAATATCAGATAAAAAGCTATGGGTGAGAGCAACTTTGACAACTTTTACAGTAGGTTGGTTAAATGATTGTGCAACACAGGTTTTACATGATCTTAGTGGTGGTGGTAGTTGTATATATGATGATACATCTTTAAAAAATATTCATTTCTCTCCGGTTTTTACGAAATCCAATTCTATATATGCAAGTGTGTAAACACTATAAAGCATTGATTCTATTTAAGTGACAGCTATTGAGTGGTGGAGAAGAATCCATTGAGGTGTCAAGTAAGGTTGTTCCAAATTGTGGAAGAGAATGAAAGAGCAAAAATATTTAATAAAAAAATCAACTGCAGACATTATGGCCACGGAACAGGAAGAAACCAACTTTTCTACCTACAAGTTTGCACACAAAATTGACAATGGTATATAATTTTTTCCATTTAATTTCTACTCACATTTCACTAAGTTGCCTAGCCTTTTATAGATTATAAAATGCGTGTATAGATGTTATCATATATATGGTTTATATCGTGTGTTTTGTAGACATGAATTTTCAATTTTTTTTTGTTGTGATGGTTTTTCAGATTCATGGCAAAAATTGGAACTGATGTTAGTTACAAGTTTCAACTATGTGTATATTTTGGGATATTCAAACCTCATTCTAGTGCCTCTAGGATTGGTCTAGTGAATTATTGACATGGTTATTTTAGGTGCTTTCTCACTCTATGCCAATTTGCTGCTAGCAAATCTATATATTATAGATGGCCAATGCTTTATTAGATACAGAGATTTAGTTGGTCATGTATTTGGTGAGTACTTAAACACTCACCCTTGTAATATAGATTATATATAGAACTATGTGACTTGTTTCCTCTGCAACTAATTGAAAAAATTGAGATAAATTTTATAAATCATTTGTTTAAGCTCGGCCTGATGGGACTTGGTAAATTTATGATTCCAATGCAGTTGAGTATCATGTAAATTATCTATCTTAACTATCTAATCATTTTTTCCAATAATAGTATGTGAACACATAATAGATGCTACTTTAATTTCATAAGATGAACTTCATATTTAACCAACTTCCTTCAATAATTTTGGAACACTTAGAACTATATGCTATTTTCTGCAAAACTGGCAGTGGTGGGATTGTATATTCCTTACCATGCAGGGAAGAAAATGTACTATATAACCTGGGCAACTATACAATTTGCACATTTCATACTCTGCAATATGGGGTTCCTACTAGTTTCTGGGAGGGCTCTTAAGGTACTCCATTTTGGCAGAATGATACATCAAGTCATGATAACTCAAAGTAGATCAAAGGCTTGTTCAATGAATCCTAGAAATTGCTAAATTTTACTATGATTTACTATGATCTTTTTCGCCTTGTCCATGGTTGCACATTTTGCATACATGTCTACCAGGGCAGTTGCAACCACAACATCTGACAAATTTCCTCTATCCTTCATGCTTTGATGGATGTCCATACCCTGTTCCAAAGCTCCCATTTTGGCATAGGCAGGGAGGATGCTGGCAAAGGTTGTGGAGTATGGCTTTACACCTGCCAATTGCATTTGCTTGAAAGTTTCTAAAGTCTTCTCAAAAAGTTCAATTTTTGCATATCCTACAATCATTGCAGTCCATGAGACCACATTTCTTTGAGGCATTTTGTCAAACAGTTCATGTGCTTTGTCTATGTTCCCACATTTTGCATACATGCCTACCAGGGTAGTTGCCACTACAACATCTGACAAAATTTCTCTATCCTTAATGCTTTGATAGATTTCTATACCTTGTTGCAAAGCTCCCATTTTGGCATAGGCTGGGAGGATGATGGCAAAGGTTGTAGAATTTGGCTTTAGACCTGCCAATTACATTTGCTTGAAAGTTTTGAAAGCCCTTTCAACAAATCCATTTTGTGAATATCCTGCAATCATTGCATTCCATGAGATTACATCTCTTTGAGGCATTCTGTCAAACAATTCATGAGCTTTTTCTATGCTTCCACATTTTGCATACATGTCTACTAGAGTATTTCCAACTATAAGGCTAGATACATATGCTTTAGCAATGATGTGTCGTGGTGTTGTGGGAAGCTCTGAAAGACTTTTAGTGAGAGCTTTGGTAGCGATGCAATATTATGCCATGACAAGCTCTAGAACACTTAGTGTGTGTTTTGGCATGATATGGGTGTTTTTCTAGAGAAAATATGCCAAACATAAACAAATGATCTTATTTTGTGAAGATGTAATCATGATATCATGAGAAGCTATTAAGGTAAATTCTCTGGAAGACAAATTTATCTTAAGATAGGGTAGTTGCCTACTACTAAGAGAGTTTTCTTAAATTAAGCCAAACGCACTCTAACCAAAATAAATTATAAGATCATGCAACTACGTCACAGTAAAGAGAACCACTGACACTGAAGCAAGGCCAATAAGCATAATAGATTTGTGTCCATATTTGTCTGCAGCCATCTGCCAAAGAACAGAGGTCAAAAATCGCCCAAACATGAAGGATGATCTTGCATCAATTGGATCCCAAAAAATCCACTGATTAAATCCCATTAGTGATATTCAGCAAAATTCAATCAATGAAATGACAGATCCATTTTTATGAACAAGTTAGGTCATAGAGACTGACCAATATAGCCTACATAATATCCAATATCTTGTGTCTTTCCAATATGAAAATCCCATACTCATCAAACATATATAATATAGAATAATGTTTAGGTGAAAAGTAATGAACACAATTAATTATATCTCATGTATGATCATAACATTTCTATTAGTTCTTTCTACCTAGTAGTTAAACTAAGCACTTCCCCTTCAAGGGTCTTTACCTGTCAAATGATAATGATTTGATTAAGATACAGTTTTCTAATGAGAATGCAAAAAAATTTATTTTCCAGTTTAGAATAGGAAAATTTTGAAAATGTGAACAATTGACTTGGTATTGATTGTTTTGCATCAGGTTGGGAAATAAGGATAATATCATTGTGAACAATCGACTTGGTATTGATTGTTCTGTGTCAAGTTCTAAAATTGAGATTCATAAATTGCATGGTATTGACTGGGATGACCAGCCTCCTAGATGCTTGACAGTTGAGTAATTAGAGGTGAAACTACAAAACTCAATTGCTCTCCATTGCTAGTACGTTTCAAGCCTACTTTGACACGAAACAAGAGGGCCTTGCTTTGGAAATTTTTGAATTTCCAAGTGGATTGCAAAACCAATCGAACAATATTGAAATAGACTTCCATTGTACCTTTTACTTGTTTACTTTATCCATAGAAATGTCCCTGTTGAAGTTCAAGGGTCTCATTATTTTGTCTCCATTTTGAAATATTTTTTATAAGTATTTAAGAATTTTATCAAGGCCCCTACTATAAGGTTCTTAGCTTTTTGTTCATATGTTGATTTCTGTCTATCCATGGCATCCCCTTACAAGGATTAGAGAGGGTTTTGCATGCTACTAGAGAAAAAGGGTATTATAATATTAGACTGGAGGTTATATTGGTTGGGCCTCTTGGATTTAATTACAAGGCAAATTTGAACTAGATGATGCAGAGAGAACCACATTTTAATTTATTCAGAAAGCAATGGGTTCTTTCTTGTGTAGCCTTGAACTGGTTATGTACTTGGACAAGTGGGATTTGGTTGCATGGAATAAAAAAACTCTTTTCATTGTACAGCTAAATATATACTCTAACATCTAGTAGAGTTAAATATTTCTTGATTCTCGGACATCTTTTTAAGATTCTCTCAAATTAGAAGTTGAATTCTGATTTGTAACTCCTCTGAGAGTAATATCTTGACATCACTGTTGATGATGTTCATATTTTGATATTGTAAAAATTTTGACACTTATTGATACAATACTTTTCTTTCTATCTATCTATCTATCTATATGAAAAAGCTTAACCGTATTTCATGTATAAATGACAAAAAGTTTGGTCTAAAATTTTTCCTCCTATCTAATCTTCCTTTCTAAAACCAAAGGTATCCAAGTTTAGGTGAATGTTTATTTTGGGACAGATTAGTTGTTGGGTTGTTTTGGCTAAGTCTAGCTTTTGAGATGGCTTATAGACAAAAATGTGTCATCTCCTTGAAACTGTTCGGCATGTATTCTAGGAAATTGAATCGGCAGTTATGGCATACAGAGTATACAAGGCATTCTAGGATGGAAACCATTTTTACTGAGGGAAATTTCACGGATAGATATTTGGACTGGGAAGCTTCATCTTCTTAACATTTCTGAATTTATAAGTAAACCTTGGTTAAAATTCTTTAGCTGTTTCAGAGAAAAAAAATGATGACATCTTTTAAAATAAAGCAAAGGAAGCCCAATGACTACTCTATGGAAGTACATTACTTTTCTCTCTCAAGCACTCTTATCAACTATAGCTTAAGGACAGGAATCCAAAGAGATTTTTTAAATATTGAAAAGTTGAGACCTAGTGGTAGTGAAACCCTTAGAGGAAGGGATTCGACATCATATGCTCTGGCTTCAACTAGCATCAAGGAATGTTCGAGTAATGTTGGTGCTCAAGTCAATTATAACAATGGAGATTACCTATTAAAAAAGACAGATGAAAGAATATTAATAAGGTCCCCCTCACTTGCTAAATGGGTGAGGCGGCCCTCTTCGTGCTCAAAGCAGAAATTATTGTAATGCTTCTCAACTTGTTTTCCTCAAATATCCTTCCAATGTTGCTGAATCAGGTGTTGGTCATGTTCTTATCAATGCACTTCATAACCCATACTACTTCATCTATTCCATCCAATAGTTGTTTTCATGTCCATTTGTTTGAGCATGATGCTATCAATGAATCTAATTTATAAAAAATGCAATTTGGACGCGTAGACTCTTGGTACTTCTAAGAAGACTTCTACTTTTGAAATTCATAATGTCAACTATGTTGAAGCCATTGCCTTTCATGCTACAACACATGAGAGACTTGCACGTCTTGAATGAAAATGATGTGGACACTGCAAATTATTTTCATCTATTCATCTTACTTCAACAATTATGGTTTGTTAATAGGAGATTTTAGAGCTGTTATGACAATGCTTTTCAATTCTAGAAGTGATGTGAAAGTATTGATTTAGGATACTGTCATCAAGGAATATAGATTTAAAAATTAATGTTAGTGAACATTTGAAAATTTCATAGGTAATCATAATATCGTATATCTACATACAACTGTGTAAAGTCTTTTTTCTGTTTTCAATGTTATACTACATAAAACTAGTGTTCCCCAGGGTTGCACCCCAAGGAAAAAACTATCATTCTAGGTGATGGGAACATCGCAGGGACTGGGATGGAGATGAATTGTCCCCTACCATGGATGTTTCCTTCCACAGGGTGTCCACAAACGGAACACCCTACAATCTCTGGGAGAGACGGGGAGCATGCAACCATCTCTCAACCATCCTAGGGATGGCATGGCATCACCATGTCCCATTAAAAACATAATTTGGAAAATTATAAAAATAACCCTAATCGTGAAAAAGAGGAAGAGAGGATGAGGAAGAGGAAGCCCCCTATAGACTATTAAAAGATAGTCATTTAACATTAACAAAATTTTAAAAGCATTATGATTCTTATCCTACAAGCACGATCTGTGTTATTATGTTGCCGCCTAAGGGATTCCAGCTTGCAAAAACCTGCATCTGCAGCTGCTATATTTCATAAAAGTTTCCAAAATTACCAAAAGGGTTCCAAAATTTTCTTTTCCAGTTTAAGCAACAGCAGCAGTGTGTGTGATTATCCTGTTGTTCCATCGTATAAGGCTCCCTTAACCGTCCTAATGAGATCATGGCTCTCATTCCCAAATTGCAATTTTCTAATTCCATGCATAAAATTCAATCCAGCAGTTATAAAAAGCCCACTGAAGGATTCGGTAATTTACACATAAAAGCTATATGATGCATCCCAATTTTGAGTTACAACCTACATGATCAAACCTCTAATTGTAGCAATTTTACACATGTAATTTGGTCGTTTCAAGAATACCCACATGCACAAAACAATTCAGATTGTCCTATCCTAAGAAATTCCGTCTAAATAGAACCCAAAAACAAATTTTGGGCATGTGGGCAATCTCCTAAAGTCAAGAAGGTAAAAACAAAATGAGCAACCTCCCAAAGTCAAGTGAGTGAAAAGAAAAAATTGACTGTTCAGTGATTCCTTACCTTTTAATCCACAACACCATGGTCGCCATTAGTCTTGTGGGAGAGAGAATACTGAAGGCAAAAAAAAAATGGAAAAGTCTTCCTTATCTTCCATCCACGGACCAAACTCAAGCTTGACCAGCTCTTACGGTGGGGAAGAAGAAAAGCATAAGAAGTTGCATCAAACTCTCTTTTAACTTGAGATATTGTAACTCTTCTAATTGTGCTCATAATTGCCATAAGAACCTAGCACCAAAGCTATTAAACACCCTTTGCTAGTTGCAAAACTAGAAAAAAAACACAAACACAAATTTTAAAAATAGAAGAAAAATCAAAAGTAGTACAACTAAAATAACAAAGTTTTTTTTAACAATAGAAGGAGAGCTGGAGGTTATTACAATTGCATAGAACAACCAAAGTGACAAGGCTCAATTCTTTGATAGGATAGCCCTTTTCAGCAGCTTTACGCATGTCCACTTTGTAGGTAGGGTACTTATCGTAATACTTGACGCTATTGTTTAACAGTAGCTCCTTACAACGATCCATTTCCAAAAATCAGATTTACATAAATTTAGCTCCACAACTGATATGCACGCATTAATTTCAATATTATCAGTTGGTATTGATTCGTGCATAGTTGTCCTCCAATTGTTGTCTCACAACCCCAAATTTATTATATTAGACAGATTTGATGCGTTCCTACAGTTATGAGATGCATCGTGATGCTAAAATAATTAAATATTCAATATAATTAAACATTCAATATAGTCTAAGTATTAAATATTGAAGTTTAAAATATAATTAAATTTAAATAATAATTCTATTTTTCACCCTTACTGTTCATAGGATTGTCCAATAGGAAAACAAATAAATAACATTTATCAAATTATTAAATAAGAAAATTAATTATCAACTATAGTATGTTTGTAAAATAAATTTAATACTCAATATTGATTAGTTAAATGGGCAAAAGATATTGCATCACATGAATGCATAAGTAATCCTGCTTACGGTAAGAATTAATAAATGCATCTTATCCTTTCTTTTAAAACTTCTTATCATATCTTTTAAAAAAAAATCTTTTTGAATTGATTCTTTTAGAATCTGTTCTTTCCATTAAAAGAATAGGAAGATTATAAATATAAAGTTACTTTTTAGATATATAAAAATAATTTATTTTTCTTTTAATAGAAAATCATTATTTAAAAAAAAAAGATATATAGAAAGAACATGTTTTTTTTTACAAAGTTATCTTGTCAATATATTATAAGAATTAATTTTTATTTAAATAGAAAGACTATAAATTTATATGATTTCATCTTGTTCATATATATATAATTATCTTTATTCTTTAAATGTATTAGTATTAGTTTTATATTTTATTATTTTACATAGATAAGTGTTAGTGTTATGGAAGATCCACTTTTCTTCTAGTCTCTGTCAGAAAATAGAACTTTAGTTAGACTAAATGCTAGATATACTAGTAGTTATATTTGTTGTTTTATATGGATTCATTTTATTATAATTCTTTAAAGAGTCATTCTTTATACGCTTTTCTTTTATTAATTTAAAATATCATTTTAATAGAGTAGTAAATTAGATGGTCTTTAATAAGAGAACAATCATATTTACTAAGTTAGTCGATGTGTTTTTGAATAGGATATATGAAGTTGACTTAATTATAAGAGTTTGTTATTATAGTAACATGCCTAGCTTGGCTTGATGGTATTGAATGGGTATGAGTTTGGTTTATAGGACTATAAATATTTATGAACTATTTAATAACATGTGTAGGAGTGGTTCTCCATTTTCTATTTCTAACTTGAAGCAACACTTATAATAATTTCAATCCTTAGATTTATTTAATGGAATGTGATTTGACTTAATGTCAATTAGTTGGAAATGTTTGACTAAATCAATTATGAAATATTGTAAGATCTTGAGTGATAGATTAAATTAAATATGTATTTTGAGTGAATATTATAGACATGAATTTGAATCTATGAATGATTATTCCATATTAGAATGGTGTTAAGTGCTTTTGATAAGGGAAACAAATCTTTAATTTGTTGAGGGTTTATTTATTTAGATTAATTGATAGATAATCAAATCTATTAGTTATGATTAGGAATTGATAAATTTAGTAATGTGTTTCATTTGTATTATTGATAAATTCATTAAGGTAATAACATTAGGCAAGAAATAGTTTCCCTTTTAGTATCAAACTATCAATGAGACTATTTAGTCATGCTTGTATTATTAGAGATAGTAAGGTATTAAATAGGGAAACTAGATTGAATAACCCAAGATTGTAGAGATAATTGTAAAGAATGGAATATCTTTTTAATCTTCTCTTACTTGTATGTTAAGGCTTATACTATATTTGATTACTAAATTAGCATTGATCTCATCTCAAGAATGGAGAAATTGGTATTTACTTTCATTCGAAAGAAGATCTAATGTTTTCTTTTTGTATGATTAGTTAAGCATAGAAGTAATTTGTATACTAGTTTTGAAAAAGATCATTTATGTTTTATGAAATTTTATGAGAATGTTGTGAGATAGGTTAACCTTAATCTTCTACTATCCTCAAGAATGGATTGAAATGCGAAAGTGTATCTAAGATTGAGAAGATGTCAATATCATCTTAGAGGTTCAGATTTGTTTGATACCATCTTGTGATTGTAACTTCTAGTTTTTGAACTATGAAGTCTCTGTGCTACACGTACGTAGGCAAGGCCATCATGAGCCCCCGAGACATTAGGTCTGGCCCTTAGGGCCTGTAGACTTGTCATCTTGTGCAATTGATATCTATTTAATATATTTATTGATATTGTGGAACTAATGTTTACATTTAGCTGTGCAATTTTAAGTCTGTTATCCATGCAGGGTATTGGAGCTAAGGGAGTATTTTCCACTTTGTGAAAGGATGATCATATGATATTGTAAATGTGTATAATTGTATAATAAATGTTTATATCCTAAATTTTTAGTTACGATGAATTTAACAAAACTTATATTTAATAGGAAGTTTATTAAGTTAGAATAAGTGAATTTTCTCCTGTCATTGTGTTTATTTCATTAAATTTCTTACTAATTTTAATCTATTATTGTAATTTATTGATATTTTTCGTGGGTAGGCATTACAGAGGGAGACTAGTGTAGGATTAGTTGATATTATTTTTTGCTACATATTTGCTATAATATTTTGGTGTGAGTTAATTTGAAATTATGAATAATGTTTTATTATTGTTATTATATTTTAGGAATTAAATGTTATTTGTATTTAACGAATATTTAATTAATTATAAGAAAGAAAACAATAAGTTTTGTTATCTAATGAATATGAAGTAATACAGGAATATTAGTATGTAATAATGTGTGTGAGAATAAATAGATGATTATTTGTTTTATTATTCTTTTTGGAAAATGGACTTTTGGGAATATGTATAGGTTCTTGATCAATTTATTTAGATAAAAAATAATAATAATATGAAGAGTCTTTTGGGGGCAAAAACTTTTGATAAAAGGGGGAAGAGTTGTAGTTTGTGGGCGACCGAATCTTTTGTTTATGGATTGCTGTGAACTTGTGGAATTTTTAGAAATTCAAAGAAGAAAGCTATAGAATTTAGGAAGTAATTGTACCTTTAAGAAATTAGTGATGTTGTATACTTGTGGGAGGAAACATGGCACAATAACTCTGGGAAAGATTTATGTATGCTTATTCAAGGTACAAGATGAATCCTGTTATTTCTTTTTGAATATTAAGAGATGAATATGAATGTGAATCTGTTATTTGAATGACAAACCTGGAAAAAAAATTGATATTGTGAAAGTTCTTTGAGTATTTTGAATATGGAATTAATTGTTAATGTTAAAGTTTGGGAGAATGGGTGAAGGTGTAAGGGGGTTTGTTGATATGAAATTTGTTGAGGAGTTTGATCTATTGTAACTATATTGATTATGAAAGCATGCTATAATTTAAAAGAGATCTCTATTTTGTTGATCATGGGAGTTTGATGTAGGGGAGTTATTGTTTTGTGGAATACTAGGAGATGATGTTTTATGGGATTGCTGGGAGTTTCTATTTGGGAGTTTTGATTTGAAGAAAGGTGCTATTGTATTTAATTAAGAAAGTGTTATGTTGGAAAAAGTAACCTTGGGGGCTTTTTCCTATTAAGGTTTAGCTCTTGAGTCCTGTAATTGCATTTAGAGTATCTTGCATGTTATTTCTGACTACCGATGAGAAAACCCTTGGGTCTTGTGACAAATAGGACATAGGGGATTGCACTTTGATGAATCTTGAGCAAAAATGGCAGGGTGGACTTGGTCCAGCCATATTTTGGGTTTGCCCTAATTTCAAATGTTAGTTTATGACCATTAATTAGGTCCTATGCCGACATCCAAAGTTTGAATTACAAAATTCTTAGCGAGAATCTTAGTAGTTGCATATATAAGCATGATTAGGTTTCACTTGCAAACTAGATGGATTTTATGCATACTTGTGATCATAGAGCATTCAAAATATTCATTGTGTTGTAGAGAAGAGCATTGTTATTGTGTTTGTGTTTGGAGATTTGGCATCCATCTCCTCATGGCATGAAGAGCATCCTCTTTCCATGAGATCTTCACTACAAGGTTACAGGTGTCAAGTCCCATGGAGTGGAGTTGCAGGAAGGAGTAGCAGACACAGAGGATTGAAGATTTGAAAAGAAGCAGGACACTAGTGCTTTTCTTGGACTAGGGCACTAGTCTTGTGTGCTTCGTAGTGGAATTCTTAGAAACTGAAGTTGCAGGGCAGATCAATGTCTGAAGGAGATCAGGATCCCGCAAAGAAACAGGTACTTTGGACTTGGGCTCTAGTCCCCATGTCCCAAACTTTTCTATCTTCTGAACTTCAAAAAATAGTAAGTTTAATATCTCTGTCCTTTGCCTTGGTCTGAAAGGATTTGCCATAATTTAATAATTTACTTACTGATTTGCATAATTAGGGTTTTCAAGCATAATTGAACATTAGATAGAGACATTGTTTGATACATCCAAGAGTCCACAGCTTCCCAAGTGGCTACCCAACATGATAGGTAATTACTCTCGCTTAGTGGAGATTCAACTCAGTTGATAAGCCCTTGGAATGTTTGGTGTGAAAGGAGTAACCCTTAAAAACAACCCCCCCTTTTCTCCACAAAACATTTTGGTGAACCCATGTTTTTGAACTTTTTGGCACCTTTCTAAGTGTTTTTTGATAAATTTGCATTCATTCATCTTATTGCATTCAAAAAATTATAATTTAAAATTGAAAATTTTGAAAAAATTAGTATTTTAGGCTTGCATTTTAGCATAATTTGAATTATTTAGCATTCAATTTTATTAAATTTCTATCATTTTCATTAGATCTTATTTAAATTGCATAAATTCATTCTTTAGAATACATTTGCATTGCATTTTTGTGCTTAATTTGAAAAAAAAATGCTTCAAATTGTGCATTTTTCATAAAAACCTAGTTTTGCATTAACTAGGGTTTGTAGTCAAAATCTTGTTTCATATTTTACTACCATTTTAAAACACTCATTAGGATTGATTTATAACTTTAGTGTTGCATCCTAGTGGTTTTCTTGCAAAATTTCATGTCTAGGGTTTGAAAACCTTGCATTTTCAGTAGATTTTGGCCTTATCGTCTCTCTAGATTTGCACCATAGGTGTGTTGTAAGGGATTTTTCTGCAGTAATTGGCTATTATAAAGGTTATTATCTGCTTCCCCTCATCAAATTATTTACAAGACCCTTTTTATTAGGCCTTCACATTGAAAATTTGCAAAAAATTACTTATTTTAACTATATTTTCCATAGGGTTTGACTTAGATTTGCACTTCAAGCATGTTGGGACAGATTTTATGGATTTAGGTGACTGATATTACTGCTATAACCTACTGCACCTCTTAAAATTCTTTACAACACCCTTTTTATTGGGTCTTTGCATGGCAAATTTGTGAAAAATTGCATATTTTAGCACATTTTCACTAGGTTTTGACTTGCAATCACTCTAGATTTGTATCAAAAGTGTGTTGTGAAGGATATTATTTCTTTATTCAACTGATATCAGACATATTATTCACTTCCCTTGATCAATTTCCTTACAACACCTTTTCTTTCACTTATTTGCATTGAAAAAAGTTGAAAAATAAAGCATTTTACGTCATATTCATACATACTTTTACATTTGCTCTTGGATAATTTTTGAGAACCTTTTGAAATTTGATTTAGAATTTATTTGAAAACATACACATAGTTTCTCAATACAACAATAATTTTAGGCTTCCTCCTAGGCCACATTTGAAAATACGAGCCCTTGAACTTGAAATAACATTTACACCTCATGACAAAGAAATGGTAGATACTGAAGAGCCTCTTTACATTATAGTGAAAATCATCGAAATACCTATGCATGGAACACTTATAGACTGATGGGTTTTAGACATACATGTTGTATGTCAAGGTTTTAGTGTGGATGCCTTTGCATCATAGTGGTATCAGAGCTCAGCAAAAGGTCTGGGCTGTTGTGTGTTGATTCTGTCACCGAAAGGGCAGAGGTAGAGTTGGTTCTGTCACCGAAAGGGCAGAGGTAGAGTTGATTCTGTCACTGAAAGGACAGAGGTAGAGGAGTGAGAGGTTGACAAAATGCCTCCGAAAGGTAGTGGTACTACAAGGGAATTGCAGGAGATGAAGGAAAAACATGCCAGAGAGATGAGGAAGATGAAGGAGCTTGCTGAAGCACTTCAAGCCAGGCTTGTAGCCCTGGAAAAGAACAAAAAGAGGGAAGTGGAAGACAGTGAGTCTGAAGAAGATGAAGATACTGTTGAAGAGTATGAAGAGGTAGCTGAAGATCTGGATGCTGAAGACCAGAGATTTGCAAAACTGTTAAAGGCAGTGCAGAGTGATAAACCTAAGGTAAAGGTTGATGTTTCCAAGTATAATGGAAGTTTGAATGAAGATGAGTTACTGGATTGGATTGCTGCACTTGATAATCACTTTGAATGTGAAGATGTTGCTGAGGGTCAGAAGGTAAAGATTGCAAAGACCAAGTTAGGAGGTCATGCTTTGGTATGGTGGGATTATGTACAATCCGAGAGAAGGAAACAAGGAAAGTCAAAGATCACTTCATGGGATAAAATGGTAGCAAGGATCAAAGGTAAATTCTTGCCTAAGGATTATGCAATTCAGATGTTTAAGAAGCTGCAATTTTTAAGGCAGAAGGAAATGGATGTGAAGGCATATACTGAGGAGTTTTATAAGTTGAGTATGAGATCTGGTCATCATGAGAATGAGGTAGAAAAGGTGGCTAGGTACTTGGCTGGTTTGAGATTGAACATACAGGATGAGTTAGTTTTAGCTAACCCTAAGAGTGTGGAGGATTGTTACCAAATGGCAATCAGGATTGAAGAAAAGATGAATAGGAGACAAGATAAGTCCATGAGAGGAAGAGGCAGCAATATGAGGGGAAGAGGATTAGCCCCTACAACAAGGCAAACCAATGAGGGTCAAGAAGACACTGGTAAAGGACAGGGACAGTCTGATTTCAGAGGTGGATGGAAAGGTAATAGAGGCAGATTTGGAGGTGGTAGAGGTTCTACTACATTTTCAGGAAAATGTTACACCTGTGGTGAGTTTGGTCATCCATTTTTCAAATGTCCAGAAAGCAAAGGTTCATCATCCAGAAATGATAGAACGAATGACAAGAAGGTACAACTTGTGCAAGAAGAGAAAGTAGAGCAAAGTGTGCAGAGTTTAAACACTTATCAAGGAGATAGGGATCCTGACGGTTATGGGTATCCTGAGGAGGGAGAAGCATTGATGCTTAGGAGAATTAGTTTGCAGACATCAAAGGATATGATGCAAAGACGAGCTCTTTTCAAGACCACATGCAAGAGCAAAGGTAAAGTATGTAAGGTTGTCATTGATACTGGTTCAACAGACAACATGGTATCTCAGGAAATGGTGGATAAACTGCATTTGGAAAGGATTCCACACCATCACCCTTACAAGGCATCTTGGGTGAGTGATAGTCAATCACTTTTTGTCTATGAACAGGCATATGTGGATTTTCAGATTGGAGCATATCAGGATAGAGTTTTGTGTGACATTTTGCCCATAGAATGTTGTCACCTACTGTTGGGTAGACCATGGCAATTTGATAGGAGGGTACTGTATGATGGGTATGCTAATACCTACACCATCAAGAAAGATGGGAAAACTATTATGTTGATGCCATTGCAGGAAGATGCTGCAGCACAGGGGGCAGCCAAAATCATTTTAGTGGGAAAGAAGGGGTTTGTGCAGATGCCTATAGGAGCAGGCATAAAGGCAGTTGAGGACACTGCAGGGAAAGGAGTTGTTAAGGACAACAGGTTGAAGAAAGTTTCAGTTTTGACTGACAGAGGTCAGCAGCAGGTTCAGAAACAGGTTTGCAAACAGCAACCAGTTGAGAGGAATGACAAGGATGTTGTCATAGTTGGGACTATTGTTTGTCCTATAAAGGTTGAAAGGAAGATAGAGTTGAACATTACAGAAGTTCAAGAGGCAGTTCAGACAGAGGTTCTGGTCAGACAACCTGACAAACACAGGGTATGTGAGAGAAGGGCCTACATTGACAGGCATGAGGGTTTAATTGCAAGAAAGCAAGTTACAGTTCAGAAGTCTTGGAGTAGCCAAGAGCCAGCAGAGGACAAAGCTGGAACAGGTCAGAACACTGACATGACAAAGTGTAAAGGTGGAGGACTTCCACATCCTAACTCATGGGACATGAGTTCTTTTCTGTTGGGGAGTATGGTGCAGGAGCACCTACCTGACAGCTAGCCTCCATGAGGCAGTTAGTTTGTTTTAGGTCTGGTTAATGTTTCCAAGAAGGTCTGATAAGACCAATGCATGTAATAAGGTCATGTTGACCATACTTTACTATTTTTAGCTAGTTTGTTAAGACAGCTGTTATGCTATAGGTCCGGTTGGATCTCCCAGCGGCCTGGAGAGATTTCCCAGCCGCTTGGAGTCAGGTCAGTAGTACTCGCAAGAGATCCTATTTATGTATTAGGATCGGTTGATTTTGGACATTGCATCGAAGAGGAGAGACAGAGAGAGTGAGACAGAGTACTGTATTTGCATCTTTTGAAATCAATAAAGATCCTATTTGTGTTCATTTTCTGTTTGATCTCCACTGTGTGATCGATTTGCTGTTTTGGTGGTTTCATGGATTTGCTGATCCATTCCACCGGTTGATTCGTCGAATCGGTGGAATGGCCATGTACAGTAGTTTAGGGTTTAGTATGCATTTTGTGTTTGTTTGCATGCAGGTGTGCAGGATCGCAGTCGAGAGGTGTTGAGAACCCTAGCATAGGTATGTGCTAGGTCGTGCTGGTTGTTAGAGTCTGGAAAGTTGTCCAGGAAGCGGATCGGGTCACCCCAGGAGGTTCGGCGGATCGAAATTCGCTAAGGTTGGAAATTCGTCACAACAGCATCATCAGGATATTTCTGTGTATATCCTGCAGTTACTTCGGGCGTCATCCGAGTAAGTGGAGATGAGCATGATGCAGTCGATTGCATAAAGTGAATGTGCATTGGGGTGATCATCATCAGGTGTTGGAGGAGCGTATTGGCATAAGGTAGAAGATCGGGTTGACAATTCCTTCGCGGGCCGATAATGTTAAGTTTGGCCGACAGCAGGATATTGGAGGAGCTGCATATGACGTCATCGTCATCAGGATAATCGTCATCAGGATATCAGGGCAGCAGGATATTGAAGGAGCTGCATGTGACATCATCGTCATCAGGATAATCGTCATCAGGATATCGGGGTGACGTAAGCATCGAAGGAAAGGTGCAAGAGGTTGTCGTCATCAGGATATATGGGAGGAACCGGATGTTTTATATCCTGCTGATGAACATGATGTTGAACATCATGATGCTGAAGATAGAGGTTGGCGGTAAGGTGAACAGTGAACATCAGGAGGATGTTTGCGCTTGCCAAATATGATGATGCTGCCGATAGCCGGATATGATGATGCTGCTGACAGGTGAGAGGTCGCAGGTTTGTCTGCAGGAGGATATCGGTCGGCAGAGAAAATATGATGATGCTGACAGTGTTAAGGAAAATATGATGATGATGATGGGTTTTAGACATACATGCGGTATGTCAAGGTTTTAGTGTGGATGCCTCTGCATCATAGACCCTAATTGCATGACTAATGTGGTTACAGAAGAGTTCATTCTTAAACATGATTTGGCACAAAACTATTATGACCCATCGGATTTGAGAATTAAAACACATAATGGATCTTTGATGAAAACATTTGGATTGGTAAAACTGCTAGTCTCGGTTTATGACAAAGTCATAGATCAATTATTCGATGTCATTCCCTTATCCAACCTCTTTCATGTAAAACTAGGACACCCATGGCTTAAGGCCATGAATGTTGTCCCTTTAACTATTCATAAATGTCTAAAATTCCCTTTGCATGGAGAGATCCATACTGTCCATCGTAACACATACCAAGCTCCAGCTAAGAGCAAGAATTTCACCCTTGATTACTTTTGGCCGCAACCTGAAACAAAACTTGAGACACTGAGAGACCAATCTTTCTTAAACTACAGATGATACAAAGCAAAACAACTAGCTAGAGTGGCCAGGCCTCCTTTACAAAAAATGAGGGATGAATAACATGTGTTTGAGGGTCCCCTTAGAGCAAAAGGAAAGTGAACACAAGACTACTATGGATATGATGAGATAATTGGTGTGATATATGTAGATAAGGAAAATTTGCATAACCCACCTTGTCCACAAAGAGATGTTATCTACGCTGAGGTCCCTCCTCTGACATCCTTACAAGGATAGGGAGGTTTTCATAGACAACAAAACATTCTACCGAGACTAATGAAATTTGAACATGGTGCTTCCTCCTCTAATGTGCAAAACCCTATAAAAAAACATGGTGATGCCTTTGAAGAAGTAAGTACTAGAACAAGGAGTAGACAAGCAAAAGAAAGGAGGAGGAGAAGATAATCTTTTGCCCAATGACTTGCTACTCAACAAGAAAACATTCAACCTAACATTAAAACAAACATAGAAAACCTCAACACTAAAGATTTGCAAGATAAGAACAAAAGTTGGGCTATGGTACCTTACACGCCTCTTTCCTCTAGCATCTGTGATTTTGAAAAGGACAATTTTCTCAATGACAACCCTTAGTTTGGGTATCCCTAGAGGTAAGTAAATTTCTAACCCTTTACCTCCATGATGTGTTTCCCCTGTGATGTGTTATGTGTTGTTCATGCCTCCTAGGATAACCCTTGATACTCTTGTAAGGTCAAGGATACTAGGAGACCACCTCTATTGTGACCATTGTTTTATTTGTATCATCATTCTTCTATATTGCTTCTCCTCTGTTTTCATTGTTGTGTGTTGTGTCTTACAAACATAGCATTGCGGTTGGTGACTTGGGGGCACCCTCCTACATGACTGTCCCTAAGACACTTGTTTCTCCTCTCACAATTTATTGTTTCCCTTCCTCTAGTGGTTCTATCTAGCAGGAGGATGACGAAAAACATTTTATACTGATACGGACCTAGTGTCCCTTTAGCGAGAAATCAAAAAATAGATCTAGTCCATACATGATGATGGGGTTGATATATATTATCCGAGGCTTGGCTAGTAGAATCACTCCATGTGATTTTGATGGTGTCTTATCGCACTTACAAAACATAACAATACTGCTGCTCTGTGCACTTTGTCTATCTTGAATATTGCATTTCTCGGTTCTTTATGTGATTGATCATATGCATTTTTGTGTATCATGATTATATGGACACTAACACTTTTCTTGCAGGAATGTGTTTGTGGGAACATTTGGTGATCGTAAAGTACATGTCACCTCTAGGGGGCATGGGCTTTGTGAGAGCTCATGTTCCCTTGTGTGTTTTCTTCCTACCTTAACATGCTTTATATTGATACACAACACCAACCACCTTAAGGTGGGGGCATATATAAGGTAAGTTGTCTGTTGTAGATGTTAGCAATGTGTGTTTGTGAATCTTGAATCTATTATAGTCACTTAAGCCCTCTATGGAGGTGGGATATCGTGCATATCTTTTTTATCTTAATCCCTCTGTGCGAGGCAGGGATGGTGTATTTCTCGAGGAGAGTGCACAATCTTGTCATTTTCAAAAAGTCCTCTAAGCAGGCAGGGAGCAGTTCTATGACTAACCTAACCCTTAAGCTTATCTTTAGTGTGTGCCTGTAATGTGCCTGAGATGGTGATGAACCTAGAAATATGTACACTCCATCACTTGTCTACCATGTTTTCTCTGTATCTTCCATGTGTGTGTATGGCATGTTTGTTCCCAAGCATAGTCTAAAGACTGGTGGCGATGAGTCCCTCCTATGCTTTGGGATTTGTTTAGCATGCTTGATTTGTATGGCGTGTTTGTTCTCAAGTGCAGTCTAAAGACTAGTGACAACGAGTCCCTCTTGTACTCTGAGATTTGTTTTGCATGTTTGTTGCCCCATGTGCAGTCCAAAGACTGGTGGCAATGAGTCCCTCTTGCATTTTGGGTTGTGTGTTTACTTTTCCTGTACTTGCATTTTGCATTTCATATACGATAAAAAGGAAAGAAAATCATCACTGTCTTCACTGCATTCACTGTATTCACTATGTTTTACATGTCTTCAAAGTTGTTTTCTCCATGTTTTGTGTGACTCTAACTGTCTTCTCCATGATTTACATGCCTGTTACTATCTTCAATATGTTTGGTGTGTCTTCTTCGTGCTTGGTATGTTTGTTGTGTTTGTTGACTATACTTTAATGCATGTATTGTCCTTGCGTTTATACATACATTAAAGTGGGGGCTAAATGTTATGTTAGAAAAAGTAACCTTGGGGGCTTTTTCCTATTAAGGTTTAGCTCCTGGGTCCTGTAATTGCATTTAGAGTATCTGGCATGTTATTTCTGACTCTCGATGAGAAAACCCTTGGGTGTTGTGACAAATAGGACCTAAGGGGCTGCACTTTGATGAATCTTGAGCAAAAATGGTAGGGTGGACTTGGACTAGCACCCTAGTCCAGCCCTATTTTGGGTCTGCCCTAATTTCAAATGTTAGTTTTATGACCATTAATTAGGTCCTATGCCAACATCCAAAGTTTGAATTACAAAATTCTTAGCGGGAATCTTTGTAGTTGCATATATAAACATGATTAGGTTTCATTTGCAAACTAGATGAATTTTATGTGTACTTGTGATCATAGAGCATTCAAAATATTCATTGTGTTGCAGAGTAGAGCATTATTATTGTGTTTGTGTTTGTAGATTTGGCATCCATCTCCTCATGGCATGAAGAGCACCTTCTTTCCATGAGATCTTCACTACAAGGTTATAGGTGTTGAGTCTCGTGGAGTGGAGTTATAGGAAGGAGTAGTGCAGACACAGAGGATTCATGATCTAAAAAGAAGAAAGACACCGGTGCTTTTCCTAGACTAGGGTGCTAGTCCCCGTGTCCTCTGCAGTGGAATTCCCAGAAACTAAAGTTGTAGGGCAAATCAGTGTCGGAAGGAGATTAGGATCCCACAAAGAAACATGTACCTTGGACTTGGCCGCTAGTCCACGTGTCCTAGACTTTTCCATCTTCTGAACTTCAAAAAATAGTAAGTTTAATATCTCTGTTCTTTGCCCCAATCTGAAAGGATTTGTCATAATTTGATAATTTGCTTACCGATTTTCGTAATTAGGGTTTCCAAGCATAATTAAACATTAGATAGAGACATTGTTTGATACATCCAAGAGTCCAGAGCTTCCCAAGTGGCTACCCAACATGATAGGTGATTGCTCTTGCTTAGTGGAGATTCAACTTGGTTGATAAGCCCTTAGAATGTTTGGTGTGAAAGGAGGATTCCACATAAACCCTTAAAAATAACCCCCCCTTTTCTCCACAAAACAGTAAGAAATGCAAACAAATTGATATTTTAATTTCTGAGTATTGGTTATTTTCTATTTAGTTGAATCAGTTTTTTTTTTTAAAGAATGTTATTTATGCTCGGGGGTGGATTCAATCAATTGAATCCTATGGCTAGGTGGAGAGCATATATGTGTTTTCTTGTTGTTTCATTTGGTGATGCAGGTATAGATTTTATGATGTTAGATGGATATTCAAATTAGATTTTTGATAGAGTTTGTTGAATGAATTAGTTCTGTCAAAGGGAAGATGGGATATATTTATATCATAGTCTAGACTGCTACTCCAAAAAAAAATAAAACTAAGTAATGTCTCTTTATGCAAAATCTTATAAATGCTAATCTATTGTTAATAAACCAGGTTTCTAGTTATTCTGGAATTGAAGATTCTAGTTTCGAATATGTGAAAGTATTTGGGTGATAAATGTTATTGTAAACTGATAATCTTTAGTATGTTTGATAGTATTGGTAATAATATATATAAATTTGGTTATTATTGTCATTGTTCTAATAGAAGAGCAAACGTACATACTGTTATAATACTCATTTTGAACATTAACAAGGTCATTGTGTTAGGTAGATAAAGTTAATGAAAATGTTAAGCTCACTGTAGAAACATTATGAGTAATTTTACTTTTGTTGGTATTGTATATAAATATATCTAAACTTATGTATTATCCCGCGCAACTAACTAGCATAGAAGAAAGCTAAAACTATAGCAGTTGAGCTCATTTATTTTGATAATATAATCCATGAGAAAATTGATTAAAGTATACTATATTGTAACGACCTTAGAAATTAATCATATTTAAATGTAATATCCGTTCTTGAGCTATAGTTACTCAAAAGAAATGCATTATAGAGTATTGATTAAAACTTCTAGGTAAGACAATTATTGTGTAATGTCTCCATCAGATATATTTTGATGCCTAAACTCATATATAGTCTTAAATATAAGTTTATTAAAACCTATACAATATAGGAGTACAATCAACATTGAGAGGGGGGGTGAATCTATGTTGTGTAAATTTTAACCTTTTGCAAACTTTATCTTACAAGACAAAAGAGGAAAACATTATTAAACACATATACATAAGACTACTGATAAAAGAGGATATAAACAACACCTCATGAGTAAATCATACACACACAGAGAGAAGATCAATATGAATCATGACACAAGATTTGCATGAGTGGAAAACCCTCCAAGGCTAGAAAAACCACTCCAAAACTGCCTCACTGGCTTAAGCAAAAACCTCACTGGTTACAATGTTTAGAAGCACCAACTTCAAGGAGCACCAACCCCTAATACATTTAGAAGCACCAACTTCAAGGAGCACCAACCCCTAATACATACAAAACAAACTACAAAGTGTGCAAGAAGTTATTGCCACTCAATCTGATTTGCACCATTATATAACTTGTCTTCTCTTTTGCATATCTCTATTCAATTACAATTTGAATATCAATCTCATTACCAATTCATCTGATACTCAATCAACTGCATATTGTCTTCGTAAAGAGGTCATCATTTCTGCTTTTTATCCTTATACAAAATCTCTGCATAAATTCAATAATTCTCTACAAATTTATTTGGCTTCTTTGTACAAACATGTGTCTCTGCAAATATTAACACATCTCTGCAAAACAATTTAAATCATCTCTTCAATCCTGCATGATGAACCACACAATCACTCAATTCAAGCACTTGATTTAGATTATCTCTACACATTCAATTTCAAACTATGTCATACAAGTTATCTTCATATTAATTCACATTCATTACAACTGTATCATCCACTCATCTTCATCATTGATCTTCATTTTATCCACACTTTTTCAAGGCACATGTGATGACATAAAAATCAAGAAATTGAATATCCTCTCCTGACCTTTCACATACTTTATCTTCTCTAATTTTTTAATTTCACTGTGCATAAAAATTTGACCTTTCATATTCTTTGACATTTCAATTTGGACAATTTTTGTCTTCAAAATTATCCCTTCAAAATGCAAAAATAAATCATGTAAATCTTCTTAAAAAATCTCCAAACCTTTCACCTTCTGTGCACAAACAATTCATCTAAAAAATAATGTCATAAAAAATCTTCAATGAAATCAATCAATGCCCTATAAATAAAATAAAATCTCTGAACATTTTCATCAAAAAAATCTTTGTTCTTCCATCAAAAATTCATTGATAATCTCCTTTCATTTTCTTTTCATCTTCTTGAAAAAATCATTTCCAACCAAAATAGGATAATATAAAATTAAATCCCATTCAAAACTTTTCATATTCTCTTTTAATCTGCAAGAAACAAAATGAAAAGACTCTCCAAGAAAAATCATTTGAAGCTTCCCACAAAAAATCCATCTACAAAAGATCTTCATTCTCTCCTCATAAACAAATTATTTTCTAAACAAACTCCTTAAATCCCGAGAGAGAGAGAGAGAGAGAGGGATACTTTTGTTTTAGATTTAGAAAAATCTTTTTTAAAAAAATATTTCTAAAACCATTTAAAACTCCTTAAAAAATTCTTTCTATTCGGGCTTAAAAGATTCCATAAACTGCCAAAAATATCATCAAACTGCAATCAACAAAAAGCTCTGACGTTCACATGCACGTCAATGTGCATTGTCGGGGAGGAGAGTTTAAATTTTAATGAGGACCATTGATTTGAGATTTCACGGCCACTGAATGTTTAAACATAGCTACTGATTTAGTTTTGGCATCCCACATATAAAATGATGACCGGTGTCAACGGTCAACCAAGATGAAGGGGTCAGTGCCCATATGTTCCTTTACCCTTTAAGATACCACTTAAGTGGCCTGTGACTTGTGAGACAGGTCAACATTCTTTTATAACAAAAAGTGCTCATTTGATATGACGTTTAATCTAGGGCTTCATGAATGAGTTTTATGAGCTTTCAAATAGTGTTTTGAGATCTTGAACTCTTTAACCATGTCAAATGCATTTTAAATTTAACCCACTAAATAATAAAAAAACTCTTCCAGTCTTCAGAGCAAATATTGTCATGAGCAAACTTGCTGCATCAAAACATCCCTGAATACTTAATCATCCTTAAATCTATATCATGAATATATCTTGATATATGAACAACATAAGGGCAAGCATCAACATCACAAAGTGTCTCATGATGACTTCAAACATTCTAACAATATGACATCAAATTTTATCATAGAGTATCAATCACATATGTGTCATTTACTTGAAAACTCTTTGTGAATGGTGCCCTTGAATAGCTTACCAACACCTTGTGTCACTCTTTGTGAAATCTAAAGCATGCACAACCTTGAAGCAACAACACTATGACCATCTGACATCTGCAAGCTTTCTCTGTATGTTCCTTTGCTCACTCCATTTACATCTTACATAATCTTTAATTTAATGACATTGTATGCCATATTTCCATCAAGATATTCTTTGACCTCCTTATGTCTTAACATGAAGTGACCTTGTTGCAGATCTTGAACTCTTTAACATGCATACCACACATGATGCCACTTCCACTGAAAGCATGCATACCACACATGATGCCAACCTTTTGACATCAATGACAATCAGTCACCATCATACAAAACCACCACGATGTCTTGAGGTATCTTAGAGTATTAAATCTGAGTATTTAATGGTGCCAACTATGTCAGCTACCACAATTCAGGCACTCACAGAGATGTTACATCTCTATTGTATCTTATAGATTGAAACCTTCATATTCATATTCATTGTAAATTTGATTATGATATCAATTGTGTTAATAATTTTTAAGTTATTTAAAAGATCTTCCATACATTAAAGAAAGAAGTTGTATGATTATAATCATGTTTCTAGCAGTAGTGGTATTGAAGTGAGTAGATAAAAAGAAAATTTGTTCATCTCCTTTATAATCGATAGATTAATAAAAATTTATTTAAGTAGAAACTCTTCACAGTAATGTTTAGTTATAGCCGCATAGAACATGTATTAGACTTCATTCAAATTTGTTATTATTATAGAAATTTTATTTTATTTTATTTTATTGGTATGATGTTGAAGGTAATAAAGAACTATTTTAGTGGACTGGAGTGAAGAATTGATATACACTTGAAGTCATCTCTCTCAAGGTGGAATTTATGGGGGAATAGTATTATTTGTTTGGAAACTAAGATTTAGAATTTCTTTCATTTGCCAAAAGAATCCATATCTTATATTATCTCAGATGTGTTATAGGTTGCAAATATCTCTTGTGACTAAAGTTTGAACTGAGCTACGGGTCTGCCTTAGGGAAGATGCAAAATAGAAAGTAATTTAAATCTATCTTTTTGATTGATCATTTGATTTGAATATTTGTTCAGAATGATTAATGAAATTTTCTAATCCAACTTTCTTATACAGAACTTTGGCAAATCGAATCTTTTCGACAAAACTATTTGTTGCAGTTTACTTACTTTTCCAATTATTATATGTGAGTAGCCATATCTTTATATTTTTAAGTCATTTTTTTATCAGTTTATGAGTAGGCATTACAACTAGAAAGAGGTAGGGGGAGAGGGAGAATTAGAGAGAGATAGAGAGGGAGACATAGAAAGAGGTAGGGGGAGAGGAAAAAATAGAGAGAGATAGAGAGAGGGAGACATGGAGAGCTAGAGAGGGGTACATACAGAGAGAGAGAGGGAGACATAGAGAGAGGGAGAGGCAGAGGAAGAGGGAGAGAGGAAAAGAGGGACAGAGCGAGAGAGATATGGAAAATCTAGAAAGTGGGGCAGAGAGAGAGAGAGAGTTGGAGAGAGGGAGGGAGGGAGAGAGATAAAAAGAGAAGGGGGATAGGTAGATAAAGAGATAGAGGGAGATATAGAGAGACATAAGGGGTCCATGTGCCTTTACCCTAATGCATGTTACTGAACCCCTAAATTTGGCAAAGTCTTAAACTGTGAAACCCTAAAAATTTGACTAAGTATGAAATCTAAGGGTTCCTCCAAATTCTAGAATCTATAATTTAATTCGTACGGATCTGAAACCACTCTCAAACATCCTACCAGTATATACATAAAATATAACTTAAAGTATAAGAAAGGTAAATGATAAAAGGTAAATATCAAATTATTAAATGTTTATTTTATGTATATACTCCTAGTATCTTCCTAGAGTGAACAAAGTTCAAGGATTCTCGTTTTAACTATAAAATGTGTGTGTTATAATGTGCTCGTGTTATAACGTGCTTGCATTATGGCTTGGTAGTTACCAAGCCTAGGCTTGATAACTACTAAGCCATAATGCGGGCTCATTATAATGCCCTTACGTTATGGCTTGTTTGGACCAAAAAGTGGTTTTGGCCACTTTTTGGTCCCCCATCTTTTTGCACACACCCATTAGGGTTTAATTTTTCCTTTCTCATTTGTGTGGCATAGCCTTATCTCATATTAAGACTTGTGGTTCACTATATGATCTTTCTCTTACCCACCCTACCCAACCTTGTTGCACCTCCATGGTTTCATTTTCAAATATAATCTTATCCATTTTATTAGGGTTTGGTTTCACTAGACCCTTTATCTAGAATCTAACTTGCTAATAACAATAGCTATTTTGAGGATATTTGAAACCCTTTGCAAATGGTGCAAAGTAGTTTAGTTGATCCTTTTATAATATTTAAGTTCCAACTAACTAAATTTCTAGATAAGATCAATATATACAAAATCACTTAATCTGAACTAGATATGTTAGTAATGTACTTGATCCTATCAAAATGCATTCACTCATGTAAATTATGTTTATTTTTCCTAGATGAAATATTATGCTTTTTTTCTTTTGAAACAAGAAAAAAATGAAAAAAATAAATATTACATAGAGAAAATCTAATAAATAACCTAAGAGATGAGAACCTAAATAAAATTGGAATCTAGAACAAGAACTACTACTGACTAATATATATGACAACATGATCTCAGGTCATCCCACAATAGTGGGTTACACTTTTGGCCAAACTTGACATTGAAATCAACATTTTGAACTAAATCTTCACTTTCTGACACCTATAGCCGCTAAATTGTTAGGAATTTGAAAATGATGCGAACTAGTGATTTGTGAGATTTTGTTTGTAGATTCTAAATATATTTTTTTAAAAAAATTTGGAGTTAAATTGTAAAATTATTTGTGTCTCCTTTGATAACTAGTTTTTAATAGTAAACAACATTTTTTTAAAGTGATGTGTATTCTGTAGCACATAACTTTTTTTCTACAAAGGATAAAATTCTGATTCTTTTGAATTTAGATTGGTAACACCGATATATAGGGCATGCATTTAGTTTCATAATATTTTGTTGAATATTTTTTTTAAATTAAGTTTTGAAGTCAAACCAATTATAATTTAGACATAGGCGTATTCCGTAAAACATAACTTTTTCTCTATGTATCAAAATTCAATTTTTTTTTTTCGGTTGAAACAAGGACATCAATACCTAGGGCATAGATATTTTTCATAATTTCTTTTCACTAATTTACTAATTTTCCATATGTGTAGAATAGAGAACTTGATGTTCGGTGAAAAACCTACATTCACAAGAAACAAAAAATAAATATAACAATCAAATTAAATATATTTAAAATTATACTTTTTGGGAAGCTTATAATAAGGACTACATACTTACAAAACATAAATTTTAAATGAATTCATTTGATCCCCCAAAAGGTAAATCAAAAGTAGTTTTTTATCGGCATTTTGATAGGTGTAGAGGAGACTCCATTATAGGTATGATTCAAAACTAGTGGGGTTCTATCCAAGGGGGTTTGAATCTAACCCTCTTCAATTAAAATCCTTTAAATGGAAACTTTCAAGGCTTAAATCATTATATTTTCTAAAATATATGATTTCAACAAAAATCAGGATGTCCCAGAAAGTGTAACCCATTATTGTGGTAGCACCCTCTCTAGATGACAAAGCAACTAGGATAATCTCTAATTTTATTGTGGTCCATCTACATAGAAATGTATAATTTGCATAGAGAGTTTAGCAATCTACAAAAAGATAAATAGCCTACACATGACCAAAAATAGGAAACAATAACAATAATACAAAAGCATAGCAAAATAATCTAGATTATAGAAAACAAAGGAAAAAGATTTTGCAAATAAACATTTAAATAATTGAAATGTAAGGAGACAGAAGGGATACAAAACCTCCATGTAAGAAAATCATCCAAATGCTTGTAGTTGAAATAAAGAGAATGGCGGTGACTACTAGGGAGCTTGTCAAAATGGTCAAGCCATTATTTTGGTCTTTCAACCTTTGCATGTAGTCAAATAGAGAATAGATTCGAGATAAGTGTGTGCTCCTATCCTAATGTGTGTAGAACTAAGAGAAATGCTTGATAAAATATGAAATATTAGAATAGAAATGACTATATCTGCCACAATCCTAATGTGTATGGGAAAGGATGTAATGGGATATCCAAAGATGCCAGTGAAGAAATAAGAATGTGATAGTAAATATGGATAGGTGGTTTTTATATTGCTTGTCCAAAAAATTGGAAAGCTCAATTTAAAACCGCACATAAATCCAAATATTCACAACTCAACAAAAGAGAATAGACTTTGGGAATACAAAGAGAATATGCCACAATCACCAATATTAAATAGAATTTAGAAGTGATGCAGAAGCACCGAGTGGTGTAAGGGTAATCTTGCATCACAAAAAAAAAAATGATTTTCTTTTCTATTTCTTTCAAATTTGGGATTTTTGGATACCCATTAGCTTGAATAATGATTCAGAACCTTCAAAGTTCTCAAAAAGGCTAAAGATACTAGGAATTACTATTTTTAGTAACCCTATATCAGAGAAACGGTTGAACCCCAAATTTTTTGCAAAGCTTTGAAATAGTCAAATAAGCATTCTTCGTAAGTTTCAGCCCAAGAGCATGCCCAGATTTCAAGATATTAAAGATTTCATCCAACAAAGTTTCAAACTCAAAATTGAGGGCCTTAGAAGCTCTAGAAAAGGATGAAAGTTGTAGATCTTATAGATCTAATGAAAGCATGGTGTAGATCTCTTCGCAAGCTTTCCAATGGTATATAATAATTGAAAATCCAACGGTTGGATCTAAAGTTATGGCTCCCAGAAGTTGCGCTATCCAGTTTTCCAATTTTAAAATTCAAAAATTCTTCTTGGGTGGGAGTAAGGACAATGAGGCTCATTTTGGCACTCAAAGCCAACATTAGGGAGAATGTGTATTTATAGCCTATCTTTTAGCTCCAGAAAGCAGCAGAGGTAAAGGGAGAAAAGTGGTGAGTCATGAAAAGGAGGGAAAATAGAAACCCTAGTAGATTGGAAGCTACAGAAAGCATAAGGTTCTAGAATCATGAGGAAGGAAGCTATCATGTGTTGTAGCCTATTGGGGATTCATCTTATAATTTAATTCTGATCTATGTGATGTAATTTGTTTTATAGTTTAATGAAAGAACATTCTTATTTTTGTGAGCAGTCTGTATTGTTGTGTGTTTTGAGATTTACCTCCCTCATCAAGAAGAAGAGTTGGGAATAAAGAGAACTAGAAATAAACAAAAGAGCATCACCTTGTTGTGAAAATTGTGAAGATAATATTTCAAAACAATTGAAAAGAAGCTACCATCGATCAAGAATACATCTCCCTAAAAAATCTAACAAATGTTGATGTAGAAAAGTACCCAAGAAGAATCCTACAAAATTGCAATAAATGCATCCAAGTACAATGGACACTTACAACTCATAGTAATGTTGGCATTTCCAAAGTGCTAAAGGAAACCAAGATTGCATGAGAAAAGTCTATAAAGCTATGTGAAAAGCCAATGCATAACCAATCTATTACATAAGAGATTGTCAAAGAGAGAGTCCAATTTTTTTAGAAATCCTCTATCATCTAATTTTTTATTGTTGGTAAGAGAGTTTGGGAATATTGTTGCAAATCTAATAGAAGTAAGGGAATGACAATTACAAAACAAAAGGAAGTCAAAGAGAAATTTTCATAGCCATTAAATAAAATTCATAAAAACTATATTATTACAAGATAAAATTAGAATTGCGTAGATGGCCACATAAAAATTGTTTTATCTTAGAGAAATCAAATTGAAAGCATTAAAAAACAAGAAACAAAACAAACATTTTAAAACATCAAAAACTTAGAACAAGAGATCACCAACAAATATGCAACACACTTGGCATCTAGACAAGGAAAAGAGTGAGGACAGGCTAAAATGACTCCTAGAAATATGTTAAGGTATAGTTTGAAGTGCCAAAATTGTAGGGTATGCAATTTTCAGCATTAAATAGGGATTATAACCTAAAAAGAAAAAAGAAAAAAACTACTTGTAGGAATTTTTTTTGGTAGAACTCAAGCAAGAGATTTAGTTCCATTACTATTGTAACCACTTTCTAATCACCGAGATTTGTAGAGGGTGAGGTGAAAGAATACAATGGATAGTTGTAGAAAGCCTTAAGCTAGTAATGTGACTTGAAAAAATAGCCCTGAAAAGAGCTCTAATACCACTTGTAAGGAACTTGTAAGAAAAACTAAACCATACATGTAGAAATACATAGAATGTAGAGAACAAAATGATATACATTATCTTCAAGTGTCACTTCAAGGGGGTAACCTCCTAGTAGAGCTTACACTCTAATTACAAATATCCAAAGTGATTTCCACTTGGGAAGTCATTACAATATATAGAGTCTTGCTAAAGCTAACTACTACTATCTTGGATGCATGTGGGATAACTAATTTGTTCTAACTTTTTTGGGGATTTTAGCCCCTATTGTAGATGATTGATTGATTGGGATAAAGGAAACTTAAGATTATGTATTCAAAAAATAGTTAATAACACTTGTAAAATCTAACACCATGTACAAAATTAAATGAAATAGTATGCATCCACAAAATTATACACAAGTCTTAAGATTTATGTGGAAAACCCTTTTAAGTGAAACCCACCTCTAAAAGACTTTCACAGTTATATTATCAAGAACTAGAGATTCAATAAAACAAAATCTTTCATAGAGTTTTAATCTACATCACACTCTTCTAGAATCACTCTAAAATTTCACACAAATAATAAATAATCCAATGCTATCCTTTTAGCCTATACAACTATCTATCCTTGGTACCTTCATTTGAGATGATAATTATAAATGTGCACATGGGAATACCAATTGTTTAACTAGCCAATCAACCCAAAGAATACCAAGAGTTGTGCATCTATAAACGAACCATAACATGATGTTAGCATACTACATAAACTATGAAGTATGATGTGACCGCATCTATAGTCACCTTGTATTCATAGTTGTTACCACACTATGAATCAATAGTTACAAATTTAACACTATTGGTATAAACATGTTTCTAGTATAGCCACCACTAGTAGTGCCTTACTTGTGGTAGCACATACAAAAATATCTTCACTTTTGACTACTTGTAGTAACTTGTGTCATCTTTTCGAACATTATCTTGCTCAAGAAAATTGTGTTGCAAGTTCTCCTACATCAATGTTCATGCTTCCAACAAACACTATCTTCCATATGAAGTTTTGAGTTCTTCCAAGTGACCTTAAATTGTTGTCACAACACAACCACATGTAAACAAACCATGTATGTTGTACCACAACTTACTACCAGAATATCACCACATGTAAGTCAACATATATGTTATACCACAATACCTAAAATCACAACATTTCATCACATTGTACTCTATACCTGAAAACTCTTCCTACAAGGACTCTCTATAGGTGAATATCACTCAAGTCCCAACATTCTCCCACTTGATATTTACCATAGGAGAGAGTACAATATTAAACATAAGAGATTAATCTCATGTGTGGGAATGGGATAAGTCTATCTCATCCTTACGCCACATGAATTTTGTAGTACTTATAGGTTTTGTCAAAGAATTTGTAGTGTTGTCCTAAGTATCAATTTTCCCCATCTAAACTTTCCTGCTCTCAACCATCTCCCTTACAAAATGATATTAAATATTATTGCCTCATGTTTGAAATTTTACTAAAGCACCCATACCTTAGAAAATTTTTCCGTTCTTTATTTGCCGCCTTCTTTTCCTTTCCCTGAGTCAGGTTTTTACTTAGTCATTTTCTTGCATTGTCCAAAATTCCTTATGTTTTTGAACCAAAGTTGGCGGGTTCAAGAGTTCATGAACTGCCCGACTTCTTAACTAGCCTTTGAGTATAGCATCTAAAGTTCCTTCTTGTGTCAGTCTCGGTCACTTTCCTTGAGTAAATTCTTTGTTGTTGGGAGGTCAGAAGTTCCTTGAACTTCTAAATTCTCAAAATGGTGGTTCAAAAGTTCCAAAAATGTCTGACTTGCCGACTTTGAAGGCCTACAATTCTTGGCACCTTTTTTGAGCTGGCATGCAGTACAATGAAAAGACACTTGTTACCTCACATTTAATTCAAAATGAGTGCAAATGCATTGGCACATTTCTTGGATGGAAAACCAAAGGGGATTTTTACGATTTTTTGAAGCTTGATACGCCGCCAGAATTTAATCATATTTATGGACAAGTTATGAGAAGTGATGTGAAATTTGAATGAATTAACCATCTCACTTGAAGTTTTCATCATTTCACTAAGGAAATGCATTACAGAGTAAGGAATAGCTAATCCACTACTTGCAAGAAATCCATAGAATTCTAAACTTATAGGTTAGCATGATTGGCTCTCTCTATTTCATTTCTTTTCCTTCTTTTGCTATACAAACACAACATTTATCTTGGGTGCTGGAAGTTTTCCATTTTCATGTATCTGTATAGCGATTCCCCTGTGAGTGCATTGTATTTCTTTACCATATCTGTGAATGCTTCAAAGTTTTTGGCTAGTTGGTTCCTCAAGTTTGTGAAAATGAAATTCAAATTTCAAGGAGCCCCTATGGTTCTTGTTGTGGAAAATGGGTTGTCTGGTGTGAGAGATACAGAGCTGGGTCATATCAACCTCGAAGATTTCGCAAAGAGGATGCAACTTGAAGGTCGAACCACCCTGGCTAAAAAAATTGTGAGCAATGGTTTAGACAGAGCTGTGGGCTTTCCACTTGTAGTGTGTTGTTCGAATTTAGTGGTTTCTTGAACTAACAATTACTTCTCAAAATCTCAGGAAATAAGAGGCTCAGATGGCTCTGTTGTTGCCAAAATCAATTCTGAATCAATTGCCCTTGCTCTAAATTTGGACGAATATGAGGTGAACGCTGATGTTTTTGTGTCTTTTGCCTAGGGGCATTACAATGAAAGAAAAGATTAGTGCCAGAATTGCATTGCTAAGACCTAGCTTGAAGCCGAGAAAAAGGGAAAGTCAAGACTTCTTGCTAATTTAAAGAGGAGTCATTTCAAGGAAGAAATTTTGGATATGATTGCTCTGTTGAATCATGTAGTTGGGAGCTCAGAGTCTGATGCCTTTGATTTATGGATGTGTAGATTTATCCTGCTTATCTAAGGAGATCACCATATTGACTAGGCAAGAATCATTAGTAAGTGTATGCATGAGCAGTGAGTCAATTGCCCGTGAAGTGTAAAATTCCACATGAGTTCTCGGCTAGTGTATGTGTTAGCTCATAGAGAGGTTGCCTGGCCTGGTTTAAGATCCCTAGGAGCTCCCGCCATTGGCACACCTATGTATCACACTTTACCACAATTATAAAGAAATGAAGGTATGAAACATTTCTGGCATGCTAATGATGCCTTTTCTATGTGTCTTACAAAAAGAATTGAGGGTTCATTGGAGTGAAGGTTTTATGTGGAGGCTGCTACCTTGGTTATGAACTTCGGAAGCTTATATGTTCAGTTTGATCACTTCTCTTATTTGAGAATTGGGGGTTATGAAAATGTCCCATTGAAAGTGCCACGGTACTCGTTGGATTACCTCATGTTCTTGGAGGTGTGTCATCAAATGGTGACTATGAATACAAAGTACCACGCAATGGAAATGAAAGGTTATTCTTTTCCTATGACACTTTCCTTCTATTCTTGTAAAAGTAATGAAAGTGCAAGGAGTGTAGATAAATTGCTTTCTGAATTCAATCTTCATAGTTTGTCGGCTCAAGTAGCCTTTGATAGTAAGAATTTTTTGAAAGTAAACATGCATGGAGGAGGTTCTTATCAACACAAGCCCCATCTTGAAGATTTTTGGGAGGATTGTTTGAATGAAAGGGAAGTGCAAAGGAGGAATTGGATGAGGTTAACCTTTGATCAGGTCCGTGCTTTTGAACTGCCTATGGGAGTTCATGACATGGTTGATGATAACTCTAATAATCTAGATGAAGGTTATTATGATGTTTCATTGCAACCTTTACCTCCTATGAAGTGGTTAGGGAAGGAGATCACTGATGTTAAATTCTGCTCTTTTCATGTGATAAGAAGAACAGAGAAGTGGTTGAAAGGAAAAATTAAAGAACAAACTGGTTCAACTGCATGTAAGGACTCATCTACTCAGGGTCAGAATAGAGCTCAAATTAGTCACTCTCAGAGGAAATCATCTAGTCCATATCCAACTCTTCAGAGAGTTGGCTCACAATCGAATGAAGATGGTGAACGCCTCCTGAGGAAAGTAGTAAGATGAAAACATGTGGGCAAGATGATCAACAATTGAAGAGTAACACCAGATTGGTTGCTTCTCCATCAAAAGTAGACCATGTGCCCCTTATTAATAATCTTTTAAGTGATAGTGATTCATTGATTTTCACTCAATTAGGAGAGGATAATGTGCTGCAATCCTTGTTAAGCACCCCAAATTCACCCAATTTAAGTGAGCCTCTAGAGCACAATCCTTAATCTGTGCATATGGATGGTGTAGTGAGTGTGATTGGCACTACTGACATTCCCTCCTCGTCTCCTACCTAGTTAAGAAAAATAGTTGAAAAGAAGAAAAAGTATACTCTAATGATGGATACCAGTATAGATACTATGGCCAAGTTACTACAGGAGACTCCTAAGCCTAAATGTGCCAAAAGAATGTCAAGGATGGTAACTGACTCTGTCATGAGAAACCAGTTCTTGGAAATTGTAGATCTAGTGGGGAATAAGAATGAAAATGAAGTGACTGAGGCAAACTTCAATATGAGTGGAGTAGACATGGGACCCTCGACCATTGAGGGGGATATCTATCATGCTAAATATTCAGTTAGCAATTTGTCAAAAAGAGTCAATAAGGAACAAGAAGAGAACACTAAGCTACGTGCACAAGTAAGTTCCCTATCTATGTTCATTTAGTCAATTTTAAAGATAATAGCACCTTCAGCTGATGCCCTACCTAATATGAATGTTAGCACCCCTGACCCCAATCAATTGTAACAAATAAAAAGATCACAAGCCCTAAGTAGTGCTGTTGAACAGTGGATAGAAAAGGTGACCCTAGATGGCTTACCTTTCATTGAAGATTCTATAAGCTATTTAACCTCATTTCCAGTATAAGAGAAACCTTAATTGTTGATTTCCAAACTATCAAAAGTAACTGCAATAGCTTATCCTTAGTCTCAAACAAAATACAAGATATGGCCGAGATGGACATCAATATTTTGGTGGCTAAGGAAGTATTGGGTGATCCTAAGGAAATGAATTATGTCGCCTGGGCTGATGTAATTGAGTGGAAATTATCTATTGTGGAGGCACTGGAAGATAAAATGAGAAGTGCTCTTTCTATTTATTATAGAGAATTAAATGATATTAAGGGTGATTTTGCCATCTTAGAGGTAGCAACTATTGGTGATGATGATCATAAGATGCTTGATGTCAAAGAGATCAAGAAAAATTTCAAGAAGATGGTGACAAAAGAGATGGTGAGTTATGATGTGATCACAACAGAGTTATTTGGGAAGGTTGCCAGGGTATCCAATTACGTTAAGATGTTTAAGAATGGATTGGATGACATGCACAAAAAGATGATTTAGGATGACAGGGCAGTGAGTAAGAGGAAAATCTAAATTAGCATGAGTGGAAGCCCCTACGGTTTAGCCTTGTCATCAGTCATAATTAAGTACAGGTCTTACAAGGCAAAGCTAAGAGCACAAGTAGCTCAAAGGTTGCAAGGTGACACATGCAATGAAGATGACCAGGTGAAGGAGAAGGAAACAACACAAGAAGGCAATGCTGAAGAAGAGGACGTGGGAATCATCAATTAATTTCTTTTTCTTATGCTTTAGTTTATTTCATATTTGATCAAAACTATTGACTCTAGAGGGCCCTATTTTTAAATGATGTTTAATTTAAACTTCTTTTAATTGGTTGTCTTCAAGAATCTATTAGGTTTTTAAAGATAGTTATTGGGGACTCGGCTATAAATTTAATTGGCTAGTCGATATATGGATCTTTTAGCAAACTTTGTGTTGGTGATAGATCAAGTTTTGGCTTTCTATTCAATTGCTTTATATATGAAATAGAAATCAATATAGTGGAGTTTTGAATGATCATAAACTTTGTGTTATGGTTGTTTAAACTTTCATTCTTCTTATGTTGGATGTATTGTTGTTAGTGTTGATGGTATTTCTATATTGAAGTGGTTGGATATCTTTAATTCTTGCTCACTATTGGAAATTATCTATCTTTCAGTTTATGATTCATGGTGGTGATGGTATGATGTATGGTATATTTCTTTATTGATTCATTGAAGTTGATGTGGTGGAAGTCTTTGAGCTTCTTTTAAGTCGATCAATATTTGGATATATATTGCCTTTATTGCTTTTTGGTTAAAAGCGCCACCTTTATTTTTCTTTCTGGTTATAAGAAATACTAGTTTTTCATTCATTGGATATCAATCGAAGGTAGTTATGCCTTGTAAAAGAAGTAGAGAATCTTTGTAAAATACCATTACAATAGGTTCAAGTGTTGTTACATTTGTCATCTGTATGGGTGTGAGAATATAGAGTTAGGTGTCAAATGTGTTAACCAACAAATTTTTGGTGACTCTACTGGGGACACTTATGAAAATCATTATACATTTTATGTGAGTTACTCTATTGTTGGACTTAATGGTTCTCTGTGGAAGATGTGCACCAGTTCTGCAACCTAACGTAGACTAGCTAGTTGGTGATCAAGAAGATATTATTACTAGTCTTCAACTTTTTGCTTGGCAAACTAGTAGAATGAACCAACAATATCATCAAGTAGACAAAGTGCTTGAAGAAGAAGAACATGGTGATATTATAAGAGAAAATGCATGTCGATTTGGTGAAGCTCAGAAGATTTCTTTTATTGAAGAAGTTGTTCCTGTGCCTAAAAGAGTAAGGCCCCTATGAATTCAAGTAGTCCCTAATAATAAGCAAAGAAAACCTATTGCTAGACCAAGGAATCAAGCACATGCCTAGCCATCTCTCCCTCAAAATAACCAGTAAGTGGTTTGGTGACTCTACACTATTGTTTTTCTATACTTATATTTGTGAAAGTTGGCTATGAAAAGATATACCTGGGGTTATGGACAAAAGGGTATTACTAATATTGACTTTGACTTGCTTCAATCTTTGAATTTTGCTCCTTTCCCTCCCACAAGAAAGGTCAAGTCTTTAAGTAGGCCATCCTCTCCTCTACCTATAAGAGAGTCTGCTAGCTCCTCTTGTCAAGTTTTAACCCTTGATGGTACTATTTTACCTCTTCAAGTCAATTTCCCTCTTCACATCCCTTTCAATATGGCTCAACCTCCACCTATTCCATGGAGTGTTGCTATTGGACCCCTGACACTTAGAGCAAATCTACATGACTTACCCAGGGAGGTCTAGTAAAATTGTACCTAAGTTTAGAGGTGACAAGAAGGTCACTCCAGAGGAACACATAAACGCCTTCTTTGCTACTTGTTCCATCTTAGGAGTTCAACATGAAGATGTATCAATAGATTGTTTGTAGAATCTCTCACTGATGTTGTCATCGAGTGGTTCTACCACCTACCTAATGTAGCTATTAGAGATTGGGCCTCCATGAGATGCCAGTTCGAATATAGTTTCAAGACTGCTGATAATGAACACACATTAGTAGCTCAACTCTCCTCAATGAAGAAGGAAGTCCATGAACAAATGAGAGAGTTTGTGGCTAAGTTCAATAAACTTGCAAATAGGATCCCTAATGACATTATGCCTAGTGATGGGTTATTGAAATGTTTCTTTATTAATTCCCTCCCTCCTGATGTCAATTATGCTATAAAGAGGGAAGGTACTACTAACTTAGCTGTAGATCAAACTCTAGCAATTGCAATTGAAGATAACCTTATAATTGTTGACAAGTGGAAGAAATAATTGCAGACAGGCAAACCTTCACCAGTCAACTCCACTGATCCTGTCATACAAAGGCTAGCCAATGACATAATTATTTTGAAGAGGTAGATGCCTAAAGGTTCTTGTTAGCCCTCTTACTAGGATGTAACGAGGAGAGATCATGGTTCTTGAGAGAACTATAACAGAACATTGCCCTTACCTGGTCCAACCCAGAGGTTAGCAATTGAAGTTGGTTCCTCTACCAGTAAAAGTAATCATATGATATGTAACTTTCATCTAACTTCTGATCATGATGGGGCTTCTTGTTTAGAGATGTTAAGATTCATGCAGATGCTCTCAATGAATGAGCATATGGAAGAGCCCTATGTAGAAGAACCTTCTCCATCTGGTGATGCAAGTGTTAATTTCTTTCAATATGAGTTAGATCCTAAATGTGGGGAGGATGTGTATATGGAGATTGATAGTCCCAATTGCACAGTATTCACTAGAGGACAACAAGTGCATAAAGGACAAAACCCTCAGGGTCAGCTTGGTAGTTCTTCTTCTACTCCCAAGTACATTTTGTCAAGACAGAATAATGCTAGCTCTAAGAAAATTTAGAACACTATACCTAAAGCTTCTTCTATTGAGGTACCCTCCACTACTTCTAAAGTTCTTGTTTCTAGTTCATTTGATATAGTTGAGTCATATAAAAATACAAAGATACAAATTTCTCAAGCAGAATACCTTAGGCTCAACCCTTCTGAACTAGATAGACTGGTCATATACATCAAACAAGAACCATCTCCCTCTCATTGTAATGCTAAGGTGTCAAATGATAATGAAGTCCATGCTGAGAAACAAAATTTCTCAAATTCCCATTCCCAAGAACCCAGTCCCCAAAACCCTTTTGAAAAACTAGAACCCTTCTATGTGTCCTTATACATTGCTAATTATAAATTAAGCAACTGTGTCAGTGACTATGGAGCCTTTGATAATGTAATGCCAACCCAGGTTGCTAAAGCCCTAGGTCTATCCTATACCTCTTCTCATGGTAGGAGCTTTTCCATGGATGGCTCTCCAGTACCTATTCTTGGCCAAATTAAAGATGCCCAAGTTGCCCTTGCCACTTATCCCAAAAAGAGATTGAAGTTAACCATTTTAGTGGCAGACATACTTGCAATCTATGGGATGCCTTTGAGATGTAGTTTCTGCAGAGATTTAGGTGGGGAGATTCAAATGGACTGGTCACATGGTCTGATACCAGTAGAAGGGAAGAAGGTTCGCCTAAATCCGGAACCTAAGGCCAAGTTCACTGTATTGAAGTCAGGAGACCCTAGAGCAGATATTTTATACGTGGAAACTGGGCCTAGTACGTACATGTGCACATCAACAATGGGAAAGGATGAAAACTTGATAAGCCCTGATCTGGCCAATGAGGTGTGGATGTTGGAATTCAATGATAGTTGTTCTATTGCTGGTTCAGGTGCTAGGGTGGTTTTGATCCCTCCCGATGATTGTAAGTTTCCTTTTGCTTACAAATTGGAATTTGACAACACCAATAACATTGTAGAGTATGAGGCTTTGTTGTTGGGACTGGCATTGGCTAAGGAAAAGGGTATTAAGAAACTAAGGGCCATAGGTGATGCTAAATTAATTGTGAAGCAAGTAAGAAAATTATATACAGTGAAAAACAGAAGATTGAGGCATTACCAAAATAGAGTATGGGATTGCATAGAAGATTTTGATGCTTTCTCAATAGAATTTGTGTCTAGGGATTAGAACACTCAAGTTGATTCATTGGTTGTGTTTGCATTTCTCTTTCTACCTCACCCATATTTCAAAGATAAACTTTACAGGGTTGAGATAGTCTACAACCCAGCATGCCTAACAACGTCAATCATTGGTAGGTATTTAATAATGACCAGCAAATAATTTGCTTCCTTGAAAAAGCTAAGTCTTTTTCCAATGTGTTCTTTGAAGGGAGTTGTGATGAAAGCAATGATGTTCTGGAAGGTAAAGTCTCATAACATCCAGGAGTCAGAAGTTATACAATTAAAATGAAATAAAATCCCCAAGGGTCTGGTCTCGCTGGAGGACCTTTTTAATAGACATGATCAGTACCTAAAGTGGAAAAGTTAAGTCTCAATCAGATCATCAGATGATTATGATCGAGTGAATATTGGCACAGAGGAAGACCCAAAAGTTGTTTTTATTGGGAAGTGTTTCTTGTTAGTGTAGGTTTTTATTTCCTAGTGGGTTATTTGTTTTTTGCTATATTCCTAGGTTTTTCTACACTTCTATTAATCTCACTTAGGTTAATAAAGCATGCTTAATCAGGTGAGAGGATTATGAGGTGTCACCTTCCTACATGTGAGCATCAATTAGCTATCTTGGGAAGATACTTTGCTATCTTTAGTCTGATAGATGGTTGCTCCTCATTGGTCGGTGTTGCCACCTCCTCCCTCTCCTTGGTCTATATAAGCATGCTACCTAGTTTGTATTTTATATCTTTTGATTTTGCATCCTCTTAATACTATTTTTCTTTTAGCATTTTCATTACTCTCTTGGAGACTAACTCTATGTTGCTATTTTGATTTCATATCATTTGCATTCATAGTTTAGATATTTATTCTTTTGCACTAGTTTTCTGGGTTATTAATCTTTTCAGATTCTAACATGGTATTAGAGCTTTTCTATGTGCAAGAGTAGATTTTAGTTTCTATATTTGAGAGATTTGGGGGGGCTAATTAAGCTTATTACAATTTTTTTAAAAACCCAATATGCTCCTCTCTTGCATCTTCAGATGATTTGGAGAATCAGAAAAGTTTGACATAAATATTTTAATCTCTGGGGTTTGCACATGTGTTTTATGAAATCTGGGTGATTGCAACATTTTTGGTTATACTGACATCATTTGTAGCTGTTCCAATGCATCCAGGAGGCTTGAGAAAGTCAAATTTGGCTTTCGTTTCACTAAAATCAGAGATTGTCAGACACAGTTACAGAACCGGGGTTTCAAGCTCAAATCTGACAACCAGCTTGCATATTTGGTGTTTTCAATCAATATTATAGGTTTCATCATGCCTTTTCTTGTCTTAGGTAACTAATTCATCATTTGCATGCCATTTTTTGGTTGTTGGGGTCATTTTTTATTGTTAAAGGCATTCTGTTTACATTGGATCAACATCTTCATTACATCAACAAGAAAAACGTCTTCTGGGTTTTGTTGACAGCACAGAAAAAACATCTGGGTATGTTTTAGGTTTTGCATGCAACTCATATATTTTGTAGAAATAAACTCAGAAAGCTACAGCAGGACCCCTCTTTATTGGCAGTTGCAAATTTGAAGACAGTTTTAAAATGCTCCATTCTTGCTCATACAAACTCTGTTTCCTGAGATTTTTTTTATTTTGGTTATTTTTTCGTGTTATATGCACTAGTGTAGATATTTTTTTATTTTGATGCAGAAAATTTCTAAAAATTATAGATTCTCACCCATGACATTGCATAGTTCTTGTTTTTGGAACTTTGGAGGATCATAACTTTCACATACAACCTTGTATTGAAGCAATTCTTTTTTTGAAAGTGCATGATTTTTAGAATAAATCACAGTGGTGTTGTTACTTTTGCTTGGAAAAGTTCCAATATTGTACTTTCAACATACACCCAATTTGTGAGGGTTTTGTAAAGCATTGAGATCAAGACCACTAAATATTTCTTACTAGTGGCAGTTGTAAATGCACTAATTATAAAGTGCCAAAATCATTTTTTCTTGGGGGGTTCTTTGATTGAGTGAAAAAGGGGGGTTGTCTTGGTGGTGTTCTCTTCTTTTCGACATTTATTTTCTGTATTTCTTCATCATGGATCAAACAACTGTACCCATCCTAACTCCATACAACTAGTTTGAGTGGAAATCACGCATGACAATTCACTTAAGGAAAGCTATATTACATAGGATAGCTATGGGACTTGAAACTGAACCTACTAAAGATGAAGATAAGCCTAAGTGGTTTAACAAATATGATGAGGCATATGGAACATTGTGTTTGTCTGTTTCTCCTGATTTGCTCTTTTACATTGAGTCTTTGAATTCACCAAATAAAATCTGGAGAAAGCTAGAAACACTATTTGGCACACAAAATTCAATGAGGGGTCACATGTTGGAAAATGAACTAATTAGTTTAAGTCTAGACAATTTCAACACTATCCAGGATTTCTTCACAAAATTGAAATCACTAAGGCTGCAGTTAAAACAATGTGGAATTGAAAAGAAAGATGAACAATTGATTCTCAGTATTCTCTCTAAGCTAAGTTCAGAATATTCTGTATTTGTTTATACCTTCTATGCTACTAAGGGTGCACTTGGTACTCAATTCACCATGCCATCTTTAGATGATTTTGTTGTCTCTTTCACTCAGGATCAGGATAAGCTAATCTAGATGGGCACTCTTAAGTCCTCGAAGTCACATGCCCTGGCTGCCAACCAAGGCACAAAATAACAAAAAGGACAAAATAGTAACAACAATCGTAAGGATAAGAAATAGAAGAATAGCAAGGAGAAGAAGGATCAAATACCAGTTGCTTCAAAAGCAACTAATGAGACCCAATCTTCCAAGGGCAACAAGCCTAAGAAAGAGAAGGTCCAATGTGCCTATTGTAAAAGACCCGATCATGATGAACGTAAATGTTTGAAGAAACAAATTAATCACTTGACACACATTCTTGAGAAGAATAATATTAGTGTTCTTGAGTCTATCAAACAGAGTTCTAATGAGGGGTCTAACAAGCCCAAAAAAATTAGCAAGGGGAAAGGAAAGGGCAAGGCCCTTGTAGCAGTTGCTTCTTCACCATCCACTTGGGTTCTTGATTCAGGTGCTTCACACCACATGGATTCATCTAAGGAAGAACTTGCATCTTTGGAGCTGTGTACTATGCCTTTTATTTTGATGGGTGATGACACTCATTTTGAGGTGTGTGGGAGAGGGTCTATTGATGTGGGGGATGGCACATTCCATGATTTTTTTGTGTGCCCTCATTATCAACTAATCTCCTATCAGTATACCAGATCACTCACATAGGTTCAGGCAAGTGGGTTGAGTTCACTCCTGATTCAGTGGAGATTCATGAGTTGCACAATGGTTCTATAGTTGCAGTTGGGAGAGCAGATCATCAGTCACAGCTCTATCTGTTTTATCACTTTGTTCCTGATCCTCCTTCGACTATTTTGCTCACTCATTCTGATGATGTGAGTAGATTATGGCATGAGCGGTTTGGCCATCTTAACTTCTGCTACTTGCAGCAGCTCAACCAACAGAGCATGGTCACAAGGTTGCCTTCCGTTCAATTTTCAGGTGGTGTTTTCTAAGGTTGCATTCTTGGTAAGCATCCTAATGAAAATTTTGACCAAGGTAAGGCATGGAGAGCTTCACAGATAGTGGAGTTAGTTCATAGTGATTTGGCTGGTCCATTTCAGCATCTTTCTTTCAGCAAGGCTAGATATGTCCTCACATTCATTAATGACTTTTCTCGATACACTTGGGTGTACTTTCTCAAACAAAAGTCAGAGGTATTTGATCATTTTCAGGACTTCAAAACTTTTGTAGAGAAGCAATCCGGGAAAGCCATCAAAGTTTTGCACACTGACAATGGTGGTGAGTATGTCAACCATCAGTTTGAGAGGTTTTGCACTTCAAAGGGGATTAATTTGCAGCATTTAGTTCCATACAATCCTCAGCAGAACGGTGTTATAGAATAGAAGAATAGGACCTTGAAGGAAATGGCAAACTGCATGATTCACTTTAGATCTCTTGCATCACAGTATTGGGCAGAGGCCATTAACTGTTCTTGTTATATCCAGAACCGTGTTCCTCATCGAGCCTTGAAGGGAGTCACTCCTTTTGAAGCTTGAAGCGGTTGGAAACCATCAGTTAAGCACTTTCAAATTTTTGGTTCTCCTACATGGGCCCACATTCCTACAAAGAAACGCAAGGCCTTCGATCTGCAGAGCAGACCTTGCATATTTGTAGGTTATCTTGATGGTGTGAAGGGTTATTGGTTGCTCCACCCTACTACACATGAGTTGTTCATTGAGAGGAGTGTTCAGTTTGAGGAGGGCTCTTTGAGCTCACTTTCTATCACTTCTCCAACTCCTTCTACTTTGACATTGGAGTCACTTGGGATACATGACAGATCTTCTAATGAGTTAGATTCACCTGAGCAGTCTTCTACCTCCACTTTCGATGTAGAGAGTGATTCAGAGGACTCACCTCCTTCCTCTTCTAGTCATCATTCAGAGGTTGATGATTCTCCTCTAGATTCTCCATCTTCCGGTCCACTTTGGGCTAGACAAACCTTGTAGTCTGTAGGTGATTGGGTTGGGGATCCATCAGACACTAGGTGGACTTGTTCATAGTTCCAGGATGCTCCACATGTCTTCATTGCTACTGCCTCAGATCCATAGTCTTTTCATGAGGCTTCTGGTATTCTTGAGTGGGATGCTCTATGCAGGAGGAGTATAGTTCCTTGATGAGGAACCACACTTGGGATCTTGTATCTCTTCCTAAGGGAAGAAAACTTGTTCAATGTAAATGGATCTATCAGACAAAATTTGCAGCAGATGGGTCAGTTGACAAGCATAAGGCTTGCTTAGCTGCCAAAGGATTCTCCCAGGTTCCTGGGATTGACTACTCTGAGACTTTTGCACCAGTTGCCTGAATGAATTCCATCCGACCTGTTCTTGCCATTGTTGCAGCCAATCATTGGGAAGTACACCAGATTGATGTGAAGAGTGCTTTTCTTCACGGTGACCTTTAGGAGGAGATTTACATGGAGCAGCCACAGGGGTTCATTCAGGATTCTTCACTTGTGTACCTTCTTCAGAAGTCTCTCTATGGCCTCAAACAGGCTCCTCGGGCCTGGTATGCCAAGATGGACTCCTTCCTCCTAACAGTTGGGTTCACTCGATGCCATTCTGATCCTAATGTCTACATTCTGCAGCAGGATGATTCACTCCTATTTCTGGTTATGTATGTTGATGACTTGTTGATCACAGGGAGTTCTTCATCCACCATTGGGGCTATCAAAACTACCCTTCATGACAGGTTTTTGATGACTGACTTGGGCTTGTTGCATTACTTTCTCAAGATTGAGATCTTTCAGTCTTCTTCTAGGATCACCATCAAACAGTCCAAGTATGCTCTAGATTTGCTCTCGAGGTTTCATATGGCTGACTGTAAGCCTTCTCTGACTCCCTTTCTGGAGTCAAACTTGAGGCTTAGTGTTCTTCTCCACTTGTTGATGGCACTTTGTACCGACAGCTTGTTGGAAGTCTCATCTATCTGACTCATACGAGACCCAACATTTCATATGTTGTAGGTATGGTCTCTCGATTCATGCGGGAGCCCCATGAGCTGCACTAGAAAGCAGCCAAGTGGATCCTTCACTACATTTAGGGTACTCACAGTTTTGGGATTCATTATGCAGCAGGCATTGATCTTGACTTGGCGGGCTACACAAATTCCGATTGGGCAAGCGATTCTCAGGATCTCAAGTCTACTTTAGGTTACAACTTCTTACTTGGTTCAGGTCCTATTTGTTGGTCGAACAAGAAGCAGTCTTCTATTGCTCTATCTTCTACTAAGGCCAAGTATCGGGGGGCTGTGAACGCCGCCACCGAGGCCATTTGGCTTCAAAATCTTCTCACTGAGTTTGGTATCCAAATCAGACAGCCATCAGTCATATTTTGTGACAACCAGAGTGCCATTCAGATCTCATAGAATCTGGTCCATCATCAGCTGACCAAACACATAGAGGTCCACATGCACTACATCTGGGAGCTCATCCATGGCCACATCATCGACCTTCGCTACTATTTGACTTCTAAGCAGGTTGCTGATATCTTCACCAAACCCTTCATTGGGAGCAAGTTCCTTCATTTGCAAGCTTTGTAGGGGGTGCGGGATGCTTCATCTTCTAGGGGGCTTCTTCCTCTCACTCAGAGTCCTGACTCTCTCTACTTTTGGGGGGTCTCTTCTCTCTCTCTTTTTTTTTGGGGGGGCTTTTCTCTCTCTTTGGACGGGAATTTTATGTACATAGGTACCTCATCAGGCTTGATTTTTCGTGACCCAATTTTACATCCACCTAAGCTTCGCTTATGGGGGGTGTTAGTGTAGGTTTTTATTTCTAAGCTGGTTATTTATTTTTCTCGATATTCCTAGGTTTTTTCTACACTTCTATTAATCTCACTTAGATTAATAAAGCATGCTTAGTTAGGTGAGAGGATTATGAGGTGTCACCTTCGTACATGTGAGCATCCATTAGCTATCTTAGGAAGATACTTTTCTATATTTACTCTAATAGATGGTTGCTCCTCATTGGTCAGTGTTGCCACCTCCTCCCTCTCCTTGGTCTATATAAGCATGCTACCTAGCTTGTATTTTGCATCTTTTGCTTTTGCATCCTCTTAATGCTATTTTGCTTCTAGCATTTGCATTACTCTCTTGGAGACTAACTCTATGTTGCTATTTTGATTTCATATCATTTGCATTCATAGTTTAGATATCTATTCTTTTGCACTAGTTTTCTGGGTTATTAATCTTTTTAAATTCTAAAATTTCTCTCCAAAAGAGAGAGAGAGAGAGAGAGAGAGAGAGAGAGAGAGAGAGAGAGAGAGAGAGAGAGAGAGAGAGAGAGAGAGAGAGAGAGAGCATTTAATTTATTTGCTTATTCGATATAGAGATGTTTTCACTTGGTACTATGTAGACTTGAAGAAATTTAGAGATGGGAGAATGCAGCACCGCATTCCATTAAAGCCCGATACATTTCCCTTTAGGTAGAAATAGAGAACTTCAACCCTAAGGTATACAAGGCTATTTTTAGTGAGATAGACAAGATGCTGAAGGAGAAAATTATTTACCCCATTCATCACTCTACATGGGTGGCAAACATTATTCCTATCAGAAAGAAGAATGGGGAAATAAGGATTTGTGTTAATTTCTAAAATCTGAACCAAGCCTTCTTGAAAGATAACTACTCTTTACCTGTTATGGATCACATATTGCAAACAATATCTGGTTTAGAGATGATGTCTATGCTTGATGAGTTTTTGAGATATAATTAGATTTAGGTAGCTCTAGAGGATCAACACAAAACAACATTCACTACCCCTATTAGTGTGTTTTCTTACAATAGGATGCCATTTGGCCTTATCAATGCAGGAGCTAGTTTCCAAAGGGCAATGGATTTAAAATTTGGTGATCTAAAAAATAAAATCATTGTCATTTACCTGGATGATCCCACAATTTTCTCTAAGAAAAGAGTTGACAATTTACATGATTTGGAGATAGTGTTGCAGCGTTGTAGAGAGCATGGTATTTCTTTAAATCCTAAAAAGTCAATTTTTGTTGTAACTAAAGGGAAGCTGTTGGTCCATATCATCTCCAAGGATGGCATAAAGATTGATCCTAAAAGGGTCAGAGCAATTTAGAAGTTGAGCTTACCTACGACCAAAAGCAATACAACATCTTTCTTTGGTCAGGTAAATTTCCTGAGAAGGTTTGTTCCTAATTTTGCTAAGTTGACTAGGCATATTGCTAAGATGATGAAAAACCATCCTACTTTCAAATGGAGTGATGAAGGTAAACAAGCATTTGGGGAGATTAGAGAGCCATTGCTAATGCACCTACATTAGTGCATCCCAATTTTGAAAAATATTTTATTATCTATTGCTATGCATAAGAGCACACCCTATTAGCTATTTTGCTACAAAAGAATGAACAGTGGATTGAAGCTCCAATTGCCTTCATGAGTGTGCCACTAAAAAAACATGAATTGAAGTACTCTGCACTAGAGAAACATGCATATGTGGTAGTGAAAGCTTTAAAAAACTTTAAATATTACATTTTGCATTCAAATGCAATTGTCTATGTTCCAGAGTTTGCTGTAAAGAGTATCCTTACACAACAAGAAATCAAATGTAATAATAGAGGAGCTTGGATAGCTAAAGTTCAAGAATATGACGTTGAAATCAAACCTACAAATTTGGTCAAAGGAAAAGGATTGTGTAAAATAATTGTTGAGAATAAGGTTGATGAAGATGAGGAATTGCCTTTAGTTCTTTTTACAAGTACTATTGATGACTGGTTTTCTGATGTTTCTTATTTTCTAACATATGGTGATTGTCCACCGAACCTCTCTACTAAGGAGAAAATAAATTTGAATCTTAAAGCGAGCAAGTATGCTCTTTGGGAGGGGAGCTTATATAAAAGGGGAGTGGATGGAACATTTCTGAGATGCGTGGATAAAGAGTAGCAGAAGAAATTGTTGGAAACTTTTCATAGTGAAGCTTGTGGAGAACACTTTTCAGCATCAGTGACAACCTTTAAAATATTGTGGCAATAATTTTACTGGCCAAGCATGTTCAAAGATGCATATAATTGGGTGTCTAAGTGTGATAAACGCTTGAAATTTACTAGTAGGCCTCAATTAGTTGTGTTGCCTTTGAAACCAATAGTGATTGATGAACCCTTTCAGCAATGGGGATTGGATTTCATTGGACATATTAACCCTAATTCCAGTGCTAGACATACTCACATCTTGACAACTACAAATTACTTTAGTAAGTGGGTGGAAGTAGTTCCTATAAAACATACCACATCTGAGGTAGTCTGTAATTTCCTGAAAGAGAACATATTGGTTAGGTTTGGTGTACCTAAGAAGATTGTAGCTGATAATGCCTCTAGTTTCTCCTCTTCTGAATTTACTCTTTTTTGTTATCATTATGGCATTAGTCTTTCTCATTCATCTGACTATTACCCACAAGGCAATGGGCAAGCTGAATCAAGCAATAAAAATCTCATCTCAATTGTCAAGAAGTTTGTAGACGAAAATCAAAGCTCGGATGGCATAAAAGTCTATATGACACTCTTTGGGCTGATAGGATAACTTACAAGAGAGCCATTAGTATGTCTCCTTTTCAGCCAGTCTATGGAATTGACAGTGCAATTCCCATTCCTTTGGAGTTGTCTGCACTAAATCTACAAAAGCTAATTCAAAACGAATAGTTTCAATCGGCTTTGGAGAAGAGGATATTGTATTTGAACCTTTTGGAGGAGGAAAGAGAATTTGTTGTAGATAGAATTACCAGATACCAGCAAGCTATTAAGAAGAATTTTGATAATCGGGCTAAGCAAAGAAATTTTGTTGTGGGAGACTCTGTACTTTTGTGGGACAAGAGAAGAGAGCCAAAGGGAGATCATAAGAAATTTGACTCTTTGTGGAGAGGACCTTTTTAGATTAGAAAAGTCATTGGAGAGAACGTGTTTCTACTGGCATAGCTTGATTGGACAACATTGCCTCTTGCCTACAATGGGTAAGATTTGAAGCTGTATAACTGGTAACACCCTTGAGTCCTGCCTTGTACTATAGTTTCTTTCCTCGTCTTTCCTGTTGTTGTCATTGTGTTTTTGGTGTGACTGTATCACCCTTTTGGAATAAGGCTTTGTTGCCAAAGTTTGTCTGGATTCTCTGCATCCTCCTTAGTCCTTGTCCCTAATTATAGCCTGCTGTTGCCTCATGTTTGAAATTTTACTAAAGCACCCATGCCTTAGAAAAATTTTCCATTATTTATTTGTCACCTTCTTTTCCTTTCCCTGAGTTGGGTTTTTACTTAGTCATTTTCTTACATTGTCAAAAATTCCCTATGTTTTTGAACCAAAGTCGGCAGATTCAAGACTTCATGAACCGCCTGACTTCCCGACTAGCCTTGGAGAATAGCATCCGAAGTTCCTTCTTGCATTGGTCTCGGTCACTTGCCTTGAGTAAAGTCTTTGTTGTCAGGAGGTCAAAATTTCCTTGAACTTCCAAACTCTCAAAATGGTGGTTCAAAAGTTCTAAAAATGTCAGACTTGCCGACTTAGAAGGCCTATGATTCCTGTGGTGCCTTTTTTTGAGCTAGCATGCAGTGCAATGAAAAGACACTTATCACCTCGCATTTAATTCAAAATGCGTGCAAATGCATTGGCACATTTCTCGAAGGGAAAACCAAAGGGGATTTTTATGATTTTCAAAGCTTGATATGCCGCCAGTATTTAATGATATTTATGGACAAGTTATGAGAAGTGATGTGTAATTTGAATGAATTAACCATATCACTTGAAGTTTTCATCATTTCGCTAAGGAAATGTGTTGTAGAGCAAGGAACAACTAATCCACTACGTGCGATAAATCCACACAATTCTAAACTTACAGGTTAGCATGATTGGTCCTTTCTATCTCATTTCATTTCCTTCTTTTGCTATAAAAATACAACATTTCTCTTGGGTACTGGAAGTTTTCTATTTTCATGTATCTATATAGTGATTCCCCTATGAGTGCATTGTATTTCTCTACCATATCTATGAATGCTTCAGAGTTTCTACCTGGTTAGTTCCTCAAGTTTGTGAAAATGAAATTTAAATTTCAAGGAGTCCCTATGGTTCCTGTTGTGGAAAATGGGTTGTCTGGTGTGAGAGATACAGAGTTGGGTCATATCAACCTTGAAGATTTCTAGAAGAGGATGCAACCCGAAGGTTGAACCACCATGGCTAACAAAATTGTGAGCAGTGGTTTAGATAGAGTTGGGGGCTTTCCACTTACGATGCATTGTCCACATTTAGTGGTTACTTGAGCTAACAATTACTTCCCAGAATCTCAAGAAATAAGAGGCTTAGATGGCTCTGTTGTTGCCAAAATCAATTCTAAATCAATTACCCTTTCTCTAAATTTGAACGAATATGAGGAGAAAGTTGATGTTTTTGTGTCTTCTGCCTGGGGGTATTACAATGAAATAACATATTGGTGCCAGAATTGCATTGCTAAGACCTGGCTCGAAGCCGAGAAAAAGGGAAAGTCAAGACTTCCTACTAATTTAAAGAGGAGTCATTTCAACGAAGAAATTTTGGATATTATTACTCTGCTAAATCGTGTAGTTGGGAGCACAGAGTCTGATGCCTTTGATTTCTAGATGTGTAGATTTATCTTGCTTCTCTGTGGAGATCACCATATTGACTAGGCAAGAATAATTAGTGAGTGTATGCATGAGCAGCTGGTCAATTTCCCGCATAGTGTAAAATTCCACATGTGTTCTCAGCTAGTGTATGTGTTAGCTCATAGGGAGGTTGCCTAGCCTGGTTTAAGAGCCCTAGGAGTTCCCTCTATTAGCACACCTTTGTATCACACTTTCACACAATTGCAGAGAAATGAAGGTATGAAAGATTTCTTGCGTGTTAATGATGCCTTTTTTAGGTGTCTTACAAAAAGAATTGAGGGTTCATTGGATTGAAAGTTTTCTATGGAGGCTACTGCCTTGGTTATGAACTTCAAAAGCTTCTATGTTTAGTTTGATCACTTCTCTTATTTGAGAATTGGGGGTTATGAAAATGCCCCACTGAAATTACCACAGTACCCGTTGGATTACCTCGTGTTCTTAGAGGTGTGTCGTTAAATGGCGACTATGAATACAAAGTAATACGCAATGATAAAGAAAGTTTATTATTTTCATGTGACACTTTACTTCTATTCTTGTAAAAGTAATGATAGTGCAAGGAGTGTAGATAAATTGCTTTCTGAATTCAATCTTCATAGTTTGTAAGCTCAAGTAGCCTTTGAAAGTAAGAATTTTGTGAAAGTAAACATGCATGGAGGAGGTTCTTATCAACACAAGTCCCAACTTGAAGATTTCTAGGAGGATTTTTTGAATGAAAGGGAAGTACAAAGGAGGAAATGGATGAGGTTAATTATTGATCGGGTCTGTGCTTTTGAACTACCTATGTGAGTTCCTGACATGGTTGATGATAACTCTAATATTATGGATGAAGGTTATCATGATGTTTCATTGCAACCCTTACCTCCTGTGAAGTGGTTAGAGAATGAGATCATTGATGTTAAATTCTGCTCTTTTCATGTGATAAGAAGAACAGAGAAGTGGTTGAAAGGGAAGATTAAAGAACAAGCTGGTTCAGCTGCAGCTAAGGACTCATCTACTCAGGGTCAGAACATACCTCAAATCACTCACTCTCAGAGGAAGTCATCTAGTTCTGATCTAACTCTTTAGAGAGTTGGCTCACAGTCGAAAGGAGACGGTGAGCGGTCCCTTGAGGAAAGCAGTAAGATGAAAACAACATGTGAGCAAGATGATCAACCATTGAAGAGTAACACCAGATTGGTTGCTTCTCCATCAAAAGAAGGCCATGTACCCCTTATTAATAATCTTTTAAGTGATATTGATTCCTTGATTTTCACTCAGTTAGGAAAGGATAATGTGCTTCTATCCTTGTTAAGAAAAACAAATTCACCCAATTTAAGTGAGCCTCTTGACCACAATCCTCAATCTGTGTGTATGGATGGTATAGTGAGTGTGATTGGCACTACTAACATCCCCTCCTCGTCTCCTACCTAGTTAAGAAAAGTAGTTGAAAAGAAGAAAAGGTATACTCCAACGGTGGATACCGGTATAGATATTGTGGCCAAGTTACTACATGAGACTCCTAAGCCTAAACGTGCCAAAAACATGTCAAGGATGGTAACTGTCTCTGTCACAGGAAACTAGTTCTTGGAAATTATAGATCTAGTGGGGAATAAGAATGAAAATGAAGTGACTGAGGTGGACTTCAATATGAGTAGAGTAGACATGGGACCCTTGACCATTGAGGGGGGTAACTATCATGCCAAATATTCAGTCAGCAATTTGTCAAAAAGAGTCAAGAAGCAACAAGAAGAGAACACTAAGCTACGTGCACAAGTAAGTTCCCTGTCTATGTTCATTCAGTCAATCTTAAAGATAACAACACCTTCAGTCGATACCCTACCTGATATGAATGTTAGTACCCCTGACCCCAATCTGTTGTAACAAATAAAAAGATCACAAGCCCTAAGTAGTGATGTTGAATAGTGGATAGAAAAGGTGGCCCTAGATGGCTTAATTTTCTTTGAAGAATCTTATAAGCTATTTAACCTCATTTCTAGTAAAAGAGAAATCTTAATTGTTGTTTCCCAAACTATCAAAAGTGATCGCAACAGCTTATCCTTAGTCTCAAAATAAATACAAGACATGGTCAAGATGGATGTCAATATTTTGGTGGCTGAGGAAGTATTGGGTGATCCTAAGGAAATGAATTTTGCTGCCTAGGCTGATGTAATTGAGTGGAAATTATCTATTGTGTGGGCACTGGAAGATGAAATGAGAAGCACTCTTTCTATTTATTATAGAGAATTAAATGATATTAAGGGTGATTTCACCATCTTAGAGATAGCAGTTGTTGGTGATGTGATGATGATAAGCTGCTCGATGTCAAAGAGATCAAGCAAAATTTCAAGAAGATGGTGATAGAAGAGATGGTGAGTTATGATGTGATCACAGTAGAGTCAGTTGGGACAGTTTCCAGGGTATCCAATTACATCAAGATGTTTAAGAATGGATTGGATGACATGCACAAAAAGATGATTCAGGCTGATAAGGTAGTGAGTAAGAGGAAAATCTAAATCAGCATGACTGGAAGCCTCAGCAGTTTAGCCTTGTCATCAATAATAAACAAGTACAAGTCTTACAAGGTGAAGCTAGGAGCATAGGCAGCTCAAATGTCGCAAGGTGACACATGCAATGAAGGTGAATAGGTGAAGGAGAAGGAAACAAGACAAGAAGGTGATGCTGAAGAAGAGGATGTGGGAATCATCATTTAATTTCCTTTTCTTATGCTTTAGTTTATTTCATATTTGCTCAAAACTATTGGCTCTGGAGGGCCCTTATTTTTAAATGATGTTTAATTTAAACTTCTTTTAATTGGCTATCTTCAAGAAGATGTTAGGTTTTTAAAGATAGATATTGGGGACTCGACTATAAATTTAATTGACCAGTCGATGTATGGATCTTTTAGAAAAATTTGGGTTGGTGATAGATCAAGTTTTGGCTTTCTGTTCAATTCCTTTATATATGAAATAGAAATCAATACAGTGGAGTTATGGATGATTGTAAACTTTGTGTTATGATTGTTTAAGCTTTCATTCTTCTTATGTTGGATGTATTGGTGCTGGTGTTGATGGTATTTCTATATTGAAGTGGTTAGATATCTTTAATTCTTGCTCACTGTTGGGAATTATCTATCTTTCAGTTTATGATTCATGATGGTGATTGTATGATGTATGGTGTATTTCTTTATTGATTCATTGAAGTTGATGTAGTGGAAGTCTTTGAGCTTCTTTTAAGTCGATCAATATTTGGATATATATTGCCTTTATTGCTTTCTGGTTAAAAGCACCACCTTTATTTTTCTTTCTAGTTAAAAGCAATACTAGCATGTTTTTCATTCATTGTCCATATCAATCGAAGGTAGTTGCACCTTGTAAAAGAAGCAGAGAATCTTTGTAAAATACCATTGCAATAGGTTCAACTTTTGTTACATTTGTCATCTATATGGGTGTGAGAATATAGAGTTAGGTGAAAAATATGTTAACCAACAAACATCAATATGCTTGGTTCTAGCATGGTAAATAGGATTCTTAGATATAAAAATTGCACTCTGTGGATACCATTTCACCACTCTATGACTCTTAAAACCAATACTATCAGTCAATCTCTTCAACTACATTAGTTCCTTAAAAACATGTGTTGTAGCCATATATTCTACTTTAGTAGTGGGTAGGGTGATTTTTTGTTGCCTCTTGCTTATCCAACACACTACTCCACCAAATAGAATGAAAACATAACTACTTGTTGACCTTCATTATCAAGATATCTAGCCCAATCTTAATCTACAAATCCTTATATACTCAAGACTTTGCCCACATCATTATTACCATGATAAGTTAAGAAATATTCTAGAGTTCTTTTTTAGTACCTAAACACTCTCTTCACATGTGTCTAACGCTCTTTACTTAGCTTCACAATGAACTTACTTAGAACTCCCATTACTTGGGAAATGTTTGGTCTTCTACAAACCATCGCATACATGAGACTTCCTACCACACAAGAATAAGGAGCATGTCTCATGTCATCCAAATCCTCCACAAATTTAGGACATGTTGTTCCAAACTTAGTTTTGTGCCAATTAGTAGGGATGAGCTTACTGGTTTACTATCCTATATTCTCAACCTTTGTAAGATAGGTTGAATATATTTCTTTTAGTTCAACCATAGTTTCTTATTGGTCCTATCCCTGTATATCTCCTTACCAAGTATGTATATAATATCTCCTAAGTCTTTCATATCAAAATTACTAGACAACTGAGTTTTAAGTTCCTAAATTAATGCTTTATTATCTCCAATGATAAGCATATCATCAACATTTAAAATAATAATAATAATGTGACCATTTACTTGTTTGTAATACACACAATGATTATAAATATTTCTTCCAAAACCTAATTTGGCACGTGTGTCAAACTTTTGGTTCCACATACATGGAGATTGCCTTAATCCATACATTAACCTTTTCATCTTGTAAACTAGTTTGTGTTTACTTTTCACCTTTCCTTTAGGTTGTTCGATGTATATTTCCTCCTCTAAGTCTCTATGCAAGAATGTTCTCTTGATATCCATTTTCTCAATCTCTAAATCAAGTTTCATAACAATTTAGATAAAAACATCCTAATTGAACTTGAGTTAGAAATGAGTGAATCCACAATAATGTGTCCCACATTTTGGCCTAAGTGGAATGCTCAAAATTAGTATTTTCAGCATTTTTCAATTTGTGTTAATCATAGGGAACAAAGAATCAAGAATTTAAGGATGATCTAAACTAATGAGTTATGGAATTTTCTATGTAGATTCAAGTTATAGTTTTTTTTTAAATTAAAGAATTATTTCTATAATTTTTTAATTTTATTTTTGAATCATTTTTACTCATTACTTTTTATTTTTTTATTAAGTTTCATTATTCCATAATGCATAATTTTCATGCCAAATAAAAAAAATTCCATGATTTATTGAAATCAAATCATCAACTCTAATGTCTACTGCATGGATATTTTTGGGTAGTTTTTTATTATTTTTATTATTTATATTATTAATTTTTGAATTAGTTGTCATGTCCCCTTTTCATTTAATCCATGCTAGAGAAGATATTATCCCATTTCAAATATTTTCCTTGGGCCAAGGTACAAAAATTGGGAAATAATTATATTTAAAATTGATTATTTGGACCCAAATCATTTATTATTTCTTATTTTTGATAAAAGGGGTTAAATAAAATTTTTAATTATATTATTTTGTAGCATTTTACCAAGGAAGGTCATGGGATTTTATGTGAAGAGGTTTGTAACCTCCAGGTTTATGTAGTAGCGTATTATTAGAAGATTCTTTGGCAATTTTTATGACATCTTGCATGCAGGGAGTTATTATTTAATTTTGGTGGGGAATCTTGTAGCGATAATTATGGACAACATAATTGGAAAGAAAATTAATGGAAATAATATTATTTTATTTAATTTTCCAAGAGAGGGGAATTTGCATTTGGACCTCTATTTATTTGCAGGAAAAAACACATTTTAGGCATCCATTTTTCATACACAAAAACTCTACCAAAATTTGTCTAGATATTGTATTCAACAAATAATCTTGTGGATGAAAACCCATTGAAGATTGGTGATCAATGGATGAAAACCCTTTTTTGCAGGTATTTGGGGATGAAACCCCTCTGGTACATAAGGGTAGTCTCATGTAGAGATTGCATTGGAGCTTCACACAGTTGCATATTTCAGCTTGTTTAATTTGTGTATTTTGCAGGATTTCAAGTGTGGATTTCAACATAGATGTGGGATTTTCATTTTGCTACTATGTGTGGTGGTTGTTTTTTGTTGTAGATCAATTATTTTTCTTTTGATTTTGTTTATGTAGATCAGATACAAGTGTTGGAGACAATATATTTCACATTTGGAGCAAATTGGTGTTGGCAGTGTTGTGTAGATTTGTTGTTTCTATGAGTTTTGGTGTTGAGATTCATTTTTAGTGTTGGTGCTATGTCTTGTGGGAAGTATTTCTATTGTATATCAGTCTATTTATACTCCTAATATCCATTCAAATTAGCTTCAAGAGTTGTGGGATTCAATCTATTAGTTGGACCAAATATTGTCATTGTTGTGGTGTTATTTGAAGGTTTGGTAGTTGCAGTGGATTTCAATAAGAGTTTGGATGTTTTTGTTGTAATAGGTTTTTTTATGCTATTTTAATGTTCAGGATCATTCCCAGAAGCTGGAGAATTCATCTTTAGATTTTTAGGTGAAATACACATTGTGTATTTCAACATTTTGTGGAGATTATGTTGTATTCACTTCATATTTGTAGCTGCTATTGAAAAATTTGTTGTGGATGTTGTAGCAGTTCTATTTTCTGTAAAAATAAGTTCTATATCAGTAATATCAGTGGTGGGAGTTTCCTGGATCATTTTGGTCCTTATTTGGTACTAACTAGTTGCTAGTTGTGATGTGTTTGTGTCGATATGTTGGTGAAATTTGTTAATGTAAGTTTAAGATTTGAAATATAATTGAAATTTTTAGTAGGGTTGTTATAGTGGTATTAGAGCTAAGATCTTTCCAGCATGCAAGGTAGAAAATTATTTTTATTAGAAAGATGAAGACATTTAAAGAATCCATGATGGAAATGATGTAAGCATTTCAAGAATTTAAAAATTATTAGAAGGGCCTACTAGCATGGATGAAGGATCTAGAGACAAAGAAAATTATTTTAAACAAAGGTCCAGTGAATGTTGATGAAAAGTTAGATAAAGAATCAGAGAAATAAATAAAAGAGCTAGAAAAGAAGACCATAGAACCAGAAGAGGTGATGGATACATCTGAACCACAAAGGGTCAAGGAAGAAATGGTGATGGTGTGGCATAAAGAAAAATTAGATTTCCAAGAGATTGAAAGGAATAAAAACTTGGAGGAATCAACCATATAGTCTGAAGGTAAAAACTCTTTGGTAATTAAAGATGCTTTATTGACTTCTAATGATTATATATGTGTTGGGAGAATATTGATGATGTTAAGGACGAAGTATCACTTGTTGAATACAAAGGTGAGGGAGTTGTTCTTGCTCAAAAATCTCTAATAAATTTTCAAAAGATTGAATTAATGCTACATAAGGGAGATCTAAAGGATATTGGTAAACTTGAAGGTGAGAAAAATCTCTTATGTCATCAGGTTGATGGTGTTGTATTAGAGGTTTCAACAAGGGAAGACATACATTTAGAGCATTCTTATGAAAAAGAAAATAATGTCATGAATCAAATAGTTTATGAGGAGTTTTAGGATTACCATAGTGAGAGGCATGCACATGAGGAAAGCTTTTCACTAGACACTAATGTTGGATTTCATCTTGCTGAAATTTTTGGATCAATAACTAGTGGTATGTAGTTTGATTACCTTCATGATTATAGTTTATGGCATGAAAGTAATAATACTAGCAAAGATTTGATGCTTGATAATTTATCATTACAATTTTATTGTAATCATGAAAAGCATCATATGGGGGATGAAATAAATTAAAATTTCTCATACATAATGGTGTGGGATCCTGGTGCTTTATCCAAAGAGCCACAAAAAGAAGATATTGAGGAGAAGATAGAAGCTGAAATTTTTTATGCATTCAATGTCATAGCTGCAAAAGTGTTTTCTAGTTCAAATTCCTCAACTTCTAGCTATATCAGAGTAGCATAGTGGAGGCATGGTGGTGAATAGATTTTCCATTTGAAGCAACTACTAGAGGATGCAACAATTTTAATACCAAAACATAAGGTATGTGATGAAATCTTTGTTGTGAGAATTTAGATGATTATGGATGTAGGATGGTTTCTTTCTATTGGTGAGTTATTACAGATTCACAAATTCAAGGAGTTTAAGTTTACATCTAAAGGAAAGGATATGGAGGTTGGAAATGTCTCTAATGGAACTTTGGGAGTAGTCATAGATAATAATATTTATTGCAATCTTATTGGATGCGAGCATGCCAATCTTGTTCCATATTTCTCAAGGACTAGTTTGACAATAAGATACCCACATATTTCTACTTGCAAGGAAGATATGCTCAAGACAATTTTCAAATGCTTTATTGAACATGATGAGTTTGTGGTCATGCCATCCAATTTGAGTAATGCACTAGCTACTTTCTGATTCATGGAGAATTGGGCATTTAGTGCTCAGTTGAGAAAATTTGCTTTGATATCTTTTGATAATACTTTGATGTATAGCAAAGCATGGAATGGTCATATGAGGTGCCAAAATTGGATCATTCAGATTTTAGAGAAATATGCTCTATTTGTAAGAGAATCTAAGTGTGAGTTTGGTTTCATAAAGATCTTATACTTGGTCCATGTTACTATTGATCAAGGCATGCATGTGGGTCATAAGAGGATTACAATTTTTCTAGCTTGGGCATTCCCAACCACACTAACTTCGTTGAGAAGATTGTGTAGTTTATGCAGCCATGAGAAGAGGTTTGTTAAGGGATTTTATTTTGTGACAACAATCTTAATCAACATGACAAAGAAAAAAGCTTCTACATGGATGGGGATAACACAAGAAGCTTTGGTTAAGCTTAAGAAGGTAATCATCTCATGCTATGTGCTTTCTATTTCATATTTCTCACATTCATTTGCTACAGAATGTGATGCTTCAAGAAAGGGAGACGGGTTGGTTACAATGCAAGGGAGGAACTCCATAAAAATTAAGAGCATGAAGTTCAAATGAATGGAAAAGAGTTTCTCTAGTTGTATGATGAGGAGGTAACTTCCACCATGTATGCTTTTGGAAAATTCTATGATCATTCGGTTTGTGGTATATGTGTGGTAGAGAGGAATCACAAGGGATTGAAGTTCTTCTTGGATCAACATTATTTGAATGATGAGTCAAAAAAAGGGGTATGGCAAATCCAATTTTATGATTTTGATATAGAATACATGAAGGGTAGAAAGAATGTAGTTGTTGATGATTAAACCAAAATGTCTATTCCTTGTTTTGTCATTGATGGTTATTGGGAGTTTCCAAACATGATAGAATATGTCATAAATTTATTTCCACTATCATTTTAGAAATATTCTTGGGTGAATAGTATGTGCTAGTGAGTGAACTCAAAGAGTGCATAGTCTTCCATCAGAATAAACTATTGTTTGTAGATTCAATATCTAGAGTTTAGCGGTGTACTTGTTGCTTCTATATGATGTTAATTGTTGTTTCTCAACTATACTCTTGTTTTTATAGATTAGATCATGAAGCTACATTTAAAATCCTTCAAGTTGAGGCAAAGTTTGAAAATATTAGTGTAGTTTTCAGCAAGGTGTATCTCCACATTTCAAAAGTAAAAGAAGTAATTGTTGTTGGAGCAGCCAAGATCAACAAGCACAAATTGAATAACTTTCCACAAGTGAAAAATGGAGCACAAGAGCATATCTATCATATAATCAGAGTGTGTAAAATACAATGAGAAGCCTTGCATAAATAGGAAGGAGAAGGAGGTAGGAAGGTAGGACTGAACTACTGACTACCCCTACATGAATATTGCAACACTTATCTAACTCACATGACATGTGTGAGGGAAAGTGGAAAGTCAAAAGGAAGTAGGTGTCTCACATGTGTGAGTACACATGTCGAAATGAGACAAACTCCTACAAGACTAAGTAAACTTAAGCCTATGTGTTAATAGGTCAAACCTTCAAAGAGGTGATATCTAAACTAGTTAGATAATGACAATATTTATACTAACACCCCCCTTTAGTGCAACTTAGGGAGAAGCTATACAAATATAGGGATGGGTCCCGACTACTAGGCCATGTTAGGTACCCATGTAGAAATAAATTTCTCATAAAGTGGAGAAAGAAAGAAAACCCTGTGGGAAAAAAACTTTCCTCTAAAAGAGAAATGAGATAAATAGAATTGTACAAGTGAAGAAGAAAGGAGGAGGACTATACATGACCCCCTAAGGACTATTTCTAACACTAATGTACAATAGATATCCCCCATAGGAGAGAAAAGATGAGAAGGTCTATGGGACCCCCCCTAAAAATGTGAAGTAAAGAACTCCATGCGAAGAGATGGATCCTCCCAAAACTAAGATGAGAAGACTAACCATGTAGCCTCCCCTCAAATATCTCCTATAGTGTTGGTGGAAGCTCGACACTAGATGCTAAAGATGATCCACGAATGATGAACAACATTTCTCCCCTTAGGAAGAAATTAAACCACAGAAGTGTGCAAAGAATCTTCCCATTCCGGATAGGAACATATAGGAAGTAGTAAGAAGGTCTCTAAATTTTTCACATGATTCAAAGATGCAGATGATGCCCATGATCTCTTCGAAGGATGCTCAAGGATCTCCAAACCAATGTTGACAAGTGACAAATGCTGAGATTCAGGTATAGGGACCATAGATGTATGGTGATAGCTGAACCCAGAAGAATCTAATACTACTGCAGAGGATGTCAAAAAACATGATGATGGAGTTGAATTGTGGACTCATAAATATTTGCAGAATCTATCATGATAGAAGCTAATGGAGGCAAGGTAAGAGAAATCATATCGGAAGAAGACAAGGCTGATGCAACTTCATTGAAGTTGTCATCGAAAAGAAGACGAATGTCCTCAATGATGTCTCCCAAATCAGTAATGTGGGACTCTACAGAAAGACATGAAATGTTGGGTAGATATGCATCCCAATGTGGCAGATCTAGAAAGACGATAACCATATCCTAGTGCAAAGAATCATTGGAAGCCATCGAGATATCAACTTTGGATTTAGATGTAGCAACAGGTATAGATGGGATCTCAATGTAAGTCATCTAACTACCATGTACATACCCAACTGATGGTGTCTCACAAGATAGCTTAAAGTGAGACAAGATTTTTCTACAAGTGCTTCATTAAGATCAAAAGAAATTTTATATGCATGAAGAAGTTGTTGTCTTAGTTCATCGATTTTGTGATGATGACATTCTTTTGTTGTATGTCATTTTAGCCCACAATATACACATTTGATCTTCCATTTGTTATGAGGTTTATTGAGAATACTCGAATGGAAGGGAGTATGTGAGTCATCCACAGCAATATACATGATCAAAGTTTAAGCATTGTCAAAGCAGAAATCAAAATTTGCCTCCCCAAAAAGGATTATGACAGGTTTAGAAACCCCCTAGAAAGAAATGCAAGAGAAAAATTACAATTTGTGCAAGTTTGGAATCCAAATCATCTGTTTATAACACACAGAGATTTTCACAAATTTTTGAAAAATGGCTATCCAAAAATGAATTTTACCTACACTAATGAATTCCTTGCAAAGTTCTGAGCAATTTCAAAAAAAAAATCGTCAATGTTTGATATCGTGGGCAAAAGTTATGCCCTGTTGAAAATTGTGAGTACAATGGGGTTCAGGAATTAAAAACCCATCAAAAAAGGCAAAAAAGTTTTAGTTTGACGTTGCCAAAGCGAAGTACACAGAAACACATTTCCATCGACTACAAAATTATAAAAAGTTGATAGACGGTTTACAAGATATTACAATTTGAAAAAACTGTCTCCTTCAGCAAGTGAGGAGCCCTTGGCAATCTCTATTTGGCAAAAATTGATGTCATTGCCGGTTTTTCTATGCACTTGTGGTCCAATTTTATTGCATGGTTACAATTTGTGTGGCATAAAACTGTTAGAGGTTAAGAAATCGCTAATGGTTTAGCATTAAATGCTAACTGTTGGTTGAAAGTCTAGTGGTTTTATACTTAGCAACAAATGCTAACAATGGTTACAATGTGATTACAATACTAGCATTATATGCTAGTAGTTACAATACTTGTAACAAAGAATGTAATGATTACATAAGATGTTAGCAGTAAACAACTAATAAGATTATCAATTGTTACATACAGGGCTAACAACAAATTGCTAACATATAAAATGCTAACGGTAACCATAACACACTAAAACATTGCAACAGTAACCAAAAGACTGAGTCTTGAGGCATAGAGAGCATTAAGAGGCCGAATTGGACGTGTAGAGGCCAACATGGGAAGAAGTGGAGTTCGATTGGGACTCGTGGACTGTTGAAGAGGCGTGAAGCTGGCAGAAGACCAAGGGCCATTGGGATGTTATTGGAAGTCATCATAGGTCGATTTAAACTGAGGCATGGACGGGTCTATTACAGCTTAAGCCTGATCAAAATAGCCAGCAACAGCCAGGAATGAGGGCCGAGCGAGGACCTGGTGTGAAGATTCAATAGCAAATAACAAAAAATACAATAAACTCCAATAGCTAGTCCATGGAGATCTTTGACGCTGCAGGAAGAAGTCGAGCCTTCAACACAAAAAATGTGGGCGACCGAATGTGATGAGAAGTGCCGAAGGGCTACATAGTCAACCAAGTATGAGAAGAAGAAAACAAAGAGATCCATTGAATGATGACCTCGAAACAACAACCAGGAAGTTAAAACCACCAAACAATGACCTTCACAGGAAACAACAACCACTGCGACATGGAAGTCATTGACTTTGAAGATGTCAATGAAAGACTGTGGTAGAATGTGATGTAGTAAACAAAACCTACTACATACATCTACAACAAGAATTGCTGCAGAGTGAAGATGATCAGGATGGGGCCGTGTAGAGGTCAAGCCAGGGTCATTGGGAGGTCGAATGGTTTTCCAAAACCAAGTCAATCATACACAAATGCATGGTCGATGGGGCCAGATTTCTTTAGAGGTAGAATGCAGATCTACAGAGAGCAAATACAAGACCCTTAGACACAAAAGAAACACTTCAAAGTGAATCTGCCAAAGAGACCAATGAGAGCTTGATAGGGCCAAGGTCTCAAACATGGACTGAACATGCCTGTGAGCGCCTAGGATGGACCAAGAACGTTCCCAAAAGAAGAATTTAGAGGCCGATGGGGCCTCTGAAGGCTGATAAGTTTGAGCACGGGCCTGTGAATGAATTTGCAGAGGCCACAAATTCTACAAAAAGAACCGGTACAACAAAGAAATCGACCCAAATACAAAAATTGCAGGGGCAATAGTGTCCTTGCAAAAAAATATTTGCACTTTTTTACAAAATCCATACAACACAGATTGGATGGCCGAGCAGGTGAGATGCCTTCTTAAAAAAACTGCAAGACGAAATGGCAGGGGAAATATGGCCCTCTGCTAAATGTTTTTTTTCTTTTTTACCAAAAATCATACTATTCAAGCATGAGGGCAAAATTTTGCAAAAGATTGACTTTACCAAAAAACATCGTTCAAAGGGTCACCTTGACTATCTTGGTCCTTGTGAACTCAATGGCACAATTTGTTTGGCTCCATGACACTCTGATGATAGGGCTAAGTGCTGGAGTCACCGATTCGGGAAGGAACATGCAAGCATAGCTCTGATTCCATGATGGAGCAGCCAAGATCAGCAAGCACAAATTAAATAACCTTCCACAAGTGAAAAATAGAGCACAAGAGAATATCTATCATATAATGAGAGTGTGTAAAATACAATGAGAAGCCCTGCATAAATAGGCAAGGAGAATGAGGTAGGAAGGTAGGACTGAACTACTGACTACCCCTACATGCATGCAACACTTGTCTAACTCACATGACATGTGTGAGAGCAAGTGGCAAGTCAAAAGGAAGCAGGTGTCTCACATGTGTGAGTACACACGTCAAAATGAGACAAACTCCTAAAAGACTAAGTAAACTTAAGCCTATGTGTGAATAGGTCAAACCTTCAAAGAGGTGATATCTAAACTAGTTAGATAATGACACTATTTACACTAACAATTGTTTCCAAGTTATGTATTTGCTGTTGTGGATGGTGCATTGACTTTTATAACTGTCCTATAAGTTGTAAAAATTAGATTTATGACACAATAAGAAGTTTCAAGTGTTTCTGGTAAAAATTGTCTAGTGCTAGTGCATATACATAGTTGGGAAGAAAGGTTGTGAAAGGAAGAATATTGATGGAAAAGAAATGGAGACATACTACATACCATTTGATAGCATGGGTAAGTTGGTTATACCTTGGAGATTATTACATCAATTTCACTCAACTCAGGTACACTTCTTTGAGATTTTCTAGAATGCTAGAAAGAGTTGGATAAGATTGCATTTAAAGAGTCTATAGAAGCTCTTTGTAAGGATGTAGATCAATTTGAGATTTGGAGAGAAGGCAAAAATATCTACATATCCAAGGGACTAGGTTACATGGATATTATTATTTGATTCATGGCATTGGTAGACGGGAATTTGAGTACTTGGGTTTGCATGGTGTGCCTTGGCAGGAGTTACATCATCTAATAGGTATAGGATCCAGGCTCTATGGACATTACACTATGATTCATCATCTGAATTTCCAATTGCTTGTGGAAAAGCAATTTTGGGAAGGATGAACTTGTCATGTCCCCTTTTAATTTAATCCATGCCAAAGAAGATATTATCTCATTTCAAATATTTTCCTTAGGCTAAGGCACGGAAATTGGAAAATAATTATATTTAAAATTGATTATTTATTTCTTATTTTTGATAAAAGGGGTTAAATAATTATTTTTATTATGTTATTTTGGAGCATTTTCCCAAGGAAGGTCATCAGATTTTTTGTGACAAGGTTTGTAACCTCCAGGTTTAGGTGGTAGACTATTATTTGTAGATTATTTTGTAGTTTTTATGACAGCTTTCATGCAGGGAGTTATTATTTAATTTTGGTGGGGAATATTGCAGCGATCATTATGGTGAGCATAATTGGAAGGAAATTAATAGAAATAGTATTATTTTATTTTATTTTTCAAGAGAGGGGTGTTTGAATTTTGAACTCTATTTATTTGTAGGAAAAACACATTTTAGGCATCCATGTTTCATATACAAAAACTCTGCTGAAATTTGTCTGGACATTATGTTCAACAAATAATCTTCTGTGGACAAAAACCCATTGAAGATTGGTGATCAGTGGACGAAAACTTATTTTTTGTAGGTGTTAGAGGATGAAACCCCTTTGGTACATGAGGGTAATCTCATATAGAGGTTGCATTGAAGCTTCACGCAGTTGCAAATTTTAGCTTGTTCAGTTTGTGTGTTTTGTAGGATTTCGGGTGTGGATTTCAGCGTAGATAATTTGGGATTTTTAGTTTTCTATTGTGTGTGGTGGTTGTTTTCTATTGTAGATTAGTTATTTTTCTTTTCATTTTGTTTATGTAGATCAGATACAAGTGTTGGAGACAATATCTTTCACATTTGGAGTAGATTAGTGTTGACAATGTTGTGTAGATTTGTTGTTTCTATGAGTTTTGGTGTTGAGATTCATTTTCAGTGTTGGTGTTGTCTTGTGGAAATTATTTATGTTGTATATAATTCTTTTTATAATCCTAATATCCATTCAGGTTAGCTTCAAGAGTTGTGGGATTCAATCTATTAGTTGGAGCAATATTGTCATTGTTGTGTTATTTGCAAGTTTGATAGTCATGGTGGATTTCCGTAAGAGTTTAGATGTTATTGCTATTTTAATAGGTTTTTTTTCTATTATTTTAATGTTCAAGATCATTCCAAGGATCTGGAGCATTCATCTTTAGATTTTTGGGTGAAATACACATTGTGTATTTCAACATTTTGTGGAGATTATGTTGTATTCACTTCATATTTGTAGCTACTTCTACAGAAGTTGTTGTAGTTGTTGTGGCAGTCCCATTTTCTACAAAAATTAGTTCCATATCAGTAATATTAGTGGTGGGAGTTTCCTGGATCATTTTGATGCATATTTGGTGCTAACTAGTTGCTAGTTGTGATGTGTTTGTGTCGATATGTTGGTGAAATTTGTTAATGTAAGTTTAAGATCTAAAATATAATTGAAAAATCTTAGTAGGGTTATTACATTAGTACTAAAAAAAAATTAGACCTATATTATTCCATGACACATTTCGCTTAGCATATATATCATTTTTTTCTTTTTTCATTAAGACAAGGACATCTATGTGGAGTGTAGTGCATTTTTTGAGATTTTTCTAACAATGTAAGTTTTTGCTAGTGTCTTGAATAGAGGTCATTATTATTTTTTAATGGACTTGCATTCATTATAAAATTAATATATAAAAATAAAACATAATACATATTATAATTTTTGTAAAGCTAACACTAATGGATACATACATAAAAAATAGCATTTCCAAATGAATTCATTTGATTCCTTAAATGGTGAAACAAAATTCTTTTTTGTGATCATTTTGATAGGTGTGGAGGAGACTCCATTGGGGGTTTGATTTAAGCCTAGGGGATTCTATCCAAGGGGGTTTGATCTAATCCCTTTCAATCAAATCCCTTTATATGGAACCGCTCTAGGCTTAAATTATTATTTAAAAAAAAATATGTGATTTCAAGAAAAATCAAGATGTCCCACAAGTGGGACACAATATTGTGGGATCAAGCTAGGAGAAAAGATCTTACTGAAGTCCATTCCCTCAACCTAGGAATATCCCTTTTCCACCAATTGAACCTTGTACCACTTAATTTATTTATCTACTCTTAAATTCTTCTTGAGCACCCACTTGTAGCCAATGGGTTTCCTATCCTTAGGTAGATTAACCAAATCCCAAGTCTTACACTACTTTAATGCCATCATCTTCTCATCCATGGCATTCTTCCAAGACTTTTTCTCTTTGGAAGTCAGGGCCTCTTCCATGGAACTTGGTTTACTGTTAGTACAAGTGAGAGAATAAAACAACAAAAATCTGGTGGACTATGCTTGTCAGGTGATTTTTGTTGTTGTATACCTTCTCACAACTACCAATGAAGAATTTCTTGCTACATTTGTACATTGCTTATTCCTAAGAGTTTTCACTAGATGTGTTTGCCTCTTCTTCTCCCAAACTCTCATGTCTACACTATTGTTCAGTTTTAGATGCATTCTATTACTCCAAGTTTGTTTCAAAATGCACCTTTTGCCTCTCATTCTCCTTTGATTATTCTTCCTTGGAGAAGGATATAAGTTTCTTGAATGTAACATCTCTTGAGTAGAGAAAATTTAGAGTATTTAGATTCTAGAGCTTGTATCCTTTAACATTCTCATCATAATCAATGATAATACATTTTTTCACCTTGAAATCCAACTTAGACCATCTCTCCTTTGGTGCCTGAAAAATTTCCTCATAGCCAAAGACTCTCAAATATATCACAATCAGTTTTCTACTAGTCCACATTTTATATGGTGTCTTGTTTTGTAGTGTAGAAGTAAGAGACCTATTCTTCAAGTAGCATGTAATACTTGTAACTTCAACTCAAAAATCCTATCCTGTAGGAATTAGACCAGACAACTAAGAGGGGGGGTGAATCAGTTGTCACACAATATAAATTTGTTCTGCTTTTAACCTTCATTATTAACTTGCTACCAGATTAATGATGTAAACAATAAAGCATAGATCAACAACATAAGAGAAGAAACATAATCAACACATTGACACCAAGATTTTGACGTGGAAACCCAGTTAAGGGAAAAACCATGGTGGGGGTTAACCCACAAATATTTGTACCCTATTAAAAGTACTTTTATAAAAATAGAAGGCACATGCCTTTGAGCGCACTGCCTAGAGCTGACTGCTCAAAAGCGAGGCTCACTGCCTATAGAATATATTTTAGATCAGAATAAATTAACTGAGAAATAGCATCTACTTCATGCCTGGTTCATTTTTAATGAATGCTCAAAAACTTCTACTTTGCCCTGAATTCTTCTTTACCAACTTCACACTCTATACTTCTCTCGCTCCTTTTCTTCTCTGCTCTGCTTCTGATCCTTTATTTGAATTTGATGTGTTTTGCACAAGGATACTTTTCAATGACTCTTCAACCAGTATTTATATGCTTCATCAACCTTGGAATGATCAACAATGTCGGCTAAACTTGACGCGGATCATCACATAGTTAGCCAAACACAACTGAGACTTGAATCTGCTTCTACAACCATTCCACGCTTCCTAAAAATGCTCTTAAGGTATCTGTGACATGCTAGGAACATCTAGTTGGCCAAGACTGGGGAGAACAACAACAACCAAGAGGAGAACTTCAATCAAAAGCTCCTTTGTCAATATGGACCATCAACACAATAGCCACATGATCTAGAGACCACCACAAGCACAATTAAGTCAACAAGAATAGTCACACCACTTTGCATCACTAGAATCACATGCATCTTCACACCGATCCTCAAGAACACACACTGTCATGACTGTCATACTAAAAATATTGCTTCTGGACCCCCAAACCATGAACCACTCAAGTTGAGGGAACACACCAACATCCCAGACATGCCTTTAGATCCACAGATCACAATATGCTCATACCACACCAATCCGGACCAACTTCTTGCCACTATGTCATTAGAGAACAACTGCAGAAACCTATTTTACTCAGAGGGTCATAACTTCGCCAGATCTTCATGCGGACCTCTCAAATCTCAACTGGAGCAATAATAGACAACCCTATACAAGCCCTTTAATTCGCATACTCTGATCTTCACCTTACTGGAAAAACTAATCACTCCTCTGCCCTATCTTCACTGTTTCTGACAAAAAGATATGTTGACATCAATGATAACACATTAGGCACATATTTCCAACAATCTCCCCCTTTGTCATTGATGGCAACATATGATATGAAAAACTGATTCAACCATCAAGATAAGAACTTCTCCCCCTTTCTTCTGCAACCACTTTCTTCACTACTCCCCCTTTCACCAACAACTACTTACTTCCAAGTTTTTCACATGACTTATCTCCCCCTTTGACATTAATGGGAAAGGGCACATATTTGTAATCATCTCTTCCCCTTTTTATTTTAGACTGATCTCCAATGTTTGCATTCTGACTACTCCTTAGAGTAGTATTTTCTCAACATCAATCTGAATCTCAAGATATGACTGAGAATTCCACCAGACTGATGCACCTTAGTGCATCTTAGTTCTGATTTAGAGGGGTAATAACCCCTAACTTCTCTCTAGGATATTCAAAGGTATCCTTGGGAAGAGGCTTAGTGAAGATATTTATAATATGATCTTTGGATGACACAAACTCCAACTTGACTTCATTTTCATTTACCTTCTCTCTCAAGAAATGAAACTTGATAGATATATGCTTTATTTTTGAATGCAACATTGGGTTCTTTGAGATACTTATTGCACTAGAATTATCACAAAAGATTGTGACTGGCTCCTCAAACACAATTCTAATGTCCTTCAACATTTGCTTCATCAACAAAACCTGAGTACAATTATTTGTTGCTGCTATATATTCTACTTTTGCAGTAGACAGAGATATTGCCTCTTGCTTTTTGCTCATCCAAGAGACTAATCTTCTTCCCAAGAAAAAGGCACCACCACTAGTACTTTTTTCTCTCATCCACATCTCCTACCCAATTAGCATCTATATATGCATGAAGAGTAAAGTCATTGTCTTTTGGATACCACAATCCATGATCAATTGTCCCCTTGAGATATCTAAAAATTCTTTTGACTGCCACAACATCTGATTCTTTTGGATCATATTAAAATCTAGCAACAAGTCCAACAGCGTTCATGATGTCAGTTCTGGTCTGGGTTAGATAGAGCAATCCTCCAATCATTGATCTATACCTTTTCTGATTTGCCTTGGGTGAATCATCATCTTTACTTAACTTGCATCTGGTTACCATAAGTGTACCTACTGGCTTTGAATCTTCCATTCCAAACTTCTTGAGCAATTCTTTCACATACTTGGACTGAGATATAAAGATACCTTTGTCTGACTGAACAATTTGCAGACCTAGGAAGAAATTCATCTCTCCAAACATTGACATTTCAAATTCACTTTTCATTTAGTCAGCAAATGCTTTGCACATACATTCATTTCCACCAAAAATGATATCATCAACAAAGACCTCAACAATCAGAATGTCCTCATGATTAATCTTGAAGTAAAGATTACTATCAGTAGTACCTTTGCTACAACCTATCTTAAGCAAATATTTGTCCAATCTTGCATACCAGGCTCTTGGAGCTTGCTTGAGTCCATATAAGGCTTTTCTCAGTCTACAAACCATGTCACCTTGATCAGACAACTGAAATCATTCTGGTTGCTTGATGTAGACTTGTTGCTCAATGTAGACTTCTTCCTCCAAATCTCCATTAAGGAATGTTGATTTGACCTCCATCTGGTACACTTTAAAATCTTTGAAAGCAACAAATGCAAGAAACAATCTGACTGCCTCTATTCTTGCCACCAGAGCAAAAGTTTCTTCAAAATCAATTCCTTCTACTTGAGAATAGTCTTTGCATACCAACATTGCTTTGTTTCTTACAACTTAACCATCTTCATTTACTTTATTCTGAAAGACCCATTTGGTTTTAATTACATTTTGTCCTCTGGTCTAGGAACAAGATCCTAAGTGTGGTTCTTTTCAATTTACATTAATTCTTCTTCCATTGCTTTTACCCAATTTTCATCAGTGCAAGCTTCACCAACTGATTTAGGTTCAATCCTTGAAATCAAACAAATCTCTTCTTGATCTTCAACAACTCTTTTCCTAGTTCAAACACCTTTATTTCTATCCCCTATGATTTGATCTTTAGGATGATTCATTTTTACATACTTGGGAGTTTTAGGAATTTCTTGGGCTTCTGTTTCTTGAGCTTGTTCCTCAACATCTATACTAATTCCTTAAGTCTTTGGAGTTTTCAGATCAATCTGCATCTGAGTCAGAGTTTGAACTAACCTTCCTTGACTTTGACTTTCATTTTGATCATCTGAATCATATCCACATAACCTAGAATGTCCTTCCTTGCTCTCATCAACTCTAACATTAGCACTTTCAATAATCTTTTTCAACCTCTTGTTAAAGCACCGGTAAGCCTTACTTTGAGTAGATTATCCCAAAAATATTCCCTCATCACTTCTTGTATCAAATTTTCCTAAATCCTCATCTCTTTTGATATAGAATTTACTACCAAAAACTCTGAAATATCTCACAGTAGGAGGATGACCAAACCATTATTCATAAGGGGTCTTACCATAATTGCCTTTGATCTGCACCCGGTTAAGAGTGTAGATAGTAGTACTTACAGCTTCTCTCCAATAAACTTGAGGAACATTTGTTTCCATCATCATGGTCCTGGCAGCTTCTTGAATGGTCTGGTTCTTTCTTTCCACAACTCCATTTTGTTGGGGAGTCCTAGGAGCAGATAACTGTCTTTTTATGCCTTACTTTTCATAGAAAGCATCAAACTCATGGGAAGTAAATTCTCCACCTCTATCAAATCTCAGGCATTTCAATTTTTCACCAACTTCATTTTCCACCATCACTTTGAAAACCTTAAATTTTTCAAGAGCTTCTAATTTTTCTTTTAGGAAGGTTACCCATATCATCCTGGAGTAGTAATCTATTAGCAACATGAAATATCTATTTCCTTGCACACTCCTGATTCTAGCAGGACCACAGAGATCAGTATGTACTAGTTCCAATCGTCCATTTGAAACTTGTTCCTTACTTTTGAATGAAATTTTGCTCTGTTTCCCCAATTGACATTCTCTACACATGCTATTAGGCTTCACAAGTTTTGGAAGATCTCTCACAGCCTGAGTGGTACTAATTTTGACAATATTATCAAAATTCACATGACATATCCTCCTATATCATAACCAACTTTGATCTATCTAAGAAATCAAATAGCTTTTGCCAGAGCTACTTAAATGAAAGATGTTACCTCTAGTTTGAGTACCGGATGCAATTTTAGTTCTAGAACTCTCCAAGATTCTGCACTTTCTGTCTTTGAATCGAAGATCATAACCTTTATCAACCAACTGTCCAACACTAAGAAGATTATGTTTCAGTCCTTCCACATATAGAACATCATTGGTGCTATTCTTACCATCAAAAGAGATGGATCCTCTACCACAGACTCTACCAGCTGAGTTATCTCCAAATTTCACAAGCCCACCTTCAAAATTTTCAAAATTCACAAACTTACTCTTGTCTCCAGTCATATGATGAGAGCATCCATTATCAATCACCCATTCATCTTTCTTAATAACATAAGCAGCCAAGGCACTTTCCATATTTGCATAGCTAGCAGATTTAGTAGACATTGGATCTTCTTCTTTGATGGCAATGAACACCTAATAATTTTTAGGGGAACCTCCACGATTAGATTCATCATATGTGACTCCTCCAGTTTCTTGGACATAGTAACATTTGTTTTGATTTTGATATCTGTTAGGGTTAGGTTTTGAAAACCTCTCTGGACATCTTGAGGTAAAATGACCAATCTTATTACAAGAAAAACATTTGAGTGGCAATTTTCCTTCATACTTACCAGATCCTCTTGGCAATCTTTTGGCAAGAAGAGCTTCAAGATCAGCAATTTCAAGTTCAATATCTTCAAGATCCTTCCTTGTCTTCACTAATCTGTTTGATCTTGAAGAAGAGCTTTCAACCAAATCATATCTTTGGTTTCCATATATATTGGCCTTAAATGCAAATTCAGACTTGGGAAGAGAATCACCAAACTCACTAAATTCAAAAGCTAAGATTTTGCCAACCAAATGATCTCTTGTAACATATGAGACATTCCAGATCTCCTCTATAGCAGCTACCTTATGTTTGTATGAATCAGGTAAAGATCTGAGTACGTTTGATACAATCTCTGATTCTTCCAAAGTTCCACTGGCACACCTAATACCACACACAAGTTCATTTATCTTTTGCATGTAGATTGTGATGTTTTCATCTTCGCTCATTCTCATAGTTTCAAATTTTCCTCTCAGACTTTGTAGCTTGGCACATTTGACATATTTATCACCTTCATACAGATATTCTAACTTTTTCCAGAATTCATAAGCAATTTTTAGACCAAAGACATTTGTCATTTTTGAATCAGTCAGGGCACTCAACAAGGCTTCTTTAGCTCAAAGGTTATTTTTAGCATCTTTGACTTGATCTGGAGTTGAAGGACCTTTCTCCGGAGGTTTATACTCAACACTGGTTATCGCCCAATAGGCATCGCCCATGTATTGTAAATGGCATTCCATGCAATTCTTCCAAATATAATAATTTGTTCCATCAAATCTCAGACTATCCTTCTTGTAGGTCGACATCTTGGATCTCCTCAAGTGGTCAGGCTTTTATAAGAGGATTTGGCTCTGATACCAATTGTAGGAATTAGATTGAACAACTGAGAGGAGGGTGAATCATTTGTCACACAATATAAACATTTTATGCTTTTAACCTTTTTTATTAACTTGCTACCAGATTAATGATGTAAACAATAAAGCATAGATCAACAACATTAGAGCAGAAACATAATCAACACACTTGACACCAAGATTTTGATGTGGAAACCTGGTTAAGGGAAAAACCACGGTGGGGGTTAACCCACAAATATTTGTACCAGGCTGTTAAAAGTACTTTTAGAAAATAGAAGGCCATGTCTTCAGGCGCACTGCCCAAAGTTCACTGCTCAAAAGGGAGGCTCACTGCCAACATAATATATTTTAGAATAGAATAAATTAATTGAGAAATAGCATCTACTTCATGCCTGGTTCAATTTCAGTGAATGCTCAAAAACTTCTGCTTTGCCCTGAATTCTTCTTTACCAACTTCACACTCTATACTTCTCTCGCTCCTTTTCTTCTCTGCTCTGCTTTTGATCCTTTATTCAAATTTGATTTGTTTTGCACAAGGATATTTTTCAATGATTCTTCAACTAGTATTTATATGCTTCATCAACCTTGGAATGATCAACAAGGTCGGCTAAACTTGATGTGGATCATCACACAGTCGGCCAAACACAACTGAGACTTGAATCTACTTCTACAACCATTCCACGCTTCATAAAAATACTCTTAAGGTATCCGCGACATGCTAGGAACATCCGGTCGGCCAAGACTGGGAAAAACAATAACAACCAAGAGGAGAACTTCAATCACAAGCTCCTTTGTCAATGTGGACCATCAACACAATAATCACACAATCCAGAGACCACCACAAGCACAATTAAGTCAACAGGAATAGTCACACCACTTCACATCACCAAAATCACTTGCATCTTCACATTGATCCTCAAGAACACACACTGTCGTGATTGTCATACTAAAAATATTGCTTCTAGACCTCCAAAACATGAACCACTCGAGTTGAGGGAACACACCAACATCCCAGACATGCCTCTAGATCTGTAGATCACAATATGCTCATACCAGACCAATTCGAACCAACTTCTTGCCACTCTATCATTACAGAACAATTGCAAAAACCTGTTTTACTCAAAAGGTCATAACTTCACCAGATCTTCATGTGGACCTCTCAAATCTCAACTGGAGCAACAATAGACAACCCTATATAATCCCTTTAATTCGCATACTCTGATCTTCACCTTACTGGAAAAACTAGTCACTCCTCTGCCCTATCTTCATTGTTTCTAATAGAAAGATATGTTGACATCAATGACAACACATCAGGCACATATTTGCAACATATCCTAGATTGGAATTACTCAACATACTTCTAGCTTGATCTAGTAAGGTTCTATTCAACCTCTTAGCTCTGCTTTGTTTTGTTGTGGTGTATATGGAGTTGTCCTTTGCTTCACAAATCTAGTGTGCTTACATAATATGTTAAGCTTCTTACAATAGAATTCAACACCATTATCTATCCTAAGGACATTTATTTTCTTACCAATTTGATTCTAAAAAAACCCCTAAACTCCTTAAACTTGAGAAATGCCTCAGACTTTCTTCTAAGAAAATACACCCAAGAGTACCTAGAATAATCATAAGTGAATGGTACATAGTATAGAGACTTCCCAATGGGTTGGATATCAAGAGGACCAAAAACATCACTATGTATTACCTCCAAAATCTCATCTACTCTAGTTCTTCCAAAGTTAATGTTGATAACTGAGAGGGGGAGTGAATCAGTTATCTTAATTATCTCAGCTTTCTGAACTTTCTTAATAATTAGTGTAGCATCAATTCAAACACGCAAACTTAATCATGAAATGGAAATACACATGACACAATATTTTTGACGTGGAAACCCTGTTAAGGGAAAAACCACGGGGTGATTAACCCAAGATTTTATTCTCTGTTAGAAGAATAAGATTACAAAATAGCACTTGCCAATTAGGGCTCACTACCTGAGCACACTGCTCACAAGAGGCACACTGCCTACAAGAGACACACTGTCTACAAATTATGAAGAATGTAATACAATACTTGAACTGATAAGAAGCATCAACATATGCTGGAGTTCAGTTCCGGTTAGGCTCTGTATACTGATCTACTGCACTTCATCTTTCTTCTTCTTTTATGTTGCTCTTCTTTCACATACCAAATCTTCCTTTCTGCTTTTATTCGGCTCTATTGCTTTTCTTTGCACATCATTCACAACAACAACAACTCTCATAACTAAATTCATCTTGTATATATATCCGCACTAGTGATTTCATCACCTTTCTAGTCAGCACCTGGAATAGTCAATCTTTTCACAAACTCTGATCTGTCAGCTGAATCCTTGCACACTAAGTAATGCGGATCAATGATATACTTGTGGAAATCATTACTCATGTTGGCCAAACATAATTCATGCCTTCATAACCTTTACCAACATCAGTAACACATCCGGAATAATGTCTGATGTTCTGCCAGTCAGTTCTTCCTCTATCATATTGCCAATCAGGAACCTGACACTCAAGCATTCATATCTCTTTATATTTTTCACAACAGAGGCTCAAACCTTGGAATCTATCAGTCAAGATACTCCTCTTGACTTCCCCAAATCCGCACTTCACTGAGATACTTCTACTGAGAGATTCGGACCTGTCTGTCGGACCTTACTGACTGCTCTGTTCTTCCTTACCAGACCTCAACACTTCTTCAATCTGACTTCTGATGAGAACTTATCATGCATTGTGGATGTGTGGGATAACCTTTGTTGCCATCAATGACAACAACCAAGAATCCATATAGTGTCTCTTGCCAACAATCTCCCCCTTTGGCATTGATGGCAACACTTAGTGAAAAATGACTAAGTGTATACACTATGCTCCCCCTTGGCTGATGCTCTATTTTCATATATATTTTCCAAAGCTCCCCCTTAGTTGGATTCCTCATTTTTCACTGCTCTTCACTCCCCCTTTGACATCAATGGCAAAGGGTAGGGTCCGCATATCAAAACTTTCAAAAATTCAACTATACTTAGCCACATAAGGATATACATATGGTATACTCACATATACTGAAGTATGTCTGCAAAAGTTGTCTTCAATTGAATAAATTATGTAGCCCAACTTTGCTTCATTCTATCCAAAATTGAAATATGACCACTCAACAGGAACGCAAATGCATCTACCCTTTTTAGATCTGTTGGATCATTGGTCTGGGCTGTGATTTGAGCTTCACTTATGGCCTCATGCATGGCTTCTAACTTAGGCATAATGATCCTTCTAAGTTCACCCATCCGGCTAATTATGTTCTTCCTTTCCTTCTCAAAATTCTTTATTGCATTTGTGATTGCAATAGTCTGACACTCTTGATTTACTATAGAGGATGAGAGAGGATCAAAACTTTGAGACAGACTTAATAGTTTATCCTCTTGTTCTTTTACTTTCCTCTCAATATCTTTGGTCACTGTGGCCAAGATAAGCAAAATTTGTACATATTTCTGCCATCTTTAAGAGCATTTTCCAAGCTCTTTATCCCAATATCCATAACTTTCCTATCATTTGTTATCAGACCCTGTACTTCGGAGAATCTCTTATCCAAAAACTCCTTCTGGACCTTTTCTTCAGCTGACTTCTCTAGAGAATCAAAATGTGTGCTAACACTGTTGACTAGAGTTTTGAGATTACTGGAAGTGGAGGCTGTGGGATCCTTCTAAAATGATGGCATAATCTTTTCAAGCATTCCAGAAGCAGCTTCTATCAACTCACAGTCTTCCATGTGAGACTTCAGGAGTTTTTCTTTAACCTTTGCATTAGCAAATGAAGCAATCTTCATTGTCTGTACCAGAGAAAGAGAATCAAAATTAAAAGGTCCTTATAGAAGCTCCGATTCATCAATCTCCATTGTTTCTTTGTTCAAGAATTCTTGGACAATTTTTGCAGTGTCTCTTGCCGGAGACAAATGTTTCTTCTCTTCTGCATTCTTAGAGCTGTCTCTTGAAGCTTTCTCTCCTTCTACATTCTTACCACTAGCAGTTATGGTTTTCTCTGTTGAAGTCTTCTCTCCTTCTACAGCCTTGGTACTGTCAACCTCTTTTTCCTTCACCTCTGCTTCTTTCTTCTCCTTTAGATCCGGAGACTGTAGGTGAAACCAGAGGAGAAATGTTAGTCTGTTCAGGGCCCACCTCTTCTGTCATTTTCTCAGTAGATTCTTTTGCAACACTAGTGGTCGAGGGGTCAGTACCCAAGTCCTCTATAATAGGAAGATTAAATCTTTTCAAGGCCTTCCAGAGGATCTCTTCTATGTCCTTGGCTACCTTGTCAGTCTCACCAAGCATCAGTTGATTCATCCTTTCTTTGCTTTTGAATTCATCCTTACAATCTTTGAATACCATATTCATTGTCTTGGGGTTGATTGAAGGATATAATTGAATTGCTATCTGTTCCCGGATTTCTAGGTCTTTTTCTTGGGCATTGTTCTTTCTTGATTCTAGTTCCTTCTCCAAGCTTTTAGGGATCAGAGATGTAATTTCAATAAATGCTTTGTTGTAGATATTTAGGTACCTGACTATGGCATCTGGCAATATTTTCTAATCTGCTTCACCATAATCATCATAGAACTCAACCATTGGCTGAAGATTTCTGTCCACTGTGACTGATTTGATTATGTCATCAATGTGAAGAGTGGGGTTTTCAACATATTCCTTTGTCTTTTCTTCTTCCTTCTGTCCGGTAGAGGGTTGGCCGGATGTTTTCTTCTTTTTCTTCATTTTCTTGATTTCTTCATCAGATTCAGTCTCCTCTTCATCCCTTTGACTGGCATAAGCTCTTGTAGCTTTTGTCTTTGTTCTTTTCTCTCCTTTTCCGAATGATTGTGCTTCCAGTTCTGATGTCCTTGAGCCTTTGGCAGTGGTAGGTGCAGATCTCTTTGATGATCTGGTCCGGGTGGAAGGTTTTGCCAGAACATTTTTCTCATTTTTCTTTTCTGCCTTCTTCTTCTCTTCCTTAGCACTTTCCATCTTTTTCCTGTGAGCATCAAGTGCCTCCTTTGAGATGCCAAGGCCTTTGGCAATATTTTCTACTTCTTTTCTCACCTTCCTCTTGATCTTTGGTTCTCTGAGTTCCACATGAATCTTTACACTCAACTCCTCAAAGGTTCCAAACCTTTCTGCCTTTGGATCCTTTGGCTACCTTAGCGTGTGTTGAACATGCAACTCCACAATTTGTTCATCAACTTCATACCCCATGGGCATGATCCATATAGTTCTTGGTTCTACTACCTCCATTAGGCACTGATCAGTCTCTACCATAAAACATACTGTGTCTTTGTATTTCTCAACAAGAGACTGGGGAATCCTTTCTCTTTCTTGCATCATGTTCTAAAAATTTTTGAAGTATCCCCAAATGGCTGTATTTCTTGCTTTAGCATCCCCAAGCCCATGCAAATAGTCTCTGATCTGAATTGCTACCGGTTTGTCATTTTTCCATACCCATCCATTTGTTCCGGGCAGCTCATTCATGAAGTAGAAAAATAGGCATAATATTAGACCACCATATTTAAAGGAGTTCTTCTTGTCCTTTTTGATCTTCTGTATGTTTTCCATTAATTGGCTCAAAAGAAGTCCACAGAGATCATATTCTGCATTCTTTCTCAGCATCTCATAGGCAGTATATACTACAGTTTCGGATACTGAATTCTCCCTACTAGAGTGATATATCTTGTATCCTATTATCATAGATGCAAACTTGATATCTGGGTCAGTAATATCTTCAATGGTCATTGCCCTCTTATCAAATTTTGATCCAGTGGCCTCAGTTACAATGTTGTTTTTGACAGATTTAAGGACAGGTATTCCTCTGGAGGAGTGTAAACCAGTTACTGCCCTAATTGCTTTCTTGGTGATTTTGCAAGGTCTATTAAGCCATAGAAAGTTGTCATGTATCCTACTCAACACATACCAGACCCATTCATCTTCACCAAAGCAGGGGAAATGAATGAACTGATCAAAATGTTTCTCCTGGATGCCCTTATATTCTGGTTTGAGCTCAAAAGCATCGTCTATCAATTGTTTATGATAGATATCCACTAACTTTGATTCCCCAAATTCTTCAATATTAGCATGTATGTAAACCCTAATATCTTCTATGTGTAAAACACCATGCGGAACACTAGAGAAGGCTCCTAGGGCATCTACCTCCAAGGATTTGTATGGATGCTTCTTAAATATGGGGCGAGGTCTATCAAAAATCTTTACTATATTCGGAGTAGCCATTATCAATGAATCTTATTGAGAGATATCAAGAACGAAGAATACCTTTTACGCTGTTTAGGGCACACACGATGAAATCCGGATTGAGTTGTATGAAGAATTATCTTGATCTTTGGGTGAAGTAGTTGTAGAGCTCCTTTTCTCTTTTCTTCGAATGTGAGTGTACAAATAATGAGCGAATGAATTCTTTTATTTCTAAGAAGCCCTAATTTTCATTCGGCAATAAATGTGCAACCTAATTCATTCCAGTTTGCCTTGTTTGTCCTATTCAGAGATAAAACCTTTCTGGATCACTGAGATAGATTTCAGAGTTATTCTAGGAGAGTAGTGATAATCTATCATCCTTTCATTAGTTATTTGATCTATTTGCAGATCAAGACACCATAGTTTGAATCATACCAGACCAAACTTGTAAGGGATCTATTTTTACTGGAAGACTGTCTTACTGGATCAATTCTGGAAGGATTAGATTCTTCAAATCTTCTTGCGGATCTTCCAAATCTTAACCATAGTTTATTTGGATGTTTCCCTTATGAACCCTCTAATCCACAACTCTTCTTGTGCCAGTTCCGGCACCAATTGACTGGCTGGGGGAACAAGGTTTTCTTTGTGTCTCCCCCTAAGCCAGAGCTCACTTTTTAATTTCTGAAAGGAATATCAACACCAGAGTCTGGTGCTGATCCATCCCCTACATTCTTTGTACTTTTCTTCACCAAAATCCTGTTCATCTCACTTTGAACTTCATCCGCATTTACTTTTTGTTTTCCCTTATCTTGATTCTGATTATAATATACCAGACCTCTTTTATCCTGATTCTTGCATCTACAGAATTTTACTATATGACTGGATTTATTGCAAATTTGGCAAACATCATTTCTTTGCATATTTGATTGATATCCTCTTGATCTACATTGATTAGCCATATGACCCATTCTATTGCATGCAAAGCATCTACCATTGAATGAATTGTTCATTTGCATATTTCTGCATTCATGAGATTTGTGACCATACCTTTTGCAGTTGAAGCACTGTCCGGACAAAGATGTATTAGTCTGATTCATTCTCCTTTTGCACTGATTAGCTTTATGACCAAAGTTATTACAGTTGTGGCAGTATCCATTGAAGGATGGATATCTTTGAGCATTAGGCTGTCTTACCAGAGGACTTCTAGGCCTATTCCTTGGATTTTCTGATCTAAAATTCTTCTGACCGGATCCAAAGCTTTGTCCTTTCTCATATCCCAAACCACACTTGTCATCTACCCTCTTTTGACTTTGAAGAAGAACTTCAAGTTGGGCAGAACTTATCTTGAATTTCTCTTTATATTCATTTGTTGTTTGAAGATCTCTTTTGAGAGAGACAATTTGATCCTCAAATTTTTCTTCATTATCTTTAGCATCTTCAAGATCAAATTCAAGATGTCTGATAATTCTATCCATCTTGTGGCAATATTCTGATTTCTCCTTGAGAGATTGTCTCAGATTATCTTCAGTTTTTCTTTTCTCTTCAATCTCTTGGGTAAACTTTATAACTCCTGATTCCATTTCATGTCTTACCATAATGATTTCTTTTGATAGCTTTTCACTTAACTTGGTTTTCTCCTTCAGATCTTCATTTGCATCATTTGCTTCACCTTGACTTGCTAATTACTGAAGTAGCTCCTTTCTCTTTTTCATAGAGAGACTTAATTTGTCTTTTAGTTCTCTCATGAAATCATTAGCTTGTTTGAGTCTTTCCTTTAATTCATTGACTTCAGAGTTTGACTGCTCAAGATCATCAAGGGTAGTCTTGAGTTTCTCCCTTAAACCATATGCATCCATTTCGATTCCCAGATCTTCCTCAAGCTGTTAGACTCTGTTTAGGAGGAACTTAGCTCTGATACCAATTGTTGATAACTGAGAGGGGGGGTGAATCAGTTATCTTAATTATCTCAGCTTTCTGAACTTTCTTAATAATTAGTGCAGCATCAATTCAAACAAGCAAACTTAATCATGAAATGGAAATACACATGACACAATATTTTTGACATGGAAACCATGTTAAGGGAAAAACCATGGAGTGATTAACCCAAGATTGTATTCTTTGTTAGAAGAATAAGATTACAAAATGGCACTTGCCAATTAGGGCTCACTGCCCGAGCACACTACTCACAAAAGGCACACTACCTACAAGAGACACACTGTCTACAAATTATGAAGAATGTAATACAATACTTGAACTGATAAGAAGCATCAACGTATGCTGGAGTTCAGTTCCAGTTAGGCTCTGTATACTGATCTGCTACACTTCATCTTTCTTCTTCTTTTATGCTGCTCTTCTTTCACATACCGAATCTTCCTTTCTGCTTTTATTCAGCTCTACTGCTTTTCTTCGCACATCATTCACAACAACAACAACTCTCATAACTAAATTCATCTTGTATATATATCCGCACTAGTGATTTCATCACCTTTCTAGTCGGCACCTGGAATAGTTAATCTTTTCACAAACTCTGATCTGTCGGCTGAATTCTTGCACACCAAGTAATGCGGATCAATGATATACTTGTGGAAATCATTAATCATGTTAGCTAAACATAATTCATGCCTTCATAACCTTAACCAACATCAGTAACACATCCGAAATAATGTCTGATGTTCTGCCAGTCAGTTCTTCCTCTGTCACTACCAATCAGGAACCCGACACTCAAGCATTCATATCTCTTTATCCTTTTCACACCAGAGGCTCAAACCTTGGAATCTATCAGTCAAGATACTCCTCTTGACTTCCCCAAATCCACACTTCACTAAGATACTTCTACTGAGAGATCCAAACCTGTCTGTTGGACCTTACTGACTGCTCTGTTCTTGCTTACCGGACCTCAACACTTCTTCAATCTGACTTCCGGTGAGAACTTATCATGCATTGCGGATGTGTGGGATAACCTTTGTTGCCATCAATGACAACAACCAAGAATCCATATAGTGTCTCTTGCCAACAGTTAAACCATGTTTTATTATATTTTCCCAACACACAATGCTTACAAAAATTAATACCAAAAGAACAATCAATAAGACCATGTACTATAAGATGCGCACTCTGCCTCTGCTCTGCATGTACTCTTAGGGTTTTGATTTGACTCGGCATCTTTGTGTCACATGGGGATGGAGGGTACTGCCTCAGGAAGTACCTCTCGGCCCCTTCTTGTGTCAGGCGTAACAGTCCCAAGAACTGGAAAAATGTTCTGGCGGGGTAGGAGGACCTCTTTCTTAATGGTCATTCTGCTGTCCCCGTGCAAAAGGAAACTTCTGAAGGGACAGCCCTCATGGTACCAAATGATCTGGTGGAGAAAATTGTTTCCTCCATAGATCTCACTCTTGTGGGTAAGTTCTTTTCTCTTCGACCTAATATTGAAATGGTCCGAAAATGGGTTTCCAACCATTGGCATATTAAGGGTAGTGTGATTGTAAGCACTATGGCGCTAGGGATTTTTTTATTTCATTTTACCAGCAAAGAGGACATGATAGCTATTTTAACAGGTGGGTCATGACTCTATGGCACACACTCACTCTCACTGTGTAGTTGGCGGCTAGGGTTTGATCCTAGTTCTGATTTGAACCGATCTGCCCTGGTTTGGGTTAGACTTCCAAGCTTTCCATTAGAATACTAGGATGAAACTATTTTTGCTTCTATTGCTAATTCCTTTGGCTAGTTTGTTACATTGGATAATACCACTCAGGCCAAATCCTAATTTGCCTATGCTAGATTTTGTGTTAATGTGGAAGTCCACAAAGCTCTACCTACATCCATTGAGCTGAACTCTAAGCACGGGGTCTGGACACAGCCAATACTTTATGAAAATGCTACCACCTTTTTTCAACTTTGCAAGAAGAAGGGTCATCTAATTTGCCACTACAAGCACAAGAAAGCCGAGGAACCCACAAATTAGGAAAAAGAGAAAAGTGATTCCAGATCCTCAGAGCAATATATGGATAAGAAGTTGGAAGATCATGTTGAACTCCAGGCGACGGAGGGTAATGGGGAACAAGATCTCTAGTACTTTTCAAAAGAGAGTCTCCCACCAATCTTGGAAGATGGTAAGATTCATAACAGATCTGATGAGACCCATCAGGAGGAGTAGTTGCAAGCTTCTTGTGAAAACCTCGAGGCACAAGGCAATGTTTCAGATGCTCTACCCCCTCAGGACAACTTTTAGGCTCAGGAGTCTGATCTTGTTCAAGGAGGGATGAACTCTTAACCCTCTCCAAGATAGAGTTCAACTCCTCTCCACCCTGGAGTAAGGTCTAATGGTACTCAAAATGAAGAATATTCTAAGGAAGGGATAAACTCTCAGTTATCTTTGAGACTGAACTCGGGTCCAACTCCACTTTCCCCTAGAGTAGGGCCCAGTGAGACTCATAGTGACCAAGAAGGGTGGATTACAACAAAGAAGAGGGGTTGTGAGCTAAAGAAGTTTGCTAATGTGGGAGTACACCCCAAATCGGTAAGGCCATCATTAAGGGAAACAAGGAAAAGGGAGGCAACTAGGGAGATAGCCAGTGGCAAATAGAAGACACTAGAGATTCACTCCCAAAAATTATTTAAATGAGGATTTTGTCATGGAATATGAGGGGCCTTAATAGCCCTTTAAAATAGTATGAAGTTAAAAACTATATTCTAGATCACAAAATTGATATTCTCTTACTCAAGGAAGTTAAAATGTCAGAGGAAAGCTTCAAAATGATTGCCGATAGGATCTGGCCCAATGCTGCCTACTGTATCAGTCCTACTGTTGGTGCATCAGGGGGGATTGTCACAATGTGGAAAAAATCCAAGGTTGGAGGTATGCTGACCTTAATAAACATTGTCTTATAATTATTTTTTCTTTACCTTCCTTCAATTGGACTTTCATCAATATATATGCCCTAAACACTAGGGCGTTGAGGAAAACTCTGTGGAAGGATCTATATGTTCACCTCTCCTCTACTACTGACTCCCATTGGATGCTAGATGGAGATTTCAACACCCCTTTATACCCCTCTGAGAAGATTGGGGGCATTCTTGACTACTCTGATAGTATGCTTGATTTAGCTAAATTTATCAATACTTTTGGGCTCTTGGATATAGAGTTGTTGAATCAGAACTATACCTAGACAAATAGAAGAATAGGAGATCAAATCATACAAGTTAAGTTAGATAGGTTCCTTATCTCCAACAATTGGGATAACACTCTCACCCTTAAATTTTCTGCCCTCCCGAGGACCGTCTCTGATCATAATCATATTCTTCTAAATTGGGTTGAACAGCAAAATAAGCGACCCTTCCCTTTTATATTTGAAGTGATGTGGATCAAACACCAAGATTTTAGAAGTCTTCTTTCTAGGTGGTGGCAGCTTCAGGTCCAGGGCACCCCTATGTTTAGACTGTCTAAGAAACTCTTGCACATTAAGAAAGAGGTCCGAGGGTGGAATAAGTATAGTTTTCGAAACATGTTCTCCCAGAAGATCATTTATGGAAAATTGGTGTATATTAAAACTATAATAGCTCAAGAGGATTCTTCTGAGGACACTTCTCAAATAGAAAACAAACTAATCATCGATTGGAAGAATCATATGAACATAGAGGAGCTCTATTGGAAATAGAAGTCCAAAGTCCAGTGGCTCAAGGAAGGATATCGTAATACTACTTTTTTCCACCTTTCAGCTATGAAACACAGAAAGTTCAATACTATCTCTAAACTATGTATGGAAGATGGTAGTGAGATCACTGATGATAAGGAGATTGGTAATCAGGCGGTTAGTTTCTTTTAGGACTTGTTGTCGGAACAAGTTGTCAATGCTGATAATAGGCCAGTTATGGATCAGCTCCTCAATAATATTCCTACTCTGATTTTGTAATGATCCAAACTAAGATTTTAACTTGAAATCAGATCTGAAAATGAATTTATTTAACACCACCAAAAAATACAATAATTTCACCAAGACTAGCAAGCTAGTCATGCACATAACAACGCCAAACTAACACAAACTTGCCCAGAAATTAATGGAACTGATTTGATCTGATATTAAATAGATTTTACATCATTTTGGACTGTCATAACAGCCATAACATAAACAGCAACCAAAATCCCAAATTTGGAGCGAATATGATCAAACCCACAAAAACTGCCAACACCGTCAATCACCGAAATACACCAAAAGACACCCAAACTGATATTGTTTAATTTTCAGATGGAAAGTACATGAAATATGATCTGATATCATTAAAGTAGCAACAGCAAAACCTACAGCACTCAGTAGCAATCTACACCACCAAAACTTCACAATAATGCTCAAATACACATTGGGTATTCTGACCCACAAAGCCAAAATCAACACAACTCTACCCACAACCTCCAATACTAATCTTTGACATTAGAAAATAAGAATCTACAGCTAATACACAGGAAACCAAAGTAAACAACAACAGCAACTCTTCCCAACACTTCTAGAACTACCACGGCAACACAAGAACACCTACACACACAAACAATGGACACTGCCGGAAACTGCCAGAAACTACTCAATCCTCGAAGCTCTGTGCAACCCCTGGATGAAGCTACTCTTTGTGATCAAAGGGTTTACGTCCTCTGGCCACCTGAAACTCATGGGTTTTCATCCACAAGCCTCTTTACTCCAATGGGTTTTCGTCCATTGAAGCCACAATCTGCAAATCTGCAAGTTTGAGAGAAAAATATCAAATCAACAATGGCCCCAAATCACCAAAATTACATATTTTGTACCAATATTTCATGGGAGAGAGGGAAATCCAAGATTCCCATGTTTTTCCTTGATTCCTTGCTATTTTGGGGTATGACAGTTGTCATAAGTTGTCATACGTTGTCATAAAATCCCCCGCCACTTGTGATTTACCAAGATTTTCAAAATCTTCATGCAAATGGACACCTCACCAAACCCAATGCCCCTTTTTGAGTCTCAAAATATTTAATTTAATATTTAATTGTCCTCTAGAAATAGATATTAGTCAGACAATATTAAATATTAAATATTTATTCTTCCTATGCTTGCCCAATTAACCCATGGAAGAATAAGATGGGTTAATATTGACCATTAATTAATTATTTTAGAAAGGGGACATGACAAGTCCTCCCTCCTGGAAATTGCTTGTCCTCAAGCAATGCAAGTTTGGATGATCAAGAATTTCTGGTCCTTCCCATGTTGCATCTTCCACTGGCAAATTTTTCCATTTGATCAAATATTCTGAAATGCTCCTGTTCCTCAATCTTTTATCCCTCGTTTCCAAAATCTTTTCAGGTATCAAAATCAACTTCCCTTCATCATCCAAAGGTGGTAAATCAGATGAAGGCACAATTTTCTGTCCAAGGACCTTCTTCAAACAAGAAACATGAAATACATTATATATCCTGCTATTTGGAGGAAGCTCCAACTCATAAACTACCTCACCAATTTTCCTGATGATCTTGTAAGGCCCAAAGAACTTAGGCTTAAGCTTTTCAGCCCCGCTCTTCTTCAAAGATCTTTGTTTATATGGCTGCAATCTAAGAAATACCAAGTCTCCCACCTCAAAAAATCTTTCTGTTCTCGTCCGATCTGCATATATCTTTTGTTGGTTTTGTGCTTGCCTCAAGTTATCTTTTAGTGATCTTATGATCTCTTGACTATGATTGATAAGATCACTAGCTACAGGTACTCTACTATCTGTAAAGATCAAATCAACAAAAGAAAGTGCATCATAACCATAAAGAGCTCAAAATGGAGGCATACCAATTGACATATGATGTGATGTATTGTAACAATACTCTCCCAAGTGCAACCATTTGACCCAAGTAGTTTGCTGATCTGAAACATAGTTCCTCAAATACCCCTCTATCCACTTGTTAACAATTTATGTTTGTCCATCTGTTTGTGGATGGTAACTTGTGCTTGGTGTGAGCTCTGTTCCTGTCAAGTGAAATAGTTCCTTCCAAAAAGAACTAAGGAACCTACTATCTCTGTCACTAACAATGTTCTTTGGCAAACCATGCAGCTTAAATATCTCTTTGAAAAACAACTCTGCTACTTGAGGAGCCTTAAACTTTGAAGTGATGGGAAAGAAATGAGCATACTTTGTTAATCTATCCACCACCACATATATACAATCCTTACCTTGTACCTTGGGAAGTCCTGTGATAAAGTCCATGGAAATGCTCTCCCATTTATGTTCAGGAATTGGAAGTGGTTGTAGGAGAACTGCAGGAAAAATTTGTTCTCCTTTGTTCCTTTGGCAAGTCATACACTCCCTGATATGCTTGTGGACATCCTCTTTCAGACCTTTCCAAGAGAATCTCTCACGGATCTGCCTGTATGTTTTGAAGTAACCTTGATGACTAGCCAAGGGAGTATCATGGAAAGCTCTTAAAATCTTTTCCTTGATTTTTGATTCAGGAACAAGGAAAATTCGATTCTTGTAATAAATCAGCCCATCATTCACTGTATACTTTTCATCTTCTACTAAATCATCTAATAAATTAGATGCAAAGGTATTTTTGACATATTCAGCAATGATAGAGTCTTTCCACTCTGCAGAAATAGAAGATAATGAACACAAAGTTGGCTTCCTAGAAAGTGCATCCGCTACCACATTTCTTTTACCCTTCATATATTCTATTTCAAAATCATATGCCTGCAGCTTGCTTACCCACCTTTGCTGATGATCATTCAAATCTTTTTGATCAAGGAAATACTTCAAACTATTATGATCAGTTTTCACAACAAACTTCCCACACACAAGATATTGTCTGAACTTCTCTAGTGCATGCATAATTGCCAACATTTCCTTGTCATAAATGTGATATGTTTTTTCTAGATTGTTTAGCTTCCTACTCTCAAAAGCAATTGGATGTCCCCTTTGAGTTAGGACAACCCCAACACATTCACCCGAAGCATCACATTCAACTACAAAAGGCGATGAAAAATTAGGAATAGCAAGCACAGGGCATGAACTCATTACCTCCTTAAACTTGTCAAAAGTTTTCTGAGCTTCTTCAGACCATGCAAAAGCTCCCTTCTTAGTCAAATCTATTAATGGAACAGCAAGCTAAGAAAAACCTTTTACAAACCTCCTATAATAGCAACAGAGCCCAAAAAATCCTTTCAACTGTGTAAGATTTGTAGGTGGAGGCCAATCAAGTATTGCTTGAATCTTCTGTTGATCTACTTGAACACCCTTAGAACTTATGACATATCCCAAGTAAAGAATTTCAGTTAGTCCAAACTCACATTTGGATAACTTAGCATAGAAAGACTGCTGCTCCAAAATACCTAAAACTGTATCTAAATGTTCCAAGTGTTCCTTCCAAGTTTTACTGTAGATCAATATATCATCAAAGAAAACCAAGACAAACTTCCTGAGTTGCTTGCTAAATACCTTGTTCATGCATGATTGGAAAGTTGCTGGTGCATTAGTGAGGCCAAAAGGCATGACCAAGAACTCAAAATGCCCATAGTGACATCGAAAAGCTATCTTTTCCACATCTTTGTCTCTCATCCGAATCTGGTGACATCCCGATCTCAAACCAATCTTAGAAAAGTAAACAGCTCCATGCAACTCATCAATAAGTTCATCTATCCTTGGTATGGGATATCTATTCTTAATGGTTTTCTTATTCAAGGCTCTATAGTCAATGCACATCCTTAGAGTGCCATCCTTCTTCTTCACAAGAACTACAGATGATGCAAAAGGACTAGAACTTGGTCTAATGAATCCCATATCTAAGAGCTCTCTGATAGTCTTCTCTATCTCTTCCTTATAACCCCTTGGATGTCTGTATGGCGTAGTTATAACAGGTTTGGCATCTTTTCCAACTCTATAACATGCTGAAACCCTCTATCTGGAGGTAATCCTGGGGGTATATCACTGAAAACAATGCTATGCTTATCTAAAATTTCTTGAATTTCAAAATGAAATTTACCTTTTCCATTTGGAGAGCTTGAAGGTCAGATCAAGCAAGTGGCTGCCCAAGCAACTTGACCTCTTCTGAAAGTCCTCTCCATCTTCTTTGATGTCACCACTCGTGGAGCTCCATTTGCAATCCCTCTGAGTGTAATCTCCTTGCCTTCTGACTGAAACTTGAACTCCATAGTTTGGTAGTTCTGATAGTGTCCTCTAATAGAGTGCAACCATTGAACACTCAAGACAACATCAGTTTCACCAATACCAACAACATAAAAATCATCACAAACCTTGTAGTCTCCCATAGTGATGCTTAATTGTTTGACCACTCTGGTGCATGGCATAGTGAATCCATCTGCAACTGTCACATTGAACCCTTCAAATTCTTCAGTCTTCAATCCTCTCTTCATTACTAACCCTTCATCAATAAAATTGTGGGTTGCCCCACTATCAATCAAAACAGTCATTCGCTGTCCCGCTAACACTCCACGAACCCTGAAAGGATGATATCTTGGTGCTCCCGAAAGTGCAGCTAATGAACCTTCTTTTTTTGTCTCCTCTTCAACCTCTAGTTCAGCATCCTCTATGTCATGAAACTCCTCATTACCATCTGAGTCTAAATCCTTATCTGAGACAACCTCTATGTAATGGACTTGTCCCTTTCCCAAACACCTATGTCCAGGAACCCAAGGCTCTCTGCAAGAAAAGCAAAGTTTCTTCCTCCTAAGCTCATTCCTTGTTTCTTCATCCATCTTCTTTGCAGTATTAGGAGTTGTATTTTTTTGTATAGGTGCAGCTGCATGGAATGGTTTCTTCTGGAATCCTCCCTTATGTTGCCATGTGTTTGGTTTGGAGGAGTGTGGGAAAGCATTCTTTGGAATTGATGGCTCAAGGGTTAGAGCCCTCTTGATGGCTTCTTGCAAGGTGAGAGGTGTGAAAGATCTGACAAACCCTCTAAGAGGTTCAGTGAGCCCTGTGATGAATAGATGTACTCTTCTCTTCTCTGATATTTCAGGTACCATCACTGCAATTTTTTGAAAGTCTGCTATATACTCACTTACTGAATTCTTTTGCTTAATTTCAGACAACTGGCTGAAATATTCTTCTTCTTCTTTCAGTTCATACCTATCAAGAATCCTTTGTTTGAAATCACCAAAGGTATGTTCTTGATCATGTCCCAAAGTAGTGCGACCATGGTACCACCATTCATAGGCTTCTCCTTCCAAATGCAAAGTGGCAAACTGAACTGCATCCTTCTCTGTCATGGGATTGAGCATAAAGTATGTTTCTATCTTTTGCAGCCAAGCCCTAGCTGAAATCTTTTCACTTCCATCAAAGAAAGTTGCGGTTAACTTACCCAACTTGTGTTTTACTTCTTTATTTTGGCCTTTCCCCTTCTTTTGAGATTCACCTCTTCTCAGGAACTCTACATATTCTCCCCAAGACATATCATTCTTGATCTCATCTGCCAATGCATTGTATTCTCCACGCCATTTGTTAAGGGTCTCTGCATTGAACAAACTAGTAGTTGTAGACTCAACTTGTTTAGGTTCCTCTTCAGGTAGGAATAAGGGTTTATTTGCAGCCCCTGAATTTTGTGTTTCAATTTCTTTCCCTTTTCCATTGTTACTATTGTTTGCACCCGAAGTACTACCACCATTGTTTTCGTTGTTGTTGTTGTTGTTATTGTTGTTGTTGTTTTGGATCCATTGCAACATTTGCCCAAACATTTTAGCAAGTCTGGTCTGTGCCTCAATCATTTGAGTAAATTTCCTTGAAGCATCATCTTCTTCTTCACCTCTTCTATCTGCCATTGTTTCCTCCAATTGCAATTTCCTTTGCTGTCTCCTCAAATATCTAATTTCTCTGTCACTTGGTATCATCAATCATCTGAATAACCTTCAGTCTGGCAAGATCATGCTCTGATACCACTGTAATGATCCAAACTAAGATTTTAACTTGAAATCAGATCTGAAAATGAATTTATTTAACACCACCAAAAAATACAATAATTTCACCAAGACTAGCAAGCTAGTCTGCACATAACAATGCCAAACTAACACAAACTTGCCCAGAAATTAATGGAACTGATTTGATCTGATATTAAATGGATTTTACATCATTTTGGACTGTCATAACAGCCATAATATAAACAGCAACCAAAATCCCAAATCTGGAGCGAATATGATCAAACCCACAAAAACTGCCAACACCGTCAATCACCGAAATACACCAAAAGACACCCAAACTGATATTGTTTAATTTTCAGATGGAAAGTACATGAAATATGATCTGATATCATTAAAGTAGCAACAGCAAAACCTACAGCACTCAGTAGCAATCTACACCACCAAAACTTCACAATAATGCTCAAATACACATTGGGTATTCTGATCCACAAAGCCAAAATCAACACAACTCTACCCACAACCTCCAATACTAATCTTTGACATTAGAAAATAAGAATCTAAAGCTAATACACAGGAAACCAAAGTAAACAACAACAGCAACTCTTCCCAACACTTCTGGAACTACCACGGCAACACAAGAACACCTGCACACACAAACAATGGACACTGCCGGAAACTACCAGAAACTACTCAATCCTCGAAGCTCTGTGCAACCTCTGGATGAAGCTACTCTTTGTGATCAAAGGGTTTACGTCCTCTGGCCACCTGAAACTCATGGGTTTTCATCCACAAGCCTCTTTACTCCAATGGGTTTTTGTCCATTGAAGCCACAATCTGCAAATCTGCAAGTTTGAGAGAAAAATATCAAATCGACAATGGCCCCAAATCACCAAAATTACATATTTTGTACCAATATTTCATGGGAGAGAGGGAAATCGAAGATTCCCACGTTTTTCCTTGATTCCTTGCTATTTTGGGGTATGACAGTTGTCATAAGTTGTCATACGTTGTCATAAAATCCCCCGCCACTTGTGATTTACCAAGATTTTCAAAATCTTCATGCAAATGGACACCTCACCAAACCCAATGCCCCTTTTTGAGTCTCAAAATATTTAATTTAATATTTAATTATCCTCTAGAAATAGATATTAGTCGGACAATATTAAATATTAAATATTTATTCTTCCTATGCTTGCCCAATTAACCCATGGAAGAATAAGATGGGTTAATATTGACCATTAATTAATTATTTTAGAAAGGGGACATGACAGATTTCTAAGGAAGATAATGCTGACATTTTAAAACCTATTTCTTAGGAAGAGGTCCGAGGAGTTTTATTCTCTATGGGCCCCTTTAAAGCCCTAGGCCCATATGGTTTCCCTCCAATATTCTTCCAAGAGTTTTGGGACATTGTTAGATATGTTGTTACATCTGCTATCAGAGATTTCTTCATAACAGGGAAACTCCTAAAATAGTTTAACAACACTTTTATTGTTATGGTCCCTAAGAAACCCAACCCTGATTCACTTGCTAATTTTAGACCTATTACTCTATGCAACACTGTGTACAAGATATCCACCAAGTTACTTTTCTATAGATTCCAACCCCTTCTGGATAAAATCATTTCCTCTTCTCAAAAAGGCTTTGTTCCTGGAAGACAGATATTGGATGTTGTTATTGCCACCCATGAAACTATCCACTCTATGGAGAAAAGTAGGATCCCAGGTATGGTTCTTAAGCTTGATATATCCAAAGCTTATGATAGAGTCTACTGGCTTAAAGTTATTCAGAAGTTTGGCTTTAATGAAAAAGTGTCCCTCCTTATTCAGGAAGCTATCACCACTGCTAATTCTTAGTTCTACTCAATGGGGTTCCAAGAGGATTCTTCTCTCCCACAAGAGGCATTAGGCAGGGGGATCCTCTATACCCCTACCTCTTTATCATGCTGGCTGAAGCTCTTGGGAGGTCTGTTCATTCAAAGATCAATTCTAGGGAAATAGTTGGGATAAAACCAGCATCTACTCTCCCTCCAATGTCAATACAATAGTTTGTGGATGACACCATCCTCTTTGGCATCTCCTCAGATTTGGAATCCTGAAGCTGGAAAAAACTCCTCAATGACTATAACAAGGCTTCTGGTCAACACATCAACTTCCAAAAGAGCAATGTCTTTTTCTTCAATACTCTGGGGGACCTTCAGAGGAAAATTATTAATATCCTTGGATGTGCTGCTATGGATTTACCTTTAGTCTACCTTGGTCTCCCTTTAACTATCAAGGAAGTAACTTAGGGTTTTTGGAACAGTATCTTAGAATGAACCCAAAAGAAATTGGTGGGATGGAAAGGAAAGCTCCTGAGCAGTGCTGGAAAATTGCAACTTCTTCAGGTTTCCCTTCAAGGTATTCCCACCTACTTTCTCTCTCTTTTCAAAATGCCTAAGTATCTAACTGACAAACTGGTGTAGATCCAAAGAACTTTCTTGTGGACAGGAGTGGAAGAAAAGAATAGAATGTCCCTAGTCAAATGGGAAAAGGTCTGCCTCCCTAAAACTCATGGTGGTCTAAATATTAGAAATATTCAAAATATGAACAAAGCCCTTTTATCTAAAATTTATTGGAATCTTATCAGCAACAATAAAGACTGGGGGGAAATATGAAAGCTAAATAACTACAGGGTTCTGTCAACTATAACTTCCTTCATCAGGAGGGTCTCCCACAAGGGTTAGTGATTTGGAATAAAATAATCAAATCCAGGAGCTTAATCAAGGAGTTAAAGTAGAAACTTGGGAATGGCACACTCATAAACTTTTGGGAGGATCCTTGGTTGGCTGACAAAGCTATTTCCACTCAAGAGGGCAATGAGGCAGTTGTTGGTATTGCTAAACAATTTTTTGGTACTAAAGTTTGTCATTATATCCAACAAGGATATGGTATCAGACAATGGAAAAACTTGCTTGAGTGTTGTAACAATCGACCTGATCTTCTCCTTCGAATGAATACTATACAAGAGATGCATTTGGGAACATGGATCCCCCTTTTTCCAAGACCAGATGAGTTACTTTGGAATGCAAATAAAAAAGGCCTCTTCTTAGTCAAATCTGCTTACCATCTGTTGATTAAGGAAGACCACAGAGATGAGCATTGGAGGAAAGTCTGGAACCATAAACTTATCCCAAAAGTCAAATTTTTTTGGTGGGCAGTGGTCCATAATAGAACTTTAACCCAAGATAATCTTCAAAAAAGAGGTTTTTATCTGGTCAATAGATGTGTCATGTGCCTCAAGGAAGAGGAAATTGTTCCCCATCTGATTTTGCATTGTGACTTTGCCAGAGAAATTTGGAGTAGAGTGCTTCTGAACTTTGGTCTGCAATAGGTTTGTAATAGGGACATTAGGGAAGTCATTGCTAACTGGATCACTCATTTCTCTCAACCTTGGTTAGTGGAGCTTTGGAACCAAACCCTTCCCTTTATTGGTTGGACTTTGTGGAAGGAAAGGAATATCAAAATTTTTAGGGAGGTTGCCAAAGATCATTCTCAAGTCTACTATTCTCTCTCTAAGATCCTTATTGAAAGTGTGACCAATTCTCATGTTAAGACTACTGACAAACCTCTCACCCAGCATGAGGAATGTATAGATGCTAATTGGGGGATATTTAATCAAATCTCTACCTTTGATAACTCAAAGCAACTTCAGAGGTTAAATACCAGGTGGACCCCCCGAAGTCTAGTTGGCTCAAATTAAATTTTGATGGGGCTTCAAAATATAATGGTAAGGCTAGTGGTGGTGGGGTTATCAAGAATGATAGAGGGGAGCTTGTTTTTTCCTATGTAGGGGGATTAGGTCTCCAATGTAATAATTTTACTGAGGCCTCAGCTCTTTATGGGGTGTTAAACTGGCAATAACCTTGAGTATTCAGAATTTGCATATAGAGGGAGATTCCAAACTCATAATTGATGTTGTTACCACGGTTTCTATGTGTGGGTGGCGTCTTAAGGACATCATCACTGATATCCAAACCCTTATTCAGGGTATTCCTATGGTTGATTTCTCCCACATTTACAGGGAGGGAAATGGAGTCGATGATGCGCTTGCCAACCATGGTCAACAGTTTGAAAATTGGCGGTGTTGGCGCCAATGCCATAATATCCCCCGGGCTATCGGGGAGTTAATTCAAAAAGATATCTCTTTAATGATGATTCAACACACTATCATTATGGATGACAACTTGGCACCGCTGATCTCCCATGGCAAGTTGAGGTGGCCAATTAAGGACATCTTAATGATGACACAATGTACCCTTCTTTCAGATGCCATTTTGGTGCTGTTGATCTCTTGTGGTAAGATGAGGTGGCCGATTGATGTTGATAGGAGTTTTAAATGGAAGATTTCAAAGCATGGGAAGGATACGTAGAGAGTGGGGAATGCGGCGGCGTATCCGAGTAATGATAACCTAAGGTCGCCACTTAATTTCATCATTTATTTCACTATTATTATTCCCAAGGCAAGCAAAGATAATTCTCGAAAGAGGCATTTTGAAGAGAGAGAAAGCTATGGTGGCTGTCAAACTTGGAAGTTTAGTTCTCTTCTTTTGTGTGGCTTTGAAGGAAATTTGATCATGGGGGGGATAGAATACGAATAGAACCCATCACTTGTAGTGAATTCAGGGATAACACCTTAGTGTGGCATTATTGTAAGGAGGGAGGCATTATCCCTTTCTTGGAATGCCTTAATGGCCATGACAAAAATCTTTCTATGTAGTGTCCCCTTTCGTGGGATAATCGAAGAGTCCAAATTGGAAAGATTGGGTTTGAGGTTTCTAAGGAGGTCATTTCAATGGCTATTGTTCTTTCCACTAAAGGCACAAAATTGAAGAGGAAACCACCAAAATCAGAATTTGTTTTTGGGTGAGTGGGAGGAGCTAGTTCCATATCAAGGAGGGTTTGATCGTGCCAAGTTACCAAAGCCACAGGATGTTATGTGCTATCTTTTGATGAAGTATTTCACCTTGGAGGGTCGCTATACCAGGTTTTACAACTACCACCTTCCTCTCCTTAACCACTTTAGGAAAAATGCTCTTATTATCTTTCCTTTCTATTTGTTATCTTCGTTGGAACACTCTATCCACCATGTGAAAGCTAAGTATGCTATGAAGCCCTCAAAGTGGCATATACCCCTTCACCAAGGCCTCATCCATCACCTTTATAAATTCCATCTCAGCTTGTCTCCACCGGAACCCATTCAACCACCCACCATTGTTGAAATCCCTGGGGATAACCCTTCCATTGCCATTACCACTTCCAAGAAACCCAATGTTTCTACCCCTACCACCCAGAAATTGAAAGGGGTTTCCTTTTTTGAATCCCTGGAAGAGACTACTATGAAGGACCTTAATACTCCTACTTCTAAAGGTAGTATGAAATCAAAGAAACAGAAACTTAAGGAAGTGGAGCCTTCTGTCGAGATCACTGATTCAGGAAGGGATATGGGGGCCCATATGAATCAAAAAAGTGACAGTGAGGGACCACTAAAAAAGGCTAAAATTAAAATGGCTAAAGATAAGACTGAGGGTAACACTTCGGGTGTTAGAAGATCTGGCAGAATTGCTAGCAAACCAGCCCCTCAGGCTAAATTGATAGAATATTCTGAGAGTGACTCAGATGCATCTACTCAGGAGGGTGAGATGTCTAAAGGTGAAGGCATCGAAGTGTAGGAGATCTTGGAGGAGACTAAAGGGGTGGAGGAAAATGATACGCAAGCTGAGGACTCTGATGGTGGGGATTCTGTGCTTGGATATCATACTCAAGATGGGGAGGGGATGATAGTTGAGAAGGTTGAGGAAGATGTTAAGGAGGAAGGTGTGAATCAAGAAGATGAAATTTCTGCTCTAAGAAACCGGGTGGAATCCCTTGAGAAGAAGGTTCTTTCCCTCAGATGTTTCATAAGTAGTATGCTTTGCCGCTCAGCTATGGTTAATTTGACTCTTTTACAGGAGCAGGATATCCTTGCACATGGTGCGGATGAAGAGAAGACTAAAGAGTTTGATAAAATTTATGAATTCCTGTCCAAAGGCTGGGAGGATGTTTCTTCCTAGCTTTGTCTCTATGCTTTCTATTTCTTTCTGTTGTCAGACTACTACTACTTACTTTTTGTTGTTTATCGGATATCAATGTTGTAACTGTTGTTAGAGGCTCCTTTTGTTCGTGAGCCTTTGTTGTTTCTTTTCTAGGTTATTTTGTAAGGGTTCAGCCCCTTGTTTTTTCCACCTTATTATATCAAAAATAAGACCATGTACCATATCTTTACTTACCAAAGTTTTTAGACTTTTTCACTCAAGTGACCCAACTTGAGATGCCACAACAACCTTGATTTAGATCTAATTACATTAGTACACATAGATAATGTTGATGCATCTAGCCTATATAGAGTACCATGCCACACTCCCTTACCAAGCACCAAATTACCACTTGTCAACCTATAACTTTGACTATCAAATGTGACATGTATGTATTCTTGAGTCAATCATTTTAAAATGTATAGATAAAATGTTTCTAGCCAAACCAAGAATATGTAGTAAATTCAAGAGTGTCCTTACTCTACCATCCATTAAGGAAACTCTTACTTTTTCTCAACCATCTTCAAGGATCTATTATCATCAAGAAACACTCATCCTTCAATACAATTTGCATATTTTGAGTACCACTCCCTATGAGGTGTCATTTGAAAAGAAGCACCAAGTTATTCAACCAGGAATCATCACCAATGATATTAGTAAAAATAAATGCATTAATACTATATTCATCATTATCAAAGGACCTATTAGAAAAATCATCCTTCATTTTAGACTTTTAATCCTCCTTTATTTGACCTTTCTTGCTACACTTCTAGCATTTTACTTTAGATTTACAGCTAGAGATTTAGACCTATCTTTACCCTTAGACTTCTTATCTCTACTCTTCTTATTACCTTTGTTCTCCTTAGACCCACCTCTAACAACTAGTGCATAAGAAGAATTATCATCCATCGACTTTTTTGTAATTTTGTCACTTAACAAAATGCCTATGAAGTTTTTTAGTTCAATTTCACAACATTATTGTTGATAAACATTATTAGATTTTCCCATGAATCTGGTAAGGACCAAAGTAATGCAATTCATTTGTCCTCTTCATCCATCTTGAGTTGTATTGACACAAGTTCACTTAATAGATCATATTAAATCTATTCAAGTGATCAGTTACTAAGTCTCCCTCTCTCATTTTTAGAGAATATAACTTCCTTTTCAATACAAGTTTCTTAACCAAACTCTTAGATTAATATAACATACCTATATTATTCCACAATGAATTTGTAGTTTTCTCCTTAGACACATTCATTAACATAGAATCTGATAGACATAAACAAATAATACTTGCTTTTTTATCTAATTTTACCTAGTTTTCATTAGATATACTTGAGGGTTTGGTTGAATTAAATATTGTAGCACACTAATCTCTTTCCACCAAAAGGTCCTCCATGGTCAACTTACATAAGTCAAAGTTATTCCCATTGAATCTTTCAATTTTATACCTTGTTGTGCTAGCCATAGATTTAATGATGTTCTATCTTCTTACAAAATATTTTAAAGTCATCCATTTTGACTAGTTATATATGAATTGCAACAAACCAATTGTTGTAGGGTTTACCATCACACATGCTAGGTTTGGACTCTTAACAAAACTAGTAACTACCCAAAGAACCACCTTGTACATTGATACCAAATGTTGGGGGTTTTGACCCCTATTGCAGACAACCAATAGATTGGGATAAACACAATCTTAAGATTATGTATTCAAAAAATAGTCAACAAAACATGCAAAATCTATCTAACAACATGTATATAAGTTAATGGAATAGAATGCATCCACAATATTATTATACACAAGACTAAATATTTATGTGGGAATCCATGAGAGAAAACTCACCACAAAAATAGACCATAGTTATATTATCTAGAATCAAGGATTTAGTACAACAAGAATTTTCACAAAGTCTTAATCTATAACATACTCTTATGCAATTGTTCTATACTTTCACACCAATAATGTGCAATCCAATGCTATCCTTTTAGCCCATACAACTATCTAACCTTGGTACCTTCACATGAGATGATACATATAGAAGTGCACATGGGAATACTAACCAATTAACTATCCAACTAACCCAAAGAATACCAAGAATCATGCATCTATAATCAAACCATAACATGATTTTGACATACCACACATACCACCAAGTATGATTCTCCACATGGATAGTCACCTTATATATGTAGCTACTACTATGTACTATGAATCAATAGTTATAATTTTAACACTATTAGTATAAACATTTTTTCATTATAGCCACCACTACTAGCCCCTCACGTGTAATAGAACATACAAACATATCTTCACTTCTAACTACTTGTGGTGCTTTGAGACATCTTCTAAAATATTGTCCTTCTCTTAGATTATGTCATGTGAACTCCAGTTCTACCACAAGTGCTCCTACATCACCATTCATACTTCCAACAAACACTATCTTCCACATGTGATTGTGATTTCTCCTTCCAAGTGAGTTGTGGTTGCTCTCACAACACCACCACATGTAAACAAACCATGCATGTTGTACTACAACTTATTTCCACATCATCACCACATGTAAGTTAACATATATGTTGTACTGCAATACTTGAAACTCATTGCATTTTACCACATTATACTCTACCAACAAACTCTTCCTACAAGCACTCTCTATAGGTGAATATCACCAAACTCCCAACATAACTAACTAGTGGGATGACTTACAAAACATATGCACATCCACACCTTTATTTACTATTACCTATGGGTGACTTACAAAGCATATGTGCCCAATTAAGACTAGCTAATATATAACAGAATTGGATTCATAACATAGCTTCTTACTTATATAGATGAGAAGGTTAAGAATTTTTCTTCATATATTTACCTAGGAGTCCTCTTTTGTGGCCCATGCTTTAGCTTAACTCTAGCTACTGAGTTGAGACTAAGCAATGGATATGTTTCTCATTACCACCCTTGAAAAGTTTAATACTTTCAAGTTTAATTTAGGACATTTAAATGAATATCCACCTATTTCACTCACTAGTCATGCTTACCCTCTTATATGGTTGTAAGATTTGTAGCCCATATCTTCAAGCCATGGATCAAAATCAAATAGAGAGTAATTAATAAGATGCTATCTAGAAACATATTCATGGCAAGAGACCAGTCCCTCAAGCCATCATCTTTGTAGAATTTGACACAACTCCTCTCATTACTTTAGTATTATTCCATATGGTGCCTATGATACACAAGTTGAGAGTAATGTCCACAAACAAGATTGGCCATCTTAGGTATCCATGTCTTTCTCTTAGATCCTCTACGACATTGGTAGATTGTAGGCTTGAGTCTTGTTGGTGTGTAAGAGCTTCCTCCTTGTTGCACCTCATTAACCTTGATATTGTTAGGACACTACCTCAAAAATCAAGTAAGTGAATGCTCATGAGCTCTCCAAGGGGGAGATAAAGAAGGGTATTTATATTGAGATTTAAAAGTGTACCTCCAGTCAACATGGATGGCACTTAAAGAGCCACTCTCTTAAAAACTTCATCTCTACTCAAATCTATATCTCTAATTTAAAGATGGAATCATCTCCCCACAAGATCTATTAGACTCTAGCTACCTTGCACCCTAAAGAATCCTCATATACAACTTAGTGTTTTCTCCCACCAACTTTGCATTGAGATAAGCTACCTTATTCCACTTGCCAATCTCCCTTCCTGGTAGGAACCTCGACTAGAAATTAGAACGATTTAAACCCATAAAGTGCTTTGGGTGAATCACACAACGTGCTAAATATCTTATGTACATTTCTATAATATTAAGGGTCATTTAATTAACACTGTCATTTACTTGTTTTTAGTTCCTACCACTATAGCCTCGGTGCTTTTTTAAATCTGTGATTAATCTTCTATTTCGTAGCTAATCAAATTTTTGGATTTTGTTGGGTTAAATGCTAGTTTAATGTTTGATACGTAGAAACTGAGCAAGTTTTAATAGTTGACAATTAAAAGTATTCTCGTTGGTAGAGAAATGAGTGGTCCCAAATTTTAAGACAAGAGAAGGAACGATTGCAGAGGACCTTTGTTGTGTAGAAGTTTTCATGCTTCCCAACCTCTGCTACATTTCCTATTTTTTTGCAAATTGTCAGAAAAGGTACTGCCAACTACAGAGAGAGGTGGGACAATTCGAGAGAGGTGTGGTTGTTTCACCAAATGCAACAAACAGTTGTCCAGTATTTGCTCTTCTAGGAAGCTTCTTCATAGCTACATGGATTTGTATACAAAATGTCCTTCTGTACTCGAAACAGACACAAATCATATGCAGCAGGCACTGCAGTGCAAAATACAACACAAGTTATTTGTAGATTATAGAAATTGACTTACTATTATTTATCATATTGATGAAAACAGGTAGCAGTCATTAAAAAAAAAGCAATTTCAACAAACCTCTCTAGAGTCCTCCATAAAGTTTGATGTTATAAATCTTACAGTATTTACATTAGATTTTATTCTACACTATAATAAGTGAACATGAATTTTAGTCAAATTAACACGAAACAATGTTTTGTATCTACATAATTCTCACCCTTCAAATAATGTTATGTATGTTCAGGTTGGGGATGTGGCTGTTGATGCTCACTATTGTAAAAGAATTTAAATAGTAAATGAGTCAAGGCCAACTCATTGAGTGGACTCTTCAAATCCTATGTCAAATTTTGCAAAAGAGAGAGTTGCTGCAATGGCTTATATATGCTTTCAGGGTGTTCTGCAAGACTAATTTTGGATATTAGGTTATCTATTTTGTCATGTAGAAGATATATCTATTTTTTCTAATTCTTCTAGAGGGTCCTATGCTAAAATGGGTGCTTTGAAACAGGGTATGGATATCCATCAAAGTGTAACATAAGGGGGATTTTTTTGTTAGATATTATAGTGGGAAATGTTCTGGTAATCATGTATGCAAAATGTCCTTGTGTAAAAAGCAATCTGCCCCTGAATGCTTGCCCTCCGACGCAAGTTACTTTTGTCATTGCTTTCCTCGCTCGTATTTGATCCATTTATGTTCCCCAGCAGCGTGTTGAGAAACGGGGTGTCTCAACTTTGCTGCACATTTCCCGTAAATAGTTATTTTCATTTAATATTTTCCTACAGCTGTTACGCATTGTCGGTACTTTGAAAATTGGTTTATTAGGTGTCAAAAGATGCCCACATGTAGTATATGATGGAAGGCCTATTTTTAGGCATATTATGACAAATTCTATGACATCTGTAAGGGTCAAAAATAGGGGATTTCATTTTGGACGTGAGAGCTTATTTTGGGATTATAATCTTAGCTGAGAAGCTTCGCACATGGTTTTGTAAAACCATAGATGGTTTCTTGTATAGCCAGAAGTCTATAAATTAGAGGCTTGAGGAGTAGTTTGTATAGTGTGAGTTTGCAGGTATTGTTATGCTATCGGAATGCTACCAGAATTCTTCCAAAGTTGTTTACTGGTGATACTCCTGTAATAAACTTGCTCTGCAAGTGTATGTAATCTTGTTACTGGATTTGAAATACATTGAGCAGGGTTTTGGAGTGTGGGGTTTTTCACCCGAAAAGGTTTTCCCCACATATATCTGGTGTTCTGTGTTTAGTGTTTATTTCATGCTTTTAAATGTGCTTCTAAATTTTATGTAACTGTTAGATCAGTTTTTAAAAGTTTTGCATAATATCTCTCCTCAAGATTGGCATAGGAAGTTGTTTCCGCTACTTTAACTTCCTTACAAGTGGTATCAGAGCCTGATCACCTTTGGTTTCAGTTGTGGGTTATTGGGTTTTTTGTGCTAATCAAGGTTTGAGTGGGAGCTTGTGCAGAGGATACTTTGTGATCTTGTTGCAGTCTTTTTCAGATGGCGAGCACATCTGGGAGGATTGAGGTTGAAAATTTTTCTAGCATGAACTTTGAAATGTGGAAGCTGAAGATGGAAGATCTGTTGATTGATCGGGATCTATGGGATGCAGTGGATGAAAATATCCATAGGCCTGTGGATCCAGATTTGGCTACAAAATATGATGTAATGGATAGAAAAGCTAAATGTATCATTAGACTATGTCTTGCAGACTTGATTCTGATAAATGTCCACGAAGAACCCACTTCGAAGAAGCTTTGGAAGAAGTTGGGTGAGATATATCAAGCTAAATCTCTAGTGAATAAGATTTTCTTGAGGAAGAAGTTGTATTCCTTGAGAATGGAAGAAGGTGGATGAATTTCTGAGCATCTGGAAACATTCAATATGTTGGTGACTCAGTTGACCTCAGTTGGGGTGAAAATGGATGAGAAAGAAAGGTGCCAAATTTTGCTGTGTTCACTGCCAGACTCATGGGATAGCCTAGTTATGGCTATTGGGAGCACTGTAGTCATCTTGACGATGGAGGATGTTGTTGATTCTCTACTATTTGAAGAGATGAAAAAAAAGGTCTCTCTGAATGCCAAAGAGGTTTTGAGTGTTCAAGGAAGACAAAAAGAACGAGGCAAAGATGAGAAGCAATGTGGCCGTTCCAAGTCCAAGAATAAGAGGAGATCAAAATCTCCTGGTAAGTCCAAGGCAATATGCTGGAACTGTGGCAAATCCAGTCACTTCCAAAAGGAATGTAAAGAAGAGAAGAAAAAAAAGAAGAAGAAGCAAGATTCTGACTCTGAGTCCGAAAAGGAAGATGGAGATGCCTTTATTGCAGCCTTGGCCACTCATGTAGGTGATAATGCATGGTTGATAGACTCAGGTGCATCTTTCCACATGACTCCTAACAGAAACTAGTTTAGTAAGTATGAAAACTATAATGGTGGTAAGGTGTATTTGGGTGATAATTCTTTCCTTGACATTGTTGGCCGTGGTAGTATTCATGTGAAATTTTTTGATAGTGGAGTTAAAAGATTTGATGGTGTCTTCCATATCCCAGGACTAGCAAGAAATTTATTATCTATTAGCAAGCTAATAGATGCGGGTGTGCATGTATAGTTTTCTGAAGCAGGTCTCAAAATGGTGAGAGGTGCTATGGTGATAGCAAGAGGAAGCAGATTGGGTACATTGTACCATCTTGATGCATGCACGGTTGAGTGCAATAGCACTTCTGATAAAATTAAGCTAAAAACTACTTCACTGAAAAAAGAGATGGTTTCCTCTTCTACGGATGGTCGTGGCTTCTGAGTACCTAAGGGTGCTTTGTCTACCAAATCAAAGTTTCCTGTAGAGAAGACCATGTTATGGCACCAAAGACTTGGCCACATTAGAGAGAAGGGTTTGAAAGCCTTGAAAAATAAGAACCTTGTTGAAGGTTTGAATGATTGCAATCTAGAGTTTGGTTTCTGTGAACATTGTATTTATGGCAAACAGAACCGCATTTAGTTTTACTCGTCTTCTCATAAGTCTTCATGTATTTTGATCTAATCCATTTAGATGTATTTGGTCCTGTTGATGTTGCTTCTATTGGTAAATCAGTTTATTATGTTACTTTCATTGATGATTTCAGTAGGAGAACATGGGTATATTTTTTAAAGAGTAAATCTGAAGTTTTCAGTCGTTTTAAGGAGTTCAAGGCTATGGTAGAAACTCAGACTGGAAAGAAAATTAAATGTTTGAGGACTGACAATGGCGGTGAGTATTGTTCTACAGATTTTGATAGATTCTATACAGATTACGGGATTAAAAGACAAAAGACAACTCCATATTCTTCTCAGCAGAATGGAGTTACTGAAAGGATGAACAGAATGTTGATGGAGAAGGCTAGGAGCATGTTGAGTGGAGCTGGTCTAGACCAAAAGTTTTGGGCTGAAGCTGTTGCCACTGCTTGTTATTTGATAAATAGATCTCCTACATCAGCACTTGTTGCTGAAATGCCAATGGAGGCGTGGTCAGAGAAAAAGCCTTCACTTAGACATCTGAGAGTTTTTGGTTGTGAGGCATATGCACATGTGCCTAAGGAGAAGAGAACAAAGTTGGATTCTAAGGCTGTCAAATGTATCTTCATCGGCTATGGCTATGGTGTGAAAGGATACAAGCTTTGGGACCCTATTACACATAAGGTAATTTATTCCAGAAGTGTTGTTTTTAGAGAGACTAAATCTTCTTCTGTTACTTTTCAACTAGAACAGCATAAAGAAATTGATTAGAAAAAGGATGTGATTCAACTTCCTTCTATGCCTGAGAATGTTGAATCGAGACCCCAAGATAGACAAGAAGTTGAGGAGAGCTCATCAAGCTCTGAATCTTCAGGAGAGGGAGAAGAGGAGGAAGAAGTGGAAGAACCTCTGTGCCTCAGCTTGTTTGAAGGTCTACAAGGCATATGCAACCACCTAAAAGGTATGGGTATTCACCTGATGATTGGAAGTGTATATTTGCTTTGAATACTAACATTGATAAATCGAGATCTGTGCAAGAGGCTTTGGGTATGAATGATGCAAAGTCCTGGAAAGTTACCATGGATGAAGAGATGGAAGCCCTTGAAAGAAATGATACATGGGACCTAGTACCATTGCATGAAGGACGCAAACCTATTGGATGTAAATGGGTGTTCAAGAAAAAGATTAGTTCAAATGGAAATGTTGAAAAGTATAAGGCACGTTTGGTTGCAAAGGGATACTCTCAAGTTGAGGGTATTGATTACGGTGAGATATTTTCTCCTATTGCTAAAATGACATCCATTCATTTTTTATTATATATTGCAGCAGCTTATGACCTCAAGGTCGAGCAAATGGATGTGAAAACTATTTTCCTTCATGGTGATTTGGAGGAAGAAATTTACATGACACAGCCAAAGCACACGTGGTGAAAGGTAAAAGCAAGTTGGTTTGTAAGTTAAAGAAATCTCTGTATGGCCTTAAACAAAGTCCTAGGATGTGGTACCAGAAGTTTGATACTTAGGTGTTGAGTTTGGGATTTGTGCCGTCTAAATCTGATCATTGTGTATATTTTAAATCTGATGGTGATCATTTCCTGGTAATTGCTTTATATGTTGATGACATGTTGTTTATTAGGAAAGGCAAAGGTTTGATTGTAGAATTGAAATCTTAGCTCTCTGCGAAATTTGAAATGAAAGATCTTGGTGTAGTAAAACACATACTTGGGATGGAGATTAGAAGAGATCATGAGAACAGAAAGCTATGGCTTGGCCAGAGTAAGTATGTTTGTTCAGTTTTGCAAAGGTTTAACATGCAGGATTGTAAACCACTTTGTGTTCCTATTACATTGGGAATGAAGCTCTCTATTTCACAATGTCCTACATCCCCATTGGAGATGGAAGACATGAGCAGAGTTACCAGAGTGTAGTTGGAAGCTTAATGTATGCTATGGTCTGTACAAGACCAGACATTGCCCAAGTAGTGGGAGTTCTTTCTCATTATATGTCTAATCTTGGAAGAGTGCATTAGGATGCAGTTAGGAGGGTCTTCAAATATTTGTTGAGTACATCAGAGTACTCTATTTATTTTCATGGTACAGGAGATTAGCATTCCCTAAGTATTCATGGTTTTGTGGATTCAGACTGGGCTGGTGATGTTGATAGCAGAAGATCCACCAGTGCATATGTGTTTACTCTTAATGGTGGTGCAATCAGTTGGATGAGCAAGCGACAGGTTGTGGTCGCTTTGTCCACTACTGTGGCAGAGTACATGATAGCTACTCATGCCTGTAAAGAAGCCATTTGGCTGAAGCATTTGTGTTTGGATATTGGATTGAAAAAAGATGCAGTTACAGTTTATTGTGATAGTCAGAGTGCAATCTACCTTGTGAAGAACCCAACTTTTCATGCCAAGACCAAACACATTGATGTTTAGTATCACTTCGTGAGAGATATGGTTAAGGATGGTAGGGTGAAGCTGGAAAAGGTAGAGCCTGTGGCAAATGTTGCAGATGCATTAACTAAGCCTGTGAGTATAGAAAAATTTAGGTGGTGTTCGAAGTCTATGGGCCTCTTGGCCCCTAGTAGTTGATCCATGATGATGTGATTCCTCTGGCCCTTGCAAGGTATTCAACAAGTGGGAGAATGTTGGGAAACGAGGTGTCTCAACCTTGCTGCACATTTCCCGTAAATAGTTATTTTCATTTAATATTTTCCTACAGCTGTTACGCATTGTTGGTGCTTTGAAAATTGGTTTATTAGGTGTCAAAAGATGCCCACATGGTAGTATATGATGGAAGGCCTATTTTTAGGCATATTATGACAGATTCTATGACATTTGTAAGGGTCAAAAATAGGAGATTTCATTTTTGACGTGAGAAATTATTTTGGGATTAGAATCTTGGCTGAGAAGCTTCACACATGGTTTTGTAAAACCATAGATGGTTTCTTGTATTGCCAGAAGTCTATAAATTGGAGGTTTGAGGAGTAGTTTGTATAGTGTGAGTTTACAAGTATTGTTATGCTGTCGAAATGCTGCCGGAATTCTTCCAAAGTTGTTTACTGGTGATACTCCTGTAATAAACTTGCTCTACAAGTGTATGTAATCTTGTTACTAGATTTGAAATACATTGAGCAGGTTTTTGGAGTGTGGGGTTTTTCACCCGAAAGGGATTTCCCCACGTATATCTAGGGTTTTGTGTTTTATTGTTTATTTCATGTTTTTATTTAAATGTGCTTCTGAATTTTTTGTAACTGTTAGATCAGTTTTTAAAAGTTTTGCATAATATCTCTCCTCAAGATTGGCGTAGGAAGTTGTCTCCGCGACTTTAACTTCCTTACACATCAGGCTCATGTGCACCACCACATCCGAGGCCAAATTGGTCCTTGTTCTGTCCATGTGAACCCTGAAATGATAGCTATAGAAGCCACAACTAAAACTCAAAGTAAAATGGTCCTCTAATTCTATTACCATTTATAGCAATATGTATCTATACTATTCTAAAAATCATATGCAAGTGATTTTGTATTGGCAAAAACTCTCAAGGTAGATGACCTAGCTTCATCTGCAAGTTCTACAATATAGTTTTTAACCTAGTTTCTATGTTAATTTTATTTAGTTTGTATGTTGCACGAGGTTTATTAAGATTTTTCTATTCAAACTATCCTTATTATGAAACAACGAGGCTAATAATGTTACACATTGTCATTTGAAATAAGTGAATCAAATGAGTTGTTATATGGTTTGATTTCTGGATAAACCCATTCTCATCTTGTTTTATAGGCTTAGATAGTTTATACTGATTGCAGACAAAAAAAGATGATTTTAGACATAAAAATAGATATTATGCAAGGTTGATCTAACCACTCTCATGCACCCCTTTAGCTCATGTGCCAGGCTACTATTGTATTTGGTTATAACTTAAACGAAACTTGGGCTTATTTTCCTAAGTTCTACGCAATAGATTTGCTCTAGTTGTGCCAGCATTACTCCTTAAAGCTAACCATTGCATGCCACATTTGTCAGACATGATCCTGAATGCACTGAGCTTACTTACACTCTGCATTGATTTTCCATGTTTGATTTCCCACGTGGTTGCATAATATATGGATCTACATATTTTCTGATCATGTGTGTTGGGCATGTATAGTTCATGGGCCACATCATTTATGTTTTGTGAGATCATTTTACTATTTTTCCAACTAGTGGCATATGTCATTCGTCCATTCCATCTATGCCACAACTCCTTTACTCTGAGCCAACACCCAACCACTTGGTATGTTAGAAGGTCCATGAAGTACCTAGACTTATAGGTCACACAAAAAAGATAGCGGTTAGCACCAAGAAGCTACTCACCCCATGCCCTTAGAACCATGTATGATATTCCCTCGAACCATAGAGAAATCTTTGGTGATAAAAAATGATCAATACCTCATCATGGGTTTCACACTCCACGACTAGACAAGGCATTAATGGTGGGCCTACATTCAAAATTGAGGTGAAGCCTTAAAGGCATAAAGACTTCAATTTTTTTGGGCTTACTCAAATCAACTCCTGATCAATACTTAATATGAACACCTTTCATAAAAACAAATAAATGAAAAAATACATGTCAACTTGCTTCAAATAAATTAGAAATCGCATAAAAACACAAATGCAAGAAGATGCATCTAGTTTTAGAGATGGGACACAACCAAACTGGGATGTACATATCACCTAAAAGGTTACAAACCAAATTTCATTGAATTTTAAGCCTTAGATTTCGCTACTTGAAACTAATGCACCCATGGGTGGGGAAAAGTCTTGGGGTGTGCCTAGGGATGTGAAGAAGTCTAGGGGTATGCCCAAGAGCGGGGAGAAGCCCTCTATCTCAAAATATCCTAAATATTTGTAGAGAGGGTTTTTTCAGCATTCCAAATAGATTCTGTACTAGTACAATCACAGAATAGCACCGCTGGCAAAGTAGCCTTGCTGAGACATCATCAACCTCTTGATGCTTGGGCGAAGGTCCAGCAGCTTGGTAATGTAGAAACATACATCACATTAATTGATGATAAAGTAGAAACATACACATGAGCTTGAATTTCTCCTTGATCTCTATCTTATATTCGCTGTTAGTGATGCAGAAGTAGTAATTAGGGTAAGAGCTCTGCTCGTTTATTAGTCCCTACCTATAGCAGGGTAACTCTTGTTTTCACTCGCGTTTGATTAGTTGAGCTTTGGAAAATGTGCAATGGCAAAAAAAAATTTATGTTTCCTAAAGTTTGTTTTTTCCAATGATTTTTGTATTTCATAAACTACCGAAACCTGATTTTCTAATTGTCCAGAGCTATTTTAGCCCATTGGTAATTGATTTTCTAGTTTGAGTAAATCCGTTAAATAAACATTAGGGTTCTCTAACTTGTTTTTAACGGCCTTGATAGCTATTGTGCAGGTCATGTGTGGCATTTTGTAAAACTGTTCACGTGCCTAGTCTATGCTTCCACGTTTTGCATACATGCTTACCTGTTGAGTTGCAAACACTGATGAAAATCTTTCTTCTCACTAGGCAAAAGTCTTGACTCCCTTGAATTTCTGATCTGCATGTAGTTGCATTTCATTCTGATTTCCATGTTAGTTAAAACCATGGTATGTTCCCTGTTTGAGTTTGCTTGATTTCAAGTAAAATCATAAGATCTCTTATGGCTAAAGTTTGATTGGATGCAAAAACTTGGTGCACAATTTGATACAGGTCTAAACCCAGTGTCAATTAGCAGTCAAGGAAGGTTAACAAAGCAACTCAGGCACCAAAATCTTAGTCAGTCCTGAAAAAGGCAAGTACAATTATAAGATCGTAGTGGATTAGAGTCAGATTGGTTGCAGAGGTCCAGGACCCAATTTGATACATGTCTGAATTGAGCCTTTAGAATATGAATCTTGCTTTTTACCATCTAATGTTAGGACTTCCAGTTAATATAAGGCAAGTTATGGGTCCGTCTCTTTGTGTATATTGTCATTGTGATGCTTTACAAGATATCCATCTTCATGTGACCTATCCCTGTGTTAGTTTTTATGATAAAAAATGAAATAAGCAGATTTTAATTCAAAATCAACACAAAGACACAATAGATATCCTGGGAAAACCCTACTCTTGAGGGAGAAAAAGCCAGCCAATAATATTACTTATATTATTGAATTACAATGAATGTCTCTTCTATAATAGAGGCTGATATGAAGGCCAAGTAAAGCACCACAATCTGATGCAACTACAGAAACACAATGGTGTAATTTGCTGATGATAAAACTCAGCCTTCTACAATATCAATCTGCACTTGGTGAAGAACTAGCACTTGAATATTCGAACTTGAGAATGAACAATGAATGAATGGACAATTAAATGAGTTACAATCAATGAGTATATATACAATGTGAAGGGAGAGACATGACTCTTCAAGAACAACATGTCAGCCTTATTCCAAAAGACATGTCAATTAATTTATTCAATCAATGTAAGGAGAACAACTGGAAGGATACACCTGACGCTACTATCAACAACACTCCCTCTCAGCTAGGGAGGATACTTCCAGCTACATAAGACATGCCACCTCATTGTGATGTCTACCGCAATGGCTACACCCATATGTGGAAAAGAAAGATACCACCTCATTGTGATATCAGATATCAGCTCAATATGATATCAACCATAATGGCTACAACCATGTATGGTATGTACAAGTGTTCATCACTTGCATGATGTTGTCACCTCAAAATGACTTTCACCATAGCTCTCCCAGAGGGTGAAATGCAAGTACAAAAAAATCATCATGGACTCTCTCACGTGATGTTGTCATGGAGTCACACACATGACATCCACCATGGCTCTCCTAGAGGGTGGAATCAAGGGATTTCACCTCCAACTTCTCTCACAGAGAAGAGCTCATTATCAAAGGATTTCACCTCAAACTTCTCTCACAGAGAAGAACTCGTTATCAAGGGATTTCACCTCGAACTTCTCTCACAGAGAAGAACTCATTAACAAGGGCTTGCACCTCAAATCTCTCACACAGAGAAAAATGCATTAACAAGGACTTGCACCTCAAATCTCTCTCACAGAGAGAAATGCATTATAGTACATCTCAAGAAGTCACTAATACTGAGACTCCCTCTCAGCAAGGGCCTCATTCTCCACAACTCCAAGCTTGTCTCAAAAATGAACAAACTTCACTTTGGCAAGAGGCTTGGTGAGAATGTCTGCTGTCTGCTCATCGGTGCTAATGTATTACCATATCTCTGATATAGTGGTATTTGATCTCAACATGTTTAGTTATGTCATGAAACACTGGATTGACAGAAAGCTTCACACAACTTTGATTATCATAATGAATGACAGTTGGCTCCAACGATTGTCTAAACAATCTTGCAAGAAGCTTCCGAAGCCACACTGCTTCTCGAGCTACCACACAAGCTGCAATATACTCGGCCTCTACTGAGCTTAGTGCCACTGAAGACTGCTTCCTGCTACACCAAGATATCATCATAGACCCCAAACTGAAGCAACATCCAATGGTGCTCTTCCGATCAGCAACACATCTGGCCCATTCAGAATCAGTATATCCAAGAAGCGTCAAGTCCACACCAGAGGAATATCTCAAGCCATACCCAACTGTGCCACGCAAGTATCTCAGGATATGCTTCACTACAACTAGATGTATTTGCCTTGGTTCACACATGAAATGACTAAGTGCACTCACTGCATAGCAAATATCCAGTCTAGTATTGACTAGATACATCAACGATCCAATCAACTGCATGTACATCATGGGATCCATCAGATCTAAACTAGTTGTAGCCTCCTTAAGCTTATGTAAGTTGGTCTCCATAGACGTAGACATGGATTTGCAATCCATCATACCAAATCTCTTCATAATATCAATGGTATACTTCCCTTGGCTTAGAATGATCTCATCAAGCTTCTGCCATACTTCTAAACCAAGGAAGTAATGCATGTAACTAATATCCTTTATTTCAAATTCAGAAACTAACTCCTTCTTACATTTGATAATGAGGTGATCTTCTCCAGTAAGAAATAAATCACTATAAAGAACCAAGATCAACTACATTACCATCTTCTTCAAGTTCAGTAGGCTTCCTTTGAATCTTTTAGTACTTGCATTAACTTTCTAACCTCTTCGTCCAAGATTTCCTACAATGCTTTCCTTAGAGACAAATTTCTAGAGCACACCTCTGATATTGTAGAGAGTTCAAGATTGTCCTCCTCGACCTCAACCTAGATCACTTTATTCTAAATAGGTTTGTGGAGCTATCAATGTCAAATCCGGATAGATTATCTTGTGCAATTCTATTCTCAGCAGCTGAAGAGGTCTTCTAAGGATATTTATCATCAGCCTTGCAACACTGCAACCTTCACTTCTTCTTAGTGAGTCACAGAACTCCCTCTTGACCCCTACCTCAGAGATTGCAAAGAAGACTTCCATAACATTGATTCTCATTGCTGGGAGTTCCATCTTGCAAGCTTATTTCTAATGTTCTTGAGATTAGTTGCCAAAACAACACCTTGTTGAGTTTCTGACACCAATCAACTCCAAAAAACATAGGATCAAATTCATTTAGAACATTCAAAGTGAGAAACTGTGTTTGGCTCCTTAAATCCATAATGGAATGCATTGCAAGGTCAACATGCACAGTGTGCAGATCAAAGACTTCCATCGTCAAGATCTAGTCCTTTACCTGTTGCCCCACTTACCTCTAATAGACATTGAACACATTAATGATATTACTTTCAATGGACATTAACAAGCATCTACAGACTGAGCGGGAGTATGCAAGGAAGAGCTGCAGGGACTTGACCTCTTTCAAGGGCACTCACAAGAAAACCCGCTTCGATGACCTCTGATTTCAAAAAAAGTTTCTCAAAAGGAAATTCACGTCTTCTCCTTCTATACGGGAATAGATTCCACTCTCTTTGTGCATGACATAGGTCATGTGGATGGACAGACACAAAGATACAACATGAAACTCATGCCGGGAAGGGATTCTCGCTTACCACAAAGATATTTGCCTCATCAAACTTGACGCCAAGATTCACATGCTTCAGATTTCACACTTTAGTAGAGCCTTCATTATCTTTGGCAGAGATTTATGCCAATATTTCTGTAGTATCGCCTCTACACGTCCACACTCACTGTACCACTTCATTCATCTCAGAGACTCAGCCCCTTATTCATCTTAAAGACTCAGCAACACTTCAGACGTCAACAATGAATTGTCACTCTTACAACAATTTCGCTACTGGTGGATAGTGCAGAAAATAATGTGACTTTGAGATGCCTATTAGCTCCTCTACAACAGAGATACTGAAGTCTATTAAGACCCAAATCTCCCAGAATCCCGTTGTAGTTTACTACAAATTTTGTTACCCACTCTAAGTGCATGAAGGAAAGGCAAATTGAGCAAGTATACCTACAACTATGGTAACCTGGCTATTTTGACTTCGATAACAACTTGGTTGTTGTATCATAATTCTCTTTGGCAACAACCATATCTAAAGGTGTGTATCCTCTTTTGTCTTTTAAACCAACTAACTTTGTGACCCTCTTGGTCTTGAGCATTCACTGAAGCATTGAATTCAATGAGTAGTTGACAGAGACTTGTGTTTCCTCGTATAGAAGCCCTGTGAAGAGCAGTCTACCCTCTCTCATCTGCGGCATTCACAAAGTCATATCGACCCTCCTCATCACACCTACCTATTAAAGCTCATCCGACCTCTATGCTCTCACGATCGCCAAGAAATTCCATTGCATTGTGTAAGGTAGTTTTCTTTGGGTACTCATCAATTGCATAGCATCCCGTCTCATCGTAGCACCTCCACATTGTGTTATGTTTTAGCATCTTGCTAAACCTGTCTAGGTCTCTAGTTGCTTTATCCTCAGCATAAGACAGAATCAGCATAAGACAAAATCATTCCATTGCAATTGCCCTGGCAATGATGCAGGAGTGGTTCATGTATGATGGCGGATCAATAATACGAGAGAAATAAGAAAAATGGAAGTGGCGATCATCAAATTCTTCTTGCTCATTCCTTTTGTCTTTTTCTTCATCAAGACTCTGAATATTTCTTCAAGCCTCTCGTATGCATCAACTTGTACAATAAAGCCTGCAAATGCTTTGCACACAAAGGTCCAGAATGCCCTACCCTAGATAAAGAGCTGTCTTATACTGCTTAGCCAAATCTGATCAGATCTTTTCTAAACCCGCTCTGATACCATGTTATTTTTTATGATCAGAAATGAAATAAGCAGATTTTAATTCAAAATCAACACAAAGACACAACAGATATCCTGGGAAAACCCTCCTCTTGAAGGAGAAAAAGCCAGCCAATAATATTACTTATATTATTGAATTACAAAGAATGTCTCTTCTACAATAGAGGCTGGTATGAAGGCCAAGTAAAGCACCACAATCTGATGCAACTACAGAAACACAATGGTGTAATTCGCTGATGATAAAACTCAGCCTTCTACAATATCAATCTGCACTTGGTGAAGAACCCGCACTTGAATATTCGAACTTGAGAATGAACAATGAATGAATGGATGATTAAATGAGTTACAATCAATGAGTATATATACAATATGAAGGGAGAGATGTGACTCTTCAAGAACAACATGTTGGCCTTATTCCAAAAGACATGTCAGTTAATTTATTCAATCAATGTACTAAAAGATATATATATATATGTGGTTAGAAATCTAAGAAGACATGCAACATTTGGTGGTAATTTTATGAAATTTCGTCATCCAGTGTCTAAACGTGATGACATGGAAGTTGAAAAACTCTACTGAAGGTCAAAAACACATCCAAAACAAAGAAAATAAGGCTCCAAGCCTTTAGGTTCATTGCCCAATCCTATTCCAAGGCAAAATGGGTGGGAAACTTTTATTTCTACAAAATGCGAGCATGTTACAAAGCGCAAGCGCATTACAAAGCGCACTTGCATTCTATAACTATTACAATGATTCATAGTATTAGAAAATCTACATATAATACTATTACAATGGTTCATAATTAAATTTTTAGACCAACACAAATGGCCAATTATAGATTAACTTTAACTTTCATAGTAGAAAAAACTCTACGTATAAGACTATTGTGATGATATATAACTAAACTTTTAGACCAACATACATGGCCAATTATAGCTAAGATTTAAGTTTCATAGTAGCAAAAAATTTGCATCTAAGAATTTTACAATGATACATAACTAAATTTTTGAGGTAGCACAAATGACCAATTATAGTTTAACATAAGTTTCATAGTAGTAAAAGATCTGTATATAAGAATATTACAATGATACATAACTAAATATTCAAACTAGCACAAATATAGCCTATAGAAACAATTGAAACTCCATGGAGTTCATATAGTCACCATGATTTATATGTTCTCATCCATCCTTTATCTTTTTATTCACCTATGTAGTTAGGTGTTGTCTATTAGTTTTATGACCAAACAATTTAATTTGACTACTTATTCAACTACCATTATCATGATCAAGAATGCTTTTGATAATAACATTATTATTAGAACATTCTTAATCATTTATATGGACTCTATAAATATCATCACTATCATTGAATTACTTGTATTGTGTAATCATCTTTGCAATGTTTTATATGAAAACATAGTTGATATATTCAAACTACATATAAAGAGGACGAAGCCACCAAGGATTTCAAGTGAGGTCAATTTGAACCTCATTAAGGCAATGCACCATGTTTTTCTTTCTAATATTTCTTATTTCTTATTTTATTTTGATTTTCTCCACGCTTGAGTAAAAAAAGTATAACTCATGTGAATATATGTACATATAATATGTATTTCTATTTTTATATATGCATGTGAATATATGTACATATTCAAGTATGTTTTTACTTATATGCATATACACACATATGTGTTTATACACACGTATGTGTGTAAATATATTTGTATATATGTACACATATATAAAGAACAAATACAAGGAATGTCATACAATATAAATATACAAACTTGAATCAATCCATGTATTCATAAATTATAAAGATTATAGAGAATACAAAGTCATGTAGGAATTTTTTGAGAATACCTCATAATAGCTATTACATTTGATTAGATCAATCCATAATTTACTCACAATATTACATCACGATATCAAGATGATTTGGACAAAATACTATGGTATGATGAATAACATATCCACCTTCCAAAATTAGCATTTCACCTAGACACAAGTACCATTTAGCATGCTCATGTCTATACTTTTGGGTGGTGATTTGTTGGCATTGTTTTTGTCATTGATGTCAATGGTAGTCTTGACAATGTTTCTCTGACCACTTGTCATTCACAAGATCACTGATGTTGTATCATTGAAATCATGGTAACTATTTGGTGGATAGAGTAAATCAGGATAGCATTGTGCTTTTCAATCATATCACCTCTGCAAATAGGAGTTCAATGTTTCATCCTCTACTCCTTGTAAATAGATGTTTGTTTGTTGATTACACTTTTGTATGGGTTCTTGCAAGTTAGGGTTTGATTTCTTGTTTGAGGTCCTAAAACTCTAAGGGCCTAATTCTCTTCAAGAGTAAAGTTCTTGTTTTCTCCAAGATCAAAGAAGTTTATATGTCATATCAACTTCATTGGTTTATCCTCTATAACAAAGGTTGTTTGTAGAAGATAAGGATCACATTTTCTTCGATGGCATATTAGGGTTTTGATAAGGTTTGGAGTCCTAAATTCTAATGTCCTAAAACCCTAAGGACCTCCTAAAACCCTAAGCACTTAAAAGAAAAATTACTTTTGTGACAGAATGTGCTTTTTGTTTTAATTCTTTGATGACTTGTTATCACTGGTCACTTATAACTTAACTGACAACTTAAGTCCACCATCATCGTAGGATGACCAGCCCCTCAATCAAGTCGGGACTGGCTTCTCCCTTCAACACTTTGTAAAGTGGCGCCAATGTCTTTATCAACAGTGGCTATTAAATCTTTCAATGGCATGAAGGTCTTCATCAATGGTGATCGTTAAACCCTAATGGCTACCTCCCCAAGTCTAGTGTTTGATAGGAAATTGCCCGTATTTTCTATTTGACAGTAGTTTTAGCAGTTATGTTAACTGCTTTCTCATACGATGGTCTAGAAGTTTCAAAACTAAATATAGTTTTGTGATCCTGAGGTTCTTGAAGGTGAGATACAATATAAATCAAGTGCATATTGTTGTGTTGGTTGTTGATGAACTTCTTGTAGAATCATTCATAGAATGTGATGGCAAAAGAAGGAAGGGATATGGATGTGTAAACATAGATTGAAGGGTTTGAACTTGACAGGGCAGTGAATGAAGAAGTGTTTATTGTATGTGTTTTTGTTTGATCTATGATGATATTGTAAATAGAGTATTACACTGATTATTTGTCTTTTTATGTGTGATTGGAGTTGGTGCTCCTAAAATGATAAGAAGTTGGTAATACTAAACAAATTGTAATCAGTGAGATTTGGTTAGTGAGACCTAATGGTGATTTTCTTGTGAAGTTCGATTGGTTAAGCAAACCCAACTGACATTTCACATAGTGGTTTTTCCCTTGTTAGGGTTTTCCACATACATACATGTTTCATGGTGCACTTTGTTTGATTCTATTATTTTCTAAGTACTTTGGTGTGTTTAAATTAATTATTTTTACAAGTATTGAATCATTGGATGAACTAGTTTCATTGTACCGCTGATTCACACCCCCTCTTAGCGGTCTAGTGTATTCCAACAATTGGTATCAGAGCATTAGGTTCCTTACAAAAGTTTAATAAACTTAGGTTGATCTTGGTAATGGAATACTATGGCTAATCAAGAAGGATCTTCTACTTCTAAAGCACCTCTCTTTGATGGCACAAAGTTTTCTTTTTGGTGTATCAGGATGGATTCTTACTTATCCTCTTTAGGATTTGATGTGTGGGCAGTAGTAGAAAATGGGTATAATGTACCTTCTCAACCACCTGCTATTGCAGATGAAAAAAGAGCCTAGGACAAGAATGTCATTCTTTGTGGTTTGACAAATGAAATCCTAGTTAAGGTTATGCATTGTAAAACTACAAAGGAAGTTTGGGACAAATTAGTTAGTATTTATCAAGGTGATGTCAAAATTAAAGAAGCCAAGTTGTAAACTTTTAGAGAAAAATTTGAAGGATTAAAAATGAATGAAGAAGAGAAGATTGTAGATTATCTTCTAAGGGTAGATGAGATAGTTAATGTCATTAGGGGTCTTGGTGAGGAGGTGAAAGATTCAGTAGTAGTCAAAAAGGTCTTAAGTGTTGGCAAGAGACACTCTGTGGCTTCATGAATGTTGTCATTGATAGAAACAAAGTCCATCCCACACATCCGCAAGACATGATGTGTCTATACCGGAAGTCAGATTGAAGAGTATTTTGGTTCGGTAAGCAAGAACAGAGCATGTAGCAAGGTCCAATAGTCAGGTTTGAATCTCTCAGAGGAAGTATCTCAGTAAAGTACATACTTGGGGAAGTCAAAAGGAGTACCTTGACTGATAGGTTTTAGGGATTGAGCCTTCGGTGATGACAGAGTAAAGAGATATGAGCACCTAAGTACTGGGTTCCTGTTTGGCAGAATAGACTGAGGAAGAACTGACCGGCAAAGCATCAGACCTTAATCCAGATGAGATATTGATGGTAATAAAGTTTCTTAAGGGATCATTCATGATTGGATGACATGATTGATGACTTCTATAAGCATCTCTTTGATACGCATCACTTGGTAAGCAAGGATTCAGCCGACAGACTAGAGTTTGGGAAAATATTGAGTATTCCGGATGCCGACTAGAAAGTTGATGAAATCCTTGATGCGGATAAATATACCAGATTAATTTCGGTATGAAGGTGTGTGTGGTGTCTTGTGTTGTGCGAAGAAAAGTAGAGAGCACTATGAAAGTAGTAATACAGGTCTGGTATGTGACAGGACAACAGCATCAAAGAAGAGGAAGAATGAAGTGCAATAGATCAGTGTATTGATCCTAACCAGAACTGAACCTTAGCATATGTGGATGCTTCTCATCAGTTCAAGTACCTAGTTACTTTCCTTGTACCTTGTAGATAGTGAGTCTCTTATAGGCAGTGAGCCTCTTGTGAGCAGTGTGCTCGGGCAGTGACCCCTAATTGGCAAGTGACATTTTGTACTATTCTATTCTTCTAACAGAGAATACATTCTTGGGTTAGTCACCCCGTGGTTTTTCCCTTAACAGGGTTTTCCACATCAAAATCATGGTGTTATGTGTATTGAATTTGCTTTTGTTTTCATGGTTGTGGATGCTTATTTGTTTTGATGCTGCACTAGTTATTAAGAAGAATAGAAAGTTAAATTAATTAAGATAACTGATTCACCCCCTCCTCTCAATTATCAACAATTGGTATCAGAGCTAAGTTCCTCCAAACAAAGCCTAATATCTTAAGGAAGATCTAGGAATTCTAATACATATGTATGGTATGAGGGAACAAATTTAGTCTGCCCTAGATGATCTTGAGCAATCTCACTCCGAAGTCAATGAATTGAAGGAAAGACTCAAACAAGATGATGATTTCATAAATGAACTCAAAGAGAAACTAAGTATCTCTATGAAAAAGAGAAAGGAACTACTTCAACAGTTAGCAAGTCAAAGTGAATCCAATATTACTGATGAAGATCTGAATGAAAAGAACAAGTTATGTGAGAATCTATCGAAAGAAGTCATTATGGTAAGACATGAAATGGAAACAGGAGTTATGAAATTCACTCAAGAAATTGAAGAGAAAAGAAAGACTGAAGATAATCTAAAACAATCTCTCAAGGAGAAGTCAGAAGACTACCACAAAATGGATAGAATAATCAGGCATTTGGAATCTGATCTTGAAGAAGCTAGAGATAATGAAGAACAACTTGAGAATCAAATTGACACTCTAAAAAGGGATCTTCAAATAGTAAATGAATATAAAGAGAAATTCAAGATAAGCTCTGCTCAGCTTGAAGTTCTTCTTGAAAGCCAAAAGAGGGTAGATGACAAGCAAGGCTTGGGGTATGAGAAAGGTGAAAGCTCCAGGTCTAGTCAAAAGAAATCTGGATCAGGAAACCAAATAAACAGGCCTAGAAGACCTTCGGTAAGACAACCAAATACTCAGAGATATCCATCCTTCAATGGATACTGCCACAATTGCAACAACTTTGGTCATAAAGCAACTCAATGCAAAAGAAGAATGAATCAAACTAACTCATCCTTCTCTGGATAGTGCTTTAACTGCAAAAGGTATGGTCACAAATCTCATGAGTGTAGAAATATGTAAATGAACAATTCATTCAATGGTAGATACTTTGCATGCAATAGAATGGGACATATGGATAATTAGTGTAGATCAAAAGGATATCAGTCAAATATGCAAAGAAATGTTGTTTGCTAAAATTGCAATAGATCCGGTCATATTGCCAAATTCTGCAGAAGTAAGAATCAGGATAAAAGGGGTCCAGTGCATCATATTCAAAATCAAGACAAAGGAAAAGGAAAAATGAATGTGGAAGAAATTCAAAGGGAGATGAACAAGATTTGGGTAAAGAGAAGTACAGAAAATGTTGGGCATGGATCCACACTAGAATCTGGTGCTGATATTCCTTCCGGAAACTAAATAAGATGAGCTCTAGCTCAAGGTGAGTCAAGAAGGAAAACAAATTTCCCCAGCCAGATAATTAGTGCCTGAAATTGGCACAAGGAAAGTTACGGATTAAAGGGCTCTCAGAGAAACATCTAAAGAAACCTTGGCCAAGATGTGAAAGATCTGCAAGAAGATTTGAAGAGTCTAATCTTCGAAGATTGATCCAGTTTAATAGTCATCCGGTAAGAACAGGATTTTCACAATTAGATCCAGTATGATTCAAATTTGAGGTATCTTGATCTATAGATAAGTCGAATGATTTGGGATAGACAGCTATTAGTGCATACCAGTGATCCAGAAAGATCTCTCTCGGATCAAGAAAAACAACGCAACCAGAATAACTTAGGTTGTGCATTTATTGCAAAATGGAATTAGGGTTTGTGTAGAAATAAAAAGGTTCTTTGGCTCATCATTTGTACATTTGCATTCGGAAAGAAGAGAGAAGGAGTTCTGCAACAAGTTATCTCAATCCTCTCAAAGATTAAACCGCAGAAGTCAATTCATCCAAGCAACTCGATCCGGTTCATATCGTGAACCCTAGAAGCATAAGAGGTATTTTATGATCTTGAAATCTCTCTCTAAATCTTTGAAAGATGGCTACTCTGAATGTTGTGAAGATTACTGATAGGCCATGCCCTAAATTCAAGAAACATCCCTATAAATCCCTAGAAGTTGATCCCCTAGGCGCATTTTCAAACATTTCGCATGGGGTTTTGCATGTAGAAGATGTTAGGGCATACATTCATGTGAACATTGAAGAATTTGGGGAATCCAAGCTGGTGGATATCTACCACAAACAGTTAATAGCTGATTCATTTGAACTCAAAACTCAGTACGAGGCTATCTGGGACAAACATTTTGGATATTACATCCATTTCCCCTGTTTTGCAGAAGATGAATGGGTCCGGTATGTTTTGAGCAGAGTGCATGACAAGTTCATGTGGTTGAATAGGCCGTTTAAGATCACTAAAGATGCCATTAGGGCAGTAACCAAATTGCACTCATCCAGTGGGTTGCCTACTCTCAAATCCATCAAAAACCAAATTGTGAGTGAGGCTACCAGATCTAAATTTGATAAAAGAGCAATGACAATTAAGGATATCACAGATCCGGATATCAATTTTACATCTATGATAATTGGCTATAAGATATATCACTCCAGCAGGGAGAATTCTGTATCCAGAACTGCTGTATATACTGCTTATGAAATGTTAAGAAAGAATGCTGACTATGATCTTTGTGAGCTTCTCCTAAAATAACTATTGGAAAATTTGCAAAAAATAAAGAAAGATAAAAAGAATTCTTTCAAGTATGATGGCCTGATACTTTGCCTATTCTTCTACTCTATGAATTAGCTACCTGGAACTAATGGCTGGATATGGCAAAATGATAAACCTGTTGCCATACAAATCAGAGATTATTTGCATGGAATAGGTGATGCCAAGGCACAGAATATAGCACTATGGGGCTACTTCAAGAACTTTCAGAGTATGATGCAAGCAAGAGAAAGAATCCCCTAATCTCTCGTTGAAAAGTATAAAGATACAGCATGCTTTATGGCAGAAACTGATCAATGCCTAATGGAGGCAGTGGAGCCAAGGATAGTCTGGATCATGCCAATGGGGTATGAAGTTGATGAGAAAATTCTAGAGCTGCATATTCAACACCTGCTAAGTCAGCCCAATGACCTTAAGGCAAAAAGGTTTGGAACCTTTGAAGAGTTGAGTGTGAAGATTCATGTAGAGCTAAGACAACCGGAAATGAAAAGAAAAGTGAGGAGGGAAGTAGAAGAATTTGCCAAGAGGCATAGAATTTCAAAGGAGGCACTTGATGCAAATAGAGAAAAGATGGAAAGGGCAGAGAAAGAAAGGCAAGAAACTGAAAAAGAAAGTACTCTAGTGTAAGCCCCCTCCCAGACCAGATCTTCCAAGAGCTCTGCACCTGCCACCTCTAAGAGCTAAAAAGCATCAAAACTGGAAGTTAGGACATCAGAAAAAGGAGAGAAGAGAATTAAGACAAAGGCCACAAGGTCTTACATCAGTCAGAAGGATGATGAAGAGACTGAGTCAAATGAGGAGGTAAATAAAAAGAAGAAGAGGAAGAAAGTATCCGTTGAATCCTCTACAGGTCAAGACAAGAAAGAAGAGGCAGAAGAATTCATTGAAAAACCTACTCTCCGCGTTAATGATATCATCAAATCAGTTACTATGGATGGCAACTTGCAACCAATGGTTGAATTTTATGATGAATATAGTGAAACTGATCAAAAGATATTGCAAGATGCCATAGTCAGGTATCTAAACATCTACAATAAAGCATTCATTGAAATTATATCTCTAATTCCCAAAAGCTTAGAGAAGGAACTTGAAATAAGGAAGAACAATGCCCAAGAAAAAGATCTAGAAATCTGGGAGCAGATTGCTATTCAGCTCTATCCATCCATTACCCCTAAACAAATGAACATTATCTTCAGGGACTGCAAGGATGAGTTCCGGAGCAAAGCTAGAATGAATCAACTTATGCTTGGAGAAACTGACAAAGTGGCAAAGGAAATAGAAGATATCCTCTGGAATGCCTTTAAAAGATTTAATCTTCCTATTATAGAGGACTTAGGTGATGAACCCTCTGCCATGGATGACAAAGGAGAATCTACTGAGATAGTAGCAGAAGAGGCAAAGAAGACAAGTGAAGAGAAAACTGAGGATCTAGATTCCTCTACTTCAGAAGAGGAAGTCCTTAAAGAAGCAAACATCTCTCCTCTGGTTTCCCTAGCAGACTCCAGATCTAGAGGAGAAGAAAGAACAGAAGAGAAAATCAGTTAAGAAGAAGAGGTGAAGGAAAGAGAAGAAAGTCAAACAGAGAAGACCACAAGTGACAATGCTGAGACTGCTAAAGGCAAGAAAACTTTGTCTCCAGCAAGAGACATTGTAGAAGAAGTCAAAGACTTCTTGACAAAATAAATGATGGAATTAGATGAACCAGAGCTACTTCAAGGACCATTCAATTTTGATTCCCTCTCCCCGGTTCAGACTATGAAGATAGCATCCTTTGCCCATGCAAAGGAAAAAGAAAAACTTTTGAAGTCTCACATGGAAGATTATGAGCTAATAGAAATTGCATCCGGTGCATTGGAGAAAATCATGCCATCCTTCCAGAAGGATCTTTCAGCCTCTTCATCTGGTAACTTAAAATCGCTTGTCAATTCAATTAGCACACATTTTGATTCTTTGGAAAAGTCAGCTGAAAATAAAGTCCGGAAAGGATTTTTGGGAAAGAGACTCTCTGAGGTGCAGGGTCTAATAACAAATGATAGGAGAGTTATGGCTATTGGAATAAAGAGCTTTGAAAAAGCTCTTAAAGATGGCAGAGATATATATAAATTTTGTTTATCCTAGTGTAAAGTGACAAAGAATATTGAGGAGAAAGTGAAAGAGCAAGAGGATAAACTGCTAAGTTTATCTCAAAAATTTGATCCTCTCACTTCTTCCATAGTAAATCAAGAGTGTCAGACTATTGCAGTCATAAATGAAATAAAGAAGCTTGAGAAGGAGAAGAAAAATAGAATAAACAGGTTAAGTGAACTTAGAGGTATAATTATCACTAAGTTAGAGGCCATGCATGAGGCCCTAACTGATGCCCAAACCATAGCCCGAACCAGTGATCTGACAGATCTAAAGAGGGCAGAAGCTTTTGCATTCTTGTTGAGTGGTCACATCTCTATTTTGGACAGGATGAAGAAGAGTTGGGCGACAAAAGTGGTACAATTGAAGACCACCTTTGTAGATATACTTCAGTATATGTAAGTATAGCATGTATATACACTTATGTGGCTAAGTATAGATTGTTTTTGGGAAATTTTGGTGTGCGGACCCTACCCTTTGCCATTGATGTCAAAGGGGGAGTGAGGATCAGTGAAAAATGTCAAATCTAGCTAAGGGGGAGCTCCGGTAAAGTGTACATTAGAACAGAGCATCAACCAAGGGGGAGTGTAGTGTGACACTTAGTCATTTGTCGCTAAGTGTTGCCATCAATGCCAAAGGGGGAGATTGTTGGCAAGAGACACTCTATGGCTTCATGAATGTTGTCATTGATGGCAACAAAGTCCATCCCACACATCCGCAGGACATGATGTGTCTATACCGAAAGTCAGATTAAAGAGTATTTTGGTCTGGTAAGCAAGAACAGAGCATGTAGCAAGGTCTGACAGTTAGGTCCGGATCTCTCAGAGGAAGTATTTCAGTAAAATACAAACTTGGGGAAGTCAAAAGGAGTACCTTGACTAATAGGTTCGAGGGATTGAGCCTTGGGTGAAGAAAGAGTAAAGAGATATGAGCACCTAAGTATTGGGTTCCTGTTTGGCAGAATACACTGAGGAAGAACTGACTGGCAGAGCATCAGACCTTAATCCAGATGAGATATTGATGGTAATAAAGTTTCTTAAGGGATCATTCATGATTGGCCGACATGATTGATGACTTCTATAAGCATCTCTTTGATACACATCACTTGGTAAGCAAGGATTCAGCCAACAGACTAGAGTTTGGGAAAATATTGAGTATTCCAGATGCCAACTAGAAAGCTGATGAAATTCTTGATGCGTATATATATACCAGATTAATTTCGGTATGAAGGTGTGTGTGGTGTGTTGTATGAAGAAAAGTAGAGAGCACTATGAAAGCAGTAATATAGGTCTGGTATGTGACAGGACAGCAGCATCAAAGAAGAGGAAGAATGAAGTGCAGTAGATCAGTGTATTGATCCTAACCAGAATTGAACCTTAGCATATGTGGATGCTTCTCATCAGTTCAAGTACCTAGTTACTTTCCTTGTACCTTGTAGACAATGAGTCTCTTGTAGGCAGTGAGCCTCTTGTGAGCAGTGTGCATGGGTAGTGAGCCCTAATTGGCAAGTGTCATTTTGTACTATTATATTCTTCTAACAGAGAATACATTCTTGGGTTAGTCACCCCATGGTTTTTCCCTTAACAGGGTTTTCCATGTCAAAATCATTGTGTTATGTGTATTGACTTTGCTTTTGCTTTCATGGTTGTGGATGCTTATTTGTTTTGATGATGCACCAGTTATTAAGAAGAATAGAAAGTTAAATTAATTAAGATAACTGATTCACCCCCCCTCTCAGTTATCAACATTAAGATCATTGCCTTCTAGATATGATTCTAAGGTGTTTTTAGTTGAAGAGGAAAGAGACTTGAACAAGATCACTTTAGATGAGTTACATGGTACATTCACTACCTATGAAATGAGAACACACAATGAAGAGTCCATAAATAGAGAAGTTGCTTTTAAGACTATGAAGAAGTGCTAGGAAACAAATTCTGAGTCTAATGACATAGATGTAGAAGAATCAAACTTTGTTAGAAAGTTGAAGAAGGGATTAGGGAAATACAAAGGAAAAATTCCTTTCAAATGCTTCAATTGTGGCAAAATAGGACATTTTTCTACCAAGTGTCCTTATGGTGAACCTAAAAGTGATGTAGAGGATGATGGAAAGCAAGGCAAAATGAAGCAATGTAACTTTAGAAGAAAGAGTTCTTACAAAAAGAAGAAAAGTCTCTTTATCATAGATGTTGATGTGACTGATAGCAACTCTGAAGACACTATTGATGAAGAAGGAGAGACCTTATTTATGACTAATGTAATTTCAAATGAAGATCAAAGAGATAAACATGAAAATGAATTTGATAAGGATGAGCAAACTAAAGTTGACGAAGTTGACCTTGAAGGTGAACTGATTTGTGCCCTAAGGGAAATAAAAAGATTGAAAAAGGACGCCTTTATACAAAAAGATTAGACTTTGAAAGATAGTGAAAAACTGATCAACACAATCAAAGAATCAGATCAACTAATTATCATTCTAAAAACACAACTTGAGGAAAGTAAAAGAGTTGAATAGATGACCAAGACATAGTTAGAAGTCAAGGTAAGAGATTGTCAAAGTTTGGAGAAAGAAATTGTTTCTTTGAGATAGAAGTTAGAAAGATATGATAGTACTAGCAGATTGGAAGACCTTTTGGGTAAGCAAAAGAAGTTCAAAGATATGACTGGTTTGGGGTATGAGATAGGCCAAAATTCAAAGACTTGGAACCTTCAAAAGAAAGAAGTTGAACAAAGCAATCAAAATGTTTCAAAAATTGATCACAATAGTCCAATCAAGAGTGTTGATGCAAATGGTTTTACAAAAGTCAGAATTAAGAAGTTCAGAAGACCACCTATTGCAAGAAGGAGCACTCCATTCAAATTCAATTCATACTTTATGGTTATTGTTTTTATTGTAATCAATATGGCCATAAAGCTAGTGATTGTAGGGTTGTTCTTAGAAAAAGATCTAACTTTGTTAGCAGAAATCCATTTGATATCTTGAAAAATCTAAGATGCTATAATTGTAATAATTTTGGTCATATAGTCAAGTATTGTAGACCTAATCTCAAGATGAACAAGAAAAGAAGGGTGATTCTCACCCCATGGAGAATATGAATCTTATATATCCTGATAAGAAGAAGAACAAATCAAAAACTATATGGAAGCAAAAAGAAAAAGACATAAAAGTTGAAAAATCAATGTTGGTACAAACTACCCTGCATGCTAAAAAGAAAGATCTATTTGTTATAGATAGTGGATGCTCAAATCACATGACTGGTGATAAGAGAAAATTCACCAAACTTGAGAAGACTATACTGGAGGCTATGTCAAATTTGGAGACAATACTTCCATTCAAATCAAAGGCAAGGGAACTCTATTTTTAGATGACAAGACACCTATTCATGATGTCTGCTATGTAGAAGGTCTGAAACACAATTTATTGAGTGTTAGTCAGATTTGTGACAGTGGTTACCATATTTTATTTAATGCTCAAGGCTTTGAGATAAATAAAAAATCAGGAAAAATAGTGGCAGAAGGTATGAGAACAAAAGGTAATGTATACAGTCTCAAAGGGACTAAAAACAGAGATGGATATGGAAGAATCTTCCTTATGGCATAGGTGGAGGAGAGTTGATTATGGAATAGAATACTTGGGCACCTAGACTTTGATAATCTAGTCAAAGTTAGTAAAAATCATAATGTTACAGACATGCCTCACATCACCAAACTTGTCAACAACACATGCAAAGAGTGTCAACATGGAAAATAGACCAAAATCAGTTTCAAGTCAAAAGAGCATTCTTCCACAAAACCATTGCAATTAGTACATACAAACTTGTGTGGTCCTACAAGGACAAAAGCTCTAAGTGGAGAAAGATATTTCATGTTAGTCATTGATGACTACTCAAGGATGACTTGGGTAACATTTCTAAAACACAAATCAGAGGCATTTGAAAGATTCAAGATTTTTGGAAAGCTAGTTGAAAAGGAATCAGACCAAAAAATCAAATGCTTGAGGTTTGATAAAGGTTGAGAATATACTTCAAGGGAGTTTGAAGACTATTGTGATCAACATGGCATCAAAAGACATTATTCAACCTCAAGGACACCTCAACAAAATGGTGTGGCAGAAAGAAAAAATAGGACAGTCAAGGAGATGGCTAGGACAATGCTACATAAAGCCAATTTATCAAATATCTACTAGAAAGAGGTGGTCCATATAGTTGTATACATCCTAAATAGAGTCCAACTGAGGGTAAATTCCAAGAACACTCCATATGAGCTTTGGTATGGTAAGTCAACTATTGTTAGTTATTTTAGAATATTTGGTAGAAAATGTTATATTAAGAGGGATGAAGGCTTGGATAGCTTTGAGTCTAGATGTGATGAAGGAATATTCCTTGGATATTTCACCCATAGTAAAGCATACAAATGTTTCAATAAGAGGCTAAAAAGAATGGTTAAAAGTACTAATGTCAAAGTTGAACAATGACAGCTTGACAAACAACAATTAGAAGATGTTGAAGAGGAATCTAAATCAAAAAAAGAAGTAGAAGTTCCAAAAGAAGATTTGACACTTGAACAACCTATTGAAACTATGATAAAGACTCCCTCAAGAACTATACAAAGCGATCATCCTGAAGAGAAGATTATTGGGAACAAAGATGTAGGAGTACAAACTAGAAGAAGACTTGCCAAATCAAATGACCAAGCTAATCTTTGTTTGTTATCAACAATAAAGCGAAAAAATTACACTGAGGCAAGCAAAGATGAGTGTTGGATAAAGGTCATGGAGGAAAAACTAAGTCAAATTGAGAAGACCAAAACTTGGGAACTAGTTCCTAGGCCTGAAGACAAGAATATCATTGGAGCCAAATGGGTATTTAGAAACAAATTAGATGAAAATGGTAAGGATGTTCAAAGAAAATATAGACTTGTTCATAAAGGATACTCTTAGGTGGAGGGTATTGACTTTGAAGAGACATTTGCACTTGTGGCTAGACTTGAGGCCATGAGAATGTTTTTAGCCTTCTATGTCTATAAGAACTTTAAAGTGTACCAAATGGATGTGAAATCAGCTTTTCTAAATGGGAACTTGGAAGAAGAAGTCTACATGGAGCAACCTGAAGGTTTTCAGTGTGAAGGAGGACATCATTATGTTTATAGATTAAAAAAGGCCTTGTATGGTTTGAAGAAGGCCCCTAGAGCATGGTACTCTAGGTTGGACAAGTATTTGCAAAGAGAAAGGATTCACTAGAGGTGGAGTAGATAGAAATCTATATTTCAAATCAAAAGGTGAGGACTTACTAGTTGTTGTAGTTTATGTGGATGACATCATATTTGGTAGTAGTGATGATGATATGTGTAAATCTTTTCCTGGCCTTATGAAATCATAATTTGAAATTTCTATGCTTGGAAAGTTGTCCTTCTTTCTTGGATTGTAGGTTTCACAACTTTACAAAGGTATCTTCATTTCCCAAACTAAGTATGCAAAAGAGATGCTTAAGAGGTTTCAAATGAATGAATGCAAACCAGTCAACACTCCCATGATAACCGGTTGCAGGTTGAGCAAGGTTGACGATTCACCTAATGCAAATCAAACTATGTACATGTCTATGATAGGTATTCTATTATATCTGATAGCATTTAAACCTGACATCATGCAGACAGTGTGTTTGGCAGCACTTGATTTCAATCATCTCCCAAAGAATCTCATGTGAATGCAATGAAAAGAATCTTTAGAAACCTAAAAGGCACATTAGACTATGGTTTATGGTATCCTAGAACTGATGACTTCACATTACTTGCCTATACTAATGTTGATTAGGCAGGGTGCATTGATGACAGGAAGAGTACTAGTGGTAGAGCCTTTTTATTAGGTGGCAGATTAGTGTCATGGCATAGCAAGAAGCAAGAGTCAGTGTCTTTGTCATCTACAAAGGATGAATACATTGATGCTACTTCATGTTGTACACAAGTTCTTTGGATGATACAAACTCTTCAAGCCATCAAGGCAGAAGTTCCTAAACCTGTCTCCATTCTGCATGATAACACTAGTGCCATCAACATATCAAAAAATCATGTTATGTAATCAAGAACAAAGCATATTGCTATTAAATATCATTTCTTGAGAGAGAAAGTACTAGCTCATGAGGTTGCACTAGACTATGTTGCTACTAAAGACCAAGTGACAGACATTTTTACCAAGCCTTCAGCCAAGGATGTGTTTGAGCATTTGAGACAGAGGTTAGGTGTTCAATCTCTCTATTCTATCCACTAGATCAGAGTTTTGGTGTAGTTTTAGGGGGAGTATATGATCCTTATTCTACATCTCTGAAACTAGGACAGTACATGTCTCTCAATTAGGGCACCCTTTGTCATTGATGTCAAAGGAGAAGTAAAGCAAATGAATAATAGTAACAAATGCATTCTTGAGTGATCGTTGTGTTGATCAGTGGTTGTAAATAAGATGCATTCTTGAGTGATCAGTGTGTTGATCAATGTTTGTAATAGAGGAATCAGATAGTGATCTCTGATTATTACAGTCATCTCTGTTTGTATAGTGATCTCTGTTTGTATAACAATATTTTCTCCTCAATGAATGATGGAGAAGTTGATCTCTGTTTAGAGAAGTGAATGTTTGGAGAAGTGACAATATTGTTGTTTATTTGTATTAGAAGAATCAATTTATGTGATGTTACAGTGCTTGTATCAGAGCATGCACTCAGTTTGCACAATGGTACAGTAAGAGTCTGGTACAGTAATAATCTGCATCTATATGAATCAGTTTTTAGGGAGATACTTATGTAATGTTTATGTTTTGACATAGTGTTCCTACTTCATGGGTGTTTGTATCACATATATTGCTCAGTTGCAAGTTTTTCAATGTACAGGAGCAAGTGATATCACAATTGGTAAATTGATGGTATTATCCATTGACAATGTTTTTGTGTATCTGATGACAGGGCAGTCTAGAGGATCAATCATCAGTTGCAATGATCAATGTCAAGTGACATGTCAGTTTGCCTAGAAAAGTGACAGTATTCCTTAGGGGAGCTTGATAAAAGTATTTGTTGCAAAATGGGTAAAATTGTTATAAGTAGTTCATACAAAAAATATACATCGGTAGTTCATACAAAAGTATGTATACAAAGCCATCTAGGCATACAAAAAATATCCCAAAAACTAGTTTCCTATGGAATTTTACAAAATAATCGGCAGCCCTTGCTTGACTGTGAAGATGTAGAGCCAATCATTGACTCATCCTCTCTCTATCATCGAGTAGACCTCTTCGACAGAAGTTGATCTAGCTCCACGTGTTAATACAATCAAACAATATATGTACATTAATATATAACATCACATATATAACATGAAATATATAACATCACATATGTAATCGATAACTTACTGCCACCTGATGATCACTCTCCATCATCTTGTCTCTCTCTACATCCATACTTGGACGGACTGGAGTTGTGACCTCATGTGAGAAGCATCAAGAAGCAAAATTGACTAAACATAAATATCATTTATGTACATCAAATGACATGAGATAAAATACGAAATACAAAATTATAACATTTTCATGTTATTGGCTCATACCTCAATCAAAGGATTTGCAGACATCATGGCTGTAGTAATGCCTATCTGCACTAACTCACAAAGATCAGGAGGAGTCTCCACTATATTCAACATCTAAAAATCAAGTTCAAGATTATTCAAACAAAATAAATACATAACATTATTTTAAAAATTGCATAATGATTAGAAATGGTTAAATTTACCTCCGTAAAAGTGGTGGTTTGGCATCTAGGGGACCAAGGAAACCATGGAGGTACTGATGACTATTGAAATCATCAAATTATCACAAAATAATATTACCATTGGAATATCTACAATAATTATGATTATGTGATAATTTACATACCTATTGACTTGACCTCCTCTCATAACCCACCAATGGACAGCTAACGGAGGCAGGATGAAGACTCTAACCCTAGAATTTCATTGTGCAGACAATTAAATACATTATTTTTGACTTACAATATAGATAATCATATAAAATTAATTACAAATTTCAAATAACAATATACTAAATCAAGATGAAACTTGTAAAAATTTACCTGAAAGTCAATACCAAATGTATGCTGTAAGAGATCATCACTGAGAACAAGTTCATCCAATATGTCCTGCCCCTATGTCACAGCATCCTGCCCTTGCATCGCAGCATCCTGCCGAGAGTCCTGTTGTGCCTCCTGCGTCCCATAATCACATAGGTTCCCTCATGAACTGCACAAATGTGGGGACACATGACGCCTACTACTCTCACCCTCATCGGCCTAGGTAAGATCATCAGCATGATGTGATAGAGTTTGGGTGAGAGTAGTCAATGAATGTAATGTCTCCACCTCAACACTCTCCTTCAAAGCCAAAGGGAGTGACCTACATTCTACCCTCGCTCAAGGTACAAGCACATGGTCTTCATCTCGCTGAGCCCTAGGTCTATCTTGGGTAAAGCCACCACCTCTACCCTAGAACTCACAAATGTCAAAATAATTCAGAATCTTGTTGAGGACGAACTCGCAATAGAGTTTCCTCAAGAAATATTGTGGTACCTCATCATTGTTGCATGGGCGCTCATCAAAGACCATGTACCATCTATCCCAAAAGTTTCAGGATATTTCTTCATTCCTACACCAATGTATAGGAAACTATTTGCAACTTTCTTCTAATCTTTGGCTGGTTTTGGGATTAATAAAGTGTGCACATAATTGAGATTTTGTACTTTTTTCATTCTTGACTTGTTCATATGACTTGTCGGCATAATATTGCCGACACCTCTCCCTATAGTCTTGGAATTCGGTGATTTGTTTTGTCACCAAATCTGTGTGGGAAACAATCTCCTCTAGTAATTTTGCAAGTACCCTCCTACAATCAGTGGTTCCACTTGGATTGTTTAGGGTTTGAATAATAGTTTGAAGATGTTTCTTGTTTTCTTCTATTATCCCTAGGTAGTGTTCTTGATTATCCCTTACATTAAAAGGAGGTGAAGGTGTGTTTTGAGGGTTTTGGGGGTTGTTTTCACCCTCCTCATCTGGATTTAGGTTTTCTCTTTCCCCAATAACTATAAATGCAATATAAAAACAAATCAAACCTTGCAAAACTCAAAAATTGTTCTCAAACTAAAAAAATCAATCAAACCCTACCTTCTTCCTATGCTAGATCCTCCAAATTTGCATGACGATGTCTTTGGCAATGAGGTGGCATTGTGAATTTGTTGTTTTCTCTATTACACTTGATTGGATAGCCTTTTCTTCAATGCGATCACAATTTTACCTATTTTCTTTGTTGCTAAGCTTGCAATGATCACGACTGTGAGTGAGGAGAAATGGGATTTTTTTTGCTTTTATGCAAAGCAAAATGCGAGCACATTATAACGCGCTCTGTGCTCATGTTTTGCTTTAATTTTGGAGATGGTGGTGACTTTTTGGTCCCCCATCTCTTTGCATTTACCCATGAGCACTAATCTAGGATGTCTTCTACTCCCTTTCTTTTAGTACCCTAGTTTGAATATTGGATTCTACTCTAGCATATCCCTCCATCTTTTGCATTCCTTCATCCCTAGATATTGTGACCTTCTCCCTAATCCTCTCAAAATCCAAGGTCCACATTGGAAAAATCCTTCAAATGAATCATAGCAAGATACCCCATACTTCCCTTATCTTTGTTCACATGCTTTGTGCCTCCCACATACCTCATACCACTACATATGTAATTGAAACCTTTTTGTTTCCCATTTTTAATGTTTTCCTTTACATTGGGAAAATCCAAGGTCCACAATAGAAAACTCTTTCAAATGAATCATATCAAAGACACCTTATCTTGTTACACATTCTTTGTGCCTACCACATACCTCATACCAGTACATCTTCTATCAATTCCATTTGACATGACAAGTTGCATGTCCCAAATGTAATTAAGATAATTCCTTGCTTGCCTTGATGCATAATTATTTATTCCTTGTATTTGATCCAATTTAGGTCCAATTGTGATTATGTATATATAGTCTTACATATTGTTAACTAAATTTATTATGATTATGTACATATAGTCTTACATTCAGGTCAATTTTCATACAGGAGTTCTCTGTCCATCAATTTCCATAGTATCTTCTTCCTAGTCGATGGTAGAGGCGTCGTTGGTGGTATATGTTTGTTTATTAGTTGAAAATTATTTACTTGGTCCATCGAAATAACTAATGAAATTTGTGGTCTGACTTCTTGTTGCAACCAAATTTGTCTCCATCAAGTAGAAGACATCATGGCATGAAGGGAGCACTTGTGATTGGGTGCATCAAGTTCCCAATGCTAAGAAATGATTAACAAATAGCATTTACAAAAAGATCAACATCTCTATTTCTTTGTAAAAGGGTTCGGACCCTTTCAAAAACCCATTTTACTAATATCAAAAGAAAATGCCACTTATATTTATAGATTTAAATCCAACAATGGATCATTTCTTTTTCTTTTGTTGAACTTGCATAATTCAAATTTTATGTAGAAATAGTTGGTTGAAATATCCTTGAGGAACGAGTTTATAGTTTTCACTTCACCTTAACACTCCCATACAAAGTTTTGACATTCTAGCTGTAATAGTTCAAATTTACAACTTAAGAGTGTCACTTCCTCTATTGTTAGCCTTTTGTATCCTTGGAAGGTTGTCACACATCTATAATGATTTGACATGTGATTGATTTCAAAAAATAGAAGGATCCACAAAAGATCAACACTGTTGTTCACAACTATTGATAGTCCATCCCACTGTGACAATCTTATTCTCTTCTTTGTTGGAATGTATCGAAGTATGTATACATGTCTACAAATATATGGAAGTATGTATACATGCTTACAACAAGTGATTCATGTTACAATGAAGCACAACATGATGAAATAACAAGGTGCATATTTACAACGCTTAAGAATATGTAGTAGTATTGCTCATGGTCATCAATACATGTTATATCCCTTACTTTCTCATGCAAATAAACTTTACCTTCTTGTCCTTCATTACCTTCAGGTAGACTTGTTTCCTCACACTCACCAATTAGTGAGTGAAGTTAGCTAAAATTCACAATAGAAATTATGTAAATACATGTGATAACAACTCTCTTATAGATCTTATGCAAATTTCTCATTACCTACGTTGGTTGTGCATTTGTCTTTCTCTTGCCAAATGAGGAAGAGAGTTAGAGAGAGAAATAGACACATTTGGCATGATTCACATATCCTCATTTCACCTTCTATATGGTTTCCATGTTTTGCATATCCTCATTTCACCTTTCTATATTTGCTTTACACCTACCACTTTGCATACATGTCTATCAAGGCAATTGCAACTACAACATTTAACAAAATTCCCATATCCTTTATGCTTTGATGGATGCAATTAGAACACATTGGATCAAGTGAGAACACCATATCAACCTAAGGAGAGTAGAGAAAATACCTACAAATACCTACCTCAATTTTTTTTTAAATCAATTTTGTTTGCCTATGGTGGCACGAAATGCATTGTTCCAAAATGTTTCAGTTTCATGCGGTGAAAAGGTGCTAGGAGAGAAATTTTGCATTCCATAGCTCGTGGGGCTGAACAAACTACAACATGTTGGGTAAATGCCAGGGGGGTCTTGTTTCATGTGCAAAGTGTCCCATTCAATCCAGGCTACAGGCTATTGGTAAAGTCCCTTAAGATCCCTAAGAGCAAAAAACTACCAAACTTTGACAAAGTAGTTCTTAGAATTTATGGTAGCTGGGAACATTCCATTTAGACCTACAAGTGCACATGGGCTCCATCCACAATAACCTCTCCTAGTTTTGGTCAACTCCAATCCGTTTGATCATGCCAAAATCAAATACATTCTTGCAAAATGCTTCACTTTCATACAGTAGAAAGGTGCTAGGAGTGAGATTTTGCATTCCATAGCTTGTGGGGCCAAACCGACTGCACTAATGCACCATGGTGGGTATTTAAATGATAGGGAGGTCTCATTTCATGTGCTAAGTGTCTCAGTAATTCGAGGTAGCAGGCTATCAGCAAAATCACTTAAGATCTTAAGAGAAAAAAACTGCCAAACTATGACAGAGAAATTCTCAGAGTTTGTGGTAGCTAGGAATATTATGTTTAGACCTACAGGTGTATGTGGGGTCCTTCCACAATAACCTTTCTCAATTTTGGTCAAATCCAATCTATTTGACCATGTTGAAATCGAATGCATTTTTGTAAAATGCTTCAGTTTCATGTAGCACAACCTTGCCAAGAGCCATACTTTTTGTTCTGCAGGTTGTGGAGCTGAATTGACTATACCAATGCATCAAGGTGGGTGGGTAAATACTCGAGGGGTTCTTGTTTCATGTCCCAAGTATCCCAATCATTTGGGGCAGAAGGCTACCGATAAAGTCCCTTAAAATCCCTAAGAGCAAAAAACTGTCAAACTTTGATGGAGCAATTCTCAGAATTCGTGGTAGTAAGGAATGTTCTATTCAAACCTATAGGTGCATTTGCAGTCTTTCCATAATAACCTCTCTCAGTTTGGTCAACTCCAATATGTTTGACCGTGTTGAAATCAAATGCATTCTTGCAAAATGCTTCAATTTCATGCAGTGGAAAGATGCTAGGAGTGAAATTTTGTATTCAACAACTTGTGGGGCTGAGCCGACTGAGCCAACATGTCAGGGTGGGCAAGTAAATCTAGTGGAAGTCTCATTTCTTGCATCAAGTCTCAATCATTCTAGGCTGTAGGCTACCAACAACGTCCCTTAAGATCCTAAGAGCAAAAAACTGCCAAACTATGACGAAGCAGTTCTCATAATTCATAATAGTTGGGATTATTTTGTTTAGATCTATAAGTGCATGTGGGGTCTTTCCACAATAACCTCTCTCAGTTTTGGTCAACTCTAGTTCATTTGACTGTACTGAAATCAAATGCATTCTTGCAAAATGCTTCAGTTTCATGCAGCACAACCTTGCCAAGAGCCATATTTTTTTGTTCTACATCTTGTGTGGCCGAATGGACTATGCCAACACGTCGAGGTGGGTGGGTAAATTCCAGGTGGTTCTCATGGTTCTTGTTTCATGCATCAAGTGTCGCAGTCATTTGAGGCAACATGCTACTGGCAAAGTCCCTTAAGATCCCTAAGAACAAAAAACCACCAAACTTTGACAAAGTCATTCTCAAAATTCATGGCAGCTGGGAATGTTTTCTTTAGACCTACAAGTATACATGGGGTCCATCCACAATAACATCTCTCAATTTTGGTCAACTCCAATCTGTTTGACCGTGCCAAAATCAAATGCATTCCTATAAAATGTTTCAGTTTCATGGAGTGGAAAGGTGCTAGGAGTGAAATTTTGCATTCCACGGCTCATGGGGCCGAACTGCCTATGTCAACGTGTCAGTGTGGGTGAGTAAATGCTAGGGGAGGTCTTGTTTCTTATGCTGAGTGTCTCAGTCATTCTGAGTTGCAGGCTACTGATAATGTTGAAAGGTGCTAGAAGTGAAATTTTGCATTCCACAGCTCGTGGGCTGAACTGACTACACCAACATGTCGGGGTGGGTGGGTAAATGCTAGGGGAGGTCTCATTTCATGCAGCAAGTGTCTCAGTCATTTCAGGCTGCAAGCTACCATCGACGTTGAAAGGTGTTAAGAGAAATTTTTCTTTCCACAACTCGTAGGGCTGAACCAACTGTACCAACATGTCAGGGTGGGCAAGTAAATGCTAGGGGAGGTCTCATTTCATGTGCCAAGTGTCTCAATTGTTCTTGGCTGCAAGATACCGATAAAGTCAAAAGGTGTTAGGAGTGAAATTTTGCATTCCACAGCTTATGGGGCTAAATCGACCACGCCAATGCGTTGGGCTGGGTGGGTAAATGTTGGGGGAGGTCTTGTTTCATGTGTCAGGTGTCCTAGTCATTCCAGGTTGTAAGCTACCAACAAATGACTTTGGTCTTAGGGATCTTAAGTGACTTTGATGGTAGATTACAGCTCGGAATGACTAGGACACTTGGCAAACAAAATGAGACCTACCCCAACATTTACTTGCCTATCCTAACGTGTTGGCATGGTTGGTTTTGGCTCATGATGAGTAGAATAAAAAATATGGCACCTGGCAAGGTTGTGCTGCATGAAACTGCAGCATTTTGTAAGAATGTATTTCATTTTGACATGATCAAATGGACTAGAGTTGACCAAAACCAAGAGAGTTTATTGTGGATGGACCCCACGTGCACCTATAGGTCCAAGAGAAACATTCCAATCTGCCATGAATTCTGAGAACTGTTCTGTCAAAGTTTGGCAGTTTTTTACTCTTAGGATCTTAAGTGACTTTGTCGGTAGCTTGTAGCCTTGATCGACTAGGAAAATTGGTACATGAAATGTATCCCCCTTAGCATTTACCCACCCACCCCAATGCATTAGTGCAGCCCGTTCAGCCCCACAAGTTGCAAAACAAAAAATATGGCTCCTGGCAAGGTTGTGTTGCATGAAATTGAAGCATTTTGCAAGAATGCATTTGATTTTGACACGGTCAAACAAAGTAGAGTTGACCAAAACCAAGAGATGTTATTTTGAATAGACCCCACATGCACCTATAGGTCTAAATAGAGCATTCTCAGCTACCACAAATTCTGAGAACTGGTCTATCAAAGTTTGGCAGTTTTTTATTCTTAGGGATCTTAAGTGACTTTGTTGGTAGCCTACTGCCCCCAACGAATGGGACACTTGGCACATGAAATAAGACCCCCTACCATTTACCTACCCACCCTAACATGTTGGTGTAGTCCATTCGGCCCCATGAGCTGCAAAATAAAAAATATGGCTCCTGACAAGGTTGTGCTGCATGAAACTGAAGCATTTTGCAAGAATGCATTTGATTTTGGCACAGTCAAATAGACTAGAATTGACCAAAATTGGGAGAGGTTATTGTGTACGGACCCCATGTGCACTTATAAGTCCTAACAGAACATTCCCAGCTACCACAAATTCCAAGAACTGCTCCATCAAAGTTTGGTTATTTTTTGTTCGTAGGGATCTTAAGTAACTTTGTCGGTAGCCTATTGCCCCGAACGACTAGGACACTTGGTGCATGAAACAAGACCCCTGTTAGAATTTACCCACCTACTCTGATGTGTTGGCATGGTCTGTTTAGCCCCACAAACCACAGAATGAAAAATATGGCTCCTGGCAAGGTTGTGCTAAATGAAACTGAAGCATTTTGCAAGAATGCATTTGATTTCAGCACGGTGAAACGAACTAGAGTTGACCAAAATTGAGAGAGCTTATTATGGATGGACCCTATGTGCACCTATAGGTCCAAACTAAATATTCCCAACTACCACAAATTCTGAGAACTACTCCGTCAAAGTTTGGCATTTTTTTGCTCTTAGGGAGCTTAAGTGACTTTGTTGGTAGCCTGCTACCCCGAATGACTGGGACACTTGGCGCAAGAAATGAGACCTCCTTAAAATTTGCCCACCCACCTCAATGCATTGGCACAGTCCATTCGGCCCCACACGCTGCAAAACAAAAAATATGGCTCCTGGAAAGGTTGTACTGCATGAAATTGAAGCATTTTGCAAGAATGCATTTGATTTCGGCACGATCAAATAGACTAGAGTTGAGTAAAACCAAGAGAGGTTATTGTGGATACACCCCATGTGCACTTGTAGATCAAAAAAATATTCCCACCTACCATGAATTTCAAGAACTGTTTCGTCAAAGTTTGGTAGTATTTTGCTCTTATGGATCTTAAATGACTTTGTCCGTAGCTTACTACCCTGAATGATTGGGACACTTGGCACACAAAAAGAGACCCTCCTTAGCATTTACCTGCCCAACTTGACACCTTGGCATAGTCTGTTCAGCCCCATGAGCTATAGAACAAAAAATATGGCTCCTGGCAAGGTTGTGCTACATGAAACTCAAGCATTTTGCAAGAATGCATTTGATTTCAGCACCATCAAACAGACTGGATTTGACCAAAATTGAGAGAGGTTATTATGGATAGACCCCATGTACACCTATAGGTCTGAACAAAGTGTTCCAGCTACCATGAATTCTGAGAACTGCTACATCAAAGTTTGGTATTTTTTGCTCTTAGGGATCTTAAGAGACTTTGTTAGTAGCCTACTGCCCCAAATGATTGGGACAATTGGCACAAGAAATGAGATCCCCCCTTGGCATTTACCCACCCTTAATTCATTAGCATAGTTGGTATGGCCTTACGAGCTGTGCAATGCAAAATCTCACTCCTAGCACATTTCCACTCATGAAACTGAAGCATTTTGCAAGAATGCATTTAGTTTCGGCATAGTCAAAAGGATTGGAGTTGACCAAAACTAGGAGAGGTTATTGTGAACGGACCCCACATGCACCTGTAGGTCTAAACAAAATGTTCCAAGCTGCCACGAATTCTGAGAAATGCTTCATTAAAGTTTGGCAATTTTTTGCTCTTAGGGATCTTAAGGGACTTTGATGGTAGCCTGCTACCCTGAATGATTGGGACACTTGGCATATGAAACAAGACCCCCCTAACATTTACTTGCCCACCCTGATGTATTGGCATAGTTGGTTCAGCCCCACGAGATGTGGAATGCAAAATATCACTTCTAGCACATTTCCATTGCATGAAACTAAAGCATTTTTCAAGAATGCATTTGATTTTGGCACAGTCAAACGGATTGAAGTTGACCAAAACTAGGCGAGGTATTGGATGGACCCCACGTGCACCTGTAGGTTTGAATAGAATGTTCCCAACTGCCACGAATTCTAAGAACTACTCTGTCAAAGTTTGGCAGGTTTTTTCTCTAAGGGATCTTAAGGGACTTTGTCAATATCATCCTGCCCCAAAGGACTGGGACACTTGGGCACATGAAACGAGACCCCCTTGGCATTTACCCACCTTCCCAATGCGTTGGCGTAGTCAATTCAGCCCCATGAGCTATGGAATGAAAAATTTCTTTCCTAGCACCTTTCCACTGCATGAAACTGAAGCATTTTGGAACAATCTGTTCCTTTCCACCATAGGCAAATGAACGTGATTTAAAAAAACTGAGGTAGGTATCTGTAGGTGGACTTGACATCCACCTATACATGCAAAGAAGACATTCGTAGGTGTCACGGTTTGACAGAGTATAGTTGGTCCAATGTTTGATACCTTTTTTGTCTTAGGGCTCTTGAGAGAAAGTCTGTGTTCGATGTATGGAATGCAAAGTTTCACTCCTGGCACTTTTCTAGTAGATGGAACTAAACTAAAAGCTAGTTCCCCTTTTGTCTCTTGTGTTTTGACCTTTTGTCTTGGTTGTTGTTGATCTACTATAGTTTCACAATATTTGTGAATCATGATGGTACTTATCCACAAGTATACCACCAAATCCCCTATACAATACAAGAAATCAAATCCCAATCTTATGGGCACAATAAGATAACATCTCTCTTCTAAGAGTTCCAAATCATTGGATTTTAGTGCGAAATGAGAAGAAATCCAGAAATAATACCACAAATAGGGATAAACACACTATCCACAAATACTACCACACACTAACCTCACCACTCTTTCCCTTATGCTACCCTTTGATAAGAGATCAATGCTGCGACACAATATTCTTGTTGAAAGAAATCAAAAGACATAGGGGAGTGGACCTAATATTTGAGAATCTTAATTTCACACCTCTAACAGTTGTGCATTAAGTCATGTTTTGTTAGTGTGCTAATGTGGCATCACATGATTGGTTGCTTTTTAGATCTAAAGAGCATATTTCATTCAATTGTAAGTACTATCACTCAATACTAAAAACCTTAAAGTCACAACTAGTAGTGTTAAACTTTTAAAAAAATTAAACCTTAAACCCACAAATACAATCACAACTATTGGAATATGCTCAACCACACGAATTTGATAAAAATATATTTATTAGGCAGATATGTAAGTCAAAATAGATGATCACTTATCAAAAAATATGATAGTCACTCTTATTTACATTAACTCCTCACTAATATCACAAACTTCTTGTTAATATTACAAACACCATAATTTTTTTTTGTAATGAAACTTCAATACACATGTATGGCCAAGGTGTTGAGGACACATATTTCATCCATTTGTTGGTAAAAACTAGGGATTTTTAGTTTTTCTTAAGCATTTTTGGCTTATAGCAAGCATGCCATAGCTTTCCCTTCACCTAGAGTCCATAATAGGGAGTGATAATATCAAGTTTTACTAATTTTGGCATCTCTTTAGACCTAGCATCAATAAAATTTTATGTGAGATTTATTTCAAAAGTGAGGTTTTGGTAGTGTATGAGGGTTTGGTACAGTCATGGAGAGGATTACTATGCAAGTTTGAGGTTGTCTTTTATTGTCTTTTTGAGGATTTGTCATGGAGAGGCTTATTATTCTTATTATGACAGTCATAGGAGGATAGTCAAGGACTGCCATAGTTTTAGGGGCAGTTATGGAGTCATTTCTTGTTTGAAACACTCATCAAGATGGTATTATATGTAGATATAGGATATCTTTAGTTATGCATACCTAAAACAAGGACATGTGTTGTAGTGCCAAAAATGTGACCATGGTGCACGAGATAGTTTTGATGTCATACATCATAAGGCTTAAACTATTGATCAAAACTCCTAGCATGAACTCTCAAGTTTGCAAAAGGAATTCATCACTAGTCTTGGATCACATCTAGAGACCTAACATTGACTACCATTACTACAAATAGGATATAGAAATCTATCAAAGCATAAAGGATATAGGAATTTTGTCAAATGTCATTTGCTATTTTATCGAGCAAACCAATCAACATTCTATCTTAGACCACAAAACTGTCCCTTTCTATCTCAAACTAATTAGTATTCTATCTCTGACCACAAAACTACCCCTTTCTATTTCAGACCAATCAACATTCTTGTATTTTCATGACTATCCCAGATCATTTTATTAGTCCAAGAGTACCTCCTTATCATATACATTCATTGTCTCATAATCATGACTTGAGGACTATCTCTTTGGCTGTCACGTTTTGGGACTGTTTCACATGATAATTGTTCAATCTCAATCATAATATATGATGGTTAATACATAGCAACTTCCAGTAACTCCCTTGATGCACATCATGAAGTCCAATCCTCAATGACTTATTAAACCCAATTGGTGTGAGTTTAGAAGGACATGTAAATCCAAATTCCACAACCTTTGCCAGCATCCTCCCTATTTCTACCAAAATAGGATGTTTAGAACAATGTATGGACAATCATCAAAGCATAAAGGATATAGGAATTTTGTCAGATGTTGTAATTGAAACTACCCTTGTAGACATGTACGCAAAGTGTGGAATCATAGACAAGGCACATGGACTATTTGATAGAACACCACAAAGAGATTTCCTCTCATGGAATGAAAAGATTGCAAGATATGCAGAAATTGGGTTGTTGAAAAGACTTTAGAAACTTTTAAACAAATGCAATTGGCACATGTAAAGACAAATTCCACAACCTTACAATATTATTCTACTGCCACCTTCCAAAGCCAAATATTTGGAAGGTGGCAACATCATCTCTAGCACTTATTATTCTTAATTTGGTAACTATCCCATTTAATTTGGTAACCACTATTCAATAGAGGAGGGACATGAATGCAATGACTGGTACTTGATGTTTAAGGGGAGGATATGTAGAAATTAATGGGAAGGAAATTATTCTTCCATCTAGTACTCCCATGGAGGAAGAGTCATGAAGGGGTCAAGAAGAGTTGTGTTGTTTGAGTGGAGAATCTTGCAACTTGACCTAGTGATTAAGAACATGATTATTTGTTGGTTTGTTCTCAACTATACAAAGGTTTGAGTAAGTCAAGATTTTTGGCTTTCATTATGGTTTATCTTACTATTCATTCTTGGTGTGTACTTCACTTAAAGTTATCATGAATATGTTTGAGGGCTTGTATTCTTCATGGTGAAGGCTTGGTTGTGGTGAATTTTGTGTAATATTCAGTCTTCTAGTTGTTTCTTCTCTTTGGGTACTATGACCCTATTACATGGTTGGATTCAAGTGGGTTCTCAAGTATCACTTCTTTGGGTTGATTGTGTTTTACAATAGTGGTAAGGGTTTGTGAAGGTGTTTGTGAAGTTGACTGTGATGATTATTATATAAGTTTTATTTTGAATGGTGGACAAGGGTTTGGTGTCTCAAGAAGTATTATACATTTGGACTTTAACTTATGACCATTATGGTGAAGTTCAATGGTATTGTGTTACTCATAGTAACAAACCCTAGAGGCTTGTGCAGTGTAATATAGCTACACTCAACTTCTCTCTCTCGTGTGGAGTATAAAGTTGGAATAGAAATATAAAATGCCAATCTTGGGTTAAAAAACTCATGGTGGGATCAACTTGTCCCTACACCCTTTATTAAGGTGCTCTGAATGAATTTGTAGATGATGGTAAAGAAAAAAGTAGAGTGCCTGCTAAAATGACTAGTTTTCTCTTGAATATTGTCGTGGTTGTTAGTTCCATGTGTATAGTCTCATTGATAAGATGTATTGTTATTAGCCCTTAAGAAGAAAGTGAAAATGCTTTACTCTGATTGAATATGTGGATAGCAATTATGTATGTGCATATGATAAAAATGTAGCTAAACCTCATATTAAGAATAATTGAGGATATGATTATGTAGCATAGATCCTTCTAGCCATAGAAATCATGAAGTTTTGATATTGCATTGTTGTCTTTGATGCATAAACAAATGAATTGAGATAGATAGGGTAATTTTGAATGTAACAACTTTGATGAAAATGAAAACGCGGGTTTGTTCTTTTTTGGCTTTTTAACAGCCCAAAATGCGATCATGTTTTGGCTTGGGCTTTACCAAGCCATAAAACGATCGTGTTTTGATATTTTCAAAATAACACGATTGCATTTTTTGGAAAACACGATCTTGTTTTGGCTAAAATTTGACATTTGGCAACTTTTTTGTATAGCATTTCCATGCAATTACCCTCCCTGGTAAATAAACTTTTTTCTGAGAAATAATTTGTATACCCTTAGGATGGAGGATGATGGTTCTATGACCAAGCACTTTAATACTTTCAACATGATTGTCACATAGTTGCACTCCATTGGAGTGAATATGGAGGAGGAGGATCACTACATGACTTTATTATGTTCTTTGCTAGAATCGTGGGATTAAATGGTGATTGAAATCAATAGTATATACTCTAAACTAAAAGTGGATGAGGTAGTTGTATGATTACTTTTGAGGAGATGTAGAGAAAAAATTCTAAATTAGCCAAGGACATGCCCTAGTTATTCATGGGAGACTAAAAGAGAAAGGTAAGAAGGACAAGAAAAGAGATAAGTATAGATCCAAATCCCATGGGAGATCCAAATCTCTTAAAAATACCAAGGCTAAATATTGGAATTGTAGCAAGACTAAGAATTTAAAAAGATACTAAAAGGAGGAGAAAAAGAAAAATTATTTAGATGATTATTTCAAAAATTCTCAAGATGATGGTGATGCTTTTGTCATGATGTTGGAAATGCATGCATAAAAAGGTGCATGGTTGATATATTCTAGGACTTCTTTTCAAATGACCTCACATCGAGGTTGGTTTTCAAAGTATGATGGTGGGAAGGTGTACCTTGGAGATGACTCTCTCTTGAAGATTGTTGATTGTGGAAGAGTCTTGATTTGACACCTTGATGGATATGTGAAGGGGATCAATTACATACTATGTATCCCTAGTTTGACATGAAACCTAGACTTTAAGTTAGCAAGCTTAATGATGTGGGTGTATATGTTGTTTTTTTCTAATGCAAGGTGTAACATGGTGTGAGGAGTTATGGTGCTTGCTAAGGATGTTCATGTTGGTAGTTCATTTCAACTAGATGCATGCCTAGTTCAGTTCAATAGTTATTTTATTCTTCTAGTGAAGAGATCTATAGAATCTACACCTTAACCATTAGAATCAATAGTAAAGGGGAGTTTTGCATCTATGTCCAATGGTTGTGTTTTCTAGGTACTTAAGGGTGCTTCTACTTCAAAAACCAAGCTACTTATAGAGAAAATAATGTTATTGCCCTAGAGAATGGATCACCTAGGTGAGAAGGGTCTAAGGACCTTAAAAAATAAAAATCTTGTAGAGGGTTTAAATGATTAAGCTCTTGAGTTTTAATTTTTGTGAACATTGTATATATGGTAAAAAAAACTACATTTGATTTTACTCAAGTTTTCAAAAAAAATTAGGGTGTTAACTCTACTTTATTCAAATGTTTTTGGTTATATAAATTATGTTCCTTTGATATCAACATATTTATATTGTGTATCTTTCATAGATGACTACTCTAGAAGGACATGGGTGTATTCCCTTAGAAGTAAATATGAAGTCTTCAATCATTTTAGAGAGTTTAAGACTTGTAGAAAATTAGATTGATAGGAAGCTTAATGTTTTAAGAACTAACAATGGTGGTGACTATTGTTTAATACAAATTTATAGATTCTATAAAGAGAATGGAATAGAGAGACATAATACAACTCCATATATACTTCTCAATAGAATGAAGTTGTAGAAAGAATGAACATGACATTAATGGAGAGAGATAGGAACTTATGCTTAGTGGAGTTGGCCTGGAATAGAAATATTGGATAGAAGTAGTTTCTATGGCTTGTTACTTAATTAATAGGTCTCCTACATTAGCTCTTGTCGATAAGACTCCTATGAAGGCTTGGTTGAGAAAAATCCCTCATTAGAACATCTTCATGTTTTTGGTTGTGGCATTTTCACATGTGCATAGGTAGAAATGGTAAAAAGTGGAGAATGAATTAGTTAAGTGTATCTTCATTGGATATAGTGTTGGTTTGTATGGATACAACATTTTGGATCCTATGGCCAAGAGAGTTATATACAAAGGTGTGTACAAGAAGTTGGGTCCACATATAGGGGAAGCATTGGGCAAAAAATAATCCTGATAGGAACGGGATCTCGTTTCAAAAAAATGGGATCCCGTTTACGCTCGAGGTCTCGATCCTAAATGGGACCCCGTTTGGAAACAAGGTCTCATTACAATTCAGGATCCCAGCCTATACAGGATCCTGCATCTAAATGGGGCCCCGTTCATCAACTATTTTTTTAAAAAAATGGTCTGAGATCGTATTTTCTAGAACGAGTACCCATTTTAAAGCGGGATCTCATTCCAAAAAAATTGAAATGAGCTAGCCCACCTTTTAAGTTTTCTTTTAGGCTCAGGAAAGGCATGGTAACTCAACCCTTAGCATTGGACCTACAAGTAAAAAGTCATCTCAATAGCAAGAGAAAAAACTGACTTTGGCATTATTGCTGACAACTTTTTTTCCAAATTTTTTTTATGAAATTTAAACCAATTATAGATGACGATGTATAGTTTTCAAATATACAATTTTTTTTATGATTGGTGATTTTTCTATTTTTTAATTAATTTATGAGGAAACTGACCGTCCATAAACTTGAAATGTCGAGTGTTCATATTTTTTAAAAACTTTTAATTTTTTAAGTTTCTTTTTAAAAAAGTTATGTCATAAATCTACACACAATTCTTTACACAATGAAAATAAATAAATAAATGATTAGTTTAGCTCAAATTATGCTTTTCGGACACGGGGAGTTTTCAGAAATACCAATTAGGGCCAATAAAAAAATATTTGGAAAAAATTTATAAAAAATATCCTTATCAATCTTCAGTATAATACACATCTTTTCCAAGAATAAATTAGAAAAATACTTTTATTTAGGTCAAATTACACTTGTTGGACATGTGCATGGTATGGTCCTAAAAAAGTGACTTTTAAAAAGTGGTTTTTGTAGTTAATACTATAGAAAATTAATTTATATCATTTGGGTATTAGAATAAATTACATATTTGAAAACTAGACTCAAAATCCTACATTTCATATTATTAGACTTTTTAAAGATTCTATGTGTAAGTACTTCAAACTTTTAGGACTTCCAACTGTGACAAACTTTGATTTTTAGGAAAAACACTTCTAGTTTTTGGCCAAAAAGTGGACCCAACTTCTTCCACACGCCCACAATAGAATTGTTCTTTTTAGAGAGATTAATCCTTCTCCTATAGTTATTTAGCTAGAAGTGGATAAGAAGAAAGATGTGGTAAGTTACCCCCAAAGACTAAGAAAGTTAAACAAGACGCTCATGAAGAACCTAAAGAGGAGGAGCACTTAGATAGTTCAGACAATTCTAAAGAGGAGGTAGAACCTCCTTCTACTCCTATTCCATACAAATAGTAAGTAGGATCATCTAAAGCTCTTATAATGAGTGCAACTTAGATTCTATTAAAAATGCAACTTAGACTTTCTATTAACTCCTATGGGCCTATACGTATCAAAATCAGTGAGACCCCTATAGATAGTAGGTCATTTTAGTATTTTGAATGTGTGAAGGAATAGGGAATTCACTCCCACCATTGATTTCCACAACAATCTAATGGTTCTAATTTTATTGCATAGGTTTATAAGCGCATGTTAGGAAAAAAATTTAGCCCAAAATTTCTTTTGGGAACTATGTGCTTAGATATTTATCAAATGGTTGATATTTCATTCCATGGGGTTATAAGAACTTTTGTTTTAAAATTTTTCCTCAGCCCAAAATTTATTTTGGGATACCCCTTGACCCCTACAAGGAGCATTGCCCCTTAACCCCACTAGTTGTTGTTTCCCTCAAGCCCTTATTTTAGCATTGCAAAAAGACAACATGCTGACAAACCATGCAGATATTCATGGACCCATAATTTAGGTAACATTTAATTTTATGGTTAGCCCAAGTTAATAATTTTTTTATAAGAAGACAAATTTTCTAAAGGAAGGATTAACCATGGTAGTTAATGCCTTTAACTAGTATTCACTAGGATTTTATACAAATTTCTAGAGTAATGTACATAAATTCTCTAGGAAAATTAATATTTTTTTCAAAAAATGGAAAGGTTCATAGTGAAAATTAATGCACATGGCTAGGATTTGCCAAGATTTTCTAGAAAAGTTTAGGAGTCTTTATTTAAAGTTATCACTAATTTAGGAACCATTTTTGGATAGTTTTAGCTCATGGTTTCCTAACTACCAATTGATGATTTCATCTACTAAACTACTATTAATTGTTGCTTGAGATGAAGGTTAGATAGTGACTTTCATAGGTACTATTAAACTACCAAAATTACTCCAAATCTCTTGTGTCAGTGATACCCCTATAAGGGCTTGATGTCCTTATGATTGTATTGTAACCTTTGTTTCTTATAATAAAATTGGTTCATGCTTTGGTTTCTCCTATAAGGGTTTTCCCCACACAAACCTATGTTATGGTATACTTTTTGTTCTGCAATTTTCCTACAAACTCTAAAGATTTAATTTATTTGCACATACCTCTCCTCAAAGATTATATTAGGAAGTGATTCCACACTCTTGCTTCATTTCACAAGCAGGGACTTCCAAATATTAAATTGCATACATCACATGGAACAATATTGAACAACACTAGCCCTATTAAATAGCTAATTTAACAATATTTAACTACTGAACTGGATGATATTTGACAATAGCCCTATTGGGACCCTAGTTTTCCAACACCAAAATTGTATGAAAAATCACAAAAAAATCTAAGTTATGTGCTCCATTGATGCTTTCCACTTCCCCATGTCATGGTTGTGTCCCAAAGTTACAAAAAATCCAAAGAATATCTAAGTCTAGATCTTACTTCACCATTTTTGGGAATTTCAAGTTTTTAGGTTTTGTAGGGACAGGAGAATGTTTCAAGCCCAAGAATTTTCTGGACCTATAGCCTTTAAGTCCCTAGGTCTCTTATTCCTTTAGATCCCTAATCCCCAGTTGTGTGTTCTTTTGGATCCCTATTCATGTGGTGACGTTAGCATCACGATCACAAATTTTTTTATAAGTGTTGGACCATTTCCATGTTTTTCTACCCTTTCCTGGGTTTTTCAAGTTTTTGAGGGTCCTTTGAACCTTAGAACCATCTCCCCACATCCTCAAGTTCCCTAGAACCCTGAATTCCTACACTTTTCTTTGGGCTCTAGAGTTCCAAGTTTTGCTGAAACTTCATGTTTCCCACCTTCTTTTTCCCTTTTGGGTTTTCAAGAACTCAAGGGTTCTTAGAACCTTTGCACCTAGTTCCAAGATCCCTAAGTTGCCTAGTTTATTGAAACCCTAGTTTCCCACTCCCTTCATCCTTTGGTCTTGGAGTTCCAAGATCCCTCAAAACCCCAATCCCCAGTCCCTAATCCTCCTTGATCCTTGGTCCCCAATCCTTCCCAAACCTTAGTTCTTGACCTTCTCCACCTCCCCATCTACAAGTCCATGGTTCCTCTGAAATCCTGGTCCCTAGTCCCTAAGTTCTCTCAAACCCTAGATTCATCTCTTATCCCTAGGTTCCAAGTTCTTTCAAAACCTCATATCCCACCCCTCAACTTTGTGGTTCAACACTCCTCTAGACCTTGAACTTCAGTCTCCCCCGTGTTCTTGGTCCCATGTTCTAGGTTCCTCTTGACTCTAGGTTCCTACTCTATCACTTTTCTCCCTTTCCCCTTGCAGGTTTCCAGATTCGTTTGATCATTTGCACTAAATCCCTATGTCCCTTGGTTCCCTAGTCCCTCAGAAGCCTAAAACCAAGCAAATTTAGAAATGTGACAGGACGTCTCAATAACTCTCAGGATTGCCATTAATGGTCCAATTCGACCCCTACAACTTCTCAAAGACCAATTTCACGTCCAAGTACATTCAATCTTCCCTGGACATGATTCCACATGTAGTTCTCATGCCATGGTTAGTAAAATCAAAAAATTTGTAGGTTTTATTCTTTCTTGCATTCATGGTAGTTGGTGAATTTAAAGTTCCAGAGGCCTAGGATTTTCCTGCTTGTAGATTGGGGCTCATGATCAACATGGCATACATAATAGTTTTCTTTTCATCAAATGGGGGGTCATTTTGGCAATTCTCTAGGAAATGAAGTGTTGAGCTTTTAGGGCTTCAACAAATGACAATTGTTGCTCTTCAAGAGGTAGTGATACAAAGTATATGAAGGTTTAAATGTATAATCTGGTATCAGTGTATAAAATTCTCCATTATTGTATGTGTTTTTTAGGGAAATTCCTTAATCGTAGCTAGGGTTCCTCTTGCTATGTTTTGTAGTATGAATGTAACTATAGATTTGATGAATGTAACAACTTCTTTAAAAAATGCATGCTTTGTAGTGATCATTTATGTGTTATATGTGGATGAATACAGTATAGTAAGGGAATATTAAGTATATTTAGTATTGGTTATCATGTTTTATGCTTCTGAGTATTCAAAAAGGCTATCAAATTTTTAGTATTATTGTTCTCCTTTGATGAACTGAAGACTCTATGGCCCATTGGATAGGCATTGGTCTAGGAAGTGTTTGGTCACCCACAACCCTTTAAAATGAACATCTTTCATTTGTGGAATATGAATAGATCCTAATTTGTATGCATCCTTTTGGTTTTGCATTTTAATTAGGGAATGTCTCTAGCAAACCAACCAAGTTCTCATCTTATCAAATCAAACATGCATACCTGCATCTTGACTTATTTCCAAGATGCCATTATTAGCTTAATAAGAGGCTAATAATGCAGTAGGTTATCTTTTGATTCTGTGACAACCTTTGATGGAATGTCTTAATGGAATTACACATCGACAAGTTTGGCCCATGACATGAGTTTGGCCCATGACATGATATTTATCACTCTCCATTTCACATCCACTTGTACCTATGTCGATACATTTAACTTTATTATGTCCCTATTTACACATCCTCCCACACATTTGCCATTTCTCGCACCTATATTCACACCCATATCCATACATTCGAGACTTGCATAAAGATGTACACTTTTCTACTCATGTTCAATCTTGTGCCACTTCCAATTGAATCTAAAATTTTAAGTTTTAAATACAAAGTCCAAGAATCCTACCCTTTCCTACTAGCTATAATGAGTTGACTTGGTACATAGTTCTCTACACACAATTTGTTAGTTCATTCTAGCATGGCTAGGTTTATTCCCATAGATCATATGAAGGCCATGGAGCTTAGCTTTGAATTTGAGGGACTTGGATTTGAACCAGAACACATTGAAGGTTTGCATAAAATCTAAGTTAATGAGGACATCAAGGGCATAAATTTATGGATTAGTACGACTCATACATGATATCAAGAATATTGCTTTATTATTGTTCCTAAAATTAAATACCCTAAACCATTACGTTTAATTTCATAATATTGATTTACATGTTTATCAAACTAACTTATTATTTAATTGAAGTTAATTGTGCTAATTATTTGCATTTATGTAATTATCCTAGGTTATTTTTGTAATCCAATTATTATGTTGAAACACATAACCTATAGTGGCAATAGGGGAAGAAGCATCTCATGTCATGGTAGTGAAAGATAGTGGAAAGAAAAACTATTTAGAGTTGACATTTAATTTTTAAATACAAAGATCCTAACTTTAAAATAAATAAAATATCTAGTAAATAAAATAGCTCTATGGTAAAATAAATTAACTCTAAAGTAAAATAAAAGTCAAAACATAGCTAACACATATTTAAAAAAAAACTAAAACAACAAAATTGAAACTATAGCCAACATAATTAAATTAAAAATAAAACATATAAATATAGAACAAAACAAATATATATTTATTAGTTTAGAAATCTTTGTTTGCAAATAGAAAGAATTTGAAGATCAAATTGGCTTTAAACAAATTTATTTTGGTAGAAAAATGGTGGATTTTGTAGACTAAAATATGTAGAAAAATTAGTTAGCCCTCGTAATTGCATTGTTAATCTATATTTATTTTTGTATTAGATTTGTATTTTTAAATTTTCTTCATGGGTTCAAGTTTTAGTAAAAGTAATTGAAGGAAGCCCCTACATTTATAATTTTGTTTTAGATTTTTATTTTTATTTTCTTATAAATTTAATTTTTTGTCAAATAATTTAAGGAAACCCTTGCACTAATAATCTTTGGTTTATTTTAGTTAAGCACGAGTTAAATAAAAATATTTTTTTTGTCTATATATATACGATAAAGAAAATAATTTTAAAGAAATTAAATTAATAGAGACTGGTATCTCTTGACTTTTTTATTAAAATAGACATATTTAAGATATCTAGTTTTCTTTGCAAATATAAAAATGGACAAGTTAAGTTGAATTGTGTCAATTTATTGCAAATCTTGTTAGGGGAGGGAATGGTGATATGGAATAATTTATTTTATAGGGGAAGATGAGACTGTAGACTTATGCATCTATTTGTGTTATTACTTATTGCCCAAACTACGCAAGGAACTATTCTCCGATGGGAACGCTATGGAGAACAACTTTTTCCAAATAGATATATTTAAGATATCTAATTTTCTTTACAAATATAAAAGTGTACAAGTTAAGTTGAATTGTGGCAATTTATTGGAAGTCTTATTAGAAGAGGGAATGGTGATGTGAAATAGTTTATTTTATAGGGGACTATGAGAGTGTGGACTTATTCATCCATTTCGACTTATTGCACAAACGGGAGAAGCTACGCAGGGAACTATTCTCCGATGGGAACGCTCTTGAGAACAACTGTCTCGAGGGTAAGTCCCGGCCCGAACCCAAACAGGACTCCCATATCCAGTCCTTCTCCGGTAGTCGCACAACCGTTTTTTTTTGACGACTTTCTCATCTCATCCAATATGAAGAGCACGCACGCGCTCGACAAGTTCCCGTACTCGCTAAGGACGTTCCTGGTCGCCCGCAGCTTTTTGGGATGCAGTTCGAGTTTGGATTCCACCCGATCAAGAATTGCTGGCCCTCCCGGGTGGGCAATCCAGAAGAGTTCGTTCCAGTCGGAGATGTGGAATTGCTGGAAGGCCTCCACCAGGGCCTTGTCGATGTTCTTTGAGATCAGTCCTGGCACGTCCTTCACCAGGTGCAAGGTCACGCCGAAGTCTCTCAGATGGCCTACGATGGCTCCTTCGCTGTTGGGGAGAATGGTTTGCGCAGTCCAAAGGAGGTGGAAAGAGGGCTTCTCTACATATGGAATGGGATCTGCTCCCACGATGACGGCGGCCGCGCCGTCGCCGAAGAGAGCTTGGCCCACCAGACTGTCAGGGTGAGCCTCAGATGGGCCACGGAAGGTGACGGCCGTGATCTCACTGCACACCACCAGCACTCGAGCTCCACGGTTATTTTCAGCGAATTCTTTCGCCACTCGCAGAACAGCACCGCCGGCAAAGCAGCCCTGTTGAGACATCATCAACCTCTTCACTCTCGGGTGAAGCTCCAGCAGCTTGGTCAGCTCATAGTCGTAGCCAGGCATGTCGACAGTGCTCGAAGTGCAGAAGATGAGGTGTGTGATCTTCGACTTGGTCTGCCCCCACTCCTTTATGGCATTCACAGCCGCCTCTTTTCCCAGCCGCGGCAGGTTCACCACCGCTATCTCCTGCCGAGCCTCCAGCGAGGGCGCCATGTATGCGCACATGTTGGGGTTCTCCTTCAATACCTCCTCCGTGAGATAAGTATACCTCTTCCTTATCGTCGACTTCTCGCCTGCACCATAAACCATCCATGACATTAGGTAATTGATGATAACGTAGAAACATACACTCCACAATCATTCTAACTAAAATACATCACATTAGGTAATTGATGACAACATAGAAACATACACATGCGCTTGAATTTCTCCTTGAGCTCCGCCTTATGTTCGGTGTTAGTGATGCGGAAGTAGTAATCGGGGTAAGAGCTCTGCTCAATTACGGTGGGAGGCGTGGCAGTCCCGATGGCAAGGACAGAAGCAGGGCCATCTGCCCTCTGCGCCTTTCTCATTGCCTCCACGTCCACCATCTTTCCTGCAACCATGCTGAATACCTAGAGTAAATATACCTAAGCACTCCAAGGCAGCAGGGCAAATAAAGTACGAGGAAGTAGATGTAAGCGAGCCTTATTTATAGGGCATGTGAAGCAAAAGCAGTAGGTATAGGTAGTGGTTGGATTAAGTGGAGAAGGTCCGTAACCGGTGTGAACAGGGGACGGAAGTTGCTTACGCCTGATCTTGTTCTCACCGTTGTCTAATGTCTGTCCTATTGTGAATTTTATGAATTAAAGCGGGGAATCTTGCGGACTGCACGGTGTATGGCTACGTCTTTTATCTCTCGTTCATGGGTGGTCGATTTTTTAATAAGTAGGAAGAAATATGTCATGAATAAATTGTTTTTGACTGTTGCATAAATTATTAATCACTTTACTTACATATCATCCAGTTCAGTGGTGAAGCAGTCAATACTAATTTTACACCTCATTCACACCAAAATGTCATAAATATTTGTCTTATTTTTTTGGGTCAAAATTGACCTTTAACTACTGAAGTGGATGATATTTAACAATAGCCTATTAAAAAGCTAATTTTAAGTTTAAATAAATCCACCCTAAAAAAAATATTATATAAGATTTATGGTACATTGTAGCTTGGATCTTAAAAAGACAATTTTCCTATAGTTATAATCTAAAATAGAAAATAAACTTATGAGTATTCAGATTTATACATTTATATGCTAATAATAGATTTGATCTCAAAATTTTAAAAATTTCAAAGGAAAAATCTTGGCAAGGATAACAATGGACTCCTTGTAGGACCTTAGGTCATATTTGCAAAGGGAAAATCTTGTACTTCCTATACTCATATATGTGTTAGGTATTTCTCATATCTTCAATTGTTGCATCTTTGATAGAATGTGTATAGATTACATGTGAAATCCACTTCTTGCAAAAAAAAATTCCATTCTAGTAGATAAAGGATGAAGCTCACATTAGCTTGCATCAGTGAATACATAAACTATGTAGTACATACTTTTGTACATTGCATCTTTTATCCTAACAGAGCATTGACCGTGGAGTAACCCATAACACAGCCAAATAAAGTGGTGATTCACAACAATAAAAGGTTATTAACATATTATCAAAAACTTCATAGGTAATCTCTCCTAACTGAAACACAAAACATAAATCTTGGAATAAATGGATCTAAAACATCAAATGTTATTCAACCTAATATGTTATGCACAAAAAAAATATTTGACAATAATTGAACCCAATACACAAATGCTCCATATCCACTACTAAATCAAGAAAAAATGGCATGCAAAGGTATCCAACAATATTTTATGGAAATTTCCTTCTATAATAGGTGTCAACATAGCCTCCAAGCAATGTGACACATTGCAACCACATGGTGGGAAACTATAAGCATAAAAAAGGTGCACAGGCCTACAGGGTAGTTTGAGGATGAGTTATAGTCCTAATCATGTACATGTAAGCATGAAATATATACAACCTCTAAGCAACATTCCCCTTGGCGACATGTTTTCATTTATTTTTCACTTTTTTTGTGCGTCCCTAACCTCCAAACTAACCTTCTAAGGTCCTACATATTGTCTTGTTAACCACCAAACCCATGTTTGACAAATCGCTTCTATCGCTTGCCAGTCCTAATGACATGACTAATCCACTTACAAGAGTGAAATTCCATTTACCCTAGGTTATTTTCCATCCATTCTTTCCTCCCCATCCATCCAACTCACTTTGTAGTTGTCTACTGAACCTTTTAGGGTAGGGCAGCCTGAGAAACCGATGGGACATCCCAAGAAAGAATAAACTAAAAGCATAATTTTGAAACACTTTCAAGAAAAACTAATGGCACCACTGTGTAGTGCTAAAAAAAGGCAATCTAAAAAAAGCACCCAAAAAGGAGTCTATATGTGCCCGAACGATCTCTTTGAAGTTCCATATGACCTATTGAAACCATTCTTTCTGGGTCACCCCTTAAATCTTCAGGGTCTCCATGGGTGACCTTGCACCTAAACCAGAGTCTCTAGGGGTTACCTACCCTAGTAAGAGGGGAGGCCCACTTTGCAGAAGTCCTATGCCTTGTTTCAAGGTCCTAAAACCATTTTTAGCCCTTCTAGATCATTATTCAACCTTGAAACTGTACTCAAAAAACATGGATGAGTCAACTTCGACATAGCACATGAACCCTCTCATTGTTGTGGGTGACCTCCAAGTCACTCATGCTCTCGTGGTAGAAGCCAGTCGAGTGGAGGCATAGCTCGAGGGTGGTTATGTTCTCGTGGGATCAGAACATCACAGAGAGTAGTCGACCAGTTTTGAGGCATGTTGTTTGTTCTATGATTGTGATAGTGGAGATAACCCTATGACCCAAAGGGTCACTGGCCATTGATCTCTTATTAGGATTCCTTGTGTTCCAATGCCTAGATGGATGTTGATTGTATTCGTTGATGTTTCTTAGGTGTTCTAGATAGTTTTCATGTTCTTGTTATTTTTGGATGATCCTAAGGGTTTGTTCTTGCTCTTGTTCTTGAATTTCTTGTTATGTCAATCATGGTCTAGAATGTATTTCATCTATCTCCTCAAGGATAGCCCTAACCCACTCGCCTCTAACTCTTGGGCACATCAAATGCTTTAGAGAAGAATGAGTTAACTAGGGTTGATCAAGGGTTGACCTACGATTTGCTTAGTTTGACTTGTGAATTGTACCATGTGGTGGTATCGATGGGTTGACCTTGTGTTTTGGAATATTCCTCATGATCGAATTGAGGGTTTTGAGTTTTATAATGTTTAAATGTTTTTGTGTTTTTGATGTATGCAACTAATTTATGAATGCAATATGATTTTTGGTTCCTTTTCTCAAACATAACGTGATCTAATTAATCTCTAAGAAATTGAAATATGCATGCAATCTACTATGATTTTTCCTAATGCAAGCTATACTATGTTTTCGTATTTTCAAAAATAATTTTTGGTTTAATCTAAGAATACTTAGAATGAAATTAATCTAGAATTGCAATTTAACTACTCAAAACAAAGATAATCTAATCAACTTGAAATAAACCTATCAAGGAAATTGCAACAACAAGATTACTATTACCAAGACCAAACATGATTTAATTAACTATTGAAAGCATAAAGAACCTATAGCCTCTTTGGTGCATGAACCTGGCATATTCTCAGAAATCCTTCATTTAGCAACATTTCCTTTCCTCTGCAGTAGCAAGGAAATCCTCTTCGTGATAGGATTGAATGATTATTGATTCTTAGCGAGCTATGAATCTTGGATTGGGTGAGCTATGAAAGCTATGATTGACACACTTGTGCTTGAAAATTGGTGAGTGTAACAACATGAAATAAAGATTTTTGAAAATCTTGGGAAATACAACTAAAAGAAAAAGGCACCTACATCCTACTAAGAGCATATGTAAGAATGCTAAGTGGAGAGCAAAAACAAAGCTAATGAATGGCTGCAATAATGAATTTGCCTCCCTAAAGGGGAATCTTTGAAGCTTTACAATAATGAAAACTAATTAAATAAAAGTATTGAAGTTTTGAAAAACTAAAGAAAGAAACTAAGAGGCTCAAAGGCCTGTGAAGAAGCTTGAAAAATGTGTGAAGATGGGAAGAATATTCTCCAACTTGAGAAATAATGAAGAAGTGAGGGGTATTTATAGCTTGGAAGGGCACATAAGAGGTAGAAATTGTTGAAGAGTTAACTCCCTTGATTGGAGAGTTAATAGGATTGATTAGGGAGAGGATTGGGTTTGATTGGGAGTGAATAGGCTTTGATAGCCTTTCATAGAAGAAGAAATGGAGTTAGCATGAGATTGATTGAGAGAAGAGTAGAATTGATTTGTGAGTTAGAATGGAGTGATTGGGAGTCTTGAATCAATTAAGAAAAGTTGATGATTAGTTAGGGAAGGTGACTCACGTAATCAGGGCTCAATTTGGAGCAAATTTGAGCCACAACTGAAGAGAAACTCATATTGTGTGGTTACACAACACACCCAATTTTGCCTCAGCAAAACAAGGACCCACTTTTCATTTGCTTGCTTGTTCTTGCTTTGGGCGGTATGGTAAAATTGGCCTCAAATGCATATAAGAGTGTTATCCTCTGCATATTAAGACCTCAAGATCTTGGTGAAAATCCAAAATTAGAATTTGTTCTCATGAACCATGGTAGCTAAAAGAGTGCAAAATTTTAAGTAGGTTTGCCTTTTGAATCACGTCAAAATTCCTCAGGAATAAAAAGTTATGCTCAGTCAAAGATCGGTCAACGAGTCATCTGGATATTTTCAGTTCATACCATCCGGATCTTAACTCAATTTCTGGATCCTTATTTAATATCCTGACGTGCATTATATTCAGACGTGAAATTTAAGAAACTCAATGAGCTCAATGTCAAGTGTCAAGACATTAGTTAGCATCCTGATCTTAAGTTAGTATCCTGACGTTTACTAATGTCTGAGTGTCAAAGTTAAGAGAGTTAATCATTTAAATGTCAAAGCGCAGGGATATTAGTTAGCATCCAAACCTTATAAAATATCTTGATCTTGATAATGTCCAGATGTCAAATTTAAGATAACTATCCAATTACATGTCACATGTAGGATGTTGGTTGGTGCCTTCACCTTATTAGTATCTGGATCTTAACTTAATGTTTGGATCCCTTCAAGATATCCACATCCTAACATATTTGAGAAAACATTTAGGATCCAATGATGATTCTTTAGTCAATAAAGGTTGACGAGATGCATGATGATGTCACCTTATAGTGCCCGATGGAGGAGATCCAGATCAGACGGTAGTGCACCCTCACTAGAGAATCTTGTTATCAAGAAAGATTCTCTGCGTTATTGTGAAATAGAGACACATATCCACATTCACATCCTGACTCATGTAGTGTAATCTGGATATCCACATCCAGATATTTATAGAATTTTCCTTAACTAGATATCCCCATACATGTGCTTTTCGCAGTTAATGTGATAAAGTGGTTGTTGGTGTTTAAATTCAAAATTGTGCCAACGAACACTTGTAGAAATCTTGTTCCATCTTATTGAAAGAGGGTGTCAAATCATATTTCTACCATTAATTGTGCCCTAAAACCACAAATTGCCTAAGTTAAAAGGGTATTTTCATGATCATAATCAACAACAGTGCATTTTGAGAGCCCTAATTCCATTGCTTAGAGCTCTTGTGAATCAGAACTAGAACAAAGAATAGAATCTACAAGAACGCTTCCAGAATGGTAATTCAGCTGCTACTACAATAATTACAAGTTAAGAAGACTCACCAGGTACGTACAAATCCTATCCTTTGATCGTTTTATGAATCGTGCCCTAGTTTAATCAAGAAATAGTAAAAGGGAATGTATCAATAGTAAAATATGCAATTTATATTCCAGGTTTTGCTATATAGATAAAAATGTTATTATGCTAACCCTAGACCAAGATATGTTAATGTTTAAGACTGGTAGTTTTGAATTGCAGGATACAATGTCTTATCCACGAATAGAAAAGCAGTATGCCAAATTCAAGGTCCCCATATTCCCTAAAATGCGCATTGTGTATTGTAAGTTGGGCCATCAGGAATATACCCATTTGGGTAATACAAGTCTAGAAGAATTCAGAACAAGAATTGAAGTTGGAGAGGATAATCCTGTCATGCAAAATATAGTAATGTCTGGCTTGTTCCATGTGGCTAGCTTTCCATACTCCACAGAGGCTCTTGAGCTCATGGTGGAATGTGCACAGAATTATGACATCAATACCAGAAAGGTGGAGAAACATGAGAGACTTTATGTCAACCTCTCAATGAATGGCATTGTAGAGATGCTTCATCTACCAGTAACACCGAATATATGTATGTACCAAACTTAGATGCCTTGGCCAAAGATAAAAATTACAGAAAGGTCATCTATCAAGCATGGAGAAGCTTAGATAATACAGCCAGGGCAGCCTCAAAAAAGGCGGTGCACATATACAAATTTGATTTCAATGAGGAAGTCCATTATATAATATGCTTACTCAGCCGGATGAATGGTCTGATCAATTGTGGAACATTTGAACCATGGATGTTTGGGCTAATCAAGATGGTGATGGAGTACAAGCCAGAGAATGCAAAGGTCTAGTGGGCTAAAATCATCAGCGACGCCATGCATGATCAAATGATCAAGTGGAAAGAAAATAAGATTCTAGTTTTCAGAATGACTTCATATCTTGTGTATGCATGTGCAACCAAAGGCACATTTGATGCATTGGAGACTGTGGGGAAGTTGGGAAAATTACTTAATGAGAAGACTCCTTGGGAGTATTATCCCAGTTGGAAAGGAGATTATCCATCCAGAATTACAAACTTGCAAACGATGCATTCATAATGCATATAGTTAGACTGATGGATGGTGACCGGGCTAAGAGATTTTTAGCTGGTGCCATAGAGGCAATCAGTGGATATGGTTCTTGGTTTATTCAAGCCAAGACATATTCCTACATCCGGATGGAAGGTTTCAGTGGAAAACCTTAGATGCTACCTAGATTACCCTTTGATAGAGTAGTATTGATGGAAATGATGAGGCAACAACTGCATATATTTGAATTATCTAAAGTTAAAGAGGGAAGCCCTTACAAAAAATTTCCCCTTGATATCAATTGGTTCCTTGTTGGATCCATAGAGAATGCAAAGAAGGCAGAGGCAGATTTGAAAAACTTGAATTTGAGTTTATTTCCTCTTGTCAGGGATTATGATCCATATCACATGATAGAGAAAAGGTTCAACAAGAAATATAAACATAGTGTCCACCTGGAAGACTACTAGGCAGATTGTGATGATGATCATGAAGTTCGAAGAAGAGATTACCAAAGAGTAACTCTAGATCAAATGAGAACAATAGGAAAGCCAGAGGTGCCTCCGTAAATCAGAAAGGATGATGATAACCTCATGGATCCTAAATATGGAAAGGAAAGGGTATATAACGACACAATATCATCTCCAGACTTGAAGCAAAAGGAAGAAACATCTATTGATGTCCTCACAGCCAAGGGCATGGCAAGGACAAAGAGTTGAGTTGATAAGAAAATTAATGAATTAAAAAGAAAGGTGTTGTAATTACCTCTGAGAAGAAAAATATGAAAGAAAGAGAGGAACCAGGATTTGATGATTTCTTGATTAAAAAAAGACAATTTCATGAAGCAAAAATAGCAGAACAAGTTCATCCGAAGCTACAGAACAACTCACTACTGAGGGAATTTCATTAGCGTATGTACCACCCTTGCCTCCTAAGGACACCCCACTAAAAGCTATTGCTTTATCTGTACCCAAAGCAGTTACCACACAAGGGGAGACTTCCAAATATGTAGAACAAAGTCTTATGATGACTATATTTGATGAGGAGGGCAGTGAGGATGAAATAGGGGAGATGCATATCCAAACATTGAAGAGAAAGAGAGATGATTTCTTACAAGGAGTAAAAGTCCCCAGGCAGTACAGATATCAGAACCCACCCATGAGAGGCACTCTATCACCAACATAGGTAATAGCATCAGGATCAATTGACCCAACTGAAGGGATAGTTAAAGAGTTGCAACATGATGTTCCTATAGAAACGATAGTAAAAGTAAAGACTAAAATTATGGTAGAGGAAATGAAGGATAAAGCCCAAAATGAACAAACAATTGGGGCTCTTCCATTGAGCCAAAAATTTGATCTAACAGAAGAGGATGAGTTGGTCAAAGATATTTCTAATCACCCCATTGAAACCCTGCTGCAACATACAGAAATAAAGGACAAAAGTGATATAGCAAGGGAAACAGATGATGAGGCAAAGGAGAGGGAAGAAACTCCTGAGGCGAAAGTACATATGGGGTCCCTTAACACATTAATTGAGAATGTTACCAGTCCAGTTGTGGTGGACCTGGCCTATGTCCTAGGAGAAGGAAATAAAGTAGAAGAGGTCATCCAGATCGATCCATCTCAAGAGGAGAGTGTTCCCATGGAGATAGATAATAAAGGTGATAATGTGCAGGAACAAATGGCATAGCAGAAAGTCCTAATTGATAGGCCTGAACAAGACAAGATAGTTGAACCACCTACAACTACAGGAGGAAAAGATGATGGACATAAAGAAGATAGCCATCAGAATGAAGAAGAGAATAAAGGCCAAGAGCCTAGAAATGATGAGGTTCTAAAGGAACGTGATGGTGCAACATTGGATAATCAATCTCCTTCAGAACAAATGCAAGAAGAGCAGTGGCATGAGGAGGAAGATCTCGATACCAAAGATGGACATCAAGAAATTGTACAAGATCTAGAGGATCAGGAAAAAGAGAAAGATAAAGGAGTTCAAGATGCTCAAATTGAGCAACCAGATCAAGATAAAGGATCACAATCCGGTGTTTTGGCTTTGATTTATTCTTAGGTAAGTCAAGGAGAAGCATAACAGGTACCCTTCAATTTCAAGTCCTTGTTTACCATTGATTCTACTAAAGCAAAATGGAGAGCTAGGACAGTCTCAAGTATCAAAAGAGATTCAAAAATAGGAAAGAGGACATTCCAAATTGTTGTGCCTCTGGTTGATAAGGCCAAAAGAGAGATTAGGCCAGATGAATTCTAGGTAACCCAGGTAGACTTGGGTCATGCTACCACAGAGTAGGAAATACAAGAGCACCTAGAAAGCACTAATGCAATAATGACTAAGTTAAAAAAGCTCAAGGCTAGAAAGAAAGAGCTAAAGGAGCAAAATATACAATTTTAGTAGTTTATTCAAGGGTTGGTGAAGCCAGACACCTTGTCATCCACCTTATGGGCTATTGAGAAGCCTATTGCATTAACCTTAATAAGTGAAGCATAGATAATTGGTCTAGATATCCAGAAGCATCAAGCTCACATAATGGTCGAATGGTTTTCTAAATTCATGACCTCTGTAGAACATGTAATAAGGATGTCCATATCTAATTGGGACACATTGTCCAAGTTGAAGGAGACCATTGATTCTTTGAAGAGTGAATTCACTCAAAGAATACATAAGTGTAATTATGCAATGGCCAGACTCAAAAGGGCCAAGGATATGACAAATGATAAACTGTTGAAGAATAAGATTGTTACTAATGCAACTTTGTCGCTTATGGGGACCTGGATGGTAGAAATGGATTATGAACTAAATGTATTGAAATCCAATATGAATAAAGTGAAGGACATTCAAACCAAGGTTCATGATTTGTTACCTGAAGAATTAAGAGTAATGGAAGAGCTACTAGATGATGCTATAACAAAAGAAGCAGTGCCAGAATTAGATGAAGCCATCCAAATGTTGAAAGACAAATTCAAAGAAGTAGCTGAAGATCCTAAGGGGCTCTTCAATATGGATGTAATGGATGAAATGGCTGAACTGAAGGTGAAAGTGAAGACATTTAGTAAAGAAGTAGACAAAAGGACATCCATGACGGGACCTTTGGATGAACTAATAGAGGCATTGAAATATGTCAAATTAAGAGCTACCACATTAAGAAAATTCCAGGTGGACACTTTTGTGCGAGCCTATGATACTTATAAGAAAACAAACACAGGAAGGCAGGCACATGAAGAGGATCTAGCTACATAAAGCTCGAAATTGCATTATGTGTTGTCCAATGTTTTTTGTTATATTAGTATTTGCAGTTTGACCAGATGGAGTGGAGGATCATAGAATATTCGAGAATGACAGTTATCCATGCTAGAGGATTGCCAACTGGCAATCTATGCCACATATCGTGTATGTTGACTTTGTCAAAGGAATATGAACCGTTGATGATAATAGATAAATCCTAATCATAGGATCTTTTATAACCACCTCTTATCCTTGGTTTATAAAAGGAGATAGAGTGCATTTTGTAAATCATTCATAAGCTCAATTGAGATTGGATTGCTGAAATGTTAGGACAAATCCTCAAAGTCAATTTGTAAATATATACTTTTTTGCATACTTAATGAAGATGAGACCTCTTATTACAAATAATCATAAATTTTGAGTAATTTGTGAATCAATTCTAGACATGTTACTTTGATTTGTTGCGTCCCTTGGAGCGCATTTCAGACTGTACATGTTGTCTTCATTCCTTTTCCTTTGAAGTTTGCGTGGATCATATCTAGCTGTGGAATGACCTGGTGAAAATATGGTTTGATTTCCTTCTCTTCATGACAGTGTCAAGAGTATATGTTGATTAATGACTGAAGATTCAACTCATTTTAGTAAAATTAGAAAGCATTCATTCAAATTTCTTTAATTCCATTTCACATCATCATCATAATTTCAAATACATAGAAAATACTAAGAAAATACAAGAAAATATGCCAATATTCTATAGGTAACTAAACATCTTTAGCATATTTGCAAAAATAACATGTCGAAATGACAAATATCATGCAAGGAAACATAAATAATGGTAGAAATCATGGAAATATATGCTTATAGGCACATCATTTGAATAAATTCACAGTGAAGAAGTAAAATCAATTTAATAAGAGTGATATGCAAAAGGATTGATTTAAATACAATAGGATTTAACCTTGTTTGTTGAGAATTCATAGAAAGCAAGTGAAATAAATCTTATCTAGATACAACGAACTTCAAAATAGAAACATAAGGCCCTTGAATGGAAAACAACAACACACATCAAACTACTGAGTAATGTCAAATGATTATGAACTAATCCATAGAGACTTGGGATTATGAATTCTCTGAATTCATCATATCTTTCAAGATGATAAAGGTTTGATTTGCATTTCTTTATCTATGTTTGTTTATGACTAACATCATGACCAACATAAATTGGTGCTAGAAGGAGGGCCATCAACACATAAATCTGTTTGAGAAAGCAATTTGTCCCTCTCCATCCTGAACAATCTGTATCCCTATGAAAATTCACTGCAAGCTACATGCCCCTCACTTCTAACGTAGCATAAATTGGCACTAGAAGGAGGGCCTAAGGTGATTTTGAGTTGAAAATTAGTCGTCTGGGGATTATTTCTTGTGCTCATATGAGGTGATATTTTCAAATTCTGTGAGAACAAATCAAGCTTTGAGTATTTGTGTAAAGTTCTTACTTATCACTGGTTATTTGAAATATTTGTTTGAAAATATCTTAATCTTGTGCATAAATATCATAATCTTTATAGTCAATTGTCTAGAATTTGCAAATCTAAGTCACTATTTGCAATTTCTGCAAATACAGTGCAAATATCCTGTCACTTTAGACTTGTGATCATAAATATCTACTTCAGGAGAGTAAATACCCTAATCTTTGCAAAGACCTAGTTAAAATATCCATATCCAGTCACAAGTTGTGAAGCTCTAGCTCACCAACCGAATACTAGGTCTAGATCTGTTGGACCTTTTGAAGAATTACCAATTCGTGGACTTAGACCTCGTACAACTAATATTCACCATAGTCTTGGTCCTAGTTCACCAACATCTCTAGTCATGTACCTATTGTAACACCTCCAGTATCTCCAATAGTGCCTCAAATACCTTAGACACCTCCTACAATGTTGTTCTTTGCAGTGGACTCACCACTAATCTTTGAAGCATATCACCCCTTACCAAAAATCCAGATAAAATTTATCTGAAGTATCATCCATATCAGGATGCAGAAGATCACATTAGAACTTACGAAGAAGCATGCTTTAGGGCTCGGATAGATCATGAGGCTATGGTGTGTAGGTTATTCCCTTATTCTTTAGGAGAGGAAGCATATAGTTGTTACATTAGTCTTACCAGGTCTTTCATAGCTACTTGGCCTACCTTGGAGAAAGCTTTCTTAGGAAGATTCAAAATACTAGTAGATCCAGCTATGACATATCATATGTTTGCTCCAATCAAAAGAGTTGAGGGAGAACCAATCTCCAACTTCAACTCTAGGTTCTAGAAAATGTCTTCCAAGCTAGTTGATCCCCATAATGTAGGTGATGAGGTAGCAAGATCGATATACTATTCAGCCTTAGATCCCTTGACATCCATGTTCATCATAAGAACACATCCTAAAATTACTACTCTGGAAGGTTCCTATGAAGAAGCCATTAAGGTCAATCAACAGTTAACACCTGGCTTTACTCCTAATTTAGGATATCATGCATATCCTACACAACCACAAGGTAATGGAGTCATGATACCTCCAGCCATAATGCCTAGTCCCCTACAGGTACCTCCACTCAATATTATGCCTCCTCCAAATGGAAATGGTCAGATGATATCTCATTCTGGACATGTACCTCAGGATGCAGTGCAAAATAATAGTAATGGCAGTTCTTTCTTCAAACCTCAACAAGACAACGTAGTAGCCAAAGCTCAGGAAGAGAAAGATCATATCAAGGAAATATCAGCACAACTAAGAAAATTAACTACTGAGATCACACACATGAGGATTCAAAACTTTTATTCTCAATAAAACCAAAATAGAGGATACCCTGATAGAGGATATGGAAATAACAATGATAGGTCTGGATATCCTGACAAGGGGCACAATAATGATAGAAATTTCAATAGAAATGGCAATAACAATGTTGCCCCTAGGCCACCTAGAACATGGAATACTCGGCCAAACAATGCCTCGTCGCCTTCACCATTAGATAACCAACCTCCTGCTGAGTCCAAGTAGACCACTAGGGTGAATTTAACAGAAGCTGCACTCACAAATTGGTGCAGAATGCATAATACCAATGCACATGTTAAACTAGACTGCCCAAAATTTAAAATAGAAGCCAGTATTTTTTAGGCTGAAGTGTCTAATACTACAGGAGATCCTCCTTCCCCTGAGGGAAATGAAATTGTTCCTCTAGGATACAAGTCTACTCTTGTCCTTGAAAGTTCTAACAGTCATCAGTATCACTAGACAACCTCAACTCATGAAAATTATACTTTGGCATGTGAAGAATCTGCATTAGCCTTCGAGTCAAAATATGTGTTCCCTTTTGAGGATGAAAATGAGCCTGAATAGGAACCTGAAGAAGTTCATGCTTACCAGTAACAATATCACGGTAGACACAAGTATAACCTGAGGAACAATCCTAATAGACTAGCTGGTCCTTTGACCACATCTACCCCTCCTAACAACTTCAATACACCACCAGATCCAAAAGCCAGTAATAATCCTGGTCCTCCCAACGTGAATGCTCAATATTTCACACCCCAAAACATAGTGACAAAAGCCATCAACCAACTTCCTGAGTTAGATAAGCTTGTTACATATCTAGAAGAAGAAATGAAAAAGATAAATATCAACTTATCTAGAAGTTAACAAAATTGTTGAAGACCCCAGTCATCAAGAAAGCCTTCTTGAAATCCTTAGATGAATCCACACCTATAGATGATAGCCTTGGTCATAACCCTAGTCATATCATGACTAAAGATCCTACACCCAAGGATAATACTGTTAAACATAAAGTGTAGGCCACTGTCCAAGCTGTTGAAACATCACATATGACTCTATACAAAGATAAGTTTGAGTCACCACCCTTCTTACTCACATTGAGAATATTTGGTAAGAATTTACACAACTGTCTAGTGGATTTAGGTGCATCAACGAATGTGATGCCCTTGTCCATTTGCAATTCTTTAGGCCTACATCTAACCAAATCCCTCAAAAAGGTGACACAACTTGACAAAATAGAAGTGAGTATAATAGGAGTTAACCCATATCCACATGCATCTTGCTTCAGACCCAAGGGTGCAATACTACATTGACATTTAGGTAGTGGATATCCTTGATACCTATGGGATGATGCTTAGCAGAGACTAGTCTAAAACACTTAATGGTTACATGGCCACTGACTTTAGTCACATGTGGTTACCCTGGAAATGAATCCCTAATCAGATAAGGATAGAAACTGAACCTAGGATGAAACACATGATAACTAAGTACAATAATACCAATGAGATATTGTATGTAGAAGTTGAACTAGGGGTTTATGCTATAAGACCTCAAACTGTTAGAATTGAAGTTCTGATGTGTAATATGCAGATGCAGGGAAATAGTGACCAATAAGGCAGGATAATCATTAAATCTGATTATAGTTCCACTAATGAAGTAGAGGACCAATTTGTTGAATTCAAGAAGTATTTATTCAGAGAAATCCAAAAGTGTCATTTGTTAGGTGCATTAGTTGAGTATGTCCTGATATCCGAATGGTGCAGACTTCATGATGAGGTACATTCAGAAAAGGATTGTGAGATATGTTTGGATATAACTGAACCAGAAAAATAAGCCTGGAGGGTGGATTATCATCGACTGAGGTAAGTGAATTATCTGATGATGATGATGATACTGATTCCTGTGTGTTTTCTTCAGATACAGGAAAGCATGATCAAACAATATATCAGGATAATGTCTGCGCACACCATTTAGAAGAGATCTTGGTATGTGACAAGGCACATCCATACAACAAGAAATAAAATGTTGTTATCCTAGGAACCGATTGCCTTATTGAGTCAGACTATGAGCTATCAGATGAAGATAAAGGGAGTCATCTAACTCAATTTGAAGAGTTCTTATCTAAACAGGTTCAGAGACATATTCTACAAGGAGTTCCTTCACATCATGCATTAATTGAGGGATGGTGTAGACTTCATAAGGCACCACATTTAGAAACAACATGTGCCCTATGCTTACATGTATTGAATAAGGAAGAGCAGTTGTGCTCCAGAGACAAATTACATAATATCAGGGATATCCCCAATGATGAAAGAAATGGGATTGCAATATATCCTAAAGACAGAGATAATAACATCAAGGTGATGAATAGAGAAGATTTGTTATCCCAAGAAAATTCACCAGAGGTGATAAAGACTGAACCTCAAAAGTTAAAATGGATATCTTCAGGTGTAGTTGCACGAGCCAAAAGGAAAAGAGAAGGCCCTAACAAACCTTTAACAAAAGATAAGCCATGGATCCTAAGGTTTGATGGTTCTAAATCTAAATAGGGAGCTGGAGTAGGCATTGACCTCATTGACCCATCAGGGAAGTCATTTTTAGCAGCATACCAATTGCAATTCCCCTATACTAATAATGTGGCTGAGTACGAAGCCTTGATTTATGGGTTACTATTTGCCCTGAAGAGGAAAGTTAAGATTCTGCATGTCTATGGAGACTCAGAATTAGTGGTAAAGCAAGTCAGGAGTATCTATGTATGTAACTATAAAAAGTTGTCAAACTACAAGCATAGAGTTTGGGATTTAATTGAAGGTTTTGATGCTTTCAAGATCACACATGTTCCCAGAGAACAAAATCACAAACCTGATGCACTGGCACAAGCTGCTAGCACATTAGAACCTCTGTCCCTCTCTGGAATGAAAAGATTCTTAGTAGAATTGGTATCAGTGCCATCCATACCTGATAATGTGACAAATTTTCAAGTGTTTGAGAATGACCAACATATCCTGGATTTCATTGTAAATAGGGATATATTCAAAGCACAGATCCTGGATGAAAGGAATTTAGAAAATCATGTATGGGAAGAGGAAGAAATCATGGACTTGCCAAGTAACACAATTACTAAAGGTATGATTGAGCTTGAAAGAGCTTTTGACGTAGACAACATAATAAACTAGAAAGATCTCCCCAAGACAGATGGAGGAGAATATTTGAACCTATCAACATAGCACAGGGTCAGGACACAAGAAAGGTGTTGATCGGTAAGGTTTGTTCTGAAAAAGAGAAAGAAGGGATAGCTCAAGCATTGAAAGATTATATCCATGTCATTGCCTGGACCTATGATGAGCTGAAAACATATGATACTTCTATTATCACCTATACTATCCCACTGAAGCTAGATGCCAAGCCATTCAGGCAAAAACAGAGGCCAGTCAATGCATTCCTAGAGCCCATTATCTTTGAAGAAATCAAAAAGTTATTGAATGCAAGGATCATATTTTCAATCAGGCACTCAACATGGGTAGCCAATTTAGTACCAATTAGGAAAAAGAATGGAGACATACGTCTCTATGTAGACTTCAAGAATTTAAATAGAGCCTCAAAAAAGGATAACTATCATCTTCCCTCATTAGATGAAGTTTTACAGATAGTGAATGGAGCTCAAATGATGTTTTTCCTTGATGGATTTTTAGGATACAACCAGATGATGGTAGATAAAGTAGACAGACTAAAGAAAGCATTCACCACCAAATGGGGAATATTTGCTTACAGGCGTATCCCTTTTGGCTTGATCAACGCTGGAGCAACATTTCAATGTGCAATGGACATAGCATTCAAAGGCTTAGTTGGGAAGTGCATAGTCATATACATGGATGACCTGATGGTCTTCTCAAAGAAGAGAGGTGACTATATAGAGGACCTCAGGAAGGTGCTTAAGAAGTATGAGCAGTACGATATCTCACTAAACTCAAAGAAGTACATATTTGGAGTGACCACGGGTAAGTTACTTGGTCATGTAATATCATAAAATGGGATCACCATTGACCCTGCCAGGGTGGATTCTATAATGAAGCTGCAACTTCTAGGGAGTAAAAAGAAGTTAAAATCTTATTTTGGTAAGATTAATTTTGTGAGGAAATTTATCATAGGATTTGTAGAAATTGTCAGGGCACTCAATGCAATGCTCAAGAAGGATGCCAAAATTGAATGGACACCTGAGGCAAAAGCTACATTTGAGGATATCAAGAAGGCCATAGTAGATACGCCTATCTTGATAAGCCCAAATTACACAAGAGATTTTTACATTTATTCATTTGCTTTAGAGCATACTTGTACAACAGTCTTGACACAGAGGAGTGAGGAAAAGGAAGAGAAACCCATAGCTTTCATGAGTTCTCCATTTAGAGATGCAAAGCTTAGGTACATGAATGTTGAAAGGCAAGCCTTTTCTTTGGTCAGAGAAGTGAAAAAATTTAGACATTACATTTTGAGAAGCAAGATAATTGTTGTTGTACCTGATGCAATGGTCAAGATGCTTCTGATGCAAAATGAGCCTTGGGAGAAAAGAGAAAAATGGATAATAGTTCTTCAAGAATATGATATGGACATTACTCCTATGAAGTTGGTTAGGGGACAAGACCTAAGTCAAATGATTGCCGAAATTGATCCTAACTTGATAAGTCATCAGTATGTTGTAGACACAAAAGAGAATGGTGATTGGTACTCAGATATCAAGTACATCTTGATTATGGGGAGATGCCCACCTAAAATGTAGGCTTCTCAAAGGAGAGCTCTAAAGATTAAATCACAAAAAGACATGATCAAAGGAGGGATCCTCTTTAAGATAAATTATGAAGGAATATACCTTAGGTGTTTAGACAAACCAGAGGCCGCCAAGGTCCTCACAGAATTACATGACAAATTTGGCACAGCTCATGGATCTCACCTGGCCACCACTCATGCTATCCTAAGGGTAGGATATTATTGGCCAACTATCTTCAAATACACTACTAACCACATTAAATACTGCCATACCTGTCAGGTTGCTTCCAACAGAGAAAGATATGCTACCCAACCATTGTAACCGGTCATGGAGTTCCACTCATTTGCACAATGGGGCATGGATTTCATTAGCCCAATCAGCCCCCCATCATCATCAGGACACAGATACATATTGACAATCACGTATTATTGCACTAGGTGGACTGAAGTAGTCAGCAGCAAAACATGTACTGCAGAGGATGTGATCAAATTTCTAGAAAGCAATATTATTACCACATATGGAGTTCCTTATGCCCTTGTGTGTGATAATGGACCAGCTTTTGCATCATTAAAATTATCTAGTTGATCTTTTGATTATAGGGTGATTTTAAAGTTCTCTTCAAACAATTATCCCCAAGGAAATGGTTTAGCAGAGTCAACCAATAAGAACTTACTGAACATCATAAAAAAGTTGATAGAAAAGAATCCTAGGGAATGGAATACCTTACTTAAATATGCCCTATGGGTAGACCAAACTAGAATGAAAACTACCTTAGGAAATTCTCCTTACCAATTAGTTTATGGGGTGGGTCCTATCCTCCCAATTAACCTCAAAATCCCTACCCTGCAGTTCGCACAAGAGTATTTAGGGATCGATAACAAATAAGAAGTTAGATTGCTTCAACTCATGCACCTAGAAGAGAAGAGAGATAGAGCAATTGACCAATTTGCAAAACATTAGGCTACTATCAAGTGGTGGTATGACAAGAGAGCTAAGGTAAAAACCTTAAGAATATTAGATTTAGTCCTGTCATGGGACAAGGCACATGAAAAGAAGGGTGACCATGGAAAATTCAACAAACTTTGGATTGATCCCTTTCAAATATTAGAAATCCTAGGTGACAACACTTATAGGCTTAAAACTTTAATAGGTGAGGATGTCCCATTGCCATTCAATGGACAATTCCTCAAACATTACTTCCAGGCCTAGTTAGGTCATGCCATGACATTGTATCATATGTAGATCTTTGTATAGGTGTTTGTACTGATTTGTTTTCATGTGTTTTGCTTTGCTTCACTCTTTGGTGAGTCCTAGTTTTGTTAATGCAAGATGATTCACCTTTTCCACTTAAGAAAACACTAAAATTGTTGAAATTCAAGAAATGGATACAAGTTCTTGCATAGGTTGCATCTCATGTTAGAGTAAGTATTCTTTGGTCAAGCCATAAATATCATGTTCATCAGTGATAACTATCATTGCTAAAAGAGGCCCTCACTAAATACACCTAACAACCTTGGGTTTGTTGAACTTGTTAGTGTAGTGTTAAGTGAAAAATCTAAAGGTTTGTTCTTTCTACCATTGCAATTCTCAACCTAAAGAAACAAGTGCTCACACCTTGCAAAATGTGCTTACCTGATCATAGCTAAAAAAAAGAGAAACATATTGAATATCCAAAATGATAATTAGGCCATCTAAGTAACTCTACTAGGGCTATGGATGCCTGCTAGTAGTGGGGCTCTAATTGGGAGAATTGCAACGATAACCTTACTGGGGCTATGGACACCTGTTGGTTGTAAGGCTCTATCCAAGTTGGCTATGAGGGTTAAATCAAATTATGTAGCTTAACACTTATCACTAGCATTTTCAACTCATCTGCAAGATGAAGGATAATTAATCACATGCACATACTTGACTCCTTCTTGCATATTGTTATATTGATGAACATGATATTATTCAGGAAGATTAAAAGACTTATAGCTGATAAGAATAACAACATTATGTTTTAACTTGTTCTCATCTCATGAATTATTTGAATTTCATTGTTTTATTTGGTGGCAAGTTGTTGTGTGGTTACACAACACACCCCATTTTGCCTTAACAAAATAGGGACCCACTTATCGTTTGCTTGCTTGTCCTTGCTTTGGGCGGTATGGTAAAATCAGCCTCAAATGCATATAAGAGTGTTATCCTCTGCATATTAAGACCTCAAGATCCTAGTTAAAATCCAAAATTAGAGTTTATTCTCATGAACCTTGCTAGCTGAAAGAGTACAAAATTTTAAGCAAGTTCACCTTTTGAATCACGTCAAAATTCCTCAGGAATAAAAAGTTAGGCTCGGTCAAAGATCAATCAATGGGTCGTATAGATATTTGTAGTTCATACCATCTAGATCTTAACTTAGTTTCCAGATCCTTATTTAATATCTAGACACGCATTATATCCGGACATCAAATTTAAGAAACTCAATGAGCTTGATGTCAAGCGTCGGGACATTAGTTAGCATCCTGATCTTAAGTTAGTATCCTAACGTTTACTAATGTCTAGATGTCAAACTTAAAAGAGTTAATCATTTAAACTTCAAAGCAAAGGGATATTAGTTAGCATCTAGACCTTATAAAATATCATGATCCTGATAATATTTGGACGTCAAATTTAAGAGAACTATCCAAGTACACATCACATGCAGGATGTTGGTTGGCGCCATCATCTTATTAGTATCTAGATCTTAACTTAGTGTCTAGATCCCTTTGAGATATCCACATCATGACATATTTGAGAATGCATTTAGGACCCGATGATGATTCTTTAGTCAACAAAGGTTGACTGGATGCATGATGACGTCACCTTATAGTGCCCGATGGAGGAGATCCAGATCGAACGATAGTGCACCCCCGTGAGAGAATCTTGTTATCAAGAAAGATACTTTGCACTATTGTGAAATAGCAACACATGTCTACATTCAAATCCTGACTCATATAGTGTCATCCAGATATCCACATCTGAATATTCATAGAATATTCCTTAACCAGATATCCCCATACCTGCGCTTTTCGCAGTTAATGCAATAAAGTGGCCATTGACGTTTAAATTCAAAAGAGTACCAATGGAAACCTATAGAAATCTTGTTCCATCTTACTAAAAGAGGGTGTCAAATCATATTTCTGCCATTAATTGTGCCCTAAAACCACAAATTGCCTAAGTTAAAAGGGTATTTTCATGATCATAATCGACAACAGTGCATTTTGAGAGCCCTAATTCCATTTCTTAGAGATGTTGTGAACCAGAGTTAGAACAAAGAACAAAATCTATAGCAACACTTCTAGAATGGTAATTGAACTGCTACTACAACAATTACCGGTTAAGAAGACTCACCAGGTATGTAGAAATCCTATCCTTTGATCGTTTTACGAATCATGCCCTAGTTCAATCAAGAAATAGTAAAAGGGAATGTATCAACAGTAAAATATGTAATCTATATTCTAGGTTTTTTCTATTTAGATAAAAATGTTATTATGCTAACCCCTAGACCAGTATATGCTATTGTTTAAGACTAGTATTTTTGAATTGCAGGATACAATGTCTGATCCACGAATAGAAAAGTGAGATGCCGAGTTCAAGGTCCCCATGTTCCCTAAAATACGTAGTGATTATTGTAAGTTGGGCCATAAGGAAGATACCCATTCGAGTAATACAAGTCTAGAAGAATTCAGAAAAAGAATTGAAGTTGGAGAGGATAATCCCGTCTTGTACAATATAGTAATGTTTGGCTTGTTCCATGCAACTGGCTTTCCATACTCCACAGAGGCTTTTGAGCTCATGGCGGAATGTGCACAGAATTATGACATCAATACAAGAAAGGTGGAGAAATAGGAGAGACTCTATGCTAACCTCTCAGTGAATGGCATTGTAGAGATTCTTCATCTGCCAGTAACACTGAATATGTATGTACCAAATTTAGTTGCCTTGGCCAAAGAATTTGAGGCCAAAGATAAAAATTACAGAAAGGTCATCTATCAAGGATGGAGAAGCCTAGAAAATATAGCCAGGGTAGCCTCGAAAATGGCGGTGCACTTATAAAAATTTGATTTCAATGAGGAAGTCCAGTATATAATATGCTTGCTCAACAGGATGAATGGTCTGATCAATTGTGGAACATTTGAACCATGGATGTTTGGGTTGATCAGGATGGTGATGGAGTACAAGCCAGAGAATGCAAAGGACCAGTGGGCCAAAATTATCAGTGACACCATGCATGATCAAATGATCAAGTGGAAAGAAAATAAGATTTCAATTGTCAGAATGACTTCATATCTTGTGTATGCATGTGCAGCCAAAGGCACATTTGATGCATTATAGACTGTGGGGAAGTTGGGAAAGTTTCTTAATAAGAATACTCCTTGGAAGTATTATCCCCAGTTGGAAAGGAGATTATCCATCTAGAATTACAAACTTGTAAATGATGCATTCATAATGCATATAGTTAGACTGATGGATGGTGACCGGGCTAAGAGATTTTTAGTTAGCGCCATAGAGGCAATCAGTGGATATGGTTCTTGGTTTATTCAATCCAAGACATATTCATACATCTGGATGGAAGGTTTCAGTGGAAAACCTTATATGCTAGCTAGATACCCCTCTGATAGAGTAGTATTGATGGAAATGATGAGGCAATAGCTGCCTATAGTTGAATTATCTAAAGTTAAAGAGGGAAGCCCTTACAGAAAATTTCCCCTTGATATCAATTGGTTCCTTGTTGGATCCATAGAGAATGCAAAGAAGGCAGAGGTAGATTTGAAAAACTTGAATTTAAAGTCGTTTCCTCTTGCTAGGGATTATGATCCATATCACAGGATAGAGAAAAGGTTCAACAAGAAATATAAACACAGTGTCCACCTAGAAGACTACTGGGCAGATTGTGATGATGATCATGAAGTTCAGAGAAGAGAATACCAAAGATTAACTCTAGATCAAATGAGAACAATAGGAAAGCCTGAGGTGTCTCCACAAATTAGAAAGGATGATGATGACCTCATGGATCCTAAATATGAAAAGAAAAAGGTATATATAACAACACAATATCATCTCTATACTTGAAGCAAAAGGAAGAAACATCTATTGATTTCCTCACAGCCAAGGTCATGGCGAGGATGAAGGGTTGGGTTGATAATAAAATCAATGAATTAAAAAGAAAAGGTGTTGTAATTACCTCTGAGAAGAAAAAGATGAAAGAAAGAGAGGAACCAAGATTTGATAATTTCTTGATAAAGAAAAGATAATTTCGTAAAGTAAAAATAGCATAACCAAGTTCATCTGGAGCTACAGAACAGCTCACTACTGAGGGAATTTCATTAGCATATGTACCACCCTTGCCTCCTAAGGACACCCCACTGAAAGCTATTGCTTTATCTATACCCAAAGTAGTTACCACACAAGGGGAGACTTCCAAAGATGTAGAACAAAGTCCTATGAGGACTATAGTTGATGATGAGGGCAGTGAGGATGGAACAGGGGAGATGCATATCCAAACATTGAAGACAAAGAGAGATGGTTTATTACAAGGAGTAAAAGTCCCCAGGCACCCTAGATATTAGAGCCCACGCATGAGAGGCACTCTATCACTGGCACAGGTAATAGCATCAGGATCAGCTAAGCTAATTGAAGGAATAGTTAAAGAGTTGTAGCATGATGTTCTTGTGGAAACCATAGTAAAAGTAAAGACTGAAATTATGGCAAAGGAAATGAAGGATAAAGCCCAAAAGGAATAGACAACTAGGACTCTTGCATTGAGCCAAACAATTGACCTAACAAAAGAGGATGAGTTGGTCAAAGATATTGCTAATCACCCCATTGAAACCCTGCTACAACATACGAAAACAAATGAAAAAAGTGATATAGTAGGGGAAACACATGATGAGAGAAAGGAAAGGGAAGAAACTCCTAAGGTAGAAGTGTTGAAAACAAGGTAGATAACTGAGGGGGGGGGTGAATCAGTTATCTCAAAATTTCCTTGTTTTCTTTTCTTTCATTATCTCAATATTCAGTGTTATATCAAAACATGAAATCATATGTAACCATAAGAGCAGAAATAAAATTGACACACATAACACAAGGATTTTTACATGGAAGCCCTCTTAAGGGAAAAACCACAAGGTGACTAACCCAAGATTGTATTCTCTGTTAAAATAATAGAGTACAAAATGGCACTTGCCAATTAGAGCTCACTTCCTGAGCACACTGCTCACAAGAGGCACATTGCCTACAAGAGACTCACGGTCTATAGAACTTATAGAAGATAATCAAGTGTTTGAACTGATGAGAAGCATCTACAAATGTAAGAGTTCAGTTCTGGTTAGGCATAATATATTGATCTGATGCACTTCATTCTTCCTCTGTTCAATGTTGTTATTCAGTCACATACCGGACTTGAATTGCTATTCTCACACTTATCCCTTCTTTTCTTCACACCTTATTTCTTCACATCTTCAACACACACATCATTACATGCTGGAATCTTTCTAGTATATATATCTACATCAAGGATTTTCATCAACTTTCTAGTCGGCAACAAGAACACTCAAGATATTTGCAAGTTGTTGATCTGTTGGCTGAATCCATGCTTGATTTGTGATGCGTATCAAAAAAATAGGCATAGAAGTCACAAATCATGTCGGATAACAATGTATAATATCACAGATTGCTTGATTAGGACCTTTTACACATCCGGATTGAAGTCTGATACTATGTCGGTCAGTTCTTGCTCTGTCTGCTCTGCCTGATTGGAACCCAACACTCAGATGATCATATCTTTTTCTTCCTTTATCACCGGAGGCTAAATCTTTGGAATATAGTAGTCATGATACCCCTCTTGACTTGTCCAAGTCCATAACTTACTAAGTTACACCATCTGAGAGATCCGGACCTGATTGTCGGACCTTGTTACATACTCTGTTCTTATTCACCAGACCAAAACAATCTTCAATCTAACTTCTGATATAGGCATACTATGTACTATGGATGTGTGGGATAGACTTTGTTGCCATCAATGACAACACTTATGAAGCCACACAGTGTCTCTTGCCAACAATCCCCCCCTTTGGCATTGATGGCAACACTTAGTGAAAAATGGCTAAGTGTCACAGTAACTCCCCCTTGGCTCATGCTCTATCTTTTACACTATTTTACCGAAGCTACCCCTTAGCTGAACTCCACATTTTTCACTACTTTTCACTCCCCCTTTGACATAAATGGTAAAGGGCAGAATCCGCATACCAAAATTTTGCAAAAATTATTCTATACATGGCCGCATAAGTATATATAAATCATATGTTATACTTACATATACTTAAGTATATCTGCAAAAGTAGTCTTTAGATGTACAAACTCTGTGGCCCAGCTCTTCTTCATCCTATCCAAAATGGAGATGTGACCACTCAACAAAAATGCATATACTTCTACCCTTCTTAAATCTGTTGTATCACTGGTCCGGGCTATGGTCTAAGCATCTGTCAAGGCCTCATGCATTGCCTCTAGCTTAGGGATAATTATTCCTCTAAGTTCACCCATTTTGTTCATTATGTTCTTCTTTTCTTTGCCCAGTCTCTTTATTTCATTTATTATAACAATAGCCTAGCATTCTTGATTCATTAAAGAGGAGGAAAGAGGGTCAAAAATTTGAACTAGGCTTGACAATTTTTCTTCTTGTTATTTTACTTTCTCCTCAATATCTTTTGTCACTTTAGGCCAAGTTAGACAAAATTTGAATAAGTTCCCACCATCTTTGAGAGCATTTTCAAGGATCTTTATTCCAATATCTAGAGTCCTCCTATCATCTGCAATAAGCCCTTGCACCTCAATGAATCTTTTCACCAGAAACTCCTTCCAGACCTTTGCTTCTGCTGATTTCTCTAGAGATTCAAAATGAATGTTAACAGAATTTACCAAGTTTTTCAAGTTATCGGATGGTGAGGCCAGATGCAATCTCCAATAGTTCACAGTCCTCCATGTGGGATTTTAAGAGTTTTTCTTTTGATTTGGCTTGAGCAAAAGATGCTATTTTCATTGTCTAAACCGGGGAGAGAGAGTCAAAATTCAGTGGTCCTTGAAATAGCTCAGGTTTCATTGTCTAAACTAGGGAGAGAGAGTCAAAATTTAGTGGTCCTTGAAATAGTTCAGGTTCATCCAGCTCCATCATTTCTCTGTCTAAGAATTTCTTCATTGTCTTTGCAATGTCTCTTGTTGGAGATTCAGACTTCTTTCCTTTTGAAATATCAGAATAGTCATCATTAGTCTTTTCTGTTTGTTCTTCTTCTTTTCCCTTATCCTCTTTTCCTTGAATCTTCTTCTCCTCTTTTCTACCTTCCCCTTTAGCTTCAGAGTCTGGAATGTTTTTCATAGTTGTAGTGGGATCTGGAGGAGAGATGTCACCTATGTTTGCTGCTTCATGAACTTCCTCTTTCGGAACTAAGGAGTCTAAGTTCTCAGAGATTTCTTCATTTATTTCCTTTAATCCTTCGACATCCTTGTCAGAAGGTTTTTCATTGACATCATTTGATCCTTCAACATCCATGGTAGAAGGTTCTTCGTCTATTTCCTCTACTATAGGAAGATGGAATCTCTTCAAGGTATTCCGGAGGATATCTTTTGTTTCTCTTGCTACTTGGTCAGTTTCTCTGAGCATGAGTTTGTTCATTCTTGCCTTGCTCTGGAACTCATTCTTACACTCCTTGAAAATCATGTCCATTTGTTTTGGAGTGATGGAAGGATAAATTTGAATTGCTATCTGCTTCAAAATCTCTAGGTCTTTTGCCATTGCATTCTCTTTTCTTAGCTCAAGTACCTTTTCTAGGCTCTTAGGAATTAATGATATAATTTCAATGAAAGCTTTATTGTAAATGTTCAAGTACCTGACTATAGCCTCTTCCAGAATTCTCTTGTCAGCATCACTGTATGCATCATAGAACTTAGTCACCAGCTGCAGGTTCCCATCCATAGTAACTGCCTTGATGATGTTATCAATGGAAAGAGTGGGCTTTTCAACAAATTTCTCTGCCTTCTCTTCCTCATCTCTGCTAGCAAAGAACTTCCCGAATGTTTTCTTCTTCTTCATTTTCTTGATTTCTTCATCTGATTCTATTTCTTCATCATCCTTATAGCTTGTATATGTTCTTGAGGCTTTGGTCTTCATTCTCTTTTCACTTTTGCCAGATGGCTTGACTTACGGTTTGGTAGCCTTTGAGCTTTTAGGAGTGACAGGTGCAGAGCTCTTAGAAGATCTAGTCTGGAAGGAGGCTTGCACTGGAACATTTTATTTCTTTGCTTCTTGTCTCTCTTTCTCTGCCTTCTCCATTTTCTCTCTATTTGCATCTACTGCCTCTTTTGATAAGCTAATTTTTTTGGCAATTTCTTCAACTTCCTTTCTTACTTTCCTCTTCATCTCTGGCTGCCTTAACTCAACATGTATTTTTATACTTAGCTCTTAAAAGGTGCCAAATCTTTCTGCTTCAGTGTCCTTATGCTAGCTCAGCAGGTGTTGAATATGCAGCTCCAATATTTTTTCATCGACCTCATATCCCATAGGCATTATCCATACAGTTGTTGGCTCAACTGCCTCCATTAGACATTGATGAGTGTCAACCATAAATCAAATTGTGTCCTTGTATTTCTCAACTATGGACTATGGTATTCTCTCTCTAGCTTGCTTCATGCTCTAGAAGTTCTTGAAGTAACCCCAAAGAGCTGTGTTTTGGGCTTGAGCATCACCAAGTCCATACATGTAGTCTCTGATCTGAATTGCAATGGGTTTGTCATTTTGCCAGACCCAGCCATATGATCCAGGTAGCTCATTCATATAATAGAAGAATAGACATAGTATTAGACTACCATATTTAAAGGAATTTTTCTTATCCTTTTTGATCTTCTGCAAGTTCTCCAACAGCTAATTTAGAAGAAACTCACATAGATCATAATCTGCATCTTCCCTCAACATCTGATATGCAACATAGATTGTTGTACCAGACACAGAATTCTCCCTACTTGAATGATAGATTTTGTAGCCAATTATCATTGAGGTAAACTTGACATCTGGATCTATGATGTCATCTATGGTCATTTCTCTTTTGTCAAATTTTGATCCAGTGGCTTTAGTTACTGTTTGGTTCTTCCAAGATTTGAGTGCGGGTAACCCACCAGATGAATGTAGTCTGGTCACTGCCCTAATGGCATATTTAGTTATCTTGAATGGCCTCATTAGCCACATAAAATTATCATGCATCCTACTTAGAACATACTAGACCCAATCATCTTCTTCAAAACATGGAAAATGTATGCAATGTCTGAAGTGTTTGTCCTGGAGGGCCTTGAATTCAGGTTTGAGTTCAAAATTCTCATCTATTAGTTGTTTGTGATAAATGTCCATCAATTTAGAGTCTCCAAATTCTACAATGTTTGCATGGATATAAACCCTAACATATTCTACATGCAATACTCCGTATAGAATGCTATAAAACGCGCCCAAGGGATCAACTTCTAGAGGTTTGTAAGGATGTTTCTTGAATTTAGGTCTTGGCCTATCATAAATATTAACAACCATTGGAGTAGCCATTTTGCAAGAGATTCAGAGAGAGATTTTCAGAATGGAAGTACCTTTTCATGCTTTAGGGTTTGAAGTAGGAGCTAGAACGAATCACTGGTTGAATTCAATTTTCAGTTGATCTTGAGTGAATTGTAGAATCTTCTTTGCAAAGCTCTTCTTTTCTTCTTCGTGAGTGCAAGTGTGAAAATAATGAGTGAAAGAACCCTTTTATCCTTGTGCAAACCCTAATTTCCTTTTGTAATAAATGCACAACTTAAGTTATCCAGTTGCCCTGTTTTGAGAGAGATTTTCTTGAATCACTACACGGAACTTAGAATCATTGTCAGTGAGGATTGACAATGTATCTTCTTTTCTTTAATCATGTCATGGGTCTATAGATCAAAGCATTTCAATTTTGAATCATACCGGATCTATCTGTGAAATTTTGCTTTACCGGATAGCTGTCGGAACCAGATTAACTTGCGCGATTATAAATCTTGCAAAACTTCATGCGGATCTTTCACATTTTGATTGAAGGTTATTTGGAGGTTTTTCAGACAACCCTTTAATCTACAGCGTCAGATATTTAATCAATGTGCCAAATTTAGGCACTAGCTGACTGGCTGGGGGAAATTGTTTTTCTCTGTGACTCCCCCTGAGCCAGAGCTCACCCTTTTTAGTTTTCGGAAGGAATATCAGCACCGGATTCTGGTGTGGATCCATCCCCAATATTCATTGTACTCCTTTTTACCCAAATCTTTCTCATCTCCTTTTGAACTTCATCTGCATTTATTTTACCTTTGCCCTTATCTTGTTTCTGATCATGTTCCACCGGATCTTTTCTATCCTGATTTCTGCTTCTGCAGAATTTGGCAATATGACCGGATCTATTGCAATTGTAACATACAACATTTCTTTGCTTAGCATCTACCATTGAATGTATTGTTTATTTGCATATTTCTGTATTCATGAGATTTGTGACCATACCTTTCACAATTAAAACATTGTTCGGAGAAGGATGGATTATTCTGATTCATTCTCCTCCTGCACTGAGTTGCTTTATGACTAAAATTGTTGCAATTGAAGTAGTATCCATTGAAGGATGGATATCTTTGGACATTTGGTTGCCTTACTGGAGGTCTTCTAGGCCCGTTTCTTTGATTTCCCAATCTAAAGTTCTTCTGACCAGATCCAAAGCTTTCACCTTTCTCATATCCCAAGCCACGCTTATCATCTACCCTCTTTTGGCTTTCAAGAAGACTTGAAGTTGGGCTAAGCTTATCTTGAATTTTTCTTTGTATTCATTTGTAGTTTAAAGATCTTGTTTAAGAGTGTCTATCTAATTCTCAAGTTGTTCTTCATTGTCTCTGGCTTCTTCAAGATTAGATTCAAGATGCCTAATTATTCTGTCCATTTTGTGGCAGTCCTATGTTTTCTCCTTGAGGGATTGTTTTAGATTATCTTCAATCTTTCTTTTTTCTTCAATTTCTTGGGTGAATCTCATAACCCCTGATTCCATTTCATGCCTTACCATAATTACTTCTTTTGACAGCTTCTCACATATCTTATTTTTCTCATTCAGATCTTCATTAGTATCATTGACTTCACTTTGATTGGCTAATTTTTGAAGTAGTTCCTTTCTCTTTTTCACAGAGATGCTAAGTTTTTCTTTTAGCTCATTTATGAATTCATCAGCTTGTTTGAGTCTTTCTCTCAAATTATTGACTTCACAGTGGGATTGTTCAAGATCATCTAGGGCAGATTGAAGTTGTTCCTTCATACCATATGCATCCATTGAGATTCCCAGATCTTCCTCAAGATGTTAGGATTTGTTCAGAGGAACTTTGCTCTGATACCAATTGTTGAAAACAAGGTAGATAACTGAGAGGTGGGTGAATCAGTTCTCTCAAAATTTCCTTGTTTTCTTTTCTTTCATTATCTCAATATTCAGTGTTATATCAAAACATGAAAGCATATGTAACCATAAGAGCAGAAATAAAATTGACACACATAACACAAATATTTTTACGTGGAAACCCTCTTAAGGGAAAAACCACGGGGTGACTAACCCAAGATTGTATTCTTTGTTAAAAGAATAAAGGAGTACAAAATGGCACTTTCCAATTAGGGCTCACTACCTGAGCACACTGCTCACAAGAGGCACACTGCCTACAAGAGACTCACTGTCTACAGAACTTACAGAAGATAATCAAGTGTTTGAACTGATGAAAAGCATCTACAAATGCAAGAGTTCAATTCCGGTTAGGCACAATATACTGATCTGATGCACTTCATTCTTCCTCTATTCAATGTTGTTATTTAGCCACATACTGGACTTGAATTGTTGTTCTCACACTTATCCCTACTTTTCTTTGCACCTTATTTCTTCACATCTTCAACACACACATCATTACATGCTAGAATCCATCTGATATATATATCTACATCAAGGATTTTCATCAACTTTGTAGTCGGCAACAAGAACACTCAAGATATTTGCAAGTTATTGATTTGTTGGCTAAATCCATGCTTGATTTGTGATGTGTATCAAAACATAGGCATAGAAGTCATAAATCATGTCGGCTAACGATGTATAATATCATAGATTGTTTGATCAGGATCTTTTACACATCCAGATTGAAGTTTGATACTCTGTCAATCAATTCTTCCTCTGTCTGCTCTACCTGATTGGAACCCAACACTTAGATGCTCATATCTTTTTCATTCTTTATCACCAGAGGCTAAATCTTTGGAATACAGTAGTCATGATGCCCCTCTTAACTTGTCCAAGTCTACAACTTACTGAGTTAGACCATCTGAGAGATTCAGACCTGATTGTCAGACCTTGTTACATACTCTGTTCTTATTCACCAAACCAAAATAATCTTCAATCTGACTTCCGATATAGGCATACTATGTACTGCGGATGTGTGGGATAGACTTTGTTGCCATCAATGACAACACTTATGAAGCCACACAATGTCTCTTTCCAACAAGAAGTACATATGGGGTCCCTTGACACATTAATTGAGAATGTTACCAGTCTAGCTGTGGTGGACCTGGCTTATGTCCCAAAAGAAGGAAATAGAGAAGAAGAGGTCATCTAGAATGATCTGTCTCAAGAGGAGAGTGTTCCCATGGAGATAGATAATAAAGGTGATAATGTGCAGGAACAAAAGGTAGAAAAAATGTCCTAATGGACAGGCCTGAATAAAACAAGGTAGTTGTGTTGGCAAGAGACACTGCTAGGCATGTCAAGTGTTGTCATTGATGGCAACCAAATCTATCTTTCACATCTGCATTGTATTAGTTGATCATACCAGAAGTCAGATTGCAGAATAGTCTAAGCCCAAATTGACAAGAATAGAGCATATGACAGGGTTCAACACTTTGGTCTGCATTTCTCCTCAGGTAATCATATTGTGTTACAGATCTGAAGGAATGTTAATAGATGTCAGGGCTACCTAAATCCAAGATTTTAGCCTTCGGTGATGAAGGGATTGAAAGTTACAAGCATCTAAGTATCAGGTTCTGGTTTAACAGTTCAATCCAGTAAAGAACAGGTCGACTTGGTGTTTGATCCTTGTGTCAATTAGGAAAATTTGTTGGTTAATAATTTGTGAGATCCAGTGGTACTGGCCGACATGTAAGGTGACTTGGATATAGAGGTTTTGGTCCACCTTGGTGTTTGTGCATGGATTCAGCTGATAGAACAGTGTTCTTAAAAAGTCTAAGTTTTTCTTAAGGCCGACTACAGTTGATGCAATTTCATGTAGCGGATATATATAATCGATGAGTTCGAGCATTTTGATGTGTGGATGAGTCAATATGAAGGAATAAGTGTGAAATATAGCATAATCAAGTGCGAAGTGAAGAGATCCAAGCTTCGGATCATGGCAGAGCAGTGAAGCTAGGAAGAGAGAGATGAAGTGTGTAAAGTCAGTGTACTGAGCTCAATCGGAACTGTAATCTTGCATTGTTAGATGCTACTCCTTAGTTCAAACATTCCAGTGAAATTTAGTAATTGATTTTGCAGGCAGTGAGCCTCCTTGAGCAGTGAGCTCTGGGCAGTGTGCCCAAAGGCATGTGCCTTCCCCATTTGTAATACTTTTAACAGAGTATAAATTCTTGTGGGTTAACCCCCACTATGGTTTTTCCCTTAACCAGGTTTCCATGTAAAAATCTTGGTGTTCATGTGTTATGCTGTTATTGTGTATGCTCATATGTTCATGCTTCTTTCTTTTGAATGTATGTGGTAAATTAATAAAGGAACATAGTAATAAGTTTTTTAGAACACTGATTCACCCCCCCTCTTAGTGTTCCTTAATTCCAACAATTGGTATCAAAGCCTGGTTCCTTAAAAGAAGTTTAACAGCTTGAGGAAGATCTGGGAAGGTGTTTTCAATGGGTTCATTCAAGCACTCTGATGGTATCAATCAACAACTTCAAGTAGCCTTAGATGATCTTGACCTATCCAAAGTAGAAATCAGAGATCTGCAAGAGAACCTTAAAGATGCTAAAGATTTCATTGAGACCTTAAAAGGACAACTGAGCAAATCTAATGAAAAAAGGAAGGAGCTACTTCATAAGCTAGCAAATCTGAATGAAGACAATGACATGGATGAGGCCCTGAAGGAAAAGACAAAGGAATGTGAGAAGCTAGCAAAAGAAGTTGTTGTCCTAAAGCATGAGATGGAATCTGGGGTGATGAGGCTAACCAAGGAAATTGAAGAAAGGAAGAAGACTAAAGAAAAATTGAATCAATCTCTGAAAGAAAGAATAGAAGAGTGCTGCATATTGGACATAATAATTGGTCATCTAGAATCTGATCTACAAGAAACTAGGGATGATGAGGAACAATTTGAAAGACAAATTGTCATTCTCAAACATGACCTAGAAGTTGCAAATGAATATAAAGAGAAATTCAAGATAAGCTAAGCTAAACTTGAAGTGCTACTTGATAGTCAGAAGAAGGCAGATGATAAACATGGTCTGGGATTTGAGAAAGGTGAAAGTTCTAGATCCAGTCAAAGAAATCCTGAAGCAAGAAATCAAAGAAGGAATTCTAGAAGACCTCCAGTAAGACAACCTAATGCTCAAAGGTACCCATCTTTCAATGGTAATTGTTTCAAATGTAATAAGTATGGTCATAGAGCTAATCAATGCATAAGTAAAGTGAATCAAAATGCATTATCTTTCTCCGATCAATGCTTTAATTGCAAAAAGATAGGTCATAAGGCTGAGGATTGCAGAAGTGGATCAAGGAATCCTCCTAAGGTCAAACAAGATTTCAATGGAAGATGTTTTACTTGCAATAAGTTTGGGCATATTGCAATACAATGCAAATCTAAACATGCTCCAACATGTGATTGTTAGAAAAATAAGATTGTGTGTTTCAACTACAACAAATCTAGACATATTGCTAAATTCTACAAAAGCAAAAAGGAGAACTCACAGGTAGGTAAACAAAAAGCAAAGCAGAAGTTGGACAAAGGCAAGGACAAAGTAGATGTGAATGAGATCTAGAATGAAATGAACAAAACATGGGTAAAGAAAAGTGTGATGAATGACAGTGATGGATCCGCACTAGAATCTGGTGTTGATAATTCCTCCAGGAATTGAATCAGGAGCTCTGGCTCAGGGGGAGCTGTATTGAAAATCTAATTCTCCCTTCCAGTAAGTGAGTGCCTGAATCTAGCATGATGAATAAAGTTAAACAAGCCTATCGCAGATCTATTGGAGCAAATTATGGAAGGAAAGAAGCAAATGTGATAGATTGCAAAGCAATTAAAGATTGACTGTATGTAGAAACAATGTAACCTAATGTATTAGGGCAGAGCATTTATTACAATGAAGAATTAGGTTTTACGGAGGATAAAAGGTCATTCATTCAAACACTTGAATCACTCTGCATTCGAAGAGAACAAGGAGAAGAGTGCCTGAGCAGAAATTTCAGAGATTTGAAGTGCGAAGAACGAATTCGACATCTAACCCTAATTCTGTGAAGAAAAAGGTATTTCTCTTCAAAGCTTTGAACTTGTAATCTTTTGAAATGGCTACACCTCTGGTTGTGAACATCACTAAGCAACCTAGGATGAAGTTTAAAAAGCATCCCTTCAAGTCCACTGAAGTTGATCCAATGGGAGCATTTTATGGGGTTTCATATGGAGTTCTTCACATAGAAGACATTAGGGCTTACATTCATGTGCCTCTAGAGGAGCATGGCAACTCAAGGTTTGTTGATCTATTCATGAATCACTTAAAAGGTGATGATTTTGAGCTCAAACCATAATACAATGTCCTAAAAGATAAAGAGTTCATACAATTTGTTGAGTTTCCATGTTCTGTAGAGGACGAATGGGTTTGATATGTTTTGAGTCATATCCATGATGAGTTTCTATGGCTGAATCATCCATTTAAAATCACAAAAAATGCAATAAGGGTAGTTACAGGATTGAATTCTACTAGTATTCTGCCTCAGTTGAAGGCTGTGAAGAATCAAGAAGTCACAGAGGCAACCGAATCAAAATTTGATAAGAGAGCTATGACTATAAATGACATAGGGGATCATGGGGTCAGATTCACATCAATGGTGATAGGATACAGAATATATTACTCTAGGAGAGAAAATTCAATGTCCAGAACAACCATCTATACTACATATTAGATGGTGAAAGAAAATGCAGACTATGATCTTTGTGAACTGTTGCTGAACTAGCTTATGGAGAATCTAAGCATGATAAAGAAAGACAAGAAGTACTCATTCAAATATGGTACACTAATCATGTGTCTTTTCTTTTATTTCTTGAGTGAGCTCCTTGGGAATAAGAATATATATTGGTCCAACAACCAACTGGTAGGAGTCCAGATTAGAAATCATTTGAGTTGTTTGGGTAGTTATGAGGCACAAAAGACTGCACTTTGGCGATTCTTAAAAAATTTCCAGAGTATAATGCAGGCTAGGGAGAGAATACCTAGAGTTGTGGTTGAGAAATACCAGGACACCATTTGTTTTATGGTTACTGTTGATCAATGCAAAATGGAAGCAATGGAGCCTAGAATTGTGTGGATCATGCCCATGGGGTATGAAGTAGATGGATAGGTATTGGAACTGTATGCAGAGCATCTATTGAGCCAGCCTAGGGATCCAACTGAGGAGAGATTTGGAACATATAAAGAGATTTCACTAAAACTACATCTTGAATTCAAGGCTCCTAAAATCAAAAGGACTGTAAGGAAAGAAGTTGAGCAGTTGGTTGAGAATCTAGGCCATACTAAGGAAGTTGTGAGGCAATTCAGGGAAAGAACAGAAAAGGCTAAGAAGAAGAAGTAGGACAAGGAATAGGAAAGTGTTCTAGCAGAACCTCCTTCTAAGTCAAGGTCTACTAGGAGTTCTAGTTCAACCTCTGGTGTGTCATCTTCTCCTACCATAGAAAAACCTACTGGTAAGGAAGGAAAAAGGACAAAGGTAAAGGGAAAAAGAACATTTGTCAGTATGGAGAAAGTGGATGAAGAAGAAACTGACTCAGATGATGAGATTAAGGAGTTGAAGGCCTCAAGCACCAAAGCTACTAAAGTGTCTAAGGAGAAGCCCTCTGGAACCACAAAGTCAAGAAAAAGGCATAAGTCAGAGGATGGTGTTGAGAAGCCAACTCCTTCTATGGAGGACATCTTTAAAACAATCATTGTAGATGGAAACCTAAAACCAATGACTAAATTTTATGATCATTGTAATGATGCTAACAAAAGAATTTTGGAGGATGCTATTGTAAAATATTTGAATGTATTCAATAGAGCATTGGTGGAGATTTTGTTTAAAGTTCCTAAGAGTTTAAGAGACATTCTGGAAATAAAAAAGAAGCTACCAAAACAAAGGATATGGAGCTGAGGGAACATGTAATGTCTAGTCTGTGTCTGGTGATCTCCAGAAAAGAAGTAGATAAGATTCTCAAAGAAGTCAAGAATGAATTCAGAAGCAAGAAAAGGATGAATAAGCTGATGATTGGAGACATTGATGAAGTTGTTACAGAAACAAAACAAATTTTAAAGAAAGCATTGGACAAGAACAAGTTTTATGTGTTTACAGATGAACCAGTTGATACTGAGGATGCATCAGTTATGAATGATGAAAAGCTGCAGAGAAATGAGCAACAAACTGGAGAAGATGATGTCTCCATTTCAGAAGAAGAAATATTGAATAAAGAAGATGAAGAAATGATAAAGGAAGATCAAGAAAAAGAAACTGATGATGGAATTGATTCCCCCACTCCGGATGTTGAGGAACTTGATAATATTGCCATTGAGGATACACCAAATCCTCTGGAAGAGAATATAGAAGATATTTCTGATATAGATAAATGCAAAGATGCCTCTAATGATGATGTAGAGAAGATAGAAGAAAAGAAAGAGAATGGAAATGATAAGCAGGACAATGTGGTTGACTCAGAAAAGGGAGAAGTTGGAGGCCTTGAAGAGCATAAGTCTAAAACATCATTTTGGGCAAGAGACACTTCAAAAGCAGCGAAAGAAATTTTGGAAAGAGATAAACAAATTGAAGAAGATTAGGATATAATACAAGGACCAATCAATTTTGATACTTTATCACTGGTGCAAAAGATAAAGTTGGCCTCTATTGCACAAGCTAAGGCTAGAGAAGAAATCCTAAAGTATCATATAGAAGATAACAAGTTGCTTGGCCTTGCATCTGGGATTATGGAGAAAATCATGCCCACATTTCAGAAGGACTCATCAGCATCTCCCTCCGGTCAGTTGAAAAGTCTGATAAACTCTGTAAGTTCTCATTTTGAAATCTTAGAGAAGTTAGCAGAAGTTAAAGTCAGAAATGAATTTAATGAGAAGAGGTTTGCTAAAATAAAGAAAATAATTAGTTATGATAGATCAGGGCTTAATACTAGTGTAAAGAGTATTCAAAATTCCCTATCTGAAGGAGTAGAGATTTATAAGTTTTGCTTAAACTGATCTAAAGTTGTTGAAGATATTGAGAAGAAGATTAAGGACTTAGAGCTCAAATTTTCCAACATTTCTCAGTCATATAGTCCTTTAACTGAGTCTGTATCTACCAAAGAATGCCAAGTAGTGAGTTTGCAGAATGAATTGAGTAACATGGAGAAGGAAAAGATTAAAGTTTTGGGTAGATTAGATGAGCTCCAGAGACTGATTTCCCCCAAATTAGAAACTATGTATGATCTATTGGCAGAATCCCAAGCTGCTGCTGCTACTAGTGATCCTACTGATCTTCAAAATTCAGAATCACAGGCATTTTTGTTCAGTGGGCATATATCCGTTTTGGGCAGAATAAAGAAGAACTGGGATAGTGAATTGTCACGGTTGAAAAACATTTTTGGTGATATCTTTTTGCTGATAAACAAGGCTTAAGGACTGTGTGTTCATATGCAGAAGTATATACTTAGAGTTTTGACCCATGTACATAAAATTTTTGCATGAATTTTGGTATGCGGATCCTAGCCTTTGCCATTAATGTCAAAGGGGGAGAGGAAAAACAGTGAAAAATGAGGAGTTCATCAAAGGGGGAGCATTGGAAATCACAAATGTATATAGTAAGGGGGAGCTATTCTAACACTTAGTCATTTTTCACTAAGTGTTGCCATCAATGCCAAAGGGGGAGATTGTTGGCAAGAGACACTACTAGGCATGTCAAGTGTTATCATTGATGGCAACTAAATCTATCTTTCACATTCACATTGTATTAGTTGATCATACCGGAAGTCAGATTGTAGAATAGTCTAAGTCCAGATTGACAGGAACAGAGCATATGATAGGGTTCAACACTTTGGTCTGCATTTCTCCTTAGGTAATCATATTGTGATACGAATTAGATGGAATGTTAAGGGATGTCAAGGCTACCTAAATCCAAGATTTTAGCCTCCGGTGATGAAGGGATTGAAAGTTACAAGCATCTGAGTATCAGGTTCTGGTTAAACAGTTCAGTCCAGTAAAGAACAGGCTAACTTGGTGTTTGATCCTTGTGTGGATTAGGAAAAGTTGTTGGCTAAATAATTTGTGAGATCCAGTGGTATTGGCTAACATGTAAGGTGACTTGGACATAGAGGTTTTGGTCCACCTTGGTGTTTGTGCATGGATTCAGCTAACAGAATATTGTTCTTAAAAAGTCTCTAAGTTTTTCTTAAGGTTGACTGCAGTTGATGCAATTTCATGTAGCAAATATATATAATCGATGAGTTATATAATCGATGAGTTCAAGCATTTTGATGTGTGTGTGAGTGAATATGAAGGAACAAGTGCAAAATATAGCAGAATCAAGTGCGAAGTGAAGAGATCTAAGCTTCGGATCATGGTAGAGCAATGAAGTTAGGAAGAGAGAGATGAAGTGTGTAAAGTCAATGTACTGAGCTTAATCAGAACTATAATCTTGCATTGTTAGATGCTACTCCTTAGTTCAAACATTCTAGTGAACTTTAGTAATTGATTTTGTAGGCAGTGAGCCTCCTTGAGCAGTGAGCTCTGGGTAGTGTGCCCGAAGGCATGTGCCTTCCCCATTTGTAATACTTTTAATAGAGTATAAATTCTTGTGGGTTAACCCCCACCGTGGTTTTTCCCTTAACCAGGTTTCCACGTAAAAATCCTGGTGTTCATGTGTTATGTTCTTGTTGTTTATGCTCATATGTTCATGCTTCTTTCTTTTGAATGTATGTGGTAAATTAATAAAGGAACATAGTAATAAGTTTTGCATAACACTGATTCACCCCCCTCTCAGTGTTCCTTAATTCCAACAAGTTGAACCACCTACAGCTACAGGAGGAAAAGATGATGGACATAAAGAAGATAGCCATCAGGATGAAGAAGAGAATAAAGGCCAAGAGCATGGAAATGATGAGGTTCTAAAGGAACATGATGGTGCAACACCAGATAATCAACCTCCTCCAGAACAAAGACAAGAAGAGCAACGACATGAGGAGGAAGACATGGATGCCAAAGATGGACATCAAGAAAATGTACAAGATCCAAAGGATCAGGAAAAAGAAAACTTGATAAAAGAGTTCAAGATGCTCAAATTGAGCAACCAGATCAAGATAAAGGATCACAATCCGGTGTTTTGGCTTTGATTTCTTCATAGGTAAGTCAAGGAGAAGTACAACAAGTACCCTTCGATTTCAAGTCCTTGTTTACCATTGATTCTACTAAAGCAAAACAGAGAGCTAGGATAGTCTCCAGTATCAAAAGAGATTCAAAAACTAGAAAGAGGACAATCCAAATTGTTGTGCCTCTAGTTGATAAGGCCAAAAGAGAGATTAGGCCAGATGAATTCTAGGTAACCCAGGTAGACTTAGGTCATGCTACCATAGAGCAGGAAATACAAGAGCACCTAGAAAGCACTGATGCAATAGTGACTAAGTTGAAAAAGCTCAAGGCTAGAAAGAAAGAGTTGAAGGAGAAAAATATACAATTGTAACAGTTTATTCAAGGATTGTTGAAGCCAGACACCTTGGTGTCCACCTTATAGGCTACTAAGAAGCCTGCTACATTAACCTTCATAAGTGAAACAAAGATAATTGGTCTGGATATCCAGAAGTATCAAGCTCACATAATGGTCAAATGGTTTTCTAAATTCATGACCTCTAGAGAACAGGTAATACGGATGTCCATATCTAATTGAGACAGATTGTACAAGTTAAAGGAGACCATTGATTCTTTGAAGAATGAATTCACTCAAAGAATACAGAAGTGTAATTATGCAATGGCCAGACTCAAAAGGGCCAAGGATATGGCAAATGATGAACTACTGAAGAATAAGATTGTTACTAATACAACTTTGCCACTTATGGGGACCTAGATGATAGAAATGGATTATGAACTGAGTGTATTGAAATCTAATATGAATAAAGTGAAGGACATTCAGACCAAGGTTCATGATTTGTTAGCTTAATAATTAAGAGTAATGGAAGAGCTGCTAGATGATGCTATAACAGAAGAAGCAATCCCAGAATTACATGAAGCCATCCAAATGTTCAAAGACAAATTCAAAGAAGTAGCTAAAGATCCTAAGGGGCTCTTCACTGTGGATATAATGGATGAAATGGTTGAACTAGAGGTGAAATTAAATACATTTAGTAAAGAAGCAAACAAAAGGACATCCATGACGAGATTGTTATCACCAAAATTTGCACCCTTTGCTGCAGCTGTGAAACTTCAGCAATCTGGAGTAACATGGGAATGATCTTGAAGTGTGGGACCTTGCGAAATGAGATCAGACCTTCGAAGAAGGCCGGCTTCCTCTCTCTAAGCCTAATGCTTAGAGAAAATCATCTAAACCTAGTACTAATGCTTGCTAAGAAAAGGGGAGAGAAGGAATACTGAAATGAACTAAGTGATACACCAGATTTAAATGTGTTTGGCTATAACCGAATCGACATAGTAATAATCTCACAGCTGGAAAGACTTACATAGACTCATATTAATTTTAGAGAGGTCCAGAAGAGTAGACACAGTGCAAACAAATAATAAGAGAGGCAAAAATACCAGTTAATTGATTATAGAGGCCAAGTAGCCATTACAAAGAATAGCCCAAAAGAACAACCAACAACCATATACGTCTATTTTACATGTATATATAGCATTTCATTTGACCTCAGTCAGTTACAACCAGATCGTCCCATGGGCGCAGTCAGGAAAAATTTCTCCGTTGAAGGGACATCCCTCTACCCTGAAGTTATGGCGTAAAAGATCTGAAAATAGAGCAAATGAAAGATATTTTTCATCTTTAATGTGGTTTGTAGAGTCATCGCTATGTAGCAATGAATGCAACAAATATCTTCAGCTGAATATGCAACTGTCACTATTGAAACATCACATTGGCCAAGCATGCAACGCCAGATCTAAAATTTGAAAGTGGAAGAAAACCCCAAAAAGCCTGCCAAATGAAAGAGGAGACAAAAGCATGCACTTTTGCCTTTTGCAGCATGTGAAAATTTGCTAAAATGAAAGAGATACGGGCGGTCAAAGTTGCAATCAACTGTGTGTATATATCACTTTGCATCTGTGGCTTGAAAAACTACTGGATCTGCCCCGACACGTGGAAACATCTGATTAGTCACTGAGTCGATTGCTTGGAAAATACATCCTCCATTGGCCTGCATACACGAATATACAATCAAAATTCATATAATGGCCTGTGCCTTTAGTGGACCCCATCATTTGTATCTTGTTTGCATGTTGTCTTTGTATATGGCATTGTATATGCGAATATACAATTCAAATATACATGCAATGCTCCTTGTATGTGGACTTTGTATATGGCTTTGTATATTCAAATGTATATTGGCACATGCAATGCACTGTGCATGTGCAAGCCGTGGACCTGAACCATTTTATCAACCGGATTGGAGAAATTTGAAATCCAGACCTTCTATCTTCAATCTCTTGTATATCGGGATATACAATGTCATATGCATGCAAGCTGCGGACCTCAAACCATTATGAAGCATATTGCAATCGCCATCGGGTCCGAGCCATGCATGTTCCTCTTTGTATATAACCAATGTATGTCGCATATACAATGCGAACATACAAGCAAAAATATACATACAAACTGTGAAATTCTGCCCTTTATCAACTAGAATGTATGTTCATTTCATATTCAGCTTGCATATTAGGAATGCATATTTGAATGTATGTGCAAACATACAATCGCAAATATACAAGTGGTGGGCCCCAGCTTTGAATCACTTTCCCTTGCATGTTGACTTTACACATTTCCCCTTGTATATTTCTTTGCATCTGTTGCTTATATGTAGGTCTTGCTTGTATGTCCAAACATACAATCGCAAATGTACATTTGGTGGACGCCACCCTTTGTATCTCCTCTTTGTATGTTTAACCCCTTGTATATTGGCTTTGTATATGCAAACATACAAAGCAAAATATACAAGCCACTGTTACAACTACCTTACTATATCGCACATGCATATTTCCTTGTACTTTTGGTGAAAGTCATTTGTATGTTCTATCGATGTACATTGCAAATGTACATCGGCCTTTGTATCCTTTGCCCTTACATGTGACCCTTTGTATATCACAAATGTATGTGCATATACAAACAACTGTAGCCGATGCATGTCGGCCTCTCGTGTATTTTTCATTGTATATACCCGTTGTATGTGCAAACATACAAACCCGATATACATTCTATCCCAATATACAAGCGCAGAATATTCTGGAAATCTGCGACAGATTCCCCAAATGCACATACAAACCCGATGTGCATACAAAGATGCATACAATCATTTTTCACTTTCTTGGAGACTGATTTAACTCCTTTTGGCCTACCAATGTACATTAACACTTGTATCTCAACCTTGCATGCTTACCGATTGCATCTAGGCCTTTGCATAATGCGAATGTATGTTCCAAACATACATTGGCAAATGTATATGCGAATATACATTCAAAAATGCATCTATCTTTTCCTTGTATGAAACTGAGAAACCCTGCGATGGGAACCACTTGAGGACAAAAGGTTTCTAGGTTTTTTTGGTTTTTTGTCAAAGATTCTCCAAGTAGGATTTTGAGAAATTTGGCAAGGCAGAGCATGAGTAATTGAAGAATTTGAGCTTTCTCTCCTTCTATTCAGGCTTTCTCTAATCAGATTTCTTCGATAGAAGGAGGGAAACAAGAATATTTTGGGGCTAGGCAAAATATGACAACAGAGACCTTTGGATGAATAGATAGAGGCATTGAAATATGCCAAATTAAGAGCTACCACAATAAGAAAATTCTAGTTAGACACTTTTGTGCGAGCCTATGATGCTTATAAGAAAATAAACACAGGAAGGCAGGCACATGAAGAGAATCCAGCTGTGTAAAGAGGGAATTGCATTATGTGTTGTCCAATGCTTTTTGTTATATTAGTACTTGTAGTCTGAGCATATGGAGTAGAGGATCATAGAATAATTGAGAATGATAACTGTCCCCACTAGAGGATTACCAACTAGCAATCTGTGCCACATATCTTGTATGTTGACTTTGTCAAAGGAATATGAACCATTGATGATAATAGATAAATCTTGATCATAGGATCTTTTGTAACCACCTCTTATCCTTGATCTATAAAAGGAGATAGAGTGCATTTTGTAAATCATTCAGAAGCTTAATTGAGATTGGATTGCTGAAATGTCAGGACCAATCTTGAAACTCAATTTGTAAATATATATTCTTTTGCATACTTAATGAAGATGAAGACCTCTGATTATAAATAATCATAAATTTTGAGTAATCTATGAATGAATTCTGGATATGTTACTTTGATTTGCTGCATCCCTTGGAGTGCATTTCAGTCTATACATGTCGTCTTCATTCCTTTTCCTTTGAAGTTTGCATCGATCATATCTAGTTGTGGAATGACCTAGTGAAAATATGGTTTGATTTCCTTCTCTTCATGACAGTGTCAAGAGTATATGTGGATCAATGACTGAAGATTCAGCTCATTTTAGTAAAATTAGAAAGCATTCATTCAAATTTCTTTAATTTCATTTCACATCATCATCATAATTGCAAATACATAGAAAATACTAAGCAAATTCAAGAAGATATGCTGATATTCCATAGGTAAATGAACATCTTTAGCACATTTGAGCAAATAGCATGTCAAAATGACAAATATCATGCAAGGAAACATAAATAATGGTAGAAATCATGGAAATAAATGCTTATAGGCACATCATTTGAATAAATTCACAATGAAGGAGTAAAATCAAGTTAATAAGAGTGATATGCAGAGGATTGATCAAACTTATATAAATATCTACATCATCTGGTTAAATACAATAGGATTTAACCTTGTTTGTTGAGAATTCATAGAAAGCAAGTGAAATAAAGCTTATTTGGATACGACGAACTTCAAAATAGAAACGTAAGGCCCCTGAATGGAAAACATCAACACATATCACACTACTGAGTAATGTCAAATGATTATGAACTAATCCATGGAGACTTGGGATTATGAATTCTCTGAATTCATCATATCTTTCAAGATGATAAAGTTTTGATTTGAATTTCTTTATCTATGTTTGTTGATGACAAACATCATGATCAACAACTCATAGATGTAAACACAACAAAGTCATCCAATTCACCAGTTGGGTCACCCAAGGGGCAACCCTAGGAAGGGGGACTCCTGGGTGAAAATTGAAGGTTGTAGCATGGTCCTAGAATGTCAAAAATGTCATCTGGCTTTTGAAATTGGTCCAAAGAAAAAATAAACCCTAGTTCACCAGTAGGATCTCCCAAGGGATGACCCTAGAATAAAATGGGGTGACCCAGAAGGGAGGAAAGAGCTAGGCAAAAACTAAAATTAGGGATAGGTCTAGGAGGTCAAATGGAGGCCTCTAGAGGTTTGGAATAGATGAAACAAACTTAGGGAAGATGAATTTCCCACGTTACGACACTTGTAGGCCATGTTGACAAGGCCAAAAAGTGAAGAAAAGGATATGGCAACAAAGGGGGAATGAAGAAGGAATAGGTTTCATAGGTTGACTAGGGGTTAGAAGAGAAAGGATGAAGAAGGGAAATCTAATCCACGTGTTTCCAAGAAGAATGCTTACTGAGAGGTCATATATACATGCTTTTATGTATGTGTTTAGGATTATAGATCATCATAGGATTGCCATGTAGGCTCATGCACATTTTTAGTGCTTACATATTTGCCCCCTTAGGGATGGTAGTCTACATGAAAGGTAGGTACCATTCTTGAAATAGGCCTTACTTATTGTTGTTGTCTTGTAATTGTACCTACAATAACCAATGTTAGTACAATATTTTGAAATGTTAAAAATGTGTACTAAAATTGAAACTGATCAAATGTATCATCGATTATGTCGTAAGTATACTTGAATTGCTTTGTTTCGCTATGAGGACCTGCAAGATTAAAAGCACGCAATGCAGGTGCAAGAGCACTATGGAAATAAAACACATAGTAAGCTAGAGAGAAGAACATCTGAATTATCCTTTTATTTCATATTTTGAAGAACATATTCAATTTTTAGAGATTTTTGATGTTTTAGAACTTTTTGGGTTTTTTCACCTTCTAATTTTTATATGGTTTTTCTAAAGATTTTGCGAATGTCTAACTTGATGTTCCTTCAGGTTTTTTCACTTTCTAATTTTTATATGGTTTATTGAAGAGATTTATACCCTTTCCTCCTTGCATGGGGAGACTTACACGCTTGAATGCACAATTTTGCTCTTTGACTTGTTGGAGGAATAACTTGTGCTCAAACATTGTTTGTACTTGAGACCTAATTGGTTGAGATCTATGTGTAGCTTCAGTCGACATATTGTACTTCACTTTCCCTCTTATGCATATGGTTGGCTAGAGTTTTATTTTTCTTATAAAAATGCATGCCTATGATGATCACATATGGATGATGCAATTTGTTTGTCTTTTTATGATATGAATAAGATGCAATGCATCTAGATGTGATTTTCATATGAAATGCAAAGTACTATGTTCTAAGTGTTATGAATGCCATTATGTTATGACATGAAATTATTTATTTTGAATGTTTGAAATGTATGCAAGTGGAAAAACAATGTGAATTCTCTTTAGTAGGATTTTTGACCTAGGGGAATATGAGTTGACTTGGTATAGGTACACCTACTAAACTTTGGGATAGGATTGGGGACTCAAGTGGGAGTGGGTCCGAGGAGATGGAATGTTCCTAATTTTGGGCTTTGCAAAAAGCTGGACACTGATCCTTATCTAGACAAAACATTTTGACAAGATTTCAACTTAGATAAGTAACAAATTGTATTAGTGCCTTCTAGACTTAGATCAGAGATGGCCCACAAGATAGACTCGGGGTAAAGGAAAGGCTTTAGAGTGGAAGATGGTCCTAAAGATAGCTAGACTCTTGGTTTTGCTCAACTAGTGTATGTGTGTGCTTTGTCCCTTGCTTTCTCTAATAGATTGTCACTCTTGTAGCTTCAAGCTTAGATTAAACTCCACTCAAGAGTATAGACAATCAACAACTTTCTTTCTTGCACTCTTTTATTTTGTACTTTTGTATTTTACAATGCCTCACTTGAATCTCTCATTTTTTTATATATTTTTGATACTATTTGATGCATATTTGATTCTATGAACAACTTCTAAAGTTCTAATACTTAGCAAATTTGACATCTTCTTGCCTATGATATCTCTCTCTTGTTCTCTCATGCTCTTATTTTTTGATCTCTCATATTTTATTCACTCATATTTTAGATTGATTCATGTAGATTCATGATCCCTATGACATTTTTAGCCAGGAAAGATAAGAGGTTGAGCACCACCAAGGGTTTTCACCATCTAATTGAACTTCCCTTCTACTAAGGAGGAAAGGGGGAGGTCTACTTGCAAGCTTCTAGTAAGTACTGTAGGTTTGAAGATTAACTTTTCTTAGACTTATCATCATGGATTGTTAATACCAGGATCAATGTGAAGCTAATAGCTAGGCTTCAATTGGAATCATTATGAAATGTGAATAGGGGAATAGTGATAAGTGGTAAACATGATTTATTATGGGATCTCAAAGACTCAAAGGGTCAACCTACACCTAAGAAACCTTAAACTCCTTACTAAGACAAAAATCAAACAAGAGAATCACACTCACAAAATGCATGATGGTTCACAGAATGAAGAATGCAAAATTTTGATTTTTCATGATTTTATGCTTTTTATAGATTTTTGAATTATTTTATTTTTTTTAGATTTTTGTAGGCTTTTACAACTGAACTCTTATCCTTCCATAATGCACAAGAGGTAGCATCATTTCTGATGTCTTCCTTAACTACGTATGGACCTATCCAATTTGTTTTGAACTTTGTTTGAAAGTCTTTGCAAGGATACTTGAAGACTTGGTGTAAAAATGTCTTTGCATTCATTGAGGAGTTTTGTGTACTTCCATGTTTTATTGTTTGATGATTTTCCACCTAGCTTTATCCTTTTCTATTCTTGTTGAGTTTCCGTATTTGTTTTAGACTTTTGAGGGGAAAATGATGTTGGTGTTTACTCTACTAGTTTCTATGTAGGTTTTGGTTTTCATTTTTGCTTAGTGGTAGTCTCAACTATATGGATTCTCATGTCTATCTCAATTAGAATAGCTGCTAAGTTGAATGTCTTGTTGTGGAATGCAAAATGTCACTCCTAGCACCTTGCCTTGTAAGTGGCCTAGGATTTTGTAACCCTTCTCAGAGACCCTTCCTGTTAGAACTTCCTTCATACACCTAGTAATGGAGATCTAAGACCTGATTTGATACCCATTTGGTCATTGTAAAACATATGTGAAAATGAGATATGGTTGTTTTGTACGAAATAGGAAAAAATTGGGTTGTTACAGTCAAATTAGGCCTATTTTGGGGACTGTAATGTAATAGTAGAGACTTGTACATGGATTTAAACCTTGAGATTGATAGGGAAGGTGTAAATAGGCATATATAACATGTCTAAACACTTCCCTTGCAGAAATCACTCACCCAACACAAGAATTCTAAAAAATACACTAAAACAGGGTCTCTTTAGGCCAAACAGAATATGGCTTATTCAAAATGGCACTTACACATGTGACCAACCTCTAAAATTTTTCTTATAGCTCTATATATAACTGCATATGGTGGAATTGGGAGATAATCAAAATTTACTAAAACTACCCCCTCAATGGCTAAGAGTACTTAGTTTTCTATAAAATGTAAAATAAGTTGCTTCAAGGGGTCTAACTCATTGGATTAGGTCTATTTACATATATTACACCTTGTGGAATCATCACAGTTTCCAAATAGTCCATTTTGGTGGGAAACTAATAAACCCTTATCTAAATGACTTAAATGGATGTCTTGACCTGCAAGACCACTTGAAAACATGAAAATGTCTTCCTTGCCATCTCCTAAAGTCACTTGATTGGTTTTGAGCCTATGCTTCTGCATCAACAAGGCAGGTGAACTATTTGACATGATGCCTCAAAGAAATGTTGTCTCATGGAATGCAATTGGTGGATGTAAATCCAAATTCCACAACCTTATCCACCATCCTCGTTGCCTATGCCAAAATGGGATCTTCAAAACAAGGTATAGACAACCATCAAAGCATAAAGGATATAGGAATTTTGTCACATGTTGTATTTGCAGCTGCCCTTTTAGACATGTATACAAAGTGTGGAAGCATAGACAAGGCATGTGAATAGTTTGGCATGACACCTAAAAGAAATGTTGTCTCATGGAGTGCAATGATTGCAAGATATATGCACAAAATGGATTTTTTGATAAGGCTTTCAAAACTATCAAGCAAATGTAATTGGCAGGTTTAAAGAAAATGTAGAAAGGTGAAATGAGGATATGCAAAGCATCCAAAAACCATATAGAAGGTGAAATGAGGATATACAAATTATGCCAGACATGTCTCTCTCCCTATGTCTCTCTCTCTTCCCCTCTTCCTCATTCTGATCTTTCTGTAACCCATATAGATAGTGAAACGAGGGTATGCTAGACCTATACAAGGTAAAATGAGGATATAATGTCAAACATATCATCTCCCTCTCCCTAACTAAACAAATAATGTCAAGCATATATCTAAGGTGAGATGAAGGTAGGAAAATGATGTCAAACATATAGAAGGTGAAATGAGGATATGTCTAATATGTAAGATGAGAAATTATCTATGATTATCATATCAAATCTAGTAGTTTCTATATCAAATATAGTAGTTTCAATATCATGATTGTTATGAGATGTATACAAAAATAAGAGTACAACAAATATGTTAACTAACACTTAGCATCAATCTAATAATTTAGTATAAACAAATTATATTTCCTTATATGATTCAAACTATGAAATGTTAGATTCATCTAAAAAAAATTATAAAGGCCTAAATGATAAATCCTATGATTGGATGCACCTTTCCTTGTACCCACCATTCTCTAAACAAAAATGTTTTATTGTATGTTTCATATTCTAGATTTTTCTTAACAGAAAAGTGTAAAATTCAACTAATAATTTATATACAAAAACTAATTCTATGAAAACCATATCATAAGTTGTTGCAAATAGGTTCACAATATATTTATTTGTTAACCAAATAAAAGTTAGCTTCAATATTCATAATGTAAAGTGTTGAAGCATAGACAAGGCATGTGAATTGTTTGACAGAACACCTCAAAGAGATGACATCTCATGGAATGTAATAATTGCAAGATATGCACAAAATGGATTTGTTGATAACGATTTAGAAACTTTCAAGCAAATGTGATTGGCAGGTGTAAATCCAAACTCCACAACCTTAACCAATATCCTCCCTACCTATGTCAAAATGGGATCTTTGTAACATGGTTGGATATCCATTAAAGCATACAAGATATGGGAATTTTGTCAGATCTATTGTAGTTGCAACTAACCTAGTAGACATGTATGCAAAGTGTAGAAACATAGACAAGGTACATGAACTATTTAACAGAACACCTCAAAGAGATGCCATCTCATGTCCAATGCAATAATTGCAAGATATGCACAAAATAGATTTGTTCATAAGGCTTTAGAAACTTTCAAGAAAATGCAATTGGCGGGTGTAAAGCCAAATTCCACAACCTTAGCCAACATCCTCCCTGCCTATGCCAAAATGGGATCTTTGGAACAGGGTATGGACATCCATCCAAGCATAAAGGATATGGGAATTTTGTCAGATCTATTATAGTTGCAACTACCCTATTAGACATGTATGCAAAGTGCGGAAGCATAGACAAGGCACATGAACTGTTTGACATAATGCCTCAAAGAGATGCCATCTCATGGAATCCAATAATTGAAAGATATGCACAAAATGGATTTGTTAATAAGGCTTTAGAAAATTTCAAGCAAATGCAATTGAGGTGTAAAGCCAAATTTCACAGCCTTAGCCAACATCCTCCCTTCATATACCAAAATGGGATCTTTGGAACATGGTATGGACATCCATCAAAGCATAAAGGATATGGGCATTTTGTCAGATCTTGTAGTTGCAACTTCCCTAGTAGACATTTATGCAAAGTGTGGAAGCATAGACAAGGTACATGAACTATTTGACATGACGCCTCAATGAAATGCCATCTCATGGAATACAATGATTGCAATATATGCAAAAAATGGATTTTTTTGATAAGGCTTTATAAACTTTCAATAAAATATAATTGGCGGGTGTAAATCCAAATTCCACAACCTTAGCCAGTATCCTCCTTGCCTATGCCAAAATGGGATCTTTGGAACATGATATGGACATCCATCAAAGCATAAAAGATATAGGAATTTTGTTAGATGTTGTAGTTGCAACTACCCTCAAAGACATGTATGCAAAGTGTGGAAGCATAGACAAGGCATGTGAACTATTTGGCATGATGCCTCAAAGAAATGTTGTCTCATGAAATGCAATGATTACAAGATATGAACAAAATGGATGTTTTGATAAGGCTTTAGAAACTTTCAAGAAAAATAAATTGGCGGGTGTAAAGCCAAATTCCAAAACCTTAGCCAACATCCTCCTTGCCTATGCCAAAATGGTATATTTGGAACACGGCATGTGTTGCAAGGTGTGCGCCCTTGGTCTCCTTGTGTTGTGCAGCACAATGCTTGGGTTCATGACAAGGCTTAACTACCTCCCATGGATTCATTAACTCTAGTGGTTGTATAGGGCATTAATAGGTCGATCTTTTGGTGCAATGGCAACCATCTTGCTAACAATTGGTATCAAAGCCTGGTCCACAAGTTTGAACCCCTTGCTTGCACTAGGGGGTATTGTTGCAAGATGTGAGCCCTTGTTCTCCTTGTGCTATGCAACACAACACTTGGGTTCGTGACAAGGCTTCACCACCTCCTGTGGATTCATTAACACTGGTGGTTGTATTGAGCATTAACGGGTCAATCTTTTGGTGCAACGACAGTTGTCATCTTGCTAATAGTATGGACATCCATCAAAGCATAAAGGATATAGGAATTATGTCAAATGTTGTAGTTGCAACTACCCTGCAAGACATGTATGCAATATGTGGAAGCATATACAAGGCACATTGTTTGACACGATGGCTCAAAGAAATGTTATCTCATGGAATGTAATGATTGCAAGATATGCACAAAATGGATTTTTCATAAGGCTTTAGAAACTTTAAAGTAAATACACAAAAGAAACTTTCAACCAAATGCAATTGGCACATCTAAAACCAAATTACAGAACCTTATCCAACATCCTCCTTTCCTATGCCAAAATGGGATATGGGGATCAGGGTGTGGACATCCATCAAAGCATAAAGGATATAGGAATTTTGTCACATGTTGTATTTGCAACTGCCCTTGTAGACATGTATGCAAAGTGTGGAAGCATAAACAAGGCGCATGAACTGTTTGACATGATGCCTCAAAGAAATGAACAGTCTCATGGAATGCAATGATTGCAAGATATGTACAAAATGGATTATTTGAAAATGATTTATAAACTTTCAAGAAAATGCAATTGGCACATGTAAAACCAAATTCATGTAACAATAATTGATCATCATATTAAATATTTATTGTAAAATGTCATATACATAATGTCATGAACATAACATCTAGTCTATATATAAATCCATATAGGCATGTACAAACAAATCCACACAGGCATATACAAAGATATACATCAGTAACATACAAAATTATGTACACAAAGCCATCTAGGTATACAAAAAATGTCCCAAAATCTAGTTTCCTATGAACTGTTATGAAATAATATACGGCCCTTGCTTGGTCGTGAACATGGAGAGCCAATCAGTAACTCATCCTCTCTCTAATGTCAACTAGACCTCTTTGAAAGAGATTTTTGCAGATCCACATGTTAATACAATCAAACAATATGCACATTAATATAGAAAACATGAAATATATAACATCACATATGTAATCAATCACTTACCACTAGTTAATGATCCCTATTGATCATCTTTTCTCTCTATTCTCACATAGCTGGATGGCTTGGAGTTGTGACCTCCTTTGAGAAGCATCAAGAAGCAAAATTAACTAAACATAAATATCATTTATGTACATCAAATGACATGAGATAAAACAAGAAATACAAAATGATATTTACATGTTACTGGCTCATACCTTGGTCAAAGGATTTGAAGACAACACAACTGCAACAATGCTTGCTTCCGCAGACTCATGAAGATGAGGAGGAGTCTCCATATTCATCATATAAAAATAGAGTTCAAGGTTATTTGACCAAAATAGATACATAACATTATTTAAATGCATAATGATTACAAATGGTTAAATTTACCTCTGTAAAATTGGTTTTGTGTCGAAGGGACCAAGGAAATCATGAAGGTGTTGGTGAAGCTCCCTGTTGAAATTATCAAATTATCACTAAATAAGATTATCATTGATATATGTACTATATTTACAATCATGTGATAAATTACATACATGTTAACTTGACCTCCTCTCATAACTTGCCACTGGATGACTAACAGAGGAAGGATGAGGACTCTAACCCTAGAATTTCATTGCGTAGAGAATTACATACATTAATTTTGACTTATAATATAGATAGTCATATAAATTAATTACAAATTTCAAATACGAATATATTAAATCAAGATGAACCTTGTAAAAGATTACCTAGGAGTCAATACCAAACATATGTTGTAAGACATCATCTGTGAGCACAAGGTCATCCAATATGAATGTGTCCATCACTGGTTGCTGCTTTTGCATCGCAACATCCTGCCGAGAGTCCTTCCATGAGTCCTGTGTCCCATAATTGCACAAGTTCCCACATGAACTGCAAAGATGTGGGGACAAATGACGCCTACTGCTCTCACCCTCATTGTCCTGGGTGAGATCATCAACGTGTTGTGCTAGAGACTACATGAGAGAACTCAATGAATGCAGTGTCTCCACCTCAATGCTCTCCTTCAAAGTCAAAGGGAGTGACACACGTGTTGGCCTCATCAGGAGTCTAGGTACACAGTTTTGGTCTCGCTATGACCCCTCTCTATCTTGGGCAGAGCCACCACTTCTGCCCTAGAACTCTCAAATGTCAAAATAATTAGGAATCTTCTTGAGGATGAACTCACAATACAGTTTCCTCAAGAAATATTGTGGCACCTCATTTTTATTACATGGATGCTCGTCAAACACCATGTTGTTGGAGTCCAGAACAATACTGAGAGGGGGGGTGAATTAGTGTTGTATAAATTTTAAAAATCTTTACACCTTTTGACTTACAGGATAAAGAGAGAGAAAGACATCAATGATTTGTTAACACACATATGCACAATTATAATATTCAAGGCATGACATATATACACACATGAAGACACACAAGATATGAGACCAAGACACAAAAGATTATACGAGAGGAAAAGCCTCCTGGGGTAGAAAAACCTATCAAAATTGCCTCACTGGCTTATTCAAAACCTCATTGGTTACAACAAGGTCTCACTAACCATTCAAGCCTCATTGGCTACAAAGAGGTCTCACTGACCAACAAAGCCTCACTAGCACATGCAATCACCATCATCAAAACAATACAAGTAATACAGAGGGTTTCTCTGTTTCAATACAAGCCCCTGAATTTGCATATCTCTGTTTAATCACACTCAATCTGATCTGCATATCAATCTCATGACCTCTACACAATCAAATCACATGTGTCTTCATACTTGGCATGATTCAATCTGTAAATTCATTGCATAATATCTTCAACATGTGTTTTTCTCATCACATACAAAACATAATGTTTTATCTGTATTTTCTCTTCAACATAATTTTCACAAAAATGTCTTCAACACTGTATGATAGTCCACCATACAATAACAACCAACCATCAATACATAAAAAATAATATATAATTCCTCTACTTTGCATATTTTCAAATCTTCTACAAAAACCCTTGAAATTCTTCTCTACATATTCATCTTCATGAATCTTTTCATTTTCCTCTTTGCATTCATCTTCTCTTTCAATCTAAAAATCTATGTTCCCAAATGACCCTTCATATTTTTCTTTCTTTATAAAATCCTCTACAAACTCCAATTTGCAAAAAGACAAAATGACTTCTAAAAACAAAAATTTAACATCTAAAAAATATCTCCTTGAAAGAAATAACTCCTCAATAAAATCTTCAATGAAATAAAATCATTCTACCCCTACCAAAAAAAAATCTTTGTTCTATATTTTTCTTCTTCCACCAAAAATCCATTCACATCTTCATTTTCAAAAATCCATTGATAATCTCCTCTCTAATGTTTTTCATCTTATGCCCTTGTAAGAAAAATAATAAAATCTCCCTCTTAATTATCTTCTTTCAATTTGCCTTAAAACACTTCTTCATTTTCTCTTTCTTTTCAATTTTTTAGAAAGTCTAACTTCTCACAAAAGGCATTAAAGCTAAATGTTTTTCCAAAGAGAAATACATAAAAAGATCCACATTTTTCTCTTCATCTTCCACAATGAAGACTTAGGGAATAGAAATAATTCTCCAAAACAAATTCCTTGAAATACTAAAAAAATTTTCCACAAAAATCTCCACTTTAAAACATACTAAAAATAGCCTTATAAAGGCAAAAACTCTGCAGTAATAAGAATATGACACCTAAACATATGTCAAAGAACGACCATGAAGGAGAAGATTCTAAGTTTAAATAACAAAAAGTGCATTTTAATGTGACATGAAGGATAGCATGAAAGCTTCTTCATAAGTGAGTCAAAATTGCATTTTTGAGTCAAGACATTTTAGACTTGATAAGAGAGTAAACTCTAGAGCATAATCATGACTTGATGAAGATATCACTTGATTCTACAATTGTACTCATGTCACACAGCCACTATGCCATTGTCATACTTGAAGCCAACATCAAATGTGCCCTTTGAAGATGAAGCATGACATGATGAAGACAAAAACCTATTGAAGGCATCCAGATAAATACTAATGACATCCTTACATCCTTTGATCTTAGACATGATGATAACACGCATGTGTGACCCTGATCATCACCATCACCTGTGATCATAACAACACCAATAACAACATACACATAGTCAACCAATAACAATGACAGTGAATACCAATGCCAATGCCCACTGCCATATGTGATGAACAATGTGACCACTATACTCTGTCATATCTTGAACAACACCATGTAGAGAAAGAAACAACAAGAAACCATCCTAAAACTATGAATACTATGACATTACTAAACTCTTGAAGCAATTACATATGAAGATGTCATCATGAAGCACACACATCCTTTTTGACAATCTTATCATGATGCATGCAACATTCTCAACATTATCAACTTCATAATGATGCCTTACTATCAAACTTAGCATGATGTTTTTGATAACCACATACAAGAAGATAAAACATCAAAGTCCTGATCAACTACCACATACAATGTGATGATACTTTATGAAATCCTTTATACCATGATGCAATCCTGTAAGCTAAACACCATCCAACATCCATTAGTTCAACTCAATTGAAATATGAACAACATTCTCCCGATATAGATGCTCAACATCATATGAGCAATCTCCTGACATAATGTGAAACATGTGAACTCAATTGAATTCTCCTCAACCATGAAGATTATGATGAACTACAATTGAAGTAGAATGACCTGTCATATGAAGACCAAACATAATTCCTTTTTGACATCAATGACAATCAATCTCCATCACATGTACCATCTATCCCAAAAGTTTTGGGATATATCATCATTCCTACACCAATGAATCAGGAAGTGTTTGCAAGTCTCTTCTAATGTTTGGCCAATTTTAGGATTGATAAATTGTGAACATAATGCAGATTTTGTAATTTTTTGGTCCTTCACATGTTTGTAAGACATTTTGTCAACATAGTATTGCCGACACCTCTCCCTATAGTCACTACATTCGGTGATTTTGTTTGTCACCGATTCAATGTGAGAAACAATCACCTCTAATGACTTGGCAAGCACTCTCCACAATCGGTGCTTGCACTTGGACCATTTAAAGTTTCAGTTAGGGTTTGAAGATGTTTTTTGTTTTCTTCAATTTGCCCTAAATAGTTTTCTTGTCTATCTCTTTCATTGTGAGGACATGAAGGTGGGGGGTTTTGAGGGTTTTGGAGATTGTTTTTAGTCTCCTCTATTGGACAAGTGTTTTGTGGTGCCTCATTGACTATAAATTCAACATAAAAAAATAATCAAACATTGCAAAAGTAAAAATTTATTTTCAAACTCACAAAAATCAATCAAACCCTACCTTCTTCGGCTGCTACACCCTCTACATTTTGTTCATAACATCTTTGGGAGTGGGATTGGTGAGGTGGCATGGTGAAAATGTCAATTACACTTCTCCCTTGTTTGATTTCTCCTTCCTCCAATGTGCTCACGCTCTTGTGACTAGTTTTTGCTTGCAAAAATAAAGAATGGCCTCAAGTATTTTGCTTTTGTTTTTTTTTACTTTATGTAACATCTAACATGAGCACATTATAACTCACTCATGTTTTATCTTGCATGGCACCAAAAAGCCAAAGTGGCAACTTTTTTGTCCCACAACTTTGTGCATACATGGGTATGTGCAGGATCATGATGGGCCAAACAGTGGCAATGGAGAAAAAATCACGTTAAAGTGTTAGCCAAAATCATGAAACACTTTTTTAGGCTTGGATTTAGGCTTGGGAAGTTTTCTCAAAATGGATATCCGTTTCCAAAATGGATATCCATTTGGAAAAATGCTTGAAAATGCATTTTTCCAAAACTAATATCCATTTTGTAAACAGATATTCGTTTCTCCAAAATGGATATTTGTTTTCCCAAAACAGATACTCATTTTCAAAATGGATATCTGTTATGGAAAAATGCTTTTTTTAAGCATTTTGCCATAATGGATATCCATTTCTTTTATTTTGATTTAAAAAAATTTCCCCCAAAAATTTAGGCTTGGGAATCCAAACTTGACTTTTCAATGTGAACGAAGAATTCATATATTTTTACAGATTTTCCTCGACTTCACCCTTGATGCTGATAGACTTTTTTTTATCCAAATTTGATAAAATCAAAAGGGTATATTCGGGACACTGTCAGGATTCTAAAAATATAATATATGTTTGATTATAATTTTAATAGGTAATTATTAATAATTTTCTACCTACACTATGTTTGAATTCCTGAGAAACACACTGATTGAAAAACATCCATAACTTTCAAACCATTTGACCTTTTTCAATTCTGAAAGTTGCATCACGCTCTACACTTCATTAGCTACAGGTCTAAAAAATTTTGAATTTCATTTTTTTTACCAAGTTAGGTTGGCTGGAAGATTAATTTTTAATATTTTTTAAAAAGTTTTAAAAAATTCATAACTAATTATTTACTTACAAAAAAAGTCATAAAAATATGTGTCACATCCGAGCATGTGTCCTCTACTTGTATCTAAAGATTCAAAAAAAAAAATCTCATACTTAGATTGGTTGGAATGACACCTACTTTTTACTTTTTTTCAAAAATTTAAGTAGTTCATCATTGAAATATCCAATTTCCACCAAATAAATTTTATTTAAAAAAAAAAATAGTAGCCCATAAACTACATTCAATTTCCTACAAATTTTAATACTACATATTTTTCATATTATGTAGACCTAACCTATTCGAATTTTCTCGTGAAGTTGCTTAAGTCTATTTTTTAGCATTTTCATTGCCACTTAGAGGTATTGTTTGCCCATCATGATCCTAAACATACCCACACCCATGTTTGTTGTCAACAGAGATGGTATCATGGTGATATATTAAGATGGGAATTAGATGCATTAAGATGAGAATTAGAAGCATCAAGATGAGGATTAGAAGTAATACTGGTGTTGGGGAGATGGTGTTTATGGTCTATAGCATGTTGTATGCTCTGTCCTGTTGATCCTAAGGAATTATGTGTTGCTACAAGGAGGATCTGGTCTCAGGATGTTGGTGAAGGTCTCTATTGTAGGAAGATTGCCTTGAAGACTGTTTGGGAATATGCTCTGCATTCCTCCGCATTTGAAGATATGGTCATGCGGTTCAGAAGTTAAGTTCAGTGTTTTGAGAAGGTGCTACATTCAAATTTTCATATCATTTGTCCCTGCATAAGAAGTTGCAAGTGATAGCACAGGATTGTATTGTCTGGTGGTTGGTTTCAATGTATGTTGGCTTGCACCAACTTGTTGTTGTATGAAGTGGTAAATTGGCTAGTGGAGAATGATCCTGATGATCTTGTGATGTTTCATGTTGCTCCACAAGGTGTTTTCTAGTTTCTCTGAAACAGGTTGTGGTCCAGAATGTAGGTTTTGTTGGGATCTATCCTTTTGCCTGGCCAACTGAAGAATGTTGAAGGTGTGCACCATAAAGTCTTTGTTGTGTGGAGTTCAAGGAGTGTTTGGAAATGTTGTATGGTTCATGCCGACTCATCTAGAAGAAATGCAAGTAATGTTTAATCTTCCATGAGTACTGCCAAGTTGTAATGGCTAATATGCTTCAAGCTTCATGTTTTCTTTCTTAAGGCTGACCTATTTCAAATGTGCGAAGCCTGCAGATGTTATTCTTTGAAGGATGATTTTGTGAAGGATGTTTAGGATCAGGTTAAGCATGTGTTGGAATCCACAAGGTGTGTTCCTCTTCCTGGTGTTGCATGTAGTTCTTTTTAGGGCTTGCCCTCTACATGTTTCATGTTGTTTGATATTTGGCCGACTTGTAATTGTAATATTTTTGTTGTCTCTAGCTGACTTGTAATGTAATCAATGTAATATCATGTATATATTGTAAACCTAGTTGATCTAGGTGGAGTGTGATTGCAAGTGTGAGTGTAAGGAGCCAAATATGGATGTGTAATGCATTATGATGTGCAACTAAAAGAGAAGGAGAAGAAGAGATAAGATTCTATCCAGATTCATCTTGAAGATATTTTTAAGATAGTAGAGAAGTGAAGAGTGTGCCTAACTAATTGCTGGAGGCAGTGAGCTAAAGGTAAAACTTCTTAAAGGTTGAAAGCAGTGAGTCAGTAAGCTGTAAAGAAGACATTTGAAGAAGTTGTAGAAGTTGACAAAGTAGAAGAGCAATCATCAAAAGAGAAGTGAAAAAGCAGAATTGTAATCATCAAAAGAAGTGAGCTTCATTGTCAATTTTAGACAATAGAAATGATTTCTGAGTTTGTTCTTAGTTCAGGGAGTAGTTGCTTCCTTGGGTTGAAGCCCTAAAACAAAGTCTGTAGGGAGTTGTAGCTTCCTTGGGAGTGACCCTAAAACCTTTCTTCAGGGAGTAGTATCTTCCATGGGTTGTAGTGTTAGACTTAGGGCATACAACTGAGAGGGGGGGTGAATCATTTGTACAAAACTTTCTCCATTTAAACACTTAAAACCTTTTAGTGATTAGCAGTATATTAATCATGAACTATATTGCATTCAAATCAAGAGCAAAAACACATCAACACATAAGACACCAAGAGTTTTACGTGGAAAACCTGGTTAAGGGAAAAACCATGGGGTGATTAACCCAAGATTGTATTCTCTGTTAGAAGAATAGAAAGAACAAAATGGCACATGCCAATTAGGGCTCACTGCCCGAGCACACTGCTCATATGAGGCTTACTGCCTACAAGAGACACACTGTCTACAAGGAAATAAATATCACATACATGAACTGGAGAATAGCATCTTCACCATGCTTGAATCAATTCCATTTAAGCCCAATACTTCTGCTTTGCCTTTCGCTCTCCTCCTCGCTACTCCATACTCATCACCACAAGGACAACTTCAAACTAACTTCGCAATCCCTTATTTACAAGGCATCGACTTGGGAATGATCATCTAAGTCGGCAAACATTCATAAGATTATCGGCTAGATGGATAACTCATCTGGTCGGCCTGTCTCAAGAAGAACATCATCATCCGGAGGTTATTCTTCAATTGCAGGCTCCAACTCCAATGTGGATCACCAATATGGGCTGGACACCATCCAAATATCTTTACAAGAAATCTTGACTCACCAAGAACATCCACACTTTATCTGTTTACTGAAAACCATCTCTTCTTCATTAAGAACCTCAAGAACATAGTCTGTCATTACTGTCACAGAAGAATACATGCTTTTGGACCTTTAAACCATGAACTAATCTAGATAACACTCCACAGAGACTTCCTTAGCACTCCCTCAAATCTGCAGAGTAGGATCTTTCATTTTTGGATCTCACCAGACCTATCTGTATTACTCTATCACCACTGAACATCTGCCAGAACCAGTTTTACTTGAACCACCACAACTTCTTTAGATCTTCATGTGGACCTCTGCAATCTCTACTGGACCACCTTAAGACACATATCTACAAACCCTTTAATCTGCATCCTCTGATCTTCATCCTATCTTGGACTTTTACCTTACTATCATCACTGTTCTTCACTATTCCTGATTAAGACTAATTTTCTCAATATCCTCAGCTCACAGCTCATACAGTCCTTATCATTAGTGCAACAGGAGTATGTTGACATCAATGACAACACTGGTTAGACCCATACTTGCAACAATCTCCCCCTTTGTCATTAATGGCAACATATGATGTGAAAAACCATCAAGACAAGAACTTCTCCTTACTGTCACAACTCCCCCTATCAGCAACAACCATTCACATGTCTTCTCTCCCTTTACTGCTCCCCCTTTGATCATCAACCACTTATTTTTCACATGTCTTCTCTCCCCCTTTGACATCAATGGCAAAGGGCACATACTTGCAAATCCACCATCTCAGAATCATACCTGCTGCTCCCCCTGAGTAGCAGCTTCCCAACATCAATCCGGATCACAGGATGTGACTATGATACTCACTGGACTAACACACATTAGTGCACCTTAGTTCATCACCGGAGGGGCAATAACCCTAACTTCTCCCTGAGATACTCAAAAGAGTCCTTAGACAGAGGTTTAGTAAAGATATTTGCAATCTGATCCTTGGATGACACAAACTCCAATCTGACTTCATTCTTGTTCACTTGCTCTCTCAGAAAGTGAAACTTGATAGATATATGCTTAGTCTTTGAATGCAACACCAGATTCTTGGATATACTTATTGCACTTGAATTATCACAGAAGATTGTGATAGGCTTCTCATACTCTACTCTGATATCTCTTAGCATCTGCTTCATCCACAAAACTTGAGTGCAACTACCTGCTGCTACAATATATTCTACTTCAGTTGTAGACAGAGATATTGCCTCTTGTTTCTTACTCAGCCAAGACACCAATCTCTTCCCCAAAAAGAATGCTCCACCACTGGTACTCTTCTGGTCATCCACATCTCCTGCCCAATCAGCATCTGTATATGCATGAAAAGAGAAATCATGATCTCTAGGATACCATAGACCATATTCAACTGTCCCTTTTAGATATCTAAAAAATCCTCTTGATTTCCATGACATGAGATTCTCTAGGATTAGCCTGAAATCTAGCAACAAGACCAACAGCCTACATTATATCAGGTCTGGTTTGAGTGAGATACAACAGCCCTCCAATCATTGACCTATACTTTGTCTGATCAACCTTAGGAGAATCATCATCTTTGCTCAATTTACATCTGGTTGCCATGGGAGTATTCATTGGTTTTGAGTCTTCCATCCCAAATTTCTTTAACAATTCTTTCACATATTTGGTCTAAGAAATGAAGATTCCTTTCTTTGTTTGAGTGATTTGCAGACCTAGGAAGAAATTCATTTCACCAAGCATGGACATCTCAAATTCACTTTTCATCTAATTTGCAAAAGTTTTACACATACTATCTCTTCCTCCAAAAATGATATCATCAACAAATACTTGAACAATCAAAATGTTTTCATGATCAATTTTGAAATACAAATTACTGTCAGTAGTACCTTTGTTGAAACCAATCTTCAAAAGGTGTTTATCCAATCTTTCATACTAGGCTCTTAGGGCTTGCTTCAGTCCATACAGTGCTTTCTTCAACTTGCAGACCATATTGCCCTAATCAGGCAATTGAAATCCATCCGGTTGCTCAATGTACACTTCTTCTTCCAAGTCACCATTTAGGAAGGCAAACTTGACATCCATCTGATATACTTTGAAATCTTTGAAGGCAGCAAATGCAAGAAATAATCTAACTGCTTCAATTCTTGCTACCGGAGCAAAGGTTTCTTCAAAATCAACTCCTATTTGAGAATATCTTTTGCAGACCAATCTGGCTTTATTTCTGATTACTTCACCAACTTCATTTAGTTTGTTCTGGAAGACCTATTTGGTTCCAATCACATTCTTGTTTCTAGGTCTGGGAACAAGATCCCAAGTGTGATTTTTCTCAATTTGCATCAACTCTTCCTCCATTGCTTTGGTCCAGTTTTCATCATTGCAAGCTTCATTTATTGTCTTAGGTTCAATCTTTGACATCATACAATACTCATATGAGTTTTGAGAAATTTTTCTTCTAGTTTGCACACCTTTGTTTTTGTCACCTATGATATAATCTTCAGAGTGGTTTAGTTTTACATACTTTGGAATTTTGGGAGTTTCTTGCACTTCTACTTCTTGATTAGGCTCATTCAAACTTAACTCTTCTTCCGGATCAGTTTGAATCTGACTTTCAGAAGAGTTTTGGGCTCCTTGAATTAGAACATTATTCTGATCATCTTCATCATGTTCATAAAATCTTGAGGGTTTCTCAATTCCCTCATCAACCTTCACATTTGTACTTTCTATTATCTTTCTCAGTCTCTTGTTATAATACCGGTATGCTTTGCTTTGAGTAGAGTAACCCAAGAAGATTCCTTCATCACTTCTAGCATCAAAATTTCTGAGATCTTCATCTCTTTTGATGTAACATTTGCTACCAAAGACTCTGAAGTACCTTACAGTAGGGGAAATGCCAAACCAGAGTTCATAAGAAGTCTTACCGGTATTGCTTCTGATTTGAACTCGATTGAGAGTATAGACTGCAGTGCTGACAGCTTCTCTCCAATAGATCTGAGGAACATTTGCTTCCATCATCATGGTCCTAGATGCTTCCTGGATGGTCCGGTTCTTTCTTTCCACTACTCCATTCTGTTGTGGAGTCCTAGGAGTAGACAACTATCTCTTTATTCCATGCTTCTCACAGAATTCTAGGAACTCTCCGGATGTGAATTCTCCACCTCTATCAGACCTCAGACATTTCAATTTTAATCCAGTTTCATTCTCTACCATAGCTTTGAATATTTTGAACTTCTCAAGAGCTTCTGATTTCTCTTTCAGAAAGGTTACCCACATCATCTGGGAATAGTCATCAATTAGCAACATGAAGTACCTATCACCTTGCACACTCCTGGTTCTTGCCGGACCACAAAGATTAGTATGAACTAAGTCCAATAATTCAGTAGAAGATAATTTCTTGCTCTTGAATGTGACTCTGCTCAGCTTGCCCAACTGACATTCTTTACACAAGCTATTTGTAGGTTTCACCAATTTTGGAAGATCTCTTACAACTTGAGTATTGCTTATCTTGATGATATTATCAAAATTCACATGACACATTCTCCTATGCCACAACCAACTCTGATCAACTTGAGCAAATAAGCAACTTTTACCAGTACCAACCAAGTGGAAGATATTACCTTTAGTTTGGGTACTGGATGCAATCTTTGTTCCAGAACTTTCAAAGATTTTGTATTTTCCATTCTTGAACCGGAGATCATAGCCTTTTTCCACCAACTGTCCAACACTAAGAAGATTGTGCTTCAAACCTTCAACATATAGTACATTACCAATTTTGTTCCTTCCATCAAAAGAAATAGTTCCTCTTCCTCTGATTCTACCAGCAGAATTATCACCAAATTTTACCACTCCTCCTTCATACCGTTCCAAATCTATGAACTTATTTTTGTCACCTGTCATATGGTGGGAGCAACCACTATCAATGACCCAGTCATCCTTTTCTTCAATTTGAGCAGCCAGAGCTCTTTCTGCAATTTTATGATTGACAGATTCAGAGGATATTGGTTCTTCTTCCTTGATGGCAATAAACACCCAATCACTTCTGGATATGTTTCCTGTCTCTAATTCATCATCTGTAACTCCTTCATTATCATCTTCTTCATGAACATAGTAGCAATTCTTTTGGAACCTTGATCTGTTAGGATTTGGCCTTGAAAATCTTTCCAGACACTTTGAGGCAAAATGACCAAACTTATTGCAGTTGAAACACTTAAAAGGCAATTTTCCTTGATACTTACCAGATCCTCTTGGCAGCCTCTTTGCAATAAGGGCTTCAAGTTGAGCAGTTTCTACTTCTTCTTCCTCCAGATCTTTTCTTGCTTTTTCATACTATGATAGTTTCCTTGATGAATTTTCTCCCAGATCAAACCTTTGTTTACCTTTAACAGAGGCACTAGCTTTGAATGTAGATTCAGTCTTAGGGGGGTCATCTCCAAACTCTGTCATTTCAAATGCAGCCAATTTTCCAGCTAATTGATCTCTTGTGACAGTTGTATGGGCTCTGAATTCATCAATGGAAGCAACCTTGATTTTGTAAGAAGCAGGAAGGGATCTGAGAATTTTGCCAACAATCTCATTTTCATCCAAGACTCCACCATCATTTGAAATTCCACAAACAAGCTCATTTACTCTTGGCATAAAAGTAGTAATATTTTCATCATCTCTCATCTTCAAGTTTTCAAATTTCCCTTTTAGACTCTGTAACCTTGCACATTTGACATACTGGTCTCCTTCATGCAACAATTCCATTTTTTTCCAAATCTCAAAAGCAGTTGGTAGGTCAATAACATTTGAGAGCTCTGAATCAGATAATGCGCTTAGAAGAGCTTCTATAGTCCACAGATTGTTTTCAGCATTTGTGATTTCACTTGCAGCTTTTGGACCACCCTGTGGAGGTACATACTGTGTTGTAACCATGGTCCAATATGCCATAACCATGCATTGCAAGTGACACTTCATGCAACCTTTCCATAGATTAAAATTTGTTCCATCAAACTTCGGGCTATCCTTCTTGTATGATGACATCTTGGATCTCCTCAAGCGGTTAAGCTCTCTTTAGAGGAACTTGGCTCTGATACCAATTGTTAGACTTAGGGCATACAACTAAGAGGGGGGTGAATCAGTTGTACAAAACTTTCTCCATTTAAACACTTAAAAACTTTTAGTGATTAGCAGTATATTAATCATGAACTATATTGCATTCAAATCAAGAGCAAAAACACATCAACACATAAGACACCAAGATTTTGATGTGGAAAACCTAGTTAAGGGAAAAGCCACAGGGTGCTTAACCCAAGATTATATTCTCTGTTAGAAGAATAGAAAGAACAAAATGGCACATGCCAATTAGGGCTCACTACCTGAGCACACTTCTCACAAGAGGCTCACTGCCTACAAGAGACACACTATCTACAAGGAAATAAATATCACATACATGAACTGGAGAATAGCATCTTCACCATGCTTGAATCAGTTCCATTTAAGCCCAATACTTCTGCTCTATCTTTCGCTCTCCTCCTCGCTACTCCATACTCATCACCACAAGGACAACTTCAAACTAACTTCGCAATCCCTTATTTATACAAGGCATCGACTTGGGAATGATCATCTAAGTCGGCAAACATTCATAAGATTATCTGCTAGATGGATAACTCATCCGGTCGGCCTGTCTCAAGAAGAACATCATCATCTGGAGGTTATTCTTCAATTACGGGCTCCAACTTCAATGTGGATCACCAATACAGGCTGGACACAATCCAAAGATCTTTACAAGAAATCCTGACTCACCAGGAACATCCGCACTTTATCTGTTTACTGAAAACCATCTCTTCTTCATCTGGAACCTCAAGAACACAGTCTGTCATTACTGTCACAGAAGAATACATGCTTCCAGACGTTCAAACTATGAACTAATCTAGATAACACTCCACAGAGACTTCCTTAGCACTCCCTCAAATCCGCAGAGTAGGATCTTTCATTTATGGATCTCACCGGACCTATCTGTATTACTCTGTCACCACTAAACATCTACCGGAACTTGTTTTACTTGAACCGCCACACCTTCTTCAGATCTTCATGCGAACCTCTGCAATCTCTACTGGACCACCTTAAGACACATATCTACAAACCCTTTAATCCACATCCTCTGATCTTCATCCTATCTTGGACTTTTACCTTACTGTCATCACTGTTCTTCACTGTTCCTGATTGAGACTAATTTTCTCAATATCCTCAGCTCACAACTCATACAATCCTTATCATTAGTGCAACAGGAGTATGTTGACATCAATGACAACACCGGATAGACCCATACTTGCAACATGTAGCCCTAAAACAAAGTTGTAATTGTGATGCTTTTGTGAGACTAGATTAGGACAGTAGCTCCTAGAATCTTTTCTCACCATGGTTTTTCCTCTTTGGGGTTTTCCACGTGTATCTGGTGTTATGTGGTGTTCTTCTTTGTTTTGATCTTTTATGTTTCTGTTATTGCTGTAAAGTTTAAGTTTTAATCTACTCTAGAGGGTTTGAGATTTGTTTGAATACTAATTCACCCCCCTCTCAGTATCTAGATGTGTTTAACACATTTTGCATAATCACTCCTCCCACACCTTCTCCTGAGGCATTAGTTATGACAACAAATTGACTTTCCAGATCTAAAACTTTCAATATTGGGGCAATTGTCAATCTTTCTTTCAACTGGTCAAATGCCACCTGACATTCAACTGCTAGTCAAAATACTTTTCCTTTTATTTGAAGTGAAGTGATTGGGTTCAAGCAATCTTAGAAAAGTTCAAAATGAAGTTCCTGTGATATCCTACTAACCCCATAAAGCAACGTACTTCATGCACATTCTTTGGCGCAGACCACTCAAGTATAGCTTTTATCTTTGCAGGGTCTACAAATATTCCTTTTGCTTAAATAATATTCCCTAAGTACTGTATCTATTTCTGAAATAAAGTATACTTAGGAAGCTTCCCAAACAATTTATGTTCTCTTAACTGCTATAAAACTATCCGAAGATGTTGCAAGTGCTCTTCCTCATTCCTAGATTAAATAAGAATGTCATCTAGAAACATTAGAACAAATTTATCCAAGCAATCTCAGAAAATATTGTTCATCAAATTCATGAATGCAACAGGAGCATTCATAAGTCCAAAAGGTAAAATTGTGAACTCATTGTTATGGAGTAAAAAGTATCCCTATGCCTTTTTACCTCCTAGTTTAGCTCCTAGGTCCCCGTGTTTACACTTTGCAAGATTAATACTTATCTCGAAGTAATTTTCCTTGAAACCCATGTCAAATGGGACTTAGGGGTCCACTCTAAACCTTAATCAAGACCAAATTAAGGCCTTGGGACTTGGGCACCCACACCCAAGTCTATCCTAATTTGTCAGGATCAAAATTTTAATGTGTCATCTTGGACCCTTTCAAAAGGTTTTCCTCTGTCAGCCTTCTCAATTTAGATTATGAAAGTTAGTGGGAAAGCATATATAAGTGAGTTTATGTCTTCATTTTACACCTAGATGGATAATGCAAACTTGTGATATTGAGCTAAGGGATTTCAAGGCATTAATTATGTCGCAGAGCAGAATTGTGTTGTTATTGTGTTTGTTTGTTGCAATTTGGCTTCATCAATCTATCTCCTCATGATTTGAAGGATCTTCATCTCCGTGAGGGCTTCACCTCTAAGGTGACATCAATTTGTGTTTCAATCATTTCATTTCATCATTGGATTTGGCCTCTGCCCTCCTTGGGCACACACTCTATCAAACAATGGTGTTGGAAGAATTAAATGTCCTTCTAGGGCTTGACCAAGGCAAGCTCCTAAACGCCACAACCCCCAAACCCCTCTCTTTGTGATTGCAGGTTACAAGTGTGGGATTTGGAGAAGTGCAGATGTAGAGAAGAAGTTTGAAGGATAAGGATTTAGGATCTTGTAGAAGTTTACACATACTTATCCCTACTAGACTTGGGCACCCACCCGTAGTCCTCCCGACAGGCTTGACCCCAAACTCAGGAGCTGAACACAGTTTGACACATCTCACTGCTTTGGATCTATAGAAAAACTACCCTATTGGACCTGGTCATCCACCCCATAGTCCATGAAGCTTCCATTTCTAAAAATCCAACTTTTGGTATGTTTTTTTATTAGCCTTGGGCATCTCCCTGTACGGTTTCCTATAGGATTCTATTTGTTTTTATTCGATTGCATTATAATTAGGATTTAAGGCTTATTCAATCTATGGTTTGATAAATCTCTTAATCTAATCAATTTTTCCATATCATTCTTGAGTACACAAACATGTAGCTAATTCCTCATTCATCTATAGTGACTTGGCTTGGTTTTGTCCTTAACTGTTATTGTGAAAGGAGGGTTTGATTTGATAGATCTTAACACCATTCATCCTTCTTCTACATTTTCACATATAAAATTTTGGTGAAGCTAGAACAATGGGAATTTTGCATCTTTCTGAGTATTTTAATCATTCCTTGCATTCATTCATATCATATTTATCATCTTGCATTGGAAAATTTTGCATACATTTGAAAAAACTAAGCATTCTAGGCTTGCATAAAGGCATAGTTTTGCATTATTTTCATTACATATCATTAGAAGCATTTGAAAATATAATTTTTACATTAGCTCAAAACCTAATTACACCAATTAATCATTTCATGATCTCATTCCTTGCATTTGCATGTCCCATTTATTAGGGTTTTGTTGAACTTATGCATTTTTCATATCACCTAGTTTTTGGTAAAAGCTAGGGTTTGCAGTCAAAATCTTATTTCAGATTTTGCTGCTCCTTCAAACATTCATTCAAATCTAATTTTTATTTGTAGTGTTGCTTAATTGTGTGTACTTACATTCAAATTTCAAATTTTACAATTACACAGTGTGTATTTCAACATTAAGGGTTACACGGTTTCTTCACACTTCTTTAAGCAAACTTTTAAATCATTCATCTTACCTTGTTGTGTAGCACTATTTTCATCATATTCACTTTGTTTGTAGGGAAATTAGTGTCTTTTTATTTTCAAAAACTTGACTTCCTCAAACTAGACTTGGGTGAGCAATTAATTATCATAATGGATGTTTCTTGTTATTCCTCTTTGGAAGCTTTGTTTGCATACATCATAGATATTGATAATTTCTCCAAATTCATTTATAAGCATCCTCAAATATTAAAACAAATAGAGTGCATATATGATGTTGATATTTCTATATGTTCCACATATGAAATCCTTTGTTAAATATCTAATTTTGATAGCTTCACAACTCTCATGGGAATATATCCTTAGATATTAGATGATCTCACTATTTATTCAAATATGACGTATAGTTTAGTAGTGATGACTTCAATATTTTAGATGAAGCCCTAGATGACTTTATCTCTATTGGATATTCCACTATGACTCCTATTTCTAAAGTTCAGGACCATGCCCTAGATCTAGTCTCTAATACATGTGATGATAACTTAGTTTTATCTATTTCACCTTATGATTTCTCTCCCAAAGTTGTTCCCACTTATGAGGACATTTTGGCACAAGAGTATGAAATTATTGACACATCCCTTAACATCACCCTACCCTCTATTCATTCCAATGCTCTCCCTTTGAAAGATGAAGCATTAGTGAATGAAGAATCCCCTCTAATGAAGAACACTCCATGGATAGATAATGAGCATTCATCTAACAATATTAAAAATTGTATCCCCATCATAGTACATGAAGTCTCTATGGATCATCCTATCAATATTCCTCCTTTAGTTGAATGTTCAAGTACCTTGGATATTATTAAGGAAGTGAAGACCCTTTATTTTCCTCCTTTAGTTGAATGTTCAAGTACCTTGGCTAGCATTAAGGGAGAGAAGATCCTAGATAGTTCTCCTTTGGTTGCATGTTCAAACCCTTTGGACAGCACTAAAGATACAAGCACCAATAATTCTCCTAACAACACTTTACCTTCCCTTCATTCCTATGCTCTCCCTTCAAAGGATAAAGCATTAGTAGATGAGGAAAGGTCTCTCACATTAAATCCCTTACAGATGGATGTCGAGATAACTCAAAATAATTCACTTATTCCACCTACTAAGGGGATAGTGAATAAATATACTAATGTTAATACAATATCAACAAGTTCAAGATTAAATATGATATATCCTAAGATGATAGACATGGATTGTCTGGTAGGAAATATCCCATTGAACCAGGTACGTATTTCTCCCTCCTTAAGCCACACTCCTTGTAGCACCTATTCTAGTTGCTCTCAAGGGTGGCCTCCTCCTAGATATATATGTTGTTAGCATTGTGTTGTGTTCCCCTGTGTTGTGTTAGATGTTGTTTAGGTCTCCTTGGATGACCCTTGATACTCTTGTAAGGTCAAGGATACTGGGAGACCACCTCTGTTGTGACCATTCTTCTGTTTGTTTCTATATTCTTTTCTCTTTGATCTCCTCTATTTGTTGTTGTGTGTTATGCCTTGGGGGTATAGCATTGTAGAAGATGTCTTGGGGGCATCCTCCTACGTGGTGTTCCTAAGGCACCTAGTTCTCCTCTCTAATTTTTATTGTTTCCATTCTTTAGTGATTCTACCGAGTTGGTGGATGACAAAGACAAACAAATACTGATAAGGACTATGTGTCCCTTCAGTGAGTAAGAAAAAATGGACCTAGTTCATATATGAAGATGGGGTTGATATATATATATCTGACGCTTGACTAGTAGAATCACTCCATGTTGTATCATGTTGTCATATCTCTTGTAACAAACACTTGCAATACTCTCAATTTGCTCCTACACACTTTAGATGGTCTTATATCTCACCTTGTTGTTACACTCGGTTATGACATACCGTCAGTATAAGCCCAATGGCTATACTCGGTTCTGAACCTACAAGTGTAGCCTTGGTCTTTGATGTGATCTAATACATGATTTATGCATAGCTTTTATGAATCAATTTGGTTATTATCTCATAGTAAGATGTTCTAACCTTATCTCTTGTTGATTATCGTAGAAAATCATATCGATGTGTTTGTGGCAACATTCAGCAATTGTGGCACATGTCACCTTTGGGGGCATGGGTTTTGCTTTTTCCCTAGATTATTTTCACTCTACCTTAATGTGCTTGATACCAACAAATGGTATCAACCACCTTAAGGTGGGGGCATATGTAATGGTATCTGTCTAATTATCTTTTGACACTGACAAAGCATGTTTTAAAGCCCTCATCACGAGGTGGGATGGTGTATCTCTTGAGCTAGTACGCATCCTTTTTAAAAAGCAAGTAAAAAGCCCTCGTTACGAGACAGGATGATGTATCTCTTGAGCTAGTGCGTATCCTTTTATACAAAGCCCTTCTGCGGAAGGTCGGATAGTGTATCTCTTAAGCTAGTGCACATCCTTTTATACAAAGTCCTCTGTGGAGGCAGGGTTGGATCTTTTGTCATTCACTTTTAAGCATGTCTTTGATGGTTGTGATAGTGTAGCTCAACCGCCAGATGTGTTTGGCCTATTTTAGATGGTGGGACTTAGCAATAAGCTCCTTCCCATCACTCGTGTTTTCCATGTATAAGATGTATAGTGTGTCTATGGAATACTATATGGTGATCATGTATTCCGTGTGTCCTCCTTATGTGTTTGTTGTGTCTTCCTCTGAGTGTGGTCTAAAGGCATGTAGTGATGAGCTCCCTCCACACTTGGGTTTTTTTGGTGTGTCTTCCCTCTAGTGTGGTCTAAAGGCGCATAGAAATGAGGTCCCTCCACACTTTGGGTTTTGTTTTGTGTGTTTTCAATGGTCTAAAGGTGTGTAGCAATGAGCTCCCTCTACCCCTAGATTAGGATTTATTTTAGTTGTTAAATCAATGTATTCTTCATGTATTGCGTGACTGTTCTCATGTCTTCTTCGTGTATTGTGTGCTTTCACTATATTCTTCATATTTTGCATGCTTCTTATTATCTTCATTGTGTCTTGCATGTCTTCCATGTGTTTTCTAGTGCTTACCTGAGATCAGGGGCTAGAAATAGTCCTCCAACCTCTGGGTATGCCTTAGCTCTATGTGCTTGGCATGTTTAATGTGTTTGATGCGCTTCGACCATACTTTAATGCATGTATGGAATTGTAAGATCATACATACATTAAAGTGGGGGCTAAATGTTATGGAGTAAAAAGTATCCCTATGCCTTTTTACCTCCTAGTTTAGCTACTAGGTCCTCATGTTTACACTTTGCAAGCTTAATACTTATCCCAGAATAATTTCCCCTGAAACCCATGTCAAATGGGACTTAGGAGCCCACTCTAAACCTTAATCAAGACCAAATTAAGACCTTGGGACTTGGGCACCCACACCCAAGTCCAACCTAATTTGTTGGGATTAAAATTTTAATGTGTCCACTTGGGCCCTTTCAAAATGTTTCCCTATGTCAGCCTTTTCAATTTAAATTATGAAAGTTAGCAGGAAAGCATATATAAGTGAGTTTATGTCTTCATTTTACACCTAGATGGATAATGCAAACTTGTGATACTAAGCTAAGGGATTTCAAGGTATTCATTGTGTTGCAGATCAGAATTGTGTTGTTATTTTGTTTGTTTGTTGTAGATTTGGCTTCATCAATCCATCTCATAATTTGAAGGATCTTCATCTCTGTGAGGGCTTCAGCTCTAAGGTGACATCAATTTGTGTTTCAATCATTTCATTCCATCATTAGATTTGGCCTCTGCCCTCCTTGGGCATGCACTCTATTAACAATGGTGTTGGAAGACTTGAATGTCCTTTCGGGGCTTGACCGAGGAAAGCTCCTAAACACCACAACCCCCAAACCCCTTTCTTTGTGATTGTAGGTTAAAAGTACAGGATATGCAGAAGTGCAGGTGCAGAGAAGCAATTTGAAGGATAAGGATTTAGGATCTTGCAGAAGTTTAATGATACTTATCCCTATTGGAATAGGGTGCTCATATCGTAGTCCTCCCGATAGGCTTGACCCCGAACTTAGGAGCTAAACATAGTCTGACACATCTCACTGCTCCAGATCTATAGAAAAACTACCCTATTGGACTTGGGTACCCACCCCGTAGTCTGCGAAGTTTCCATTTCTGAAAATCCAACTTCTGGTATGTTTCTGATCAGCCCTGAGCATCTTCATGTATGGTTTTTTGTAGCATTTTGTTTCACTATACTCGATTGCATTATAATTAGGGTTTAAGGCTTATTCGATCTAGGGTTTGACAAATCTCTCAATCTAATCAATCTTTCCATATCATTCCTGAGTACACAAACCTGTAGTTGAGTCCTCATTCATATGTAGTGACTTGGCTCAGTTTTTTCCTTGATTTTTATTGTGAAAGGAGGGTTTTATTTGATAGATCTTAACACCATTCATCCCTCTTCTACATTTTCACATATAACACTCATAATGCCCATATTTGGTTCTGAAAGTTGTCTTATGAATGTCCTCATCTTTTATTCTTAGTTGATGGTATCCAAATCACAAATTGATCTTAGAAAACACTGTTGCACCACGCATCTAATCAAAAAGATCATCAATATGTGGTAAAGGATACTTATTCATAATCATTACTTTGTTAAGCAAATGATAATCTATACATAGACGCAAGGTTCTGATCATTCTTTTTTACAAAGATCACTAGGGCTCCCCAAGGAGAAACACTGGGTCTAATAAATCTTTTAGCCAACAGCTCCTGAAGTTGGGCTTTCAATTCCATTAACTATGTAGTAGTCATACAATATGGGGCCTTTGAAATCAATTCAGATCATGGTATTATATCAATTGAGAAATCAAAATCTCTCTTCGGAGGTAATCCTAGGAGTTCATCTGGGAAGACATCCCAAAAATCTCTAAGAAAAGGATAGTTCTCTAAAGATGTACTAAGATTACTAGGATCCTCTTCTACTTGCTCCATTTTAACTGAAAAAAGTTGACAACCTTTTTGCCTAGCTCTCTTCAGTTGCATTGCAGAGATTTGTGTGATCTTAACCTCTCTCTGAGTGCCTTGCAAAAAGACTTTGTTGCCTACATCGCCTAGACACTCCACTATTTTTGCAAAATAGTCAACATTGGCTCTATGCCTCCATAGCCAATTTATTCCTAAGATAACATCATAGGAACCTAAGGGGGCTACAAACAAATTCACCTCAGTCAATAAACTAGGAAGTTCAATCTTGGCTTCAAATAGACACTGCTTTACTTGAGATTTTGTTTGCTTAGCATATTCAACTGACCAAGGTTTATCCATATAACTAGCTCTTCTAGAAAATTTACTTAATACTCTTGGAGAAATAAAACTTTTAGTTGCTCTAATATCAATCAAAATAGAAATAGGAACTCCAAACAAAGTACCTATTTAATGAGAGTGCTTTTGGATTCAACTGTGTATGTTTTTGCATCATAATCTACTATGGACTGTGGAAAACTCATGCCTTCTAAAGTACCTATTGTCTCAATGCCTGAGTAATCTTGTACTTCGCCTGGTGATTATCCAAAGCCGCATGGATCCTCTGTTAAAAATCTACTTGTTGGGTAGATAAAGCATTACCATGCTATTGAACTCCTTGGTTCTTAGTTGGGTACTGATTTGCATAGTGATCACCACCACAGGTAAAATATCCTCCAGGAGGTCATTACTTCTTAGTGGGTTTGCTTGAATTATTGTCATTCCTTCAAACATTGTTGTTCTTCTTCTCATTCTTGGGTCCATTTCTATTATTTCTAGAACCCTTGTCACTTTTCTTAGCCAATCAAGTGCTTGCCATTCTTTTTCTTGAAAGGTTGAGAAGTTGGTGTCTTATTAAAACTCTTGCAATTCTTTTTGCAATATGCAGAAATTAATTTCAATTTTTGCTTTTTCTTGATTACCTTCTCCAAAACTTGGTCCATAGTAGAAGGTCCATGCACATCTAATTCTCCTCCTATTTGGGAATTCAGACCCATGATACATTTCCTAATCCTAAACATTTCATCTTTATGATATTGAGGTACATACTTCAGGAGATGGGTGAACTTTTCTAGGCAATATTTATCTATTGACATATCTCCTTGTCTCAAATTATGAAAATCTGTTAGCTTTTGGTCAAAGAAAAGCTGCGGTAACCACCTTTGGTGAAATAAGACCACAAATTGATCTAGGTTAAGCTCAAAGAACTTAACCCCAATTCCATCTTCTTATTCATCCACCACATGGATTCTTCTCCTGCCAATTGAAAGGCACCCCATACTACCTTGGTTATCTCAAAGTAATTTCAGATCTTAAAATACTTTTCCATCTCTATCAACCAAGCTTCCACAACATCCACTTTCAGTTCCATCGAATTTGGGTGGCATGACTTTCTTCATATCTCTAGATAGTTCAGAGGCAAGTCTACTTCTCTTCTCTTCTCGAGTTTTAGTTTTATCAACATTTTTCTTTGACTCACTATGGATACTAGATTCATGGACATATTCATCATCTCATTGATGTGAATCATCATGTCCTACTTTAGATTTACCTTGACCCCTAACTTCCTGTTCCAAGTTTCCAATCCTATCCTTAGTTTCATTCAACATGGTCGATATCTGATCCAGCTTAGCCATAGGATTTTCAGAAGGATTTGACTCTCCCTAACTATCTTCAAGAGTTGTGTGAGTTTGAACCATGATGATACTCTATATCACACCTAATATTTGTATCAATTTATAAATTAGAATTCAGAATAATGCATCTCATTAATTCAAAATTCAAATTTCAACAATAAAATCCATTCTCAAAAATTCAAATGGCAAACAATCTCATCTTTATTATAGTTTATTCCTGTTATAAATACATCTTTATTTAGATAATTAACTTGACAAGACTACATGTCACTGTCAGTTAAAGAGATTCCTCAGGTTCATCTTCCCCATCAGAATCCAACAAAACAAACTTAGAGGGTGGATTTACATGCAGGTACTCTTCCAACTCGTCTTTTCCTATAGCAGGGGCATCACAACCACACCCAAATGACATGTCACATTTTATAGAAGGTTTACTTGGTTTAACTACATAGGTAGGAACAATAGGATGAATTCTTGGCCATTTTAATACGTTGTTTCCTCTCTAGCCATATACACTTAAGAGCGTCATTCAAAGTCTCTGAATCCTCCAGCCATGCACCCTTAGCATAATCAATATGCTCCTTAAGTTCAACTTCCTCAGTAAGTTCTTTCTTAACTACTAACTTAGGCAAATGTTGGGGAACAGACTTTCTAGTGGTTTTCTTGGTTCTTCTCCACACCATCTTGGCATAAAACCAATTCCAAACATTATCTTTCTGCTTAATGTTGACAAATTTTCTTGTAGTGAGGTCCTAGGTCCATGTGTTGAACCCAGTTTGCTCTAATACCATATGTAACATGCCTTCTCATATTACTCGCATAAACTCAAGAATTTACAAGCAAGTAAATAAACATGGTAAACATGAGATATCTCTTTTTTAAAAATTGTATAAATAGAAGGAAATAATTACATATCATTTCTAAATATTCTTCAACCTAGAAGATCAATATATTCGAAGATAAATCTTAGTGAGAAATATTTCACTTTATAATTACAATATGTGATTTGCACTTGGAAATGATAATAATTTTACATCAATATATAAAGAATACTGCATCTGGAATCTTGACATCTGTCATTCAAATCTTAGTGGGTCTTCTGCTACAGAAGGAGAGAATCATCTGAGTGCTTTACCTCCAACCACAAACCGGCAGTCCCCCTCACATCTTCCTTCCTGGAAGTGGCCCTACCTTTCACGAAGAGCATAGAAATAAGGAGCCAGTAGATTTTTCCATTTGAGTCCTAGTGTTGTGTCCTACATAACACAATCTACCATACAACTCTAGAAAATCTTCTAGCTAAGTATGATCCTACTAACATGTTACACCATCTAGACACTGTGAACCAACTAATGCATGCAGAGACTTATGCATCACTTTGGCCAAAGTTTCTAGATAAATAGACGTTTACAATAAACATAGTCATGTGTTCACACACCTCTAACTCGACTTGAGGACTATCTCATCCTACAATTGATTTATTTGACTAAAACACTAGTCATGAATCGTCTTTTCTAAGTTTAACTCCTAGTCCATCTGACTTAGAATTTATTCATGGATTCTAGGATATAAATACAATGAATAGGTTTAAAAAGACGATCTTTTGAAAATTCCTTTGTTTCATTCTTGCAAACATCAGAGTAGATATGACTTCCTGTCACTCTACTCTTCAACTCTAAATTAAGCAATCTGGTGCTTGATGTCTTGTACTGACTTCAAAAAGTTATTAAACCTTTCCTAAGTAATTCTTGTCTTGAATTATGGGCTCTCGACTATACACTGTCTTGACCATAAGTATACTAAGTTCAATCAATGAAATAATTATATTGAGAGTTTACTAGAACCATTTGGGTTGATCTTAGGGATTTATCCTCTCTTAACCCAATATACAAAATATTATAAAAAACTCTCATTTTACAATGATAATAATATTACATGAGTATATTAGCCTCTAGTCTTCTCTAGACCACTTAGGATTTACTCAACTTCACATTTCTCATATATTTACCATAGAACATGGGTAAATAAACTCTAGTAAATATTCTTCATAACATGAATACTATAAACAAAGTTTGATCTCCAAAATAGATTGAGTCTATAGAGAATAATAAACCAATTCAATCAAATAGTCTCCTTTCATCCACTAACTCTAGATATAAGGTTCAATACTTGTGCACTTCATCCTTGCACATGATATAAACATATCCACTTAATGAGCATATATAATACTATGGTCATACCTTGATTCATCAAATGATAACCAATATCATTCTAGTTTTCTTGAAAATAAAGAGACCTTATACTATGTCTTTAAAATGAAAACTAAACAATCTTGAATGTGATAAAAAGATACACAGGATTCATCACTATCCTACCCACTAGTCTTCACTCCTAAATCTCCTTAGAGTTCTCTGGCAACTTGGTTGGGTTTCAGACAAATAAAAACATCTCAGTTATATGATAAAAGATAAGGCAATAATAGCAACTCAGCCTACTATCGTCATACATCTCTTTGGCCTATAAAACTATACATCTCTTCAGTCTATATAAGTATACCTCTCTTCATCCTTTTTATAAGCATACATCTCTTTGGCCTTGTTATAAGCATACATAGTGAGTACAAAAAAAAGTCTCTGAATTCCCTATCGTGGTTAATCTTCGACAGGATGATAGAGATAACTTACTCTCATTATACTAAATAGAAATCATAAAAACATAACTAATCATCCATAAGTTTACATTGGCTTAACAGGATATCATCCTTGAGTTTGCATCAAGATAAAATATGATATCGGCCTTAAGTTTACACACAGATAAGGAAAAGTATTAGCCTTAGGTTTACACAGAAATAAGGCAAGTATTAGCCTTATGTTTACATAGAGATAAGGCAAAGTATTGGCCTTATGTTTGCATAGAGATAAAGCAAAGTATCGGCCTTATGTCTACACAGAGATAAGATAAAATATCTACCTTGATCTTACACAGTAACATGGTAAGATATTGGCCTTATACCTATCAACTATAAACAAAGACTAATAGTCATTAGACATAGGAGAGCTTTACTTGCATCAGCCACAGTAATGTTTGGCCTTATATTTAAAGAGTATCGGCCTTATATTCTCAGCCTTATAAGATACAAAGTATCGATCAAAACCTATACTAAATACAGACTATGGGAAAGCAGAGTAACATCTCTAAATTGATGCAAAGCATCAACTGTGACATAAATTGAGCATCCATTATAACATATACAAATCAGAACTATTCATAAAACTAGCATTACAAGAGAGGACCCTGTTTGATATTGACCACAAACTCCTTTCTTCTGTGCTCAATTCCCTCTCTCATTTTTCAAGAACTTCTTGTTCTCCTCAAATTATCTCCCCTTCTACTCTGTCAGTGTCCTATGAAAACACTCCCACGATGTTTAATGACCACCTATGACCACATTCCTGCCTCCTCATACTTAGCCTATAAAGACTCTTCATAGGCATGCAAAGAAGAGGAAGTGATGGTCATTAAAGACCACTCTTTACATCAGTTTAAGAGCTCCTCCTCACTCTCTTAATTGGTTAGGGAGTAAAGGAGTCAAGGCCACTTACAAAACTACTTACATTATCATGGAATCATGGCCATGTTATAATAAGTCTATCAACCACCTCAAAGGTTTAGCTTCTTAAATCATATTAAAATATGAATATATATATATATGAACATAACCACAGGTGTAGAAAAATGCCCAAAACTTGCATTGTCACATACATCCGTAAGAATACGAGAATGAGGTTGAGGTTTCTCCCCCTCTCTATCTTGCAAAAACACCAAAGAAATGATAAGTTAACTTAGCGGATCGCTTATTGGAAAACACCGACAATAAAAATACTATATAAATAACCTCTAATAGAATAGTTATAATAACATAACTATAATCATAGTGCATGAGGAAAATAACGACTATCGACCTTATCTCATTGAGAGTCATTTAATCCTTACTTGGTTTTCGACAAAACCAATACTAATGATTTTTTACATCAAATCAACGATTGTCGAGTCAACACTCAAAACTGTGATCATATAGTTCTAACACAACTTACCACTTACGTCGAGGTTCACTAGACATTGAAAGCATTAAACTTAGATGGCAACAACCTGTCCCTTCCAAACGTCTATTCACTTCTCTCTGATGATGCTCTCCCTCTCTTTCTCGGAGGGTGAAAATTTGTTTCCTGGATAATCACCAAACTGGGATTAGTGTGTCATTAAGTAATCCATATACATCATGAATAATCACAATAACATATAATCACATGTCTAAATTCTATGCATTTAATCCTAAACTTATGAAATCATAGATTTATCCTGATATTTTCACTAAACATCAAATCATTAATCCATGCAAGATTATCTATTAATTGCATAAAAGGGAAAAGTAAATCATAATCAAAATTAGGGATGTGACACTGCCCATTGCTTTACAGGTTCATTCGAGACATAGATTACAACCTTCTAAAAAGGTGAATAGATCGAGTAAGTGGAGTCCTCCTAACAAATTTAATAAGATTAATATTGATGGTTATGCTCAGGGCAACCCCAGAGCGGCTGGGATTGGTGAAGTTGGATGTGATAGTAGTGGATCTATTTAGTTCTTCTTCTCCACTTACATGGGTGTACACTCTAATAATCAGATGGAGGCTTGGGCTATGCTAAAGGCTTTAGAGAAAGCTTGTGATTTAGGTTGGAGGAAGGTGGTTTGTGAGATAGATTCTATGATCTGAGTTTTTCTACTTTATAAGAGAAATTTTTAGGACTCCTCTTGGAGACTGGCTTTGATTGCTAAGCAAATCCTTCAGCTAGCCTCAAAATTTGATACTATTCCCTTTGCTCATATTCCCAAGGAATGGAACAAAGTGGTTGATTGTCTGGCCAAGTGGACCTCTAAAGAAATGGATATGTGGCATGTTGTGGATTGGGGACATTTAGATCAAACTAAAGTATACAACAACAAATTTAGATTCTTCATGATTAAGAAGATTAGGATAGGTTGGATGGATTGGAAGGATTACAATCTAGATAGTAATGCTTGTTTGAATGTTTGTAATTTGGGGTGATATTGCATGTGTCCCCACCGAGTTCCTCTTTAGTGTATGTCTTGACAGTTGTGGCTATCTAGAAGTCTTTTTGGTGTATTTGTAAGTAATTTTCCTTGAACAAAGTTCCTTTTTACCCCTTTAAAAAAAATAGAGAGAATAATTAATTCACCAAAAAATAATTTAAATCATAAAATATTTTTAAACATACACACCCAAAAAAGGGAAGAAAAAAATATACAAGAAAATGAGGACACAAAAGTGGAATACCTAGAAATGTGGCTGAAGGAGAAGTATATGACTAGGTGCATAAGGAGGAATTTTTCATCATGTTTGTAGAGTTGTTATCAAGTTCACATTCAAAGACGAGAAGAAAACCCATCAACCTAACCTATTTATACTCAAACCCCCTAAGATCAAAGTGAGGGTTCTTTGATCGAAGCCCCTTTGATCAAACCTAGTCCTATTAGGTTTGATTGAAAGGTGTTTAATCGAAACCCCCTTTGCTTGAACCACAACAATTTTGAGTGTGATTTTTTACCACATTTTCTCATTTTATCCCAGAAGTGGAACTCGCTATTGTGGTCTTATTCGACTACAAGGTATTGTAACATGTTGTGATTGTTTTGATGGGAAAAGTGGAGGTTTCATAACCTCATCCTGATGACAAGCAATGATTTTGTTATGTGATAGAAAATGACTCAAGTCACTCTAATTTCCTCAATTATTTGGCTTCATTTGACTTTCAAATTATGTTATTAACTATCAAGCATATATGCACTTTTATAAACTAGAATTGGATAATTAGAAGCTTTGTAATTGGGATTAAAGTAAACTTAAGATACTTCATAGTTCCAATAGATTGTGCTTAGACACAAACATTATAGTGAGGTGTTTAGGGAGTTTATTTACAGATCAGATATTGAATTGAGTTAGATTTAGTTTGGTTGTGTGCCTAAGAGGCCTAAGATTTGTACTGTCATTTGAGATAGTGATTAAATGAGAATTTAATCTCAAATTTTGTTGTATTTTTCATTCAAAATTTGTGTTCTCCAAGGTAGATCTTTGTTGGATCTTTAGTTGTGTGATTGCTTACTCTCATTTCCTTGCAATTTTTGAGTTAACATTACTTCAAGAATTCTATTCTTTCACCTTCATTAAGATGTACTTTGTTGAACTACTAAATGGAATCTCCATTATAGTTTGCATATCACTATTTCCCATTCATTTTATGCCACTTTAGGTTGATTCCATTGATGCATGATTTTAATTTGTCTCTATTAGCATGATCAATGACTCCAAGCCTAAACCCAACACTCTAATATGCAACATTCCTTAATTCATAACCTTCTTGACTCATCTCTTAATAGTTGTTTCATCATGGATTTAATTGCACCTAAAATTTTGTCCTTTGGATTGGATTGTAGGTGTGGTTATGTCCCCTATTTCTACATTTCAAATTCTTACTTTCCAAGGGTAACAATCTTGGGATATAGTCATTACTCATTGTCATGAATGCCAAAAGTTTGAATTATGCATATAGGTTTTTGTATATAAAGATATCATCCTATGAAACTTTCATATAAGATTCAATCATGAATTAAGGGATTACAAAGTATCAAAGGAACAAAGAGCTTTTGTCCTTTCACAACTTGGATTAATCATCAATCCTAATCAACTAACAATAGACAATGAAACAATAATCAACAAGCAAGACAATCACTCATCTACTACATCACTCTTCAATAGCATCTAGAGATTAGCTCAACAACATACATTGCACCCTTTTACCTCTCTTTCCTATTTTTAACTCAATTAGATAGGCTTAACTAAGGAGTTAGGAAGTCGGCAAACTTCAATCCTAACACATATTTCAAATATTGGATAAAATAAAAGTTCCCCCGTTCCGTTGAATTGTGGTAATTTATTGCATTTCTTGTTCCGTAAGGTTTCACCGCGTCGTACATTAAAAGGGTAGCTGCACTTTTAAATTTTCAGTACTACACAAATAAAGAAGCTACTGAGCATAACTCATTCTTGGAGAGGAACGCTCTTGAGAACAACTGTCTCGACGGTGAGACCCGGGCCGAAGCCAAACAAAACGCCCATGTCCAGCCCTTCTCCTGTCGTGGCAAATCCGTTTTCCTTAGACGACTTCCTCATCTCATCCAAAATAAAGAGCACGCAGGCACTCGACATGTTTCCGTACTCACTGAGAACGTGCCTGGTCGCCCTCATCTTTTTGGGATCCAGCTCCAGTTTCGACTCCACCTGATCAAGAATTGCCGGCCCTCCCGGGTGGGCAATCCAGAAGAGGTCGTTCCAGTCAGAGATGTTGAACTGCTGGAAGGCCTCCACCAGGGCCTTCTCGATGTTCTTCGAGATCAGCCCTGGCACGTCCTTCAGCAGGTGGAATGTCAGGCCCACCTCTCTCAAGTGCCCGTCGATTGCGCCCTCGCTGTCGGGGAGAATGGTCTGAGCAGTCCAGAGGAGCTGAAAAGAGGGCTTCTCTACTTCGGGGATGGGATCTGCTCCTACGATCACTGCTGCCGCGCCGTCGCCAAAGAGAGCCTGTCCAACCAGACTGTCGAGGTGAGTGTCAGACGGGCCGCGGAAGGTGACAGCTGTGATCTCACTGCAGACAACCAGAACTCGAGCTCCACGATTATTTTCAGCGAGGTCCTTGGCCACTCGCAGAACAGTGCCGCCGGCGAAGCAGCCCTGTTGATACATCATCACTCTCTTCACGGATGGGCGGAGGCCGAGGAGTTTGGTGAGCTGATAGTCAGCGCCGGGCATGTCGACGCCGCTGGTAGTGCAGAAGATGAGGTGACTGATCTTCGACTTGGGTTGCCCCCACTCCTTGATGGCCTTAGCAGCCGCCTCCTTTCCGAGGCGGGGAACCTCCACCACAACCATGTCCTGCCGAGCGTCCAGCGATGGGGCCATGTAAGCGCACACGTTGGGATTCTCCTTCAATATCTCCTCCGTCAGATACATGTACCTCTTCCTTATCATCGACTTCTCGCCTGCAACATCAACACATTCACGATTATTAAAACCAAAATGCATTACACTATATTAACTGATGATCGAATTCCAGCAGAAATACTAGTTGGGCTTACACATTCGCTTGAACTTCTCCTTGAGCTCGACCTTGTGTTCGCTGTTAGTGATGCGGAAGTAGTAGTCCGGGTAAGAGCTCTGCTCTATTGCGTTGGGAGGAGTGGCCGTGCCAATGGCGAGGACAGAGGCAGGACCGTCGGCCCTCTGCGCCTTCCTGATTGCCTCTACGTCCACCATCTTTCCCTTAGTCGCGAATCTGGCAGAATGGATGTGATTACCTGTAAAGAAGAAGCAGGCAATCCAAGACAGCGAAGCAGATGGGGAGAACCAGGTAAGGAGAAGGGTAGAAATAGGCGTGGTGGAGGAAGAGGAGTAGGTGTGAGTTGCGGTTAGATTGGAAGGCACGTGGTTTGGCAGGTTCAGTTATGGGAGACGGATACGTTGTCCTCTCCCCACCAAGCAAGTAGAGCAAGGATAATACGCAATAGTTAAGAGTCAAAGTTGTCGTAATCTGGGTATTTCTCGCCAATATTTTTCACCCTTTCAAAGACCCGATCTTGTGAGATGCATAGTTGTAATGAAAAATAAATGTTTTCAACTACTTTTCACATGTACCAAACAATTTATGAGTTGGATCCATATGAAATAATAAATTTTCTGTGATTAAATATAAAAATTAAATACATTAAATGTAGGGTACTTAATTGCATCCTTTTCTTTTTCTCCTGATGAAGGATCATGGAGTGTGATCCGAAACGTTGAGGCAAAATAAAGCAACACACAGTTTTTCCAGAAACAATTCAATTATCAACATGGACTGTGGAAAAATCATGTCTACAGTAGGGGTACTTGCTATTAGATATGATATAAATATTACTATGTAAATATTCTAAATCTTTGTTATCGTTTTAGAATTAAAAAAAATATATTAGATGATTGTCATTGATATGAAAATCTGACTATGAAATTTTATTGTTCATTTTCACGAGTGCAAAACTGATTTTTATGGGTGTGGATCTAAAATTGTACATATTTAATTGAGCATGTGATTTGCGGGTTCGAATTGATTGAATTTTGTTGATTGAAACTTGTTTGTCTCTATATGTGTGCTTTAAATCTAGTAAAGAAGAGGCGGTGTTTACAAATACCTTTGGGGAATCTGTTGAATCATGAGGGTCATTTTCTCCTCAATAAGACCTTTAGATGGATCAAATCAATGATGATGATCTAAGGTCAAGGAAAATAAGAAAGTGTGTAATATGCTCCTAAGGTGATAAGGCAATACTAATGTAATCATTTTTTATCTATTTACAAATGAATTCTAGATTTGCACAATAGATTCATCAATATGTGCTTCTCTCTAAATGAAAATGAATTAGGGTTAATCCTTAAATACAACATCCTATGATGTAGTTTGAAATAATTTACACTTTGGTTAACTCATAATAGCTAATAGGGAAAGGCAACAAGGTTTGGATTTTGAAATTTGAATTTAAATATTTAGGGTTTTGGTTTGTAGGTGCAAAAATAATTTAGATCAATTATGCACTTGAGGACCTAAGCCAAGGTGACAAATGTGAGATCTAGGGATCATGGTCAAATACTTGGGGATGAGTAATCATGGGATTTAGATAGGGTAACATTATTTACCAACTTCCATGTAAAGTATGCCATCTTAGATAGAAGTCAATACATAAAGGAAAAACCTAGTTGTTGTGGGCCCAAAACATAAGGGAAAAGGGCATGGGTATGCAATTTTCACCATTACATTTTGCCTCAACTTTGACTTGCATGTGAAGTACTATGAGAGTGCATGTCAAAGTAAATTTGAGTAGTCAACATGGAAATCAAATATTTTCAAACACTCAAAGGGTATAGATCTACTCAAAGTGTGTGTGTATGTGTGTGTGTGTGTGTGGATCTTGTGTGTACTTTCCTCATCTTGAGTCTTCCATCTCAAAAACCCACACACACAAAATAAAAAGTTTTAATGAGTAGCATATGTCAAGCATTTAAAAATGAGCATAATCACAACTTGCTAAAACTATCTACAAATAGTGAAAAGGAGTAATTGGTAAGAAATCATGACTAAGTAGAAAGTAGCATCACTCTAACCAAGTAGAAAATAGCCCTCCAACCAAGTGAAAAAATGTGAAGGACTCCAACCAAGCAAACAAATGTGAAAGATTCCAACCAAGTGGATAAGGTGCCAAAGGACTTCAACCGCATGAAACAAAATCTGATAATGTAGATAGCATGATAAAGGCTCCAACTATGCAGAAGTATACTCCATCTAGATATGATGATGAAGCCACATGTCTAGTACCAAAAATTGATCATAACTATTCGAAGCTTGTCTCACTACAATTAAATTCATGAAGAAAGATCAACAATAATATATATGCCCCCATCTAATTAGTTTCTGTTATGGAGTAAAAAGTTTCCCTATGCCTTTTTACCTCGTATTTAGCTCCTATGTCCCTTGTTGCAAGTATGTGCCTAATCAGTTTTGTCACTGATGTCAACATTTCTTTGTTGTCATTAGTGTCAACTGTATCCTATTTTTTTATTTGTTTAGAAGCTTTATATGTTGAGGATATTGAGAAAATTAGCCCCTTGGGAAAAATCAAAAAGTAAACAGTGAATCACAATGAAGACATTGAGTTGCATACTAAAGAACAGTCCAGAAGATTGCTCCGCATTTCTTGCTGAATGAAGATCTTGGTCTACGGATTGGCAGTTATTTAGAAGCATGGCTGAAGATGCTAAATCTTGAGTTTGAGCCTCCGGTATGAAGAATTGAGTGAGTTACATTCACTGGAGTAAAACCTGCTTTTTCTGATTATTCGTTGGTGCTTGAGATAAAGTATTTTGCTCCGCATTCCTTCACATTAAAGTATTTTGCTCTGTGGTTCTAGAGAGAAGTTTGGAATGATGATAAGTGCCTACAATTGAAATGGTTCATGTTTTGGTGGTCTGCAAGCTTTCTTTTATGACAGTTGAAGACAATGAAGTTCATATGCTCCGGTGTGAAGAATCTCATGAATAAAGTGGCTTGAGTTTGTGCAGTTGCTCCTGGTGATTTCAACATACTTGTGGATACCTCCTGATCATGCTCCTACCTTTACATTGGTCCGCATTAAGGAATTGAGATCGTGTTTGAAGATTATTCCCAGATAACGTAACGTGTGACCAGTCTTAGCCGACTTGGTTAATTCCAGTGATTGCAGAGATCCTTGAAGATTATGGAAGTGTGTTGTGGCATGGAAGATCGTGTTTGAGTCCCACCTAAGGCGTGGCGTGATCCACATACATCTATACTACAATTCCTTAGTATAATTTTGTATTAGTTCAAGACCTATTTTGTAAATGTTTGTAATGCCAACCTTGGAGATTATTCTAATGGTTGATGATTGTAGTACCAACCTTGATGATCATTCCAAGGTTGATGAAGTGTATAAATACTTGTAATTGAGTCATGTAAAAGATGTCTTGGTACGAAGATGCGAAGATAAGGAAAAGAAGAGGAAACACAAAGCAGAGCAGAGGAACTATTGTACTTCAATGTAATAATCTCAGACATGAAGAAGATGATGATCTTGGTAGTGAGCCACCAATAGGGTTTAACAACCCTCAAGGTTTAACAGCCCTCGTTGTAATCTTTCTAGGTTTAGGGTTGAGGCAGTGAGCCTACTAGACCTAGTTGTACTTCATGGCAGTGAGCCAGTATGTTCTAGGCCTGTGGAGTGACCAAGCCTGAACATCATTTTTCAAAGATTGCAATATATTTTGAGAGCTAATCCTCTCCATGGTTTTTTCCCACCTTGGGGTTTTCCACGTAAAAATCTGATGTCTCTTGTGTTCAATGTTGCATCTGTGTTTAAATTTCTGATTTCATACATTCATTGTTTAATCATAATAACTATGGACAAGTGATTAATGTTTAAGTGCAGAAGTGTTTGAGTTTTTGGGAAAACTGATTCACCCCCCCTCTCAGTTGTCTGATGCATTTCAACAATTGGTAACAGAGCAAGGTTCCTCTGAAGAAAGTCTAACAGCTTGAGGAATATCTAAAATGTCTTATAAGAAGGAAGCGCCATATTTCGATGGGATGAATTATGTTCTTTGGAAGGCACGAATGAAAAGTCATCTTCTTTGTCTTAGTTACAAAGTATGGAAAGCTGCAGAAGAAAAATAAACCATGCCTCAAAATGGTTTAACCACTGAAGATGAAATCAAAGAGTATGAGGTGGATGTCAAAGCAAAAGATGCTCTGTTAAGTTCATTAAATGACTTAGTACTGACAAAAGTTGTGGATCTCGAAACTGCAAATGAGGTATTAGAGAAGCTAAAAAATCTATATGAAGGAGATGATTCTGTGAAGGAGGCCAAGCTACAAAGTCTGAAAGTGAAATATAAGAGTCTGAAGATGAATGACGATGAAAATATAACAGCCTTTATGCAAAGAGTTGATGAACTTATCACCAGGATAAAAGGTATGGGGGGAGCTCTCGGTGATAAGGAAGTTGTGATGAAAGTTCTTAGATCACTACCAAAGTCCTACAGTCACAAGGTAGCTGCAATTGAAGAATTTATGCAAGTAAAAGCTATTGACAAAAATCAGTTACTTGATAAGCTTACTGCCTTTGAAATGAGAGAGTTTGGTGATGCCCTACCAGAAGTAGAGACTGCCTTCAAAGCTAGTACTTCTGGGAAAACCTCCAAATCAAAAAAGTACAAGGTAGAATCTAATGATGAGTTTGATGAAATTGAAGCCAACTTTGTGGATAGACTACAAAAAGGATCCGGTAAGTTTAAAGGTAAATTACCTTTTAAATGTTTTTCCTATGGTAAAGTAGGCCACTTTGCTTCCAGATGTCCTGAAAGAATTGAAAGAAATAGAAAAAGATATGAGAATAGGTCTAGGATTGAAAAGAAATGCTATTATGTTGAAGATTTTGATGATGATGAAAGAGTATCAGATAATGGTGAACCAAATAATGCTAGTACTTCTAGTAATGAATGCTTGTTTATTTCTATTAAGGAAGAACCTATGTCTACTAATCCTGCTAGCTATGTGAAGGAAGAAAAACCAGTGGAAGGTGCTTTGGTTACTCAGGTTGTTGAAGACAAAGATGAATGAGTTATTGATAGTGGCTGCCCTCACCACATGACTGGTGACAAAAGTAAGTTTGTGAGTTTGGAAAGATATGATGGTGGACTGGTTAGATTTGAAGATGATACAGCTGGTAAGATTTGTGGAAAATGATCTATTTCTTTTAATGGCAAGCATAATACTGAAGATGTCTGGTATGTGAAAGGATTAAAGCACAAAATTTTGAGTGTGGGTCAGATGTGTGACAAAGGTTATGATTTAAGCTTCAAGGACAATGGATGCAAGATCAGGGAAAGCTCTGGAACAATCATTGCAACTGGTAAGAAGACCGGAGGTAATATGTATCACTTGAAAGGAATTGATAACTATTGTTTGTTGGCTCAGATTGATGAAAGTTGGCTATGGCATAGAAGGCTATGTCACATCAATTTTGATAACATTATGAAGATAAGTACTGCACATGTTAGAGATTTTCCCAAGCTTGTGAAGCCTGCTAATCCTATTTGCAAGGACTGTCAATTTGGAAAACAAACAATAACAAGTTTCAAAAGCAAGGACCAATCAATTGATGGACTACTAGAACTAGTACATACAAATTTGTGTGGACCTACCAAAGTAAGAAGTTTGCAAGGAGATAGGTATTTCATGTTGCTTATTGATGATTATTCTAGAATGACTTGGGTTACCTTTTTGAAAGAAAAATTAGAATCTCTAGATAAGTTCAAGGCATTTAAGGCAATGGTTTAAAATGAAATGGATTTGAAGATCAACTGTTTAAGGTCTGATAGAGGAGGAGAGTTTACATCAAATGAATTCAATTTCTTTTACGAAGAACATGGGATAAAGAGACATTTATTTGCACCTAAAACTCCACAACAAAATGGAGTTGTTGAAAGGAAAAACAGAACAATTCAAGAAGTTGCTAGAACCATGATGAAGGAAGCTGATCTTCTAGAAGTATATTGGAGAGAGGCAATTCACACTACTGTATATATCCTAAACAGAGTCCAAGTCAAAGGTAACAGTTCTAAGACTCCTTATGAATTGTGGTATGGTAAAGTTCCTATTGTGAAATATCTCAAAGTTTTTGGTAGCAAATGTTATATCAAAAGAGAAGAAGATCTAGGCAAGTTTGATGCTAGGTGTGATGAAGGAATCTTCCTTGGTTACTCCACTAAGAGAAAGGCCTACCTATGTTATAATAAGAGGCTGAATCAGATCATTGAGAGTACAAATGTCAAAGTCGATGAAAGCAAGGAAAGGTCTCCATAATCAAGTGGATATGAATCAGATAAATCAGATGCTTCAGAAGTGGTACAGCATGAAAATAGCTTAGATGAAGAGGAACAAGCTCCAGAAAGTGCTACCAAGACACTAAGGTATGTAAAACTTAATCATTACGAAGATCAAATCATAGGAGATAAGAGCAAAGGAATCCTGACTAGAAGAAGAGATGTAGAAGAACAAGTAAATTTTTGTCTGATTTCCATGATTGAACCTAAGACTGCGAATGAAGCTTGCAATGATGAGAATTGGGTAAAGGCTATGAAAGAAGAATTGATGCAGATAGAAAAGAATCAGACTTGGGATCTTTTTCCCAGACTAGCAGATAAAAATTTGATTGGCACCAAGTGGGTTTTCAGAAAAAAGATGAATGAGAATGGTGAAGTGGTAAGAAACAAAGCAAGGTTGGTATGCAAAGGATACTATTAAGTTGCAGGAATAGATTTTGAAGAAACATTTACACCAGTGGCAAGGATTGAAGCTATAAGAATGTTTTTGGTATTTGCAACTTACAAAGATTTTAAGGTATATCAGATGGATGTAAAGTCTGCATTCTTGAATGGAGAGTTGGAAGAAGAAGTCTATATTGAACAACTAGAAGGATTCCAGTCATCACATTTGGGTGATATGGTATGCATATTAAAGAAGGCATTGTATGGATTAAAACAAGCTCCCAGGGCATGGTATGCTAGGTTGGATAAGTATCCAATATAGTTAGGATTTAGCAAAGGTACTACTGACAACAATCTCTATTTCAAGATCAATAATGAACAAATCCTAATTGTTGTAGTCTTTGTTGATGACATTATCTTTGGAGGCAATGAAGGTATGTGCACAGTTTTTGCTGAAGAAATGCAAAGTGAATTTGAAGTGTCCATGTTTGGTGAGATGAATTTCTTTTTAGGTCTACAAATAAATCAATCAGATAAAGATATATTCATTTCTCATTCTAAGTATGTGAAAGAGTTGTTAAAGAAGTTTGGGATGGAAGACTCTAAACTGATAAATACTCCCATGATAACCGGTTGTAAGTTGAGAAAAAATGATGATTCACCTATGGTAGATCAGAAAAGGTACAGATCTATGATTGGAGGATTGCTTTATCTGACTCAAACCAGACCTGACATAATGCATGTAGTTTGTCTTGTGGCAAGATTTCAAGCAGAACCTAAGGAGTCACATGTGATGGCAGTCAAGAGAATTCTAAGATATTTGAAAGGAACAATAGACTATGGTTTGTGGTATCCAAAGGACAGTGATTTCACTCTCAGTGCATACACTGATGTAGATTAGGTTAGAGATGTAGATGATAGAAAAAGTACAAGTGGAGGTGCATTCTTTTTGGGAAAAAGGCTGGTATCTTGGATAAGCAAGAAACAAGATTCAATATCTTTGTCCACTATAGAAGCATAATATATTGTAGCAGCATGTAGTTGTACTCAAGTGTTATGGATGAAGCAGATATTGAAGGACATCAAAGTTGTGTATGAAGATGCAATTGCAATCTTTTGTGAAAATACAAGTGCCATAAACATATCAAAAAATTCAATAATGCATTCAAGGACAAAGCACATATCCATAAGATATCACTTTGCAAGGGAAAAAGTGATAGAGAATGAAGTCAAGTTGGAATATGTATCTACAAAAGACTAGATTGCAAACATTTTCACCAAACCTCTGCCTAAGGATACTTTTGAGTATCTCAAAGAAAAGTTAGGGGTTATTACCCCTCTTACTCTAAACTAAGATGCACAAGAGTGCATCAGTCTGGTGGTGCTTAGAGTCCCTTCTCCAGATCTAGATTGATACTTTTGGGGCTAATTCTCAAGGGGAGTAGTCAGAGAGTTCAGAAGAGAAATTGAATCAAAGCAGGAGAGTTCAAGTATGTGACCTTTTCCATTGATGTCAAAGGTGGAGAGAAATCATGTGAAAAACTCAGAGTGCAGATGTTTAAAGAGACAAGGGGAGAATCTTGTCTTGATGGTTGTTGCAATTTTTCACATCATATGTTGCCATCAATGACAAAGGGGGAGATTGTTGCAAGTATGTGCCTAATCAGTGTTGTCATTGGTGTCAACTATATCCTATTTTGTTATTTATTTAGAAGATTTATATGTTGAAGATATTGAGAAAATTAGCCCCTCCAGAAGAATTAGAAAGTAAACAGTGAATCACAGTGAAGACAGTGAGTTGCATACTGAAGAATAGTCCAGAAGATTGGTCTGCATTTCTTGTTGACTGAAGATCTTGGTCTACGGATTGGAAGTTATTTAGAAGCATGGATGAAGATGCTAAATCTTGAGTTTGAGCCTCTAATATGAAGATTTGAGTGAGTTACATTCACCAGAGTAAAACCTACTTTTTCTGATTATTCACTAGTGCCTGAGATAAAATATTTTGCTCTGCATTCCTCTGCATTAAAGTATTTTGCTCTGCGGTTCTAGAGGGAAGTCTGGGATGATGATAAGTGCGTACAATTGCAATGGTTCATGTTTTGGTGGTCCACAAGCTATCTTTCTTTTATGACAGTTGAAGGCAGTAAAGTTCATATGCTCCAGTGTGAAGAATCTCATGAATAAAGTGGTTTGAGTTTGTGCGGTTGCTCCTAGTGATTTCAACGTACTTGTGGATACCTCCTGATTACATTGGTCCACGTTAAGGAATTGAGATCATGTTTGAAGATTATTCCCAGATAATGTAACGTGTAACCAGTCTTAGCCGACTTGGTTAATTCCAGTGATTACAGAGATCCTTGAAGATTATGGAAGCATGTTGTGGCATGGAAGATCGTGTTTGAGTCCCAGCTAAGGCGTAGCGTGATCCGCATACATCTATACTACAATTTCTTAGCATAATTTTGTATTAGGTCAAGACCTATTTTGTAAATGTTTGTAATGCCAACCTTGGAGATTGTTCCAATGGTTGATGATTGTAGTGCCGACCTTGATGATCATTCCAAGGTTGATGAAGTGTATAAATACTTGTAATTGAGTCGTGGAAAAGATGTCTTGGTGTAAAGATGGGAAGATAAGGAAAAGAAGAGGAAAGGAAGAGCAGAGGAACTATTGTACTTCAATGTAATAATCTCAGACATGAAGAAGATGATGATCTTGGAAGTGAGCCGCTAGTAGGGTTTAACAACCCTCATTGTAATCTTTCTAGGTTTAGGGTTGAGGTAGTGACCCTGCTAGACCTAGTTGCACTTCATGGCAGTGAGTCAATATGTTCTAGGCCCATGGAGTGACCAAGCCTGAACATCAATTTTTAAAAATTGCAATATATTTTGAGAGCTAATCGTCTCTGTGGTTTTTCCCCACCTTGGGGTTTTCCACGTAAAAATCTGGTGTCTCTTGTGTTTAATGTTGCATCTGTGTTTAAGTTTCTAATTTCATGCATTCATTGTTTAATCATAATAATTGTGGACAAGTGATTAATGTTTAAGTGTAGAAGTGTTTGAGTTTTTGGGACAACTAATTCACCCCCTCCCTCTCAATTGTCTGATACATTTCAACAATTGGTATCAGAGCAAGGTTCCTCTAAAGAAAGTCTAACAGCTTGAGGAAGATCCAAAATATTTTATAAGAAGGAAGCACCACATTTCGATGGGACAAATTATGCTCTTTGGAAGGCACGAATGAAAAGCCATCTTCTTTGTCTTGGTTACAAAGTATGGAAAGCTGTAGAAACAAAATAAACCATGCCTCAAAATGGTTTAACGACTGAAGATGAAATCAAAGAATATGAGGTGGATGTCAAAGCAAAAGATGCTCTGTTAAGTTCATTAAATGACTCAGTACTGACAAAAGTTGTGGATCTCAAAACTGCAAATGAGGTATGGGAGAAGCTGAAAATCCGTATGAAGGAGATGATTCTTTGAAGGAGGCCAAGCTACAAAGTTTGAAAGTGAAATATGAGAGTCTGAAGCTGAATGAAGATGAAAACATAACAGCCTTTATGCAAAGAGTTGATGAACTTGTCACCAAGATAAAAGGTATGGGGGGGTAAGTGCAGGAAGATGGGGAGCCAAAAAGGGGTCTTAAGTGGCCACTTTTTTTTTCTGAAATCAGGAAATACTGGACTTGGATGAGAAATTGAGCATAGTTACACTCAAAATTTGGAGATGCAACCAAAACAATGTTCATAGTGCTCCGAGTCTACTTTCTAAACTACTATTTTATTTTGAAAATGGCATAGATTAAGGGGTTCAAAAGAGGGAGCCACAGAAATTAGTGTTGTTTCTGTCAAAAAAACATAACGTAGCATGTTTTGTGGCTCCCTCAAAAGGTCAACTTTTTTTTGGTATTTTTAAAATCGCTTCAGTGAGAAATTAGCTAATAGCATGTAGTTTATGCCTGATTTTTCTAATAATTTTTTGATGAATATTTGATTTTTTACTAATTTTCAAAGTGGACACATCCTAAAAAATAGAATTTTGGCCATGCTACCCCTATAAATTTTGAAAACTAATTGAAAATCATTTTTTTATTTTTTTAATATTTGTAGAATGGAGTCTAGTTTCTAAATATGTAATTTTTTTGAAATTTGAATGAATAGTTATTTTACAATGAAAAAAAGACCAAACAGTGGTTTTTGCCTAAAAATGGACACACAAACAAAAGAAATTAAAGATGAAAGGCTTAACATTGTTAAAATGTGAAAAAAATTACATCGTCAAATAGCTAAGAGAAAGCCTAACATTACCCATGTGTTCGATTTGTTCAACCTTGAAACACGTGCAAATATGAGGGTTAGCAAGAACGAAATTATGTGAAATTTTCAAGAATATAGAAAAACACGTCTGTGACTGTTCATAAGGCACTCCAAGCCTTTGGGTTGGAAATCCAAATCAAATTCCAAGCCCAAGGCTTGGGATTCCCAAAGCAAGACATAACGCGAGCGCATTATAACGCGCTCGTGTTATAACGCACTCGCATTATGTTTTGCTTTGCATTTTTCCTTTCCTGCAAGTCTGTTGTTTGTCATGTTTGACATAACGCGAGCGCGTTATAATGCGCTCGCGTTATGCTCCTCTTAAATTTTTTTACGTTCAAGGCAATTAATCATGATGGTTAAGGGATAAGGGATAGGGTTGGAGGGTTTAGGGATAAGGGATTAGCATTTAAGGTATAGTATCGAGCCTGTTGAGGGTCTAGGAATAGGGATAGCATTTTGGGTTTAGGGATGACAGATTAGGGTTGATGGTTTAGGGTTTAGGGTTTAGGGATAGGGTTGAGGGTCGAGGGATCAGAGTTAAGGGTTGAGGGATTAGGGTTTGACATTGAGGGTTGAGGTTCAAGGGTCAAGGGTTTAGGGATAGGGTTTAGGGTCGAGGGATTAGGGTTAAAGTAGAGTGTGGAGGGTGTAAGGAATAGGGATAGGGTTGGAGGGTTTAGGGATAAGGGATTAGGGTTTAAGGTATAGTATTGAGTCTGTTGAGGGTTTAGGAATAGGGATAGCATTTAGGGTTTAGGGATGAGGGATTAGAGTTGAGGGATGATGGATTAGGGTTGAGGGTTGAGGGATTAGGGTTTAAGGTATAGTGTTGAGGGTTGAGGGTTTAGGATTAGGGTTTAGGGTTGATGGATTAGCATTTAATGTCAAGGTTAGGGTTAGAGTGTCGAGGGTAGAGGGATTAGGGATAGGGTTTAGGGTTGAAGCTTTAAGGATTGAGGGTTGAAGCTTTAGGGATGAGGGTTTAAGGCTTAAGATATAGTGTCAAGTGTTGAGGGTGTAGGGATAGGGTTTAAGTTTTAAGGGTTAAGAGTTGAGGGATAGGGATTAGGGTTTAAGGTATAGTGTTGAGGGTCGAGGGATCAAAGTTAAGGGTTGAGGGATTAGGGTTTGATGTTGAGGGTTGAGGGTTGAGGTTCGAGGGTCAAGGGTTTAGGAATAGGGTTGAGGGTTGAGGAATTAGGGTTAAAGTAGAGTGTCGAGGGTATAAGGATTAGGGATAGGGTTGGAGGGTTTAGGGATAACGGATTAGGGTTTAAGGTATAGTATCGATTCTGTTGAGGGTGTAGGAATAGGGATACCATTTAGGGTTTAGGGATGGGGGATTAGAGTTGAGAGATGACAGATTAGGGTTGAGGGTTGAGGGATTAGGGTTTAGGGATAAGGTTTAGGGTTGAGGGCTAGGGATTAGGGTTTAAGGTATAGTGTTGAGGGTTTAGGGATAGGGTTTATGGTTGAGGGATTAGAGTGAAGGGTTGAGGGATTAGGATTTGATGTTGAGGGTTGAGGGTTTAGGGTTTAGGGTTTAGGGTTAGGGTTGAGAGATGAGGGATCAGAGTTAAGGGTTGAGGGATTAGGGTTTGACGTCGAGGGTTGACGGTTGAGGTTCGAGGGTCAAGGGTTTAAGGATAGGGTTGAGGTTGAAGGGATTAGGATTAAAGTAGACTGTGGAGGGTGTAAGGATTAGGGATAGGGTTGGAGGGTTTAGGGATAAGGGATTAGAGTTTAAGGTATAGTATCGAGTCTGTTGAGGGTTTAGGAATAGGGATAGCATTTAGGGTTTAGGGATGAGGGATTAGAGTTGAGGGATCAGGGATTAGGGTTGAGGGTTGAGGGATTAGGGTTTAGGGATAAGGTTTAGGGTTGAGGGTTGAGGGATTAGGGTTTAAGGTATAGTGTTGAGGGTTGAGGGTTTAGGATTAGGATTTAGGGTTGACGGATTAGCATTTAATGTCGAGGTTAGGGTTAGAGTGTCGAGGGTAGAGGGATTAGGGATAGGGTTTAGGGTTGAAGGTTTAAGGATTGAGGGTTGAGGCTTTAGGGATGAGGGTTTAAGGCTTAAGATATAGTGTCAAGTGTTGAGGGTGTAGGGATAGGGTTTAAGTTTTAAGGGTTAAGGGTTAAGGGTTTAGGGATAGGGTTTAGGTTTGAGGGATTAGGGTTTAGGGTTGATGAATTAGGGTTTAATGTTGAGGGTTGAGGGTTGAGGGTTGAGGTTGAGGGATAGGGTTAATGGTCAAGGGATTAGGGTTAAATAAGAGTGTCGAGGGTAGAGGGATTAGGGTTTAAGATATAGTATCGAGCCTGTTGAGGGTCTAGGAATAGGGATAGCGTTTAGGGTTTAGGGATGAGGGATTAGAGTTGAGGGATGACGGATGACAGATTAGGGTTGAGGGTTGAGGGATTAGGGTTTAGGGACAAGGTTTAGGGTTAGGGTTGAGGGATTAGGGTTTAAGGTATAGTGTTGAGGGTTTAGGGATAGGGTTTAGGGTTGAGGGATTAGAGTGAAGGGTTGAGGGATTAGAATTTGACGTTGAGGGTTAAGGGTTTAGGGTTGAAGGTTTAGGGATAGGGTTGAGGGTTGAGGGATCAGAGTTAAGGGTTGAGGGATTAGGGTTTGACATTGAGGGTTGAGGGTTGAGGTTTGAGGGTCAAGGGTTTAGGGATAGGGTTGAGGGTCAAGGAAGTAGGGTTAAAGTAGAGTGTGGAGGGTATAAGGATTAGGGATAGGGTTGGAGGGTTTAGGGATAAGGGATTAGAGTTTAAGGTATAGTATCGAGTCTGTTGAGGGTTTAGGAATAGGGATAGCATTTAGGGTTTACGGATGAGGGATTAGAGTTGAGGGATGATGGATTAGGGTTGAGGGTTGAGGGATTAGGGTTTAGGGATGAGGGATTAGAGTTGAGGGATGATGGATTAGGGTTGAGGGTTGAGGGATTAGGGTGTAGGAATAAAGTTTAGGTATAAGGTTTAGGGTTGAGGGTTGAGGGATTAGGGTTTAAGGTATAGCATTGAGGGTTGAGGGTTTAGAATTACGATTTAGGGTTGATGAATTAGCATTTAATGTTGAGGTTAAGGTTAGAGTGTCAAGGGTAGAGGGATTAGGGATAGGGTTTAGGGTTGAAGGTTTAAGGATTAAGGGTTGAGGCTTTAGGGATGAGGGTTTAAGGCTTAAGATATAGTGTCAAGTGTTGAGGGTGTAGGGATAGGGTTTAAGTTTTAAGGGTTCAGGGTTGAGGGATAGGGATTAGGGTTTAAGGTATAGTGTTGAGGGTTGATGGTTTAGGGATAGGGTTTAGGTTTGAGGGATTAGGGTTTAGGGTTGAGGGATTAGGGTTAGACATTGAGGGTTGAGGGTTGAGGTTCAAGGGTCAAGGGTTTAGGGATAGGGTTGAGGGTCGAGGAATTAGGGTTAAAGTAGAGTGTGGAGGGTATAAGGATTAGGGATAGGGTTGGAGGGTTTAGGGATAAGGGATTAGAGTTTAAGGTATAGTATCAAGTCTATTGAGGGTGTAGGAATAGGGATAGCATTTAGGATTTAGGGATGAGGGATTAGAGTTGAGGGATGACGGATTAGGGTTGAGGGTTGAGGGATTAGGGTTTAGGGATAAGGTTTAGGGTTGAGGGCTGAGGGATTAGGGTTTAAGGTATAGTGTTGAGGGTTTAGGGATAGGGTTTAGGGTTGAGGGATTAGAGTGAAGGGTTGAGGGATTAGGATTTGATGTTGAGGGTTGACGGTTTAGGGTTTAGGGTTAGGGTTGAGAGATGAGGGAACAGAGTTAAGGGTTGAGGGATTAGGGTTTGACGTCGAGGGTTGAGGGTTGAGGTTTGAGGGTCAAGGGTTTAGGGATAGGGCTGAGGTTTAAGGGATTAGGGTTAAAGTAGAGTGTGGAGGGTGTAAGGATTAGGGATAGGGTTGGAGGGTTTAGGGATAAGGGATTAGAGTTTAAGGTATAGTATCAAGTCTGTTGAGGGTGTAGGATTAGGGATAGCATTTAGGGTTTAGGGATGAGGGATTAGAGTTGAGGGATGACAGATTAGGGTTGAGGGTTGAGGGATAAGGTTTAGGGTTGAGGGCTGAGGGATTAGGGTTTAGGGATGAGGGATTAGAGTTGAGGGATGATGGAATAGGGTTGAGGGTTAAGGGATTAGGGTTTAGGGTTGAGGGTTGAGGGATTAGGGTTTAAGGTATAGTGTTGAGGGTTGAGGGTTTAGAATTAGGGTTTAGGGTTGATAGATTAGCATTTAATGTTGAGGTTAGGGTTAGAGTGTTGAGGGTAGAGGGATTAGGGATAGGGTTTAGGGTTGAAGGTTTAAGGATTAACGGTTGAGGCTTTAGGGATGAGGGTTTAAGGCTTAAGATATAGTGTCAAGTGTTGAGGGTGTAGGGATAGGGTTTAAGTTTTAAGGGTTAAGGGTTGAGGGATAGGGATTAGGGTTTAAGGTATAGTGTTGAGGTTTGATGGTTTAGGGATACGGTTTAGGTTTGAGGGATTAGGGTTTAGGGTTGAGGGATTAGGGTTTGACATTAAGGGTTGAGGTTCAAGGGTCAAGGGTTTAGGGATATGGTTGAGGGTTAAGGAATTAGGGTTAAAGCAGAGTGTGGAGGGTATAAGGATTAGGGATAGGGTTGGAGGGTTTAGGGATAAGGGATTAGAGTTGAAGGTATAGTATCGAGTCTGTTGAGGGTGTAGGAATAGGGATAGCATTTAGGGTTTAGGGATGAGGGATCAGAGTTGAGGGATGACGGATTAGGGTTGAGGGTTCAGGGATTAGGGTTTAGGGATAAGGTTTAGGGTTGAGGGCTGAGGGATTAGGGTTTAAGGTATAGTGTTGAGGGTTTAGGGATAGGGTTTAGGGTTGAGGGATTAGAGTGAAGGGTTGAGGGATTAGGATTTGACATTGAGGGTTGAGGGTTTAGGGTTTAGGGTTAGGGTTGAGAGATGAGGGAACAGAGTTAAGGGTTGAGGGATTAGGGTTTGATGTTGAGGGTTGAGGGTTGAGGTTCGAGGGTCAAGGGTTTAGGGATAGGGTTGAGGTTGAAGGGATTGGGGTTAAAGTAGAGTGTGGAGGGTGTAAGGATTAGGGATAGGGTTGGAGGGTTTAGGGATAAGGGATTAGAGTTTAAGGTATAGTATTGAGTCTGTTGAGGGTGTAGGATTAGGGATAGCATTTAGGGTTTAGGGATGAGGGATTAGAGTTGAGGGATGATGGATTAGGGTTGAGGGTTGAGGAATTAGGGTTTAGGGATAAGGTTTAGGGTTGAGGGCTGAGGGATTAGGGTTTAAGGTATAGTGTTGAGGGTTTAGGGATAGGGTTTAGGGTTGAGGGATTAGAGTGAAGGGTTGAGGGATTAGGATTTGACGTTGAGGGTTGAGGGTTTAGGGTTTAGGGTTTAGGGTTAGGGTTGAGAGATAAGGGAACAGAGTTAAGTGTTGAGGGATTAGGGTTTGACATCGAGGGTTGAGGGTTGAGGTTCGAGGGTCAAGGGTTTAGGGATAGGGTTGAGGTTCAAGGGATTAGGGTTAAAGTAGGGTGTGTAGGGTGTAAGGATTAGGGATAGGGTTGGAGGGTTTAGGGATAAGGGATTAGAGTTTAAGGTATAGTATCGAGTCTGTTGAGGGTGTAGGATTAGGGATAGCATTTAGGGTTTAGGGATGAGGGATTAGAGTTGAGGGATGACGGATTAGGGTTGAGGGTTGAGGGATTATGGTTTAGGGATAAGGTTTAGGGTTGAGGGCTGAGGGATTAGGGTTTAGGGATGAGGGATTAGAGTTGAGGGATGATGGATTAGAGTTGAGGGTCGAGGGATCAGAGTTAAGGGTTGAGGGATTAGGGTTTGGCGTTGAGGGTTGAGGGCATTTTCTATCAAGAACTTGATTATGAGGGCTTGCCCCTTCATTGTTATGCCTATCATATGGCGGAGCATCTGGCAAGCTCTTGCAGGAAAGAGATGTGATCAATGGAAAGGATGTGATGAATCTATAGTAGGACAAAATGCAAGCGCGTTATAATGCACTCGCATTTTGTCTTTCTATTGAAACGGTAAAAAAGTGGTTACCCCCGTGATCCAGGCCCACATGCTCTATTTTCTTACTGATTCTGTGTGTGCTCCGACAAAAAAGAAATGCTTTCATGCTGTTGGGAAGTTCAAATGCACATTTGACACATTATACCACCTTTGCATGATCTTTCACCCACCTTTTTTGCGTTGCCAACTTGAGGAGGAAATAACATAGTTTTCACACCAAGTTTGATATATATCTATTCAAGTTTCAATTTTTGTAGTGTTGCAATGTTAATTGTGATTCAATTTTAGGAATTTAACATTATAGATAGGTTAATAGTATTGTTTTTAGTAATTATATTTGAGTGTTATTCAATTTAACACTGAAAAGGAAGCAAGTGGTGAAAAACTCAAATTGTTGAGGAGTTTGATGCAAGAAGAAAAAACACTACATAATTGGCTACTCTCTCCATTCGAATCTTCATTTTTTAGGTATGTCAAGTCTTTACATGCATGTTCTTTACATTTTCTTTAATTCGAATTGAATTACTTTATCATGCTTTATCATACATGTTTAAAATAGACACATTCCCAATCAAGAAAGCAGCCTACAATCTCACATGATGCCATGTATATTTTCTACACTTGGGCTCTTTAATAATTATGTGTAATAAATAGACCTTAACATACCATGATGTCAAACTATACAAGAATAAATCCTTACAACATAATAAAAAGTACAATCCCATTATTATCTTGTATTCATTTCTTAGGAAGTAATATTGGTCTCTTTATCATGCTACAGATAAATTCTCCGTCATGCTGAGGAAACGATCAAGAATTAAACCAACACAAGAAGAGATAGAAGCTAAGAATGCAAAGAAAGCAGTGGCTATGAGGGAACTTCGTGAGAAGAGGAAATTGGACATGATAAATGAAGACATACCAATTGAAGAGGAACCACAACCATTACAAAGAGATATGGTATTGGCGGCACAAAGACAACGAATGCAAAAACTTCGTGGTATGAGAGATTTGAATACCATAGTTGGAGACACGTCCTCTACCGCAAGTCAACATGTAGGGACACCATCTACCACATCTCAAGTTGAGAGTACATCATCACTCACATGTGATGAAGGAGGTACGCCATCGTTCCCACCTCAACCTCAAGGTATGTCATCTATTCCATCTTCGATCGAAGGTATGCCATCTAACCCATCTCATTTAAATATTGATGAAATTCCTAATGTTGAGATGAATTTACCTAACTTGACACCACCTAGAATTTTGCATAGAAAGCCAAAGTATTTGATTGATATTGATGAGAATATTTTGCAGCCAATGGAAGGTAAGATTCCAAAACACACTTGTAGAAGATATGCTAATAAGATTTGGAGATTGTTCTTTGAAAAGTTAAATGAGACTGCAAGATGTCAACTATTCGTTGAAATGATGCGAAGTATAAAGTATAGGTCTATCATGAAGATTCTTGGGTTGAGAACATCAGAGGCGTCAAGTGAAAAATCTATTGTCAAGAATCTAATGAGTGCGTATGAGAATGTGGGTAACACCTCACGCACAAAAGATAGTAATGCAACACGGAGTGTGATTACATCGACTATAGTAAGTAGTCAAACGAGGAAAGTTCGTCTCATTAGAAAGACAAGTCAAGAATTGAGAATTAATAGGAAAACTTTATCAAGAGCCATTGGAAGACGCCAAAGAATTGAGGACACTAATGCCAATGAATTATGGGCGTTCTCGGGGAGACTACCACGAAAAGATAAACCAATTGTTGAAGCATTGAGATCACTAATTGAAAATTTTTGGAAGAATTACACAAGGGTATCTTCGAATCAAAGGGATGTGGTAGGAAGGAGAATCGGTAGTTAGAACCGCGAGCCACATCCAAAGCATTTTTTGGATGAGACTCAAACATAGTTTTATGGTAAATTTCTAGAGAAGTATCCTCAAATTAAAATTTGTCAAAGATATTTTGAATTGCTAAAACCTTTCTATGTTAAGATAAATCATACATGCACTACTTGTTGTTGTAGATTACATATTGAATTTTCTAACCATTTTGATGCTTATAGGTCTATATGTTTAGATATGCATACTAACAATGATTTGTAGGGTTGTGCTATATGTGCCCCACCAACATCTTCAAGAGACTTCATATCAAGAATTTTATGTGAAAGAGAGGAAGGTCAAATATTCTACAAGAAATTATGCTTGGATGGCACATGTGATCGTTGCGGTGGCTTGCAACATTTGCCAATATGTGAACATATGGAAATAACACATGCCGTTGGAAATAAACTAATAGAGTTTGGCAAGTATAAAACAGTGGCATACAATACAAAAGATGGTAAAGAAGCAAAGATGTGTGAATTAGTTATTGAAAAGATTCCAGTGTATCAATTTATGCCTATATTTCGTGACAACTTAGTGTATGAGTATGCAAGACATGCCCATAGAGCTCGATGGTTGGACTTGCAATTCAAGTTATGCAAGGACACATTTCTGGTTGGTAGCATTGTTTCAGTCGTCGACTTTGCAGAGAACTACAGTCTACAGCCACAACATGAGGTGCAATCACAATATTACAACTCCACATAGGTTTCTATATTTGTGCACATCGCATTCATTCATGCAAATGATAGTACAGAGGATGACAGAAAGATCATAAGGGAGTATAATTTCTATATTAGTGATGATCGCGCGCATTCTACGGAGTTCGTGCAAGGTTGCTTTCAGGTGTTCTACAATGATTTGGCTAGAAGGGGCATATCGTTCAGTCAGCATATCATATGGTTGGATAACTGTGCGTCACAATTCAAGAACTCGCGAAATTTCTATTGGCTGAGTAGGAGGCATAATTTTATAGGTATTCAACATATGTGGAACTTTTGTGAGGCCGGGCATGGAAAGGGGGAGCATGACGGTGCAGGAGCATGTATCAAAAGAGCCATAGCATGAGAAGAGTTAAAGTATAAAGACAATGCAAAGTTGACAAATGCAAAATTGATTGTTGAGTGGTGTAATGCTTCCATGGGTCTAGGTAATGAAGGTAAGTCTTCAGTTCATAGATTTTTTTGGTTGATAGATGATACTAACATTGCACCAAATGAAGATTGTTGTACATTGACATGATCAAATGCGATGCACTCTTTCAGAAGCTCAATTGCAGGTTCATGGAGTATCCATACACGAAAGATGTCATGCTTTTGTTCTTCTTGTACAATTTAAGTCTGGGATGAGTGCGAGTCAAAGGAGTGGGTTGACGAATGGCAGTTAAGTTATCTTAGCCCACTTGACACATATCGACCCCCGACGGCACTGGAACTAACACAGATGGAATCGTCAGTTGACTTTGACCACATATCAAATTTAGTTCAACCAGGTAATATAGGGCATGTATATGCATCTAATTTTATCTAGTTCAACCAAGTAATGTCATCTTACTTTGTAGTGTTTTTGTAATGTTGACTAATTTCATCTAATTTGCTACACATATCAATATAGGGTATGTATATGCAGTTATTGCAGATAAAGATAATGAAGAGGGAACAGATTATTACTTATGTCATTGTGTTGAGGCCAAAAAGAAATTAGAGGCCCCTATTACAGATGGAGAAAACATCGAATACCCTACAGGCTCAGTGGTTATTACTAGAACATGGCTTAGAAGGTACCCACATAAGAGTGTTAATATTTGGCTATTTCAGGACTTTGACACACATCGGAAGATTCTTCATTACTCAAACCTTGTCGTGGCATCCAATGTTCATTTGATAAAGTATGGGGGTAGACCTTTGAACAAAATATTGTGGAAGGTGCGTGAGTCTAACCATGAAGCAATACTTGACACAATAAAGAGTAGAGCAAACCCAGATGGTTCATTGGATTAATTTGTAAGTATTCACATTGATTTTGTAAAGTCATTTTACATTGAGTTGTAAGTATGCACATTAATTTTTTAGGTTTGTCTTTTTTTTATTTCCTCCTGCATTTTTACACATATGTACACATTTTTACATCATCATGTTATGCATTTTTGGTGTCCTGCTCCTGATGTGACCAAACTCATAACTCACCCTACTTCCTCTAGAGACCATTTGGTGATCTCTCCAACACTCTGGATCCAGGGTGCCCAATCATGATGATGACCTATATACCATTCTCCCAAGGCACTCATAATGAATGAAAAGAAGACCAAGGGCGCCCAAGCTTAATAGACTTATTTCTTTCAATTTTGATGATCCAAACTTGATGAAAGGAGACATGAAATGCACCTTAGGACTCCATGCTAAGGTTTGAGCCATTAAAGTCACTTGATATTAGGCACTCATGATGATGAAACTTAGAGCTTTTTCCTTTCTTATGTGCTCATCTAAGATGTTTGAATCATAAGGAGTGCCTCGACCTCTATAATGTACATTGGGCACCAAAATTAAGGTGATTTTAAGTCACTTTGAGTCATTTGGGGTCAGTTTGAGTCTTTGAGTCATGTTGCAAAAAAGTGTCAATGTTGTCAAGTTGCACAAAGCAACTTTTATATTTTTGGTGTCCTGCTCGTGATGTGACCAAACTGATTGTTTCAACGCATCCGGATGGGTACATTTACACTAGGCATGGTCCTATTTTTCACCCAAACATGTCGAAACAGTCTGAGCTACATTGTACCGACGATATCCCTGAAGAGTCCAAAGTGCAAAAAGGCTGCAATCTTTGACGAGATGTTACTCAAAAATCGTGTCACTTAGAAACATTTTGTCTAAGGTAATGCGATCATGTAAAGTGCCTCTACAATAACCTCTCTCAGTTTTTTATATCTCTAAGGCATTTGCCCGTGGTGAAAGGTTTTCTACTGCCCCAAAAATCGTTAAAAGGAGGCAGTGTAAAGTTGCAAAGGGGTGTAACTTTTGTCCTGCTCCTAATGCGACCAAACTGACTATTCCAACATGTTTGAATGGATACATTTATGCTAGGCATGGTCTTGTTTTTCACCCAAACATGTCGAAATAGTCCGAGCTACATTGTACCCACGATATCCCTAAAGAGTCCAAAGTGCAAAAAGGCTGCAATCTTTGACGAGATGTTACTCAAAAATTGTGTCACTTAGAAACATTCTGTTTGAGGCAACACGATCACGTAGAGTGCCTCTACAATAACCTCTCTCAGTTTTTTATAGCTCTAAGGCATTTGCCCATGGTGAAAGGTTTTCTGCTGCCCCAAAAATCGTTAGAAGGAGGCAGTGTAAAGTTGCAAAGGGGTGTAACTTTTGTCCTGCTCATGATGCGACCAAACTAACTGTTCCAATGTGTCTGAATGGATACATTTACGCTAGGCATGGTCCTATTTTTCACCCAAACATGTCGAAACAGTCGGAGCTACATTGTACCGACGATATCCCTAAAGAGTCCAAAGTGCAAAAAGGCAGCAATCTTTGACGAGATGTTACTCAAAAACTATGTCACTTAGAAACATTCTGTCTAAGGTAACGCGATCATGTAGAGTGCCTCTACAATAACCTTTCTTGGTTTTTTATAGCTCTGAGGCATTTGCCCATGGTGAAAGGTTTTCTGCTGCCCCAAAAATCGTCAGGAGGCAGTGTAAAGTTGCAAAGGGGTGTAGCTTTCGTCCTGCTCCTGATGCAACCAAACTGACTGTTCCAACGCATCTGAATGGGTACATTTACGCTAGGCATGGTCCTATTTTTCACCCAAACATGTCGAAACAGTCGGAGCTACATTGTACCGACGATATCCCTGAAGAGTCCAAAGTGCAAAAAGCCAGCAATCTTTGACGAGATGTTACTTAAAAACTGTGTCACTTAGAAACATTCCGTCTAAGGCAATGTGATCATGTAGAGTGCCTCTACAATAACCTCTCTCAATTTTTTATAGCTCTGAGGCATTTACCCATGGTGAAAGGTTTTCTGCTGCCCCAAAAATCGTCAGAAGGAGGCAGTGTAAAGTTGCAAAGGGGTGTAACTTTTGTCCTGCTCCTGATGTGACCAAACTGACTATTCCAACACGTCCAAATGGGTACATTTACACTAGGCATGGTCCTATTTTTCACCCAAACATGTTGAAACAGTCGGAGCTACATTGTACCGACAATATCCCTAAAGAGTCGAAAGTGCAAAAAGGTAGCAATCTTTGATGAGATGTTACTTGAAAACTATGTCACTCAGAAACATTCCGTCTGAGGCAACACGATCACATAGAGTGCCTCTACAATAACCTCTCTCAGTTTTTTATAGCTCTGAGGCATTTGCCCATGGTGAAAGGCTTTCTGCTACCCCAAAAATTGTCAAAAGGAGGTAGTGTAAAGTTGCAAAGGGGTGTAACTTTCATCCTGCTCCTAATGCGACCAAACTGACTATTCCAACGCATCTGAATGGGTACATTTACACTAGGCATGGTCCTATTTTTCCCCCAAACATGTCAAAAAAGTCAGAGCTACATTGTACCGACGATATCCCTGAAGAGTCCAAAGTGCAAAAAGGCAGCAATCTTTGACGAGATGTTACTTGAAAACTATGTCACTTAGAAATATTTTGTCTGAGGCAACGTGATCATGTAGAGTGCCTCTACAATAACCTCTCTCGGTTTTTTATAGCTCTGAGGCATTTGCCCGTGGTGAAAGGTTTTCTACTGCCCCAAAAATCGTCAGAAGGAGGCAGTGTAAAGTTGCAAAGGGGTGTAACTTTCATCCTGCTCCTGATGCGACCAAACTGACTATTCCAACACGTCTGAATGGGTACATTTACGCTAGGCATGGTCCTGTTTTTCACCTAAACATGTCGAAACAGTCAGAGCTACATTGTACCGACGATATCCTTGAAGAGTCTAAAGTGCAAAAAGGCAGCAATCTTTGATGAGATGTTACTCAAAAACTGTGTCACTTAGAAATATTATGTCTAAGGCAACGCGATCACGTAGAGTGCCTCTACAATAACCTCTCTCAGTTTTTTATAGCTTTGAGGCATTTGCTCGTGGTGAAAGGTTTTCTACTGCCCCAAAAATCGTCAGAAGGAGGCAGTGTATTAAGTCAGGATGAAAGCCTATTCACTCTAGGTGCCTGTTTTTCACCAAATCACACATGCACCTTGAACAAGTAATGCTACAAGTGGTGAACAAAATGGGCGCCTTAAAGAATTGAGCCCTCCAAGACATCTTGCAATTGCCTAAAAGTCCAAAATTTACATAAGTGAGTTAAGGCGCCATTTTCCATCTCTAGAGCCTCCTTTGAGCACCTTAACATGAAGTGAATGTTTTAGTCTATGAAAGATTGCACCTAAAGAATATAACAACCCCTTGAGTCACTAGGATGAACTAAGTTAACAAAATGAACTTCATTGAGGGAGGCGCACTTATGCATCTAGACAACTCCAGTTTAGCGCCTGAGAAAAAGCATGTTTAGAGACACCCCTCGAATGAACCCTCTAGAACCAATAACCATAGCTCAAGATCCATAACCATGAGAAGATAAAGCATTAAAAAAATTCATCTAAAGGATGGGAAATACCTCTTAGATGATAGTTTGCCGAGTAGACCAAGAGTGGGGAATGAGAATGCTCATCGAAGATACACCAAGCCACAATGACTCTCTCCAATAAGAATCTTCTCTAGGTCCATAATTAACTCACGCCCATATCCAAGTGAAAGTATCCTTGGTCTTCCTGCTAAAACCTCTAAAGGGTAACCATCTCAACAAGTGTCTCTAATCCCAAGAGAACTCTAGCTTCACCCAAGTCTCGAAGTATGTATGAGAACCTACAACCAATCAATCCATGTTAAGCTCAAAATGCAACACCACATTATCATGAAGCTCCCAAGCACATGACCAATGTACTCAATACCAAGAGAACCAACAAGACCACTATCAAAACTCCAACTACAAAATTAGGTATCCAAACATGACATCATGATCTAACATCTCCTCCTAGAAGATCACATGCACCAATACAGATATCCTAGTCTCAAGAGAACTTGTATCATGCTAATACTCTAATCTAGAATCAAGAGTCCACCAAGACACTCTACCAAACACCTCTAAACCAAGGATCAACATCTACAACCACATGAAGATAACCATCTCCTAAAAATAGTAGCCAAGATGTCAAAGCACTCTCACTACAAATAATAATCATAATCCAAGAGTTTCTCCATTACACCCAACCACTATATAAGATCATCCATCACTAGGTGACGAATACACATCACTATCAAAGCAACATCTATCCTCTCATCCCAATGCAACATACCAATGTGCAAATGAGCATAGACAAGGAAAAATAACAAAGTCATCCCGTGGATATAGGCAATATGCATTCAAGTCATCCCACTACAATAAATGAGGTGTGCATCCCAAAAAAAGGCATAACTTGTAGATCCCAACCATTGAAAACATGCAAAATCATCATCACATTAGTAAACATCATCACATTAGTAAACTAGTAAACTTCATTTGCATCCATACTGAAACCAATCTTATTGTTGTGTTTGATGTGTCCTCTTTCAAACAACCATTTAACAAAATTTGAGTCCAAACAATAAACATTTACAACCATAAACATCTCAAAGTCCAAAATCCAAACATTCTATCATCCTTAATCATTTCCATCATGGACCCTTGGTTTGAAAAAATCATTATGCAAGATAAAAACCCTACGCCTATTACCTTGTTCGAGGCTCATGCAAAACCCAAAATGATTAGCCTAGTACCATGTGTCATGTCCTCGTTCCCAGCTTGATCATCAAGTGTATAATGGATTAGCCTATTCCTCATTCCTGGAGGCTAATTCCAAATGATGAGGGAATGAATTGGTTTCAGACTAACTCTATTTGTTCGTTTTACAGGAACAAGGTCAGAACCCTAAAATTTGACTAAGTATGGAAGCTTGGGAGCCTAGGCTCCCATTTCACTCCAGTTTTCCTTACTAAGCGTCTAGCACAAGGATCATCCAAATTAAGTGCCTAAGAACCTCAAGGTGCCTATACATGTTTCTAGGGATCCTCCAATTGAGCGTCTAGCATAGATGGATGAAGATTGAAAGTTTTCAAGTTAAAGATGTCCTTTGGGTGAACTCATAGCACTAGGCGCATGTGTTGGTTGGAACTCCTTGGATCTGGTGCCTATGATTGAAAGCCTTTGATGAGGAGAGAAGTCTCAAGGCCTGGTTTGGTGCCCTCACTTGCCTACCCCACCCTCAGAATGCGCCTAACCTTCATAAGGTGTTAACACTCTATTTTGAGCGCCTAGCAGGGGGTAAGATAGATTGAAGGCTTGGGAGATAAGGAAAGTCACTTAGATGAATAATCAAGATTGAAATGAGAAACTCCTAGCCAAGGCACAAAATTCCTCAATTTTGGCATCTAGAAATCAAATCTAAGTAAGGTGCTCTTTCCATTTGCTAAAGGCTCTATTAGCGCCCTTGGTTGATGATCTCTCCAGACACCTGAAATGGCACCCAGTGGATCTTTCAACTTGTATCAAGAAGAAGGGAAGCATTCTCAGTGTTGTTCAGATAATCTAAGTTGTAAAGTTAACAAGGAATAGAGCCAGAGGACAAGGCGCACTTATTGGTCTCCATCACCTCAGAAATGTGCCTAATGCAGTTGGTGTCAACTTCCCTCTTTCTAGCCTCCAAATGGCGCCTAGAGTCAAAAAAGGATTTCACTGAATAATGTTAATGTTTTGAGCATCAAACTCTACTTGGCGCATACCTATGCTCTTGCAACCTCAAATTGGCACCTAGGGTTCAGTCATCCTCCTAAGGCATGGTTTTGCTCCTCCATAACCCTGTTTTGGCACCTAAACTTGGAAGTACCTTGAAGACTTGGATTAAGATAGAATTCACCTCCAGAATGTTAGGCGCTTGATAGAAGATAAAGGCGCTAGGGTAAAAGAGCTTCAAAAGTTTGATGTCAAGTGTGAATTGAGATAATAGGTGCTGATACTAGTTGACATTACTCCAAACATGCGCCTAAGAGAGATGCAAGTCCCCAAGACCAATTTTGGAACAAGGCGCTCCATCAAAGGGTAAGATGATAATCCTTGGAAGTCAAGTGTTTCAAAGATTCTTTGATAAATTGACAAGTTGTAACCTAGGTGCCAAAACCCCTGAGAATCCTCCTATCTGGCACCTAGTCAGAAGAACACTAATACTGCGCCTAAGTGAATTTGAGTGTCAATATAGAGTCATCAAACCCCACCAGATGTTCATCCATGTCTTTGCCACCTCAAGGAAGCACCCAGCTTAGGATGGTGCCTAGTCTGGTCTCTACTACCTTCAGTTGGCACCTAACCCTAAGAGTCTTGCAACTATGACATCATATTGGCACGTAGAACTCATGATGCATGAAATCAACACCTGGGTTCCAAAGAACTCATTTGGGCGCCTACTCTTGGAAATAATCTAGAGCATCCATAAACTCTAATAGGCACCTAATGTTGGCAAGGTGCAACTTCAGGAGGAGATCACCTCAACTTGGCGCCCAAGTCAGAAATCTGCGCCTAAGGATCTCTAAAAGGAGTTAAGGTTGTTACAATTACCTAAATGCTCATTGGTCAGAAGGGTAGCATTTGGATCCGTGTCAGGGCCCCTGGATAAGTTTGTCAACTTAGAATGAGTCATCAGATGGAATATTCCCTTGTATATGCTTCTTGGGAAATGTGCCTTGGTTCCTCTTTGTGCATTGAAAAATGTGCCTTCATTGCCTTTGGAAGGCCTATAAAAGGAGGAGCCCTCTCATTCATTTGTTATCTAATCATTTTGACAGAATTCTCTCTGCAAAGCTATTTAGCTTGTTATCTTGAGGCCTGCGAGTTTCAAGTGTTGGAGTGATGCTCCCTCAACAAGCAAGATGATGCTCCCTTGTGATATTGTGAGGTGTTGACATTCAGTTGACATCATTGAGTTTGATTGAGTTGATCAAGTGTAGACGCCATTGTAAACATCAAGGCATCAAGGCCTTTCTTTTGTATCTCCATTGAATAAGTTGTAACTTCATGCTATTGAAAGCATTATCCATGTAATAAGACATTGCAAGTTGATTGAGTCAAATAACTAGACAAGTACCCAACTCTAAGGTTGATTCATTCAACTAGTTATCTTTGATGTATATCTTTGTGTTGTTGAAGTAGTTGATGATCTGATAGCAAGTAAAATTGTTTAAGGAAAAATTTTCGTAGAACTAGTTGGGTATCTTACACCATGCCTATCCATCAAACACCACAATGCAATAAAAATCCTAACAACATGCCCATGATCCAAGATCAAGTGCAATCATGCAAAGATATTATCAATCACAAGCCTATTAAGAATGAACTAGAGTCTTCTAGTACCATACTTTTCCATCAAACACCATCATGTAATCCATGGCCTATCAAGCCTATCAAAGAAAATGCAAACATCCTATGTAATACAATCGGACTTTAAATATTTGAAGTAGCCATCTACAAATATCCATTCAAAAGTGGATTTATAATGCAAGTATGGACGCCATCAATAAAAAAGATTTGTATTAACCAAATATCCATATAGGCATACATCAATATCTGTCGATATAAGTATAACATATATACAAAATAGCCATATAGGCTTACAAGAATGCCATATAGGCATACAATGTCAACTATGTACAATACAAAATATATGTCCACAAATGCCATATAGGCATACAACAAAGGAACACAATAAAAAGTCATTCCCCTCTGGCTGGTGAAGAGAATAAATCACGAGCAACCTTTGATCTTCTAGGGGATGGAGACGTGCATGTGGGTGGTCTACTACGAACCCGAGGGCTACTCCTCCTATTTAGCTCTTCCTGCATCTTTACCTGTTACAATAAAAAGTATAGACATTAATATATAGAAATTACATGTTATAAAAAAATAAAACATTTAACAAAATAATCACTTACTGCTAACATATAATCTATCTCCTCGCTTGCCTCAGTAGCAGGAATAGGCCCTGGTGATGTCATGTCCTATAGAAACCATCCAGATAGAAATTAAACTTCAAATCAATAATCTTTTGATTTTTCAAAAATAGACAACTATAACAATGAATGTAAATTGAAATTTACTAATCTGCCTCATACCCCTGTCAGTGCTATGGAGCTATGAATCGTAGAGGCCACACCCTACTCCATTGCCCTATGAACATGGGGAGGTGTCTTCGCAGCTTGCATCATCTGGAAATAAAACAACATTATTCAATTACGAAAACTATAATAGTGATGCAAATCATGGTTCCTAACATACACACACGTTCATCTAAACATGGAAGTACACACAATAAAGCACACAAATCACATAAAAAAATTTAGTAAGTACAATTCATTCATTAAACTATTTATTTTATTGCCTCCGTAAAGCTTTGAAGTCCACCACCGCTGGTAGGTGTTGCCATGAAATCTACAATATTAACCTATTCAACATCCAAAATCAGAAATTAGAATACCATTTATATAACGATGCTATTCACATGTAATATTTATAATTGTTTACTAGTTACATACCTCGACAGTAGATGATCTAGTGAAAAATGCAGGTGGAGAACCACTGAAAACTGCATCGACGCTATGACCCTGAAATTTCATTAAAATCATCAATTTAAATTAGTTAATCTTGTATTTCAAAAATAAAATTTAATAAATTAAATTCAATAAACTTGCTAATATTTACCTGAGTATCAAGACCGAAAGTCTCACTCAGGAGGGTATTTGTCATCACCATCTGCTCAGCTGCAGATGTAGCCTGTGCACCTGCGTCCTGACTGTCCATGGGGTCATAACCATAGGCTGACCCGCAAGCCTGGCAAGTATGCAGTGGGACCCTACTCGCACTATCTCCCAACCCACTCTGTGTTGCAGGACCGGCATGCTCTATGATGCTCTGGGTCAAGGCACTAATCGACCTCAGTGTATCGACCTCAACACTCTCCTTCACAATGGAAGGGATAGAAACATGCTCATGGGCTGGTCTGCTGATTACTTGTCTCACTACCCGCTGTGGGTCAAGACGTGCCCCTGGTCTATCCTGTGCTGAGCCCCCACCTCTACCCTGGAAATCCCGCATATCAAAATAGTTTGGCACTTTATTGAGGACAAACTCGCAGTAGAGTTTCCTCAAAAAGTATTGCGGGACCTTATTATTATTGCATGGAGGATGGTCAAAAACCATCCACTACCTCTGCCCGAAATTGTCCCTTATCGCTTGGTTGTTGCACCAATGGATAGGGAACATTTTGCATGTAATGGGTGGAGGTTGATTTGTTTGTGGGTTTGTGAAAATTGAACACAAGTCTAATTTTGTAATTGGTAATTTTTTGACATCTTGGTATGACAACTTGTCTGCATAGTAATCTCTAAACTCTCTTTTTTTATCGGTCCAACTAGTTATTTGCTTGCTAATTGAATTTACATTTGATAACATAGACTCAAGAGATTCGGCAAGCGTGAACCTATGCAAGGTTGAAGTGCAAGGATCTTTCAACCTTGCAATTATATCTTCAATTTCCTTTTTGTTGTTTTCAATTTGCCCCATTATATTATCTTGTGTTCCAGGGGCATGTCGAGGAATGAATGGAGGAGGTTGTTGTTCTGCAGGTATTTCCTCCTCAGGATTTTGTGGATTTTGAGGAGGAGGAGGAGGAGGTGCATTAACATTTTCTGACAATTAACGAAATATACATCAAAAATCAACAAAAACCTACCTATTTAGAAAGAAATTCAAACAAAAAAACAAAGATAACTCACCCCTTTGGCGTGCTCGACGTCGCGGCAGCATTTTGGCGACGAATCGATAAACTTTTTGTGTTGATTGGCGTTTTACAGAACGCGAGCGCGTTTTTGAGGGTTTGGAAGCCGCGGGCAGAGGAGAAAATCAGAATAAAATGAAATTTGATTACTTTTTTTTAATTTATACTAGGTCATATGGCTCGGTAATGACGAGCCTAAGGCTTGTCATTACCAAGCCATAACGCGAGCGCGTTATAACGCGCTCGCGTTATGACTTAAATTTTTTTGAAATTATTTTGGCCACTTTTTGGCCCCCATCTTCTTGCACTTACCCGAGGGAACTCTCAGTGATAAGGAAGTTGTGATGAAAATTCTCAGATCACTACCAAAGTCCTACAGTCACAAGGTAGCTGCAATTGAAGAATTTATGCAAGTAAAAGCTATTGACAGAGATCAGTTACTTGGTAAGCTTACTGCCTTTGAAATGAAAGAGTTTGGTGATGCCCTACCAAAAGTAGAGACTACATTCAAAGCCAGTATTTCTGGGAAAACCTTCAGATCAGAAAAGTACAAGGTAGAATCTGATGATGAGTTTGATGAAATTGAAGCCAACTTTGTGGATAGATTGCAAAGAGGATCTGGTAAGTTTAAAGGTAAATTACCTTTTAAATGTTTTTCCTGTGGTAAAGTAGGCTACTTTGCTTCCAGATGTCCTGAAAGAATTGAAAGAAATAGAAAAAGATATGAGAATAGGCCTCGAATCCAAAAGAAATGCTATTATGTTGAAGATTTTGATGATGATAAAGGAGTATGAGATAATGGTGAACCAAATAATACTAGTACTTCTGGTAATGAATGCTTGTTTATTTCTATTAAGGAAGAACATGTGTCTACTAATCCTGCTAGCCGTGTGAAGGAAGAAAAACCAGTGGAAAGTGCTTTGGCTGCTTAGGTTGTTGAAGACAAAGATGAATGGGTTATTGATAGTGGCTGCCCTCACCACATGATTGGTGACAAAAGTAAGTTTGTGAGTTTGGAAAGATATGATGGTGGACTGGTTAGATTTGGGGATGATACAGCTGGTAAGATTTGTGGAAAAGGATCTATTTCTTTTGATGGCAAGCATAATACTGAAGATGTCTTGTATGTGAAAGGATTAGAGCATTATATTTTTAGTGTGGGTTAGATGTGTGACAAAGGTTATGATCTAAGCTTCAAGGACAATGGATGCAAGATCAGAGAAAGCTCTGGAACAATCATTGCAACTGGTAAGAAGACCAGAGGTAATATCTATTACTTGAAAGGAACTGATAAATATTGTTTGTTGCTTAGACTGATAAAAGTTGGCTATGGCATAGAAGGCTGTGTCACATCAATTTTGATAACATTATGAAGATAAGTACTACATGGGCTGTTAGAGATTTTCCTAAGCTTGTGAAGCCTGTTAATCCTATTTGCAAGGACTTTCAATTTGGAAAACAAACAAGAACAAGTTTTAAAAGCAAGGACCAATCAGTTGATGGACTACTAGAACTAGTGCATATAGATTTGTGTGGACCTACCAGAGTAAGAAGTTTGCAAGGAGACAGGTATTTCATGTTGCTTATTGATGATTATTCTAGAATGACTTGGGTTACCTTTTTAAAAGAAAAACTAGAAGCTCTAGATAAGTTCAAGGCATTTAAGGCAATGGTTGAAAATGAAATAGATTTGAAGATCAAATGTTTAAGGTCTGATAGAGGAGGAGAGTTTATATCAAATGAATTCAATTTCTTTTGCGAAGAACATGGAATAAAGAGATAGTTATCTACACCTAGAACTCCACAACAAAATGGAGTTGTTGAAAGGAAAAATAGAACAATTCAAGAAGTTGCTAGAACCATGATGAAGGAAGTTGATCTTCTAGAAGTATATTGGAGAGAGGCAATTCACACTGCTGTATATATCCTAAACAAAGTCCAAGTCAAAGGTAATAGTTCTAAGACTCCTTATTAATTGTGGTATGGTAAAGTTCCTATTGTGAAATATCTCAAAGTTTTTGGTAGCAAATGTTATGTCAAAAGAGAAGAAGATCTAGGCAAGTTTGATGCTAGGTGTCATGAAGGAATCTTCCTTGGTTACTCCACAAAGAGCAAGGCCTACCTGTGTTATAATAAGAGGTTGAATAAGATCATTGAGAGTGTAAATGTCAAAGTCGATGAAAGCAAGGAAAGGTCTCCAGAATCAAGTGGATATGAATAAGATAAACCAGATGCTTTAGAAGTGGTGCAGCATGAAAACAACTCAGATGAAGAGGAACAAGCTCAAGAAAGTGCTACCAAGACACCAAGGTATGTAAAACTTAATCATTCTGAAGATCAAATCATAGGAGATAAGAGCAAAGGAATCCTGACCAGAAGAACAACTGCAGAAGAACAAGTAAATTTCTGTCTGATTTCCATGATTGAACCTAAGACTGCGAATGAAGCTTGCAATGATGAGAATTAGGTAAAGGCTATGAAAGAAGAATTGATGCAGATAGAGAAGAATCAGACTTGGGATCTTGTTCCCAGACTAGTAGATAAAAATGTAATTAGCACCAAGTGGGTTTTCAGAAACAAGATGAATGAGAATGGTGAAGTGGTAAGAAACAAAGCAAGGTTGGTATGCAAAGGATACTCTCAAGTTGAAGGAATAGATTTTGAGGAAACATTTGCACCAGTGGTAAGGATTGAAGCTATAAGAATGTTTTTGGCATTTACAACTTACAAAGATTTTAAGGTATATCAGATGGATGTAAAGTCTGCATTCTTGAATGGAGAATTGGAAGAAGAAGTCTATATTGAACAACCGAAAGGATTCCAGTCATCACATTAGGGTGACATGGTACACAGATTAAAGAAGGCATTGTATGGATTAAAACAAACTCCCAGGGCTTGGTATGCTAGGTTGGATAAGTATCTGATACAGTTAGGATTTAGCAAAGGTACTACCGACAACAATCTCTATTTCAAGATCAATAATGAATAAATCCTAATTGTTGTAGTCTTTCTTGATGACATTATCTTTGGAGGTAATGAAGGTATGTGCACAGTTTTTGTTGAAGAAATACAAAGTGAATTTGAAATGTCTATGTTTGGTGAGATGAATTTCTTTTTAGGTCTACAAATAAATCAATCAGATAAAGGTATCTTCATTTCTCATTCTAAGTATGTGAAAGAGTTGTTAAAGAAGTTTGGGATGGAAGACTCTAAACCAGTAAATACTCCCATGATAACCGGTTGTAAGTTGAGCAAAAATGATGATTCACCTATGGTAGATCAGAAAAGGTACAAATCTATGATTGGAGGATTACTTTATCTGACTCAAACCAGACCTGACATAATGCATGCAATTTGTCTTGTGGCAAGATTTCAAGCAGAACCTAAGGAGTCACATGTGATGGTAGTCAAGAGAATTATGGTATATTTGAAAGGAATAATGGATTATGGTTTGTGGTATCCAAAGGACAATGATTTCACTCTCAGTGGATACACTGATGTAGATTGGGCTAGAGATGTAGATGATAGAAAAAGTACAAGTGGAGGTGCATTCTTTTAGGAAAAAGGTTGGTATCTTGGATAAGCAAGAAACAAGATTCAATATCTCTGTCCATTGCAAAAGCAGAATATATTGCAGCAACATGTAGTTGTACTCAAGTGTTATGGATGAAGCAAACATTGAAGGACATCAAAGTTGTGTATGAAGATCCAATTGCAATCTTTTGTGACAATACAAGTGCCATAAACATATCAAAAAATCCAGTAATGCATTCAAGGACAAAGCACATATCTATAAGATATCACTTTCTAAGGGAAAAAGTGACAGAGAATGAAGTCAAGCTGGAATATGAATCTACAAAAGACCAAATTGTAGACATTTTTACCAAACCTCAGCCTAAGTGATGTAGAGGCAAATTGGATGGGGGAAGATGGACAAACAAGACAAGGTTCTACTACACCTACAAGCCCAAAATCAAAGGTCTTTACACAAAAGTGGGAACAATAGAAATAAACTCATGGATCATCATGGAAAGTTTGGTTTGGGATGTTAAGGTACCCATTCCATCCATTGGCCAAGGCAAACTAGACTCAGGATTGGTACTTCCTTCACAAACCCCAAAAATGGCTTGTAGCCCTACAAAATGACAACAATCCTAATAACTCTTGACTCAGACCTTCAAATACAAATCTTAGACAATCAGTAGATACCCATTATGGCCCCCTATCACATATCCCAAATTGGGTATGGGTTGTTTTGGATGGAATATCTCAACCAATAACCCCTCTCTATGACCTAAAGCCCCAATTAGGCCAAAATTACAAAGAGACTACTATGGAATGCAAGTCCAGAACTCAACCAAGGGTTTGAAAACTTAGAATGCATTCCAAAACAAAGGATTTTGTGGGTTTTAGACTTCTACTCACTGTTGTTCCCAAAAATGCACCTATGGTTCCTTCAATGTGCTCTTAAACATCACCTAACACATGGTTTTGTTAGGTTTCTTCAAAGAAAATTCCTCCTCTGCAAGTTCTCTACCAAAAAACCACCATAACATGCTAATACATTCCTACCACCATCTATACCACTAATCACAAGTGGATCAAATCAGTGGAATGGCAAAAGAATGCATATTCTCCTATCAAAACCCTAGAGGAGGGTTTTACAAACCAAATTTAGAAGAAACCTTATAACTCCTTACTATGCAATTTTCAAGACACCAAACCTACTTCAAATGATATACAACTCAATATTCTAACCAATCAAAACATGAGGAAATGATGACAGTCTTGTATCTTTCTGCAGTACGGCCTATAGAGGTGGATTTCTTAGAAAAAAATAGAATTTTGTCAATGGGCAGTCACAGTGATTTGCTTGTAGAAAACTCCTTAGTGCATATCAAGATGCCAAATAAGACTTGTTTGAAGGATAATCCACCCCTCTATCCATCCCACACATTTGGGACTCTTGACAGTTCCGTATAGATGAAAGGTACGGATTGTCCTACAAAAAATACAGAAAAAACAATAGAAAATGCAAAGAATTGGTTTTTATTGCTTTGGAAACTTCTTACACTTCTTCAAGTTCATCTCCTCCTCTCAAGGATCAATCTCCATGGCCTTTTTAAGCCTGCACAACCCTTAGCAACTACTTGGAGGTAGTTTTGGGTCGATGGGGGAAGTTTTACAACTGTCTTTCCTCCATCGCTGCCATTAGTTATTTGTTATTGTGATTACAAATTATTATCTCTGTTTTAAGGAGTGTATCTTGTTCTTACAAGGATAACTAGCCTTTGACAAGGTATAGGACTCAATGACAACCTCTTAATTGCCTTGTAAGGCTTACAAATGGGGGGAAAACATAGGACTGCCCCTATAACTTCATGACTGTTTCCTATACAAGACAACAATAGATATTTGGACATAGTCCTTATTACATGAATGGTCTTCTAGGACCTTATTGGAATCAACAAAAATAGACATAAAAAAAACATGAAGTTGAATGCCTCATGGAGGCCACCTTGAGTTAGGTACTCCTGCACCACTAAGGATACTTTTGAGTATCTCAAAGAAAAGTTAGGGGTTATTACCCCTCCTACTCTAAACTAAGATGCACAAGAGTGCATCAGTCTAGTGGTGCTTAGAGTCCCTTCTCCAAATCTGGATTGATGCTTTTAGGGCTACTTCTTAGGGGGAGTAGTCAAAGAGTTCAGAAGAGAAATTGAATCAGAGTAGAAGGGTGTAAGTATGTGCCCTTTTCCATTGATGTCAAAGGCATAGAGAAATCATGTGAAAAAATCAGAGTGCAGATGTGTAAAGAGACAGGGGGAGAATCTTGTCTTGATGGTTGTTGCAGTTTTTCACATCATATGTTGCCATCAATGATAAAGGGGGAGATTGTTGCAAGTATGTGCCTAATCAGTGTTGTCATTGGTGTCAACTATATCCTATTTTGTTAATTGTTTAGAAGATTTATATGTTGAGGATATTGAGAAAATTAGTCCCTCTGGAAGAATTAGAAAGTAAACAGTGAATCACAGTGAAGATAGTGAGTTGCATACTGAAGAACAATCTAGAAGATTGCTCCGCATTTCTTGTTGATTGAAGATCTTTGTCTATGGATTGGAAGTTATTTAGAAGCATGGCTGAAGATGCTAAATCCTGAGTTTGAGCCTCCAATATGAATATTTGAGTGAGTTACATTCACCAGAGTAAAACCTACTTTTTCTAATTATTCATTGGTACCTGAGATAAAGTATTTTGCTTTGCATTCCTCTGCATTAAAGTATTTTTCTCTGCAGTTCTAGAGGGAAGTCTAGGATGATGATAAGTGCGTACAATTGCAATGGTTCATGTTTTGGTGGTCCACAAGCTATCTTTCTCTTATGACAGTTGAAGACAGTGAAGTTCATATGCTTCGGTGTGAAGAATCTCATGAATAAAGTGGCTTGAGCTTGTGCAGTTGCTCCTGGTGATTTCAACATGCTTGTGGATACCTCTTGATCATGTTCCTACCTTTACATTGGTCCGAGTTAAAGAATTGAGATCGTGTTTGAAGATTATTCCCAGATAACGTAACATGTAACCAGTCTTAGTCGACTTGGTTAATTCTAGTGATTGCAGAGATCCTTGAAGATTATGGAAGCGTTTTGTGGCATGGAAGATCGTGTTTGAGTCCCAGCTAAGGCGTGGCATGATCCACATACATCTATACTACAATTCCTTAGCATAATTTTGTATTAGGTCAAGACCTATTTTGTAAATGTTTGTAATGCTGACCTTGGAGATTGTTCCAATGGTTGATGATTGTAGTACCGACCTTGATGATCATTCCAAGGTTGATGAAGTGTATAAATACTTGTAATTGAGTCATGGAAAAGATGTCCTGGTGCAAAGATGGGAAGATAAGGAAAAGAAGAGGAAAGACAAAGTAGAGCAGATGAACTATTACTTCAATGTAATAATCTCAGACATGAAGAAGATGATGATCTTGGCAGTGAGTCTAGCAGTGAGCCGCCAGTAGGGTTTAACAACCCTCATTGTAATCTTTCTAGATTTAGGGTTGAGGCAGTGAGCCTGCTAGACCTAATTGCACTTCATGGTAGTGAGCCAGTATGTTCTAGGCCCGTGGAGTGACCAAGCCTGAACATCATTTTTGAAAGATTGCAATATATTTTTAGAGCTAATCCTCTCTGTGGTTTTTCCCCACCTTGGGGTTTTCCATGTAAAAATCTGAAGTCTCTTGTGTTTAATGTTGCATCTATGTTTAAGTTTCTGATTTCATGCATTCATTGTTTAATTATAATAACTGTGAACAAGTGATTAATATTTAAGTGCAGAAGTGTTTGAGTTTTTGGGACAACTAATTCACCCCCCCTCTCAGTTGTTTGATGCATTTCAACATCCCCGTGTTTACACTTTGCAAGCTTAATACTAATCCCAGAGTAATTTCCCCTAAAACCCATGTTGAATGGGACTTACGGGCATGTCCTAAATCTTAATCAAGACCAAATTAGGTCCTTGGGACTTGGGCATCTGTGCCCAAGTCAAGCCTAATTTGCCAGGCTAAAAATTTAAATGTGTCAGCTTGGGCCCTTTCAAAAGGATTCCCTCTATCGGCCTTTTCAATTTAAATTATGAAAGTTAGCGGGAAAGCATATATAAGTGAGTTTATTACTTCATATTACACCTAGATTGATAATGCAAACTTGTGATATTGAGGTAAGGGATTTCAAGGCCTTCATTGTGTTTCAAAGCAAAAATGTGTTGTTATTGTGTTTGTTTGGTGCAGATTTGGCTTCATCAATCCATCTCCTCATGATTTGAAGGATCTTCATCTCCATGAGGGCTTCACCTCTAAGGTGACATTAGTTTATATTTCAATCATTTCATTTCATCATTAGATTTGGCCTCTTCCCTCCTTGGGCACGTACTCTATCTAACAATGGTATTGGAAGACTTGAATGTCCTTCCGAGACTTGACTGAGGCAAGCTCCTAAACACCACAACCCCCAAACCCCTCTCTTTGTGATTGCAGGTTATAGGTGCGGGAGTTGGAAAAGTATAGGTGCAGAGAAGTAGTTTGAAAGATAAGGATTCAGGACCTGGAAGAAGTTTGCTGATATTTCTCCCTCTTAGACTAGGGTGCCCGCCCCATAGTCCTCTTGATAGGCTTGACCCTGAACTTGGGAGTTGAAAATAGTCTGACATATCTTACTACTCTAGATCTACAGAAAAAAATGCCCTATTGAACACAGTCTGACATATCCCTAAGCTTCTTTTTGTAAGGTTTCCTATAGAATTTTGTCTGTCTGTGCCCGATTGCATTATAATTAGGGTTTGAGGCTTATTCGATCTAGGCTTTGACAAATCTCTCGATCTAATCAATCTTTCCATATCATTCATAAGTACACAAAACTGTAGCTGAGTCCTCATTCATCTGTAGTGACTTGGCTCAATTTTTGTTCTTGAGTGTTATTGTGAAAGGAGGGTTTGATTTGATAGACTTTAACACTATCCACCATCTTCCCACTTTTCACACTTAACATTTTGGTGAACCTGGAACAATGAGCATTTTGCATCTTTCTTAGTGTTTTAATTAGTCATTGCATTCATTCATATCATATTTACCACCTTGCATTGAAAAATTTTGAGCACATTTGAAAAAAAAATGAAAAAAACAAAGCATTTTAGGCTTGCATTAAGGCATAGTTTTGCATATTTTGTCTTGCATATGATAAAAAGATTTAATTTTCTGATATTTGCATCAGATCTGATCCTTATTACAACAATTCATCAGTAATTCATATCAAATATTACATTTAAAAGTTCCATTTTCTAGGGTTATGCTTAAAAAGTTGCATTTTTCATATAACCTAGTCTTTGCAAAAGCTAGGGTTTGTAGTCAAATTTTTATTTTTAGATTTTGCTACTCCTTTTCAACATTCATTCAAATCTGATTTTGAAGGGTAGTGTTGGATCATATTGCATACTTTTGCATCCTAGCTTTGAAACTTTCACCTTTTGCAATTACACATTGTGTATTTCAACACTAAGAGTTTTATACACTTTCTTCAAACTTCTTTAAGCAAGCTTTTAAATCATTCATCTTGCCTTGCTAGGTAGCACTATTTCCATCATAGTTACATGGTTTGTTGTGAAATCTATGTGTTTCTCTCTTTAAAAACTTGATTTCCTCAACCTATTCATCATGGACGCCTCTTGTTATTCATCTTTGGAAGCTTTGTTTGCATACATCATAGATGTTGACAATTTCTACAAATTCATTGATAAGCATCCTTAAGTCCTACAACAAATAGCATACATCTATGATATTGACATTTACATGAGTTACACATATGAAATTCTATGTTACATATCTGATTTTGAAAGCTTCACCACTCTCATGGGTATTTACCCGCTGATCTTGGAAAATCTCACTAATTTCATCTCCACAAAAGATCATGAGGAAGGTAATGATGAAGACATTCCTCCTTCTCTTCCTACATTTCATGATGATATAATGGACATCATTTCTAAGACATATGAGGCTGACATAGCCTTGTGTGCCTCATCCAATGATTTGGAGTCTTCTCCTAACATAAACTCACCTTGTGAGGAAATTTTGGTGAAAGAAGAAGAAATCATTGGGACATTCCTTAACACTACTCCACCATCTCTTCATAGCAATGCTCTCCCTGGACAAGATGAAGAATCTCTTTGTGAACAACTCCTGCAACCTATTAATACTAGAGATTCATCTACTAATCTTAGAACTCTTCTTAACTACATCTTAAATAAAGAAACAAATTACCTACCATTACCTGAACACTTTCATAATTTAGAGAACATAAATAAACATATTGTTCCTAAGGGCCAAGGTACTCCAACACCACCTAAACTGGTTGAAATGGGTATCTTCCTGGCTCCTTCATCACCTCACTCGACTGAAATGGGAATCTGTGAGGCTCTTTCTCTACCATCCTTGCATATTGCAAGAGAAATCCTTCAAGAAAGGGGTTTTCATTGCCAACTCCTATGGTCTCCTCTTCACAAATACAAGAAAATGTGAACAACATGATTCAAAGGGAAGGAAGAACAAGGGACAAAGCCTTAACAATAAATGTAAAGATCAAGATCAGAGATAACAAGTGAGTATTTTTAACCCTTTTTAGCCACCTTTACCATAGCATACCTTTGGTCGCTTATGTGGCCTCCTCTTATCTTTTGTGTTCCCCCGTGTGTGTTATATGTTGTTTAGGTCTCCTTGGATGACCCTTGATACTCTTGTAAGGTCAAGGATACCAGGAGATCGCATCTGTTGTGACCAATCTTCTATTTATTTCTACATTCTTCTATCTTTCCTCTCCTCTATTTTATTGTTGTGTGTTGTGCCTTGGGGGCATAGTGTTGCAAAAGATGTCTTGGGGGCATCCTCCTATGTGGTGTTCCTAAGGCACTTGGTTCTTCTCTCTCATTTTTATTGTTTACATCCCTTAGCGATCCTACTTAGTCGACGGATGACGAAAATAAACAAATACTGATAAGGATCATGTGTCCCTTCAACAAGAAAGCAAAAATGGACCTAGTCCATATAGAAAGATGGGGTTGATATATATATATCTAACACTTGACTAGTAGAATCACTCCGTGTGATCTATCGTGTTGCCATATTTCTTGTAACAAACCTTTGCAATACTCTCATTTTGCTTCTATGCACTTTGGTTGGTTTTGTATCTTACCTTTGATTTGGTTATTATCTTAGAGTAAGATGTTCTAACCTTATCTCTTGTTGATTATCTTAGCAATTGATCTCGATGTGTTTGTGGAAACATTCGGCGATCGTGGCACATGTCACCTCTGGGGGCATGGGCTTTGTGAAAGCTCTTGTTCCCTTGCGTGTTTTCACTCTACCTTAATGTGCTTGATACCGACAAGTGGGATCAACCACTTTAAGGTGGGGGCATATATAATGGTATTTGTCTAATTATTTTTTGACACCTACAAAGCATGTTTAAAAGTCCTCACCATGAGGTGGGATGGTGTATCTCTTGAGCTAGTGCACATCCTTTTAAAAAAGAAAGCAAAAAGTCCTCATCGTGAGGCGGGATGGCCTATCTCTTAAGAGCTAGTGCACATCCTTTTATACAAAGCCCTTCTGCAGAAGGTGGGATGGTGTATCTCTTGAGCTAGTGCACATCATTTTATACAAATTCCTCTATGGAGGTGGGACTAGATCTTGAGTCATCCACCCTTAAGCGTGTCTTTAACGGTTGTGGTAGTTTAGCTCAACCGTTAGGTGTGTCTGAATGTGTTTTAGATGGTGGGACTTAGCAATAAGCTCCTTCCCATTGCTAGTTTTTGTCATGTATAAGACATATAGTGTGTCTATGGCATTCTATGTGGTGCTCATGTATTCCGTGTGTCTTCCTTATGTGTTTGTTGTGTCTTCCCCAGAGTGTAGTCTAAAGGCGCATAGTGATGAGCTCCCTCCACATTCAGGTTTTTGTTGGCATGTCTTCCCCCTGGTGTGGTCTAAAGGCGTGTAGTGATGAGCTCCCTCCACACTTTGGATTTTGTTTTGTGTGTTTTTGGTGGTCTAAAGGCATGTAGAGATGAGGTCCCTCCACCCCCTAGTTTAAAATTTATTTTAGTTGTTTAAATCAATGTATTCTTCGTGTATTGCATGACTGCTCTCATGTCTTCTTCATGTATTGTGTGCTTCCACTGTATTCTCCATGTTTTGCATGTTTTTTACTCTCTTCCTTGTGTCTTGCATGTCTTCCATGTGTTTTCTAGTGCTTACCTGAGATTGGGGGCTAGAAATAGTCCTCCAACCTTTGGGTATGCCTTAGCTCTATGTGCCTGGCGTGTTTGATGTGCTTCGATCATACTTTAATCATTACAATCCCTATCGGCCTCCAAAGAGCTATGTGGTAGAGAAGGAGTGGAAAATATCAACATGCAAAGTAGGATATAATCATTATAATCCTTGAAAGCATTATCAAAGCTTCTTTGTTACAAGTCCATGCAACAACCACTAATTGAAAAATTGTTCCTTTACAAAGGGTCAGACACACTATTTTGCCTTCCAATACTGCAAAAACATTTTGCAGAGATCCAAAATACTTGATACTCAGATATACCATATAAAACACCTATATACACCTTCTGTCCAAACTGCAAAGTTGTATCTATAACTGCGAAGAAATGTAGAGTAAAATACGTTCTTCTTTATGACTAATTAAACACTAAAAGCCTTGTTTTCCAAACTGCTAAACCAAAAATACTCTTCTACAAGTCCAAATGACATGAAATTTGAAACATGCATTCTGTTTGCACCTACATTTTGATGCATACCCTGGGCCCTTGGTGCATCTCTTTTAGTCCCGTTAAAACCCTTGCAAAACTCTAAAGCCCAGTCTCATAGCCTTATTTGCCTTGGTCATATCCCAATATAATTTATTGTTAAATTCTTGCAGCCCATTCTCGGTCACTTATGTTGTCCCCGAAGTATCTTTCATTGTTAGGATATCAACCCCTGCACCTAGGATTGCCTATTGTATTCGGTGATCAAAATATGCCCAATAAGTTTCAATGATAGCCCACCCTTATTTTATGTATCGGGTATGTTTATATCTCCCTTGCTCATTTCACCTAGTATGGCCCCTCCTTTATGAAAACTTTTATGCATGTGCTAGATTGGCTCACAATGTCCTTGCCACGTCCACGAGATTTTCTATTCTCGCTATAGCTATCTTTCTCGCTGGCTGTGGCTCTTGCTTCCCGCGATGCTGTGGGGTATGACGTGGTGGTTGTGTGGTGTTCAAGATGATGCTTCGTGGGAAGGACATTCTTCCATTTGGACTATTCTAGGGTTTTCGTGGGCTTGCATGGTGCCATACTATCTTATATTATGGTTGGGCCTAGGTGGGAGGTGTGTGTTCGCACGAAGGATTCGCAAGTGTGATGTGGCTTCTCGTCATGGTTTGGGCCTTTGCGGGAGGTGTTGTGGAGTCCCAATAGATTGCGAAGGATATGTGGCTAGCTTTAATAGGCGTACTTCACTAGGTCCATAATCTTCACTGAGATCTCAGAAAGCTTGGTGCACAGGGATGAGGCATTGCCATGGCAAGCATGATCACTATGTCTTTTGACAGCTGGTCCTCATTCGAGAAGAATCATCTTCCATGAAGACCATTGATTTAAGTTGATCTATGGCCAAGATTCAAAATTGATGGACGCCTTCCTCTACGTGTGTTGTTTTTCCCTTTTGACTGTTGATGTGGTTCGTGGGGTGGATCTAATGGTTGAAGTTGAGTGAGGGTTGGGGTGATATCGCGCATGTCATGATATATATGTTCAGTGGTTGGTTTCTCCATGCATGTGGAGGATTTCCTTCATCGCCATTGTACAGGGGATCAGCCTCTAGGATCATTGTCTAGGTGCAAAGTTGGTTTTTAGGGATTTGTTCTAAATTTGTGAGGATTTCACGCTCTTATCTTAGCATGGTTTGAATTAGGTGTGCTATCTGAATTGGGATGATCACTTGGATTGAGGGGTCGGATTTGGCTTGCTCATTATGGAAGTTGACGGCTCTGGGATGTAAGGTATCGACATAAGGCAGTGTGTCTCCTCCATTCCCTTTTTGACAGTGTTAGCAGGTTGTTGAAAAGATTTCCACATAAGACTAGCATGCCTTGTTACTAGTCAGGATTGAATTGATAAGGGAAAATTGACAAGTCGTGGTTATCCAAAGAATAGGAGCTTCTTCGATCTCCATATAAATTGGTGCTCATGTTGCTGTTTTGTATCTTGTCTTTCTATGTGGGCAAATATGGAAGTTTATTTCTCAAATATGCCTAGCTTACCATCCTATTCCCTTGGATTCTCTTCTTTGTTCTCCTGGTTGACATTGTTTTCCTATAAGATTAAGGAGGATGGAGAAGAATTGTCTTGAGTGATGGGAGGATCTGGTAAGATTGTGGGAGCAGATTTACATTTGTTGAGCTGATGAGAATCCTTCCCTTCTACCTATTTCCATTTGGATGTGGCATTCAAGTTTCAATCTGTTGACTCTTAGGACATCCTATTCTTGTGGGTCCCTAGATTTTGCTTGAAGGAAGGGAGACTACATTGCTCTCTCTTCCCCTCCCTCAGTGTTTTAGGTTCTAGTAGAACCTAGGCAACAATGGAGGGAGTGTTGTTCATCTGGTTTGGACAGATGGAAGTGGAAGTGGAAAATATGACAGTTGTTGCTTCCTCTTTACTTGGATTGTTGGTGTTGCCAACTCTAAGTACTAGTGGCTTCCTCTGGTTTCTTTCCAGGTGAGGTGGTTGGAAACCTCCAATTGAAAGATGAGGAGCTTCTTGTCTGCACATGGGACTGGGCTTAATGACAGGATTTCCCAAATCCTGTGCTTCCTTCAATGACTGTCCTTGGAACGTATCCTTACTCCTTCATGGGTGACTGGGAGGACAAGGCAAAATGTGCTTGTATTGGGAGCAAGTATCTAGATGGACGAGATGGTGAAGGCTAAAAGAACATATTAGAAGATGCCACCTGTCATCTCTTGGTTTATCCCCATATGAAAAGTGAGGAGGCATACAAGACAAAATTAGTTACTTCTGTTTGCCTGAGGCAATGATTTGCGGTGAAGGACGTGTCTTAATGAAATGACGACAAATATTTTGGTGGTGGTCCCTTTTTTAATTATCAAATGAAATTGTGATACTTGTTAGTGGCATGAAGCTTGTTGCTCCCATGTTCTTATAAATGGGAATTCAGGGCCAAGAAAAAGAGGAGGTTCGGAGTCTCAAGTTATGAACAGTGGGGTGTTCTATATTTTGATTCATTGTAAATAGAATGGAATTGTTTCTTAATCTGTGTTCAAATCACTAGAGTATCATTATACAAAGAAACATTGGTTATGGAATCCTTTCCGTGTGACATTTGATGGAGTTAATATGTATTATAGGTATTAAGGATACTTTGATTCATCTTTACAGTTCTCTGCATTGTGTATATTTTTCTTGCTTTCTCTCAAGGGGAGATATAAATGCTTGAAAGATGTTCAGTTAACTATTGTCTGTCTCACGATTTAAAAGGATATTTTTGTATTTCCATGTCAGGGAGGTATTGATGCCATTAGTTTTATAGTCATGAGGTAATGTCACTCAAATGATACATAGGTTTCATACAATTTGACTTTGTTGCCCTTTGGATTAATGCACCAGTCTCTCACTGGGTTGATATGTTGATTTCGATCCTTCCCAAAATATAATCAAAACATCTCTATTTCTATTGTTCTTTTGTAAGTAGTTTTTGGGTAAATATCTGTTCTCAATTAGGGTATGAATTGTACTATCATAGGATTAAGCCAACCTAAATGGAGTCGGTCATTTCCCTGGTAAAATGCTATTGAGAACCTTCTGTTTTAATATAGCATTCAATAGTAGTCTAGATATATCCCTTAAATGTTGTATAGGTACACCCGCCTTGGTCTTGCAGAACCAAAAGTGCAGAGGATTTTTCAACTTGTTGTAATCCTATTCGTTCGACACTAACCTGAAATCCCTGAGCATAAGAAAGTGGGTAGTCTTTAGGGGGTTTTGGACATATCATTTGGAATAACCAACAGATTGGCGACTTTGCTGGGGACTTACAAATTATGTATTATCCTGGTGTCCCTATGTTTACAAATATTAACACTCTTGAAGCTAATTGTTAAGAAGTTTTGCCCATTCGAGCCACCAATAGATTGGCGACTCTACTAGGGAAGTTGATGGGTGATTGTCAAAGTTAGTCTAGAGGTCTGCCTTGGGTATTTAGGGTTTACATATGTAAAGTGTATTATCATTCCCTTTTGAGAGTGGTGACTCTACTTGTGTTGGAACCAGTTTTTCAGAAGAAAATTAGTTGTGTATGAGGAAATCTTATGTGGCTCTGCTGGTGGAGAACCCAAGTTAAAAGTAGGTTGTGCAAAGCTTCATCCTATTTCAAGATCAATCCTCTGTGAAGAGGTGGCAACTCTATTTCAAAATCTTGATAAAGAATACAAAGAAGTTCCAGCCCTGATAAATTCCAATCAGAAAAGGGATAGCAACAACTGCAATTGCTCCAGGTATTTCTATTTTGGTTTTCAAATAAGAGCTTATGTGAAAACCATTGTATATGAGTTTTAATGAAGTCCCTTATCAAGTGTTAGAGAACTAACAGAGGGCAAGGGTAGTGATAGTTTGGCATACTTCGGGGTTATTAATTGCAGCCTTGTATTGTAAGATGAAGTATGTGTTTTCCATGCTCCAAAAATTATGCTCATTAAAAGAAGATCTTAATGGTAGCTATAAAGAGTTATGCTTTTTGTTGTAAGGAGTTGGTGAAAACTCCAACAGCATGATGCACCAATGTATGCATCCTTTCATGTCTCCAAGTATAACCATGACATGTGATCAACCCCATCCATATAGTCAAAGAAATTTCAGCACTCAAAGGTACAGAGCCATAAAATTTGATGGCATTTGTGGTTTCCTGAATGTCATACCATTTGAGATCAGAGATGAATTATCAAAGTACTATGGTACAAAGAATGAGTCTACACACAAACACTTGCAAGAATTCAATAATCTAATGGATGACTATGAGGTAGATCATGAAGATGTGATCATGAGGCTATTTGTTCAGTCTCTGAAAGGAGATGCAAGAGACTGGTTCTCTTATTTACTAGCATGCTCTATATATACTTGGGGTGAGTTTAAGGCAAGTTTTATGGAGCAATTTGGTGAAAAGATTAATGCAAGTGAAGCAATCAGTACTTTTATGGGTATTCAGAAAGAAGAGGATGAGTTACTCCCAGCATTCAACCTGAGATTTGCTAAAACATTGAGGGATATTCCTGAGGCTATGAGGCCAAATGAGCAATGAGCTTAATTGTTTACTTGGGAGCTTTTGACAAAAGGATGAGTTACCAATTGAGAGACAAAGATCCTGTGACCTTGCATCAGGATTTTAAGATGGCCATGATCATTGAAGATAACTAGAAATATGGAATGACTAGAAGCCTCAATCCTAATACTATGAGCTACCACAGGGATTCATATGCAAGCAAACAATGTAATTCAGAGGGTAATGATGGAGTCCCAAATAACTACCAGTCTGCTGCCCCAGTTTATAATTCAATCTGTCATGCTAGCCATGCTTCCTTCGATGCAAAAATTGAGTCAAGACATAGTACAATGTACACAAATGATATAAATATGTTCCAAACTGTAGTTATACCTCATGCACATGTGAAAAATGCATATGGTCAGCTAGGTAATGGTGTGTGTACATCTAGAAATAAAATTTCAAGTGACATATGTATGACTGATTTTGAGAGTTCTTTTCTTCATGAAGAAAGTATTGGTATCCAGGGTATAGCTAGCTTGGCTTCAGCCTTGAATGATTTTAGTAAGCACCATGATGAATCTTTGGATCAAAAAGTAATATCATTGCTAGATGACAGTGACTCTCGGGGATTCTCAAATCCGCTATATGATGAGGCAATGGAGATGGACCAAGTAATCTCTTGTTGTAGTGTATTTGAAGACGGATTTTATAAGTTTGCAAAGCCATTATATGAGGAAAGAACTATACTTTCAAGTGATTCAAGTGTTGCATCAGTTTGTGAAGAAGAGAACTATGCCGATAAAATTGTCATATCTAATATATCATTATTTAATGACTTTGAATATTGTTGTAATGTTGAGCCTAATGAAGATGAACACAATTCATGTGACCCCAAGCATAGTTTTCACAATGATGAAGGAACCCTTGAAGCTGATCATGAGCTTATGTTTATCCTTGTTCAAGAAGGGGTATGTAAATTAGGATCATAGAACTTTGGCCCATATGAGAATGGTATTGGTGTGCACACCATGAATAATGTATGTTCAATATCGATCGATTTGGATGTACATAGTGATGAGTGTATGGATCAGAGGTTGATGTCATTACCAATTAGTGATATGAAATATATTGAAAATGTCTTAGATCCAGCTGTCTCGGGATATGTTGATATGACAGAGTTCTTAGACTTATGTGAGAAGCATTCAAATAATGGAATGAACAACATAAATGGTTACGATTATTTTGCTTCTCATACATCCAAAAGTTGTTTGCCTAGTTTGCATCAATGGCCTTGTGATGATTGCATATTTTCTATGCAAACTTATGATGAAATAAGATCTGATGATACTAGTTGTATGGTGGATTGTGAATGTTCTCAATTTTTAATTCAGTTGGATGAGCATTTAATGAAACATGACAATAAGCTAGATAAGGTAAAATGTCACAAGGATTATGAATCTCAGTTAGTGTCTGGATGCAATTTTCATATTGATAGGGTTGATTTTGATAGTGGTAGGTTCAATAATATGGTTAAGCATGTCAGTAACAGGGTTAGTTTGTGGGCAATTTATGGCAGTATTTTTAGACTTGGCCTAATGCAGGTAGTGGAGAACATAATATTTGGTAGGGGTAAATATTGGTTCTACTTTTTGGGGCCTAGGGATATCAAATGAGGTTTAAGATTGAATGAAGAACACCGCCCAATGGATTTGGCTCCTGGTCTATGTCCCGGAGAAGTCTGGAATCTCGCCATGCCCGTAAGGGGCATGCATCCTCAAACATGAGCCAATTGTTTGCACCTGCATTTTGATGCATACCCTAGGCCCTTTATGCATCTCTTTCAGTCCTATTAAAATGCTTACAAAACCCTGAAGCCTAGTATCTTAGCCTCATTTGCCTCGGTCATATCCCGTTATAATTTATTGTTAAATGCCTGTAGCCTATTCCCGATCACTTATGTTGTCTCAGAAGTATCTTTCATCATCAAGATATTAGCCCCTGCACCTAGGATTGCCTATTGTATTTGGTGATCTAAATATGCCCAATAAGTTTCAATGATAGCCCACCCTTATTTTATGCATCGGGTATGTTTATGTCTCCCTCGCTCATTCAACCTAGTATGGCCCCTCCTTTATGAACACTTTTATGCACGTGCCGGATTGGCTCATAATGTCCTTGCCACATCCACGAGATTTTCTGTTCTCATTGTAGCTATCTTTCTCGCTAGCCTTGGTTCTTGCCTCCCACGATGTTGCGGGGTCTGACATGGCGGTTGTGTGGTGTTCGGGCTTGTTGGTTTTCCTTCTGAATCAGCAGAGGGTTTGCCAGTTCCTATGCACAGGCAGATTTGGCCAACTTAATACAGGAGGTTGCATGAGCTACCTCCCCTTCACTACTAGTTCTGCCGCACCAAGGGGGTATCCCTATAGCTAAAGATTTGACATTTACTTGCCCAATGACAGAAAGATTTAGCTTTACAACAATGGGAAGAATACTCTCATGTGTGGACCAAGATATGCATGATAGATCACAAGGCTGGCAACTTTCTTGGACATATCTGAATGGTTATGGATGAGAGTATGCAGGGGTCCTATTTCTACTCCTACAATTAACAGGTTGGAAATGTGAATAATTTGGATTTTATGTTTGGAGTTATGGGATTTTCCTAGACCCTTTGAATAGATAGATTCCCAGACCAGTGCCTTATCTGGGCAGCAGAGTCAAATCTATGAATGTAAATGTCTCCCTATGACAACATGACTTCATATCCAGAGGATTTACATAAAATATTACTGCCTAACAGCAATATATCCAAGAACGAGTACTACCTATGATCATACTTTGCAAATCCTATGATGCAATCCATTTTCCTTTGTATCTGATCAAAATCCTATTTAACCACTCCTTAAGTAGACGCAAGAAATTAGACACATAGTATAGCAAGTATAAACTAAAAAACTTGGAAGCCCTTGACAACCTTGTTTGAAAGGAAAACGAATAACATACGGGAGACAATCATAAACAATACACATACCAAGTGTTTTTCATTTAAATTTAATTTGCATAGAAAATCATCATACAGGAACTTATCATTTACAGAACAAGAAAGACTGATACACCAGACCAAGGACCAAATCTGCAACAAAAATTGCCTTTCAAAATGTGAACACCTTATGTTCAAGGTCAGAGCGGAAAAGACCCAAAAAACATTCCCTTGACCGCTTTATATACTAGACCGTGGGCATACATAATGTCATGCATTTTTCCCTGTTGCAACTCGTGAACCACCTGCTGGCGGTCTATCACTCCATCTCCTTCCCTGCCAAAACCTTATCAGCGTGACCCAAAGCAGTTGAAGCAACATCTTCCAGGCACGCCGATACCACCAAGTTACACCAACCATCAAACCCTTCAGCAAGACCCCAACCCGTCAGTACATCCTAAAACTCTTCCACCAATACATCAGTCTCACCAAAGACCATCCTCGAACAACCTTGTTGGCCAGACCCCTCTGTCGGCTCAACATCCCGTTGTCCGCCCGATGCACCGTGTCACCCCAAAGCCCACACTATATATCTCATCGGCTTGTCGGAGTGACCCTTAACTTTGCTGCCAATAGGCAAGATCTCAGCGATGATCTCGTCGGCCATCAGGGAAACATTTAGCTTAGCAGCTGATGAGCTTTGTCACGCCGATGCAAGGAACAAACCACGGTGAATAACATGATCACTGAGACAAAGGTCTACTCCTGCCAATGGGCTTAGAAATTTTTTAATTTTATGGAAGGTGCCTTCAGATTTAAATGCCTGAAACCTAAATGTTTATGTAGGCACCAACACAGGATCTGTCTGGGGACGCATGCCTCTTGTAGGCATGGCGAGATCTTCAGAACTTCGGATGTAGACCAGCCCCTTATCCGTTGGGCTACAGAGTCGAATGCTACACCAACCTGCATCATAGATCACACTTTTGAAACATTATTTTGGCGGCCCAGGGCCACCAAAAAGGAAAAACTAGTAGCCTCCCATGTCAAATACCTAATTTTGGTCTGAATGACCCCAACCACAACTGAAAATATCAACATAATTTGCCCACGAGCTCATCTTATCAATTACATGCATTACCATCTTTGAAAACTTGCCACTGCCAGTATTGCCTCTGTCACTCTGCATCTCACAATCAGACATATAACCATACATACCAGAATATCTTTCATCATTAGGAAACATATGTACATTATATTCTATAGATAGTATATCCCCATATTGCATTTGGCAATACCCATCATCTACCTGGCTATTGTACATTACCAAACACTCATCCAGCTAATCCAGAAACTGAAAACATTTAGAATAAATGAGACCCCCAATATCATTTATATCACTTATTAACATTGAAAACAAATCTTGATCCACACACCCATAGTTGCACATGTTTGAACCAAATGATGATGAACATTCATTATCCACAGTTCGCAAATCAGTATCATCATTTTCAAACAAAGGGTTAATTCTGCACCAATGAAGGTCATGACTCACAACATCAAATGCATCCGTAGGCTCATCATAAAGGGGATTCGTACTCATTGCAAAGGTCTCTATTTTTTCTTCATGACAATCCACCTCTTTTTCATCATTAACAAATCTATAGTCATAAGAAGAACAAACCTGATCCATGAACTGATCATGGATATCATTACTATCATGTGATTGCCCCACATACAAGATTTCTACTACTTCAATGTACTCTGAAGTTGAACTATCTATATCATTTTCCAGCCCTCTAATGCTTCCTGATGAAACTCATATTGACTATTGATCCACATGATCACAACCATGCACAACTGGATCATTTAAACATGAATACTCTTTGCTGAGAACTAGCATGTAAATATTACTTGAAAAATCATCACAATCAGCTTCATTTGTTGGGCAAATCAGGGCATCCTCCTTCATGGAAGAGTCATCATTAACTTGGAATGATGCATAAACAGGGATAACAGGGGTGTGAGTGCTTTGACATTTATTTTCAACACCTAAATTATATCTTTCATCAACATTGGTGGCTACAGGGCAGCAAAAATTTTCAAAGAAATAACCCTTTTGAATTATGTACCTCCAATTGTTTTCAATATCTATTGCAAACTGATGTGCCTGATGTAATGTGGTGGGCTCCTTATCTCTCAATCTATAACTCATTTTCTTATTAAATGCTCCCAAATAAACCATTAGGCACAATGCATCATTAGGTCTCATACATCCTGGTATTCTATTCAATGCCTTCATAAATCTGAGGTTAAAAGCTGGGATCAACTCATCTTTTTCAATATGAATATACATAAAATCACTAATAACTGCATATTCAGAAATTCTTTCACCATATTGTTCTAAGAATGCAGATTTGAATTCTTGCCAAGATCTGACAGAGTAAGTTGGAAGATAGGAGAACCAGCCCCTTGCATCTTCATCTAGAGATTAAACAAATAATCTCATAACTACATCTTCATGGTCAACCTCAAAATCATCTATCACATATAAGAACTGCTGCAAGTATCTCTCAGTTGATTCATCCTTTATACCATTGAATTTGGGCAAATACTTTTTGATTTTAGGTGGAAAAGCATTTGGATAACCACAAATGCCACTAAAATTTATGGGCCTATATCTGTCAATGTTGAAACTTCTTCCATTACATGGCTGGGACTAGTTACTATACATTACTACATTTAACATCTCACAAGGGTGCATGGGCTGATAATACATCTTTATGTGTTTTTGCAACCCTCTTCTCAACTCAAATTTTCAATCAATAATGACCTTAGGCCTCAAAAATATAAATTGTTGTTTCAAATTTCCTAAAGTCCCCCAAATGAGTCTTTTCAGCAATATTGCATACTTTACTCTAAAATACAAACTATGTTCTCAGCAAATACCAAAGCATGCAAGTTTCACCAACATTTCCCTTTTAACTAGTGCTATTTCACCAAATAGGGAATCTTTTTACAATTTATACAAATACCTAGATATGTTGCAACTGCTGATAGGTTCATTCAATAGAGTCGCCACCTCCTTGGCAGAGGAATGAGCTTCAAATAAGCTAAAGCTGAAAATTGATTTCTTTTCTTTCTGGGTTGTTCAACAGCAGAGCCACACATACAACTTCTTCTTTTGCTGCAACAAAGCACTTCCAGGTTTGATTCTTCAATCTCTTAGACTCATACTTCTATGGATATGACACTACGTCTTCCCAGCAGAGTCGCCATTTTGTTGGTTTTCCTTCCGAATCAGCAGAAGGTTTGCCAGTTCCTATGCATAGGCAGATTCGGCCAACTTAATACAAGAGGTTGCGTGAGCTGCCTCCCCTTCACTTCTGGTTCTACCGCACCAAGGGGGGTATCCCTATAGCTAAAGATTTGACATTTACTTGCCCAATGACAGAAAGATTTAACTTTACAACAACGGGCAGAATACTCTCATGTGTGGACCAAGATATGCATGATAGATCACAAGGCTGACAACTTTCTTGGACATATCTGAATGGTTATGGATGAGAGTATGCAGGGGTCCTATTTCTACTCCTACAACTAACAGGTTGGAAATGTGAAATGATTTGGATTTTATGTTTGGAGTTATGGGATTTTCCTAGACCCTTTGAACAGACAGATTCCCAGACCAGTGCCTTATCTGGGCAACAGAGTCAAATCTATGAATGTAAATGTCTCCCTATGACAACATGACTTCATATCCAGAGGATTTACATAAAATATTATTGCCTAACAATAATATATCCAAGAAAGAGTACTACCTATGATCATACTTTGCAAATCCTATGATGCAATCCATTTTCCTTTGTATCTGATCAAAAGCCTATTTAACCACTCCTTGAGCAGACGCAAGAAATCAGACACACAGTATAGCAAGTATAAACTAAAAAACTTGGAAGCCCTTGACAACCTTGTTTGAAAGGAAAATGAATAACATACAGGGGACAATCATAAACAATACACACACCAAGTGTTTTTCATTTAAATTTAATTTGCATAGAAAATTGTCATATAGGAACTTATCATTTACAGAACAAGAAAGACTGATACACCAGACCAAGGACCGAATCTGTAACAAAAAATGCCTTTCAAAATGTGAACACCTTGTGTTCAAGGTCAGAGTAGAAAAGACCCAAAAAAATCCCCCTGACCGCTTTATATACTAGACCGTGGGCATACATAATGTCGCGCATTTTTCCCTGTTGCAGCCCGTGAACCACCCACTGGCGGTCTATCGCTCCATCTCCTTCCCCGCCAAAACCTTATCGGCGTGACCCAAAGCAGTTGAAGCAACATCTTCCAGGCACGCTGATACCGCCAAGTTACGTTGACCGTCAAACCCTTCGGCAAGACCCCAACCCATCGACGCATCCTAAAACTCTTCTGCCGATACATCGATCTCACCAAAATTATCCTTGAACAACCTCGTCGGCTAGACCCCTCTGTCGGCTCAACGCCCCGCTGTCCGCCTGATGCACCGCGTCACACCAAAGCCCACACTATATATCTCATCAGCCTGTCGGAGTGACCCTTAACTTTGCTGTCGATAGGCAAGGTCTCGGCGATGATACTTTTTCATATACCTCATCGGCCATCAGGGAAACATTTAGCTTAGCAGTCGATGAGCTTTGTCATGCTGATGCAAGGAACAAACCATGGTGAATAACATGATCACTGAGACAAAGGTCTACTCCTGCCGATGGGCTTAGAAATTTTTTAATTTTATGGAAGGTGCCTGCAAATTTAAATGCCCGAAACCTGAATGTTTATGTAGGCACCAACAGGGCTGACGCTTCGTGGGAAGGACACTCTTCCACTAGGACTATTCTAGGGTTCCTGTGGCCTCGCATGGCACCATGTTGTCTTCTATTATGGCTGGGCCTAGAAGGGAGGTGTGTGTTCGCATGGAGGATTTGCAAGTGTGATGTGGCTTCTCTCTGTGGTTCGGGCCTTTGCGGGAGGTTGCATGGAGTCCCAATGGATTACGAAGGATATGTGGCTAGCTTTGATAGGGCCATGGTCTTCGCTGAGATCCCGGAAAGCTTAGTGCGAAGGGACGAGGCATTACTATGGCAAGCGTGATCATTGTGTCTTTTGACAGTTGGTCCTCATTGGAGAAGAATCATCTTCTATGAAGACCATTGATTTATGTTGATCTATGGCCAAGATTCAAAACTGATGGACGCCTTCCTCTAGGCATGCTATCTTTCCCTTTTGACCATCGATGTGGTTAACGGGGTGGATCTAATGGTTGAAGTTGAGTGAGGGCTAGGGTGATCTCACGCATGTCATGATGAATCTGTTCAATGGTTGGTTTCTCCATGCATGTGGAGGATTTCCTTTGCTGTCGTTGTATAGGGGATCAGCCTCTGGGATCATTGTCTGGGTGCAGAGTTGATTTTTAGGGATTTGTTCTAAAATTTTGAGGATTTTATGCTCTTATCTTAGTAGGGTTTGAATTAGGTGTGCTATTTGAATTGGGATGATCACTGGGATCAAGGGTTCGGATTTGGCTTGCTCATTATGGAAGTTGATAGCTCTGGGATGCAGGGTATCGACATAAGGCAGTGTTCTGCCTCCATTCCCTTTTTGGTAGTGTTAGCGGGTTGTTGAAAATATTTCTACGTAAGACTAGCATGCCTTGTTACTGGTCAGGATTGAATTGATAAGGGAAAACTGACAAGTCATGGTTATCCAAAGAATAGGAGCTTCTTCACTCTTCGTATAAATTGGTGCTCATGTTGTTGTTTCATATGTTGTTTCTTTCTATGCGGACAAATATGGAAGTTTATTTCTCAAATATGCCTAGCTTACCATCCTGTTCCCTTGGATTCTCTTCTTTGTTCTCCTGGTTGACATTATTTTCCTATAAGATTAAGGAGGATGGAGAAGCATTATCTTGAGGGATGGGAGGATCTGGTAAGATTGTGGGAGTAGATTTACATATGTTGAGCCAATGAGAATCCTTCCCTTCTCCTTGTTTCCATATGGATGTGGCATTCAAGTTTCAATATGTTGACTCCGAGGACATCATGTTCTTGTGGGTTCCCAGATTTTTCTTGAAGGAAGGGAGACTACATTGCTCACTTCCCCTCCCTCAGTGTTTTGGGTTCTAGCAAAACCTAGGCAACAGTGGAGGAAGTGTTGTTCATCTGGTTTGGACAGATGGAAGTGGAAACTTGGAAAATATGACAGCTGTTGCTTCCTCTTTACTTGGATTGTTAGTGTTGCCAACTCTGAGTACTAGTGGCTTCCTCTAGTTTCTGTCTGGGTGAGGTGGTTGGAAACCTCCAATTGAAAGATGAGGAGTTGCTTGCCTGCACATGGGATTAGGCTTCATGACAGAATTTCCCAAATCCTATGCTTCCTTTAATGACTGTCCTTGGTAGGTATCCTTACTCCTTCATGGGAGACTGGGAGGACAAGGCAGAAGGTGCTTGTATTGGGAGCAAGTATCTGGATGGCCGAGATGGTGAAGACTGAAAGAACATATCAGAAGATTCCACTTGTCATCTCCTGGTTTTTCCCCGTATGAAAAGTAAGGAGGCATACAAGACAAAATTAGTTACTTATGTTTGCCTAAAGCAATGATTTGCGGTGAAGGATGTCTTAATGGAATGAGGGCGAATATTTTGGTGGTGGTCCCTTTTTTAATTATCAAATGAAAATGTGATTCCTGTTAGTGGCCTGAAGCTTATTGCTCCCATGTTCTTATAAATGGGAATTCAGAGCCGAGAAAAAGAGGAGGTTCAGAGTCTCAAGTTATGAACAATGGGGTGTTCTATATTTTGATTCATTGTAAATAGAATGGAACTGTTTCTTAATTTGTGTTCAAATCACTAGAGTATTGTTATACAAAGAAACATTGGTTATGGCATCCTTTCTGTGTGACATTTGATGGAGTTAATATGTATTACAAGTATTAAGGATACTTTGATTCATCTTTATAGTTCTCTGCATTGTGTATGTTTTTCTTACTTTCTCTCAAGGCGAAATATAAATGCTTGAAATATGTTTAATTAACTGTTGTTTGTCTCATGGTTTTAAAAGGATATTTCTGTATTTCCATGTTAGGGGGGTATTGATACAAGGTATTAATGCCATTAGTCTTAGAGTCATGAGATAATGTCACTCGAATGATACATAGGTTTCATACAATTCAACTTTGTTGCCCTTTGGATTAACACACTGGTCTCTCACTCGGTTAATATGTTGATTTCAATCCTTCCCAAAATATAATCAAAACATCTCTATTTCTATTGTTCTTTTGTTGGTAGTTTTTGGGTAAATATTTGTTCTCAATCAAGGTATGAATTGTACGTAAATAGGATTAAGCTAGTCTAAATGGAGTCGGTCATTTCCCTATTGAGAACCTTCTATTTTAATACATCATTTAGTAGTAGTCTAGATATATCCCTTGAATGTTGTATAGGTACTCTTGCCTTGGTCTTGCAGAACCAAAAGTGCAGAGGATTTTTCAACTTGTTGTTGTAATCCTGGTCATCGGCCATTGACCTGAAATCCATGAGCATAAGAAAGTGGCTAGTCTTTAGGGGGTTTTGTGTTGGAAATGAAGCCTAATCGTCACTACCCTTTCGTCTTCCTCTTCCCATGTCTCTTCACTTGCCTGAAGAGTTGATATAATTCCCTTATTATTCCCTTTTTGGTGTAGATAAAGACTGATGTATTTTGGGTTGATTAATGAAATAGTGTGTCCTACTTTCTTTGGTGGATGTAGCCATTTTGATGGTGAACCACGTTAAATTTGTGTCTCTATTTTTCTCTCTATGTGTTTGATTCTTTATCTGTTTTAGTTTTTCGTTTATTTGTATTTTATCTTCAACAATTGGTATCAAAGCCATGGTGCTCGATCATTTGGCATGAGAGGTTTGAGTTTGAGTGGGAGCAATGCCAACTGATAAAGGAAGTCATAGGAAATCACAAGGGAGGCTAAAATCCAGTGAGAGAGATGCTGGTTGCTGGTATTGTGGCAAGTAGGGGCACATCAAGAAGAATTGTTGGTTTTTTAAGAAGGCTGAAAATCAGCCAAAAGAAGATGAAGCGAATCTGGTATGTGAAGAGGATGCCGGTGCAACAATTGGTGTTCTTGTTTCAGCTTCGGAAGAAATATCACCAAATGTTTGGGTGCTCAGTTCGGGAGCATCGTTTCATGCCACTCCATGCAAGGAGTACTTCAAAAATCTACAAAGTGGTGACTTTGGTAAGGCTCTTCTTGACAATAATGAATCTTGTGATGTTATTGGCAAAGGGGATGTTTTGTTAAAATTAAAAAATGGAAATAGTTGGCTATTACAATATGTTAGATATGTCCCTCAACTCAAACAAAATCTAATTTCAGCTGGACAATTGTTTTCACAAGGATGTAAAGTCGATTTTGAATTGAATAGATGAAAAGTCACAAAAGGGGCCTTAGTAATTGCTCAAGGTAGCAAAGTAGGCACCCTGTATGTCATAGAGAGTCTTGCTTCATATGAAATGGATAGGTTAGATGATGTAGTTGATTCCATCATTGATGAATTTATTAACCTATTGGAATTTGATCAAATGTTTGTGAAAGGAAGTGCAAGAGCCTCTGTAGAAAATATAGAAATTAAAAAGATAATGGTTTGGGATGATGATTTTGAAAGGGAAAATGGTAATGTCATTTCAGAGAGTAGAGCAGCTGAATCTGAAGTTCTTGTAGAAATGATCACTGAAATAAATTCTAAGGTTGGTGAAGAAGAGGTTAAAATCAAAGAGAATGTAGTTACATTCACTAAGAAGATCGAAGTTGTTGCTGATTCAGCTCCATTGGCGGAAACATCTGCAGTTGCTGTTGCAGAAACCCCTGTCGAGTTTACTATTACCAAAGAAGTTGTGGAGGTTACTGTTACATGGGAGCCTTAAGAAAGCATTAAATCTTTTGAAGAAAGTTGTGACAGATGGCATAGAGATAGGAAGATCAAAGACAGGGTAAACGATACCCACGCCCAAGGTAGAAAGGCTGAAGACGGGGAGAGATCCTCATCTCACCAAGGGAAAAAGAAGAACAAGGATCTTTGATCTTAAAGGGAAAGTGCAAAAAGGCCCAAGCGCTCTTATGAGGGTAGAGACGGTGGAGAAAGAGACCGTGACAACCGCCCTCACAAGCGGTGAAAAAGAGAAGACGGGGATGGCAGGAAAGACAAGCGCCACAGAGTGGCAGCAGTAGAGGATGATGGTGATAATGCCAAGGCCAGAGATAGAGGGGAGAAGAGAAATTTCCAAGAGAATGATTCCAAAACTAGGGATGATGAAGAAGAATACCAATAGGAGAAGAAGCATGCGAGTGGGCGAGGGGTGAAGGGAGATGGAGCGAGTGGTAGCAACGTGAAGGAGTGGCCACCCAAGCCTCATGGGAGCACCTTTCACCACTGTATTAACACACCTCTCTCTCTCGTTTGCCATGCCTCCCTGATGAAACCAACTGGTGAATCCATACGGGGAACAAAGAATAGAGAAGGTGCCACAACATATTCATTCCTGTCTTGCATTCTGGAGGCTAGGCTGATATAGGCGATCACCAATATATAGAAGACACATATGTATGCTTTGACAATTTTGTAGACGAATTTGGATGTTCTTCATTAGGAGATGGTCCGTGGGACTTCTATGGGGTGTTTGATGGACATGGAGGGAAACATGCTGCATAGTTTGTTTGTGACAAATTACCTAGCCTCATTGTCAAAGATACTCACTTTCCTTCAGAAGTTGAAAAAGTTGTGAGAAAGGCATTTTTGCATACAGATGAGCTTCTGCAAGACTACTATCAAGAAAAAATTAATGTTGTTGAGAGGGAGTCTAAAAAGTTAAGGATGTATGCATCTGATAGCTCAAATGAGGAGGATGATAAGTGTAAAAAAGAAAGAGAAATAGCTCCATGCAGTTGTTAACGAATGTGAAAGGCAGGTGAATAAACTCTCCATGACAGTCAATGTTGCATCATGGGACAAACGAATATTTGGTCCTTAGAAAGTTCCTCTAATCTTGCATTTTCCAGAATTTGATGTGTGTCCTCTGTTGCAAGAAATTTCAGAAAACAATGAACTCAAACTGATGGTAGATTTGAGTATTGAAAATGGGGAAGCTTTTATGGTACAACTTTTAGTAAGTGGTTGGCTTCAAAATTGGTATTGTCTTGCGGTCATTGTGATGAATTTACTTGCGTTGGGCCTTCAATTTGATGACATACTCGTCAAATGAAAGCCATGAGCTGTACGCTTGCAACTTCTTGTGCAGTATCATTGTCTCAAGGAGCAAGGGTGCATCACACTTTTGTACTCTTAGTTAGGTTCCTACTGATAGTCAAATCAAAGAAATTGTCCAAATTTATGGATACTTGGAAGGTGGTATGGGAGATGAGCTTGTTGTTTCCAAAAGGGAGGATAATGATAATTATGAGTTTGATGGACCACCAGTGAATATTCGATCATGGCTCAAATTTGTGTTTGCTTGTAGTCAATTAAGCTCAAGAGTCATTTTAACAACCTCTAAAGCAGAGGAACTTGCAGTTATGGTGATACAATTCTTTTTAGAGCGTCAACTTCATTGACTTTCCAGCCTTTTGAAAGAATGCCTAGCTACAATTGTGAGATTCTTTACAGATGAACAATGGCTTGCCAACTTGCAAAGGATTTCTTTTTCTCTCCGTTGCAATATTGGTGGGAATGATTTTAACTGCATAAGACTATTGAGTCTTTATCTAGGGTTGACATTCGTATCAAGGGATTACAAAAGGAGGTGGGCCTTGGAATGTTGTTGAATTGCATGAATATGTAGGAATAGAGAGATGCCAAATAAATAATTGACTTATTGACTCCAACCAATATAAGAGATAAGCCAACTGATTTTGTTCAAATGTACATTTGTCTTGTCCTTGCTGATGCCTGGTTGTGGTGTAATCCTGTAATCACTGAAAACTCAACTGTCCTCAAGACATGGCTACATTATCTTCAATAATTGGTATCAGATAATGCTTTTGTTGAGGCATGCTCACTTGACATTGGTCTATCTTCGGGTACAACTTTGGTTGCAATGATTGTTGGAAGGTATTTGCTAGTTACAAATGCAGGTGATTGTCGAGCTATGTTGTCAAGGCATGGAAAGGAGATTGAAATGTCCTGGGATCACAAGACTAGTTGTTCTAGGGAGAGAAAATGCATTGAAGCATCTGGGGGCTATATTGACTACGGGTATTTAAATGGGCAACTAACTGTTACAAGAGCTCTTGGTGACTACACATGGAAGATATGAAAGCAAACAGTGTTGGTGCACGGGGGCCTTCGAGTGCAGAGCCAGAGCTGAAAGGGATAACATTGACAGAGGAAGATGAGTTTCTAATTATTGGTTGTGATGATCTTTGGGATGTATTTAGAAGCCAAAATGTAGTTGACTTTGCACATAGGAAGCTACAAGAACATAATGATCCTCTTGTGTGCTGCAAGGAACTCATAGATGAAACATTAAAACGTAGGACTGCTGACAATCTTACTGTAGATAATGAGATGCGCCTTGGCACATGTTCACGAAGTGATGATGTTGTAGAACCAATGATTAAGCCACAATGGTTTGTCAACTGCAGTGACATGGGTAGGGAAGCCTGTGAAGCTGTGGAAGATGGTAGGTTTGAGATTATTTCGAAACAGTTTGAAGTTGACTGGTTCAGATGGTTAAGGAACGCTCGAGATTTGTTGCTTATGAGTCACTTGTAGGATGGTGTGCAACACAGATATTTCTACACAGATACTTTGGTATAATTTTGGTAAATTTTTGGTATTTTCTCAAGATGTGGCAAATATAGAGAAGAGTCTATGTTTGGATGTTGTGCCTCAGAGATTGGAGGGTCAACCATCTGGTCACCATGACAAACAAACTGCAATTCTAGGAACTTTAATTGACATCACACCACGGTCGCCTATTCCTAACACTACAGCGGGGCCTCTTATTCCTGATTGCAACAAACAAGGATTAATTGTTAGTGATAGACAAAGGATTAAAGGTGAACATGGTGTCAGTTTGGTTGAGCTGGTTGGAATTCTCACCGGGATTGGTCAGCTAATGGAGTGGTTACTTGGTACTATAGTTAAGCAATAATGAGTTTCAAGGAAAGTAGGGACAACAGTGCAGTTTGGACTTCAAGTGGGATATTGTTGGAAATGAAGCCCAACTGTCACTGCCCTTTCATCTTCCTCTTCCCATGTCTCTTCACTTTCCTGAAGAGTTGATACAATTCCCTTATTATTCCCTTTTTGGTGTAGATGAAGACTGATGTATTTTGGGTTGATTAAATGAAATAGTGTGTCTTGCTTTCTTTGGTGGATGTAGCCATTTTGATGGTGAACCATGCAAATTCGTGTCTCTGTTTTTATCTCTGTGTGTTTGATTCTTTATCTGTTTTAGTTTTTTGTTTATTTGCATTTTATCTTCAACATTTTGGACATATTAGTTGGAATAACCAACACATTCATCATACCATTATCTACCTGTCCTCAAATCTGCAAAGCCATATCCTCAATAGCGGTAAAGTGCGGAGCAAAGTACAGATCCAAAGTAACCAAAACTCTTACAAAAATATACTATGTATATTTTTTGAATTATACCGGATCATATCCCAACAACTTGAAAATGCAAGAGAGAGCATATATAATAGTCTTCTTCTGCAACATCTGTGCAATACTTGTGTCTAAGGGCAATATTTCTTCTTGTGCATGACATTAATACAACATATACCATCAATCTTCAAACACAGTTGATATCAATGACAACCTGTGTAGACAATTTCCAATGCACTCTCCATACATTGTTGACATCAATGACAATCAATGCCAACAGTTTCTTCTGATGCATTGGCTAGGATGAGTTGAATTCAATCCTCACTACCGTTGTACATCATATCAACAAAAGAAAAAAGACAATGAACTAGAAATCTTACTATCATAGATAAGAGTTCTCACACAAATGTGTGCTCTCATTCATTTCAGTATTGACTTTTGCAATAATAAAGTCCATTTGATTTGATTTTCAATATAGACTATATTCATTTCATTACATTTTCGTATGGGTGATATTGATTCAAGCATTTATTGCTTGCATACATTAACGTGTTGCCGGCAATAAGAGGTAAAGTCTCATACCAATCAGAATTTTTGGTCTACACTACAAATTATAGTGATAAGAAAAATAAAAGAAAATGATTCGTCCACAATTGAAAAGACTAATGTAGGTACTAATAAAGTTGTATATAAGCAGACGGTAGTCAAAGAAATTTGTGCTTTGAATTAGAGGTGGTAGAGAACAAAAAAGTGAAGATTGCAATAACGTTTTCCAATTTGATTGATGACACATGTTGACAGTAAATGGCACCAGTCTAATTAAAGTGATCTATCCTGCTCCATAATTCCATCCAGAGTGAAGCCTGCACGGAACGGTATTGATGTGATGGAAAGGCAATCTATTTACTGAATGCGAGGTCCCGAGTCCCTGACCCAAAAAAATCTACTTTCGTATATTTACTTAAAGTTGTCCTCTACCAAATAAAAACGGCCTACTTTAAGGGAATGTAGGTGCGCGCATATCAACCACCACGGTCCACGATGCCTCTCATATGCTCGTCTACCAATCCCCGGCATCTTCAATTCCTCTTTTTCCCGGTTAGGAACAACTTCCCACCACGTGAAGTGCGTGTAACCACAAATCTTAGCTACTACTCCTTTCCCAATGACCCATGCTTTTAAATACACCGCTCACCTCAGATCCTAAGTATAGTCCGTAGTCTCAAATTGCATTGCTCTCTCGTACTCCCTGTTTAAGCGAGCATCTTTCCCAGACAACTCGGATCGAAGTTACAGATTAATCAGCATGTCAACAGGGAAGATAGTGGATCTGGAGGCATTGCGGAAAGCCCAGAGGGCCGACGGTCCAGCAACCGTCTTGGCCATCGGAACAGCTACTCCTCCCAACGCAATTGAGCAGAGCTCTTACCCCGACTACTACTTCCGCATCACTAACAGCGACCTCAAGGTCGAGCTCAAGGAGAAGTTCAAGCGAATGTGTAAGCCCATCTACTATTTCTATTGGAATTCCATCATCAGTTAATCTAGTGTAATGTATTTTCGTTTTAATGGTTGTGAATTGCGTTGATGTTGCAGGCGAAAAGTCGATGATAAGGAAGAGGTACATGTATCTGACGGAGGAGATACTGAAGGAAAACCCCAATGTGTGCGCCTACATGGCGCCCTCGTTGGATGCTCGGCAGGACATGGTGGTGGTGGAAGTGCCACGGCTGGGTAAAGAGGCGGCTGCCAAGGCCATTAAGGAATGGGGTCAGCCTAAGTCGAAGATCACTCACCTTATCTTCTGCACCACCAGCGGAGTGGATATGCCCGGCGCCGACTATCAGCTCACTAAGCTGCTTGGCCTCCGCCCTTCAGTGAAGAGAGTGATGATGTATCAGCAGGGCTGCTTTGCCGGAGGGACGGTTCTCAGAGTGGCCAAGGATCTCGCCGAGAACAACCGCGGAGCAAGAGTTCTGGTCGTTTGCAGTGAGATCACGGCCGTCACTTTCCGTGGCCCCTCCGACACTCACCTCGACAGTCTAGTCGGGCAGGCCCTCTTCGGCGACGGCGCGGCAGCAGTAATTGTGGGAGCAGATCCCATCCCGGAAATAGAGAAGCCCTCTTTCGAACTCCTCTGGACTGCTCAGACCATTCTTCCCGACAGCGAGGGCGCCATCGACGGCCACCTGAGAGAGGTCGGTCTGACATTCCACCTGCTGAAGGATGTTCCGGGGCTGATTTCGAAGAACATCGAAAAAGCTCTGGTGGAGGCCTTCCAGCAATTCAACATCTCAGACTGGAATGAACTCTTCTGGATTGCACACCCGGGAGGGCCGGCAATTCTGGACCAAGTGGAGTCCAAACTCGAATTGGATCCCAAGAAGATGAGGGCCACTAGACACGTATTGAGTGAGTACGGGAACATGTCCAGCGCCTGCGTGCTCTTCATATTGGACGAAATGAGGAAGTCGTCTGCAGAAAAGGGATGTCCGACCACGGGAGAAGGACTGGACATGGGAGTGCTCTTTGGATTCGGCCCCGGACTCACTGTCGAGACCGTGGTTCTCAAGAGTGTTCCTCTCCTATCATAAACGAGCCTCTTTGTCCTGTCAATTACAACGACAAGATAGACAAATGCATTCGGTCGTGACTTGTCAAAATCCAATTCCATGTTGTTTACGACATAAGTATCAGTTGTAATTCGACCTCGAAATCGAATTCCATGTGTGCTAAATCTCATGTGGCGTCGTACTGTGTATGCCATGAGATACAGACAATAAGGGATTTGGTCGAATGCAGATTTTATTTTTCAGCAATTTAACCAATCATATGTATAAATAACGTCTATTAATGGGTTTTTTTTTTGGGAAAGAATGTCTCCGTCTGGAATTTTTTTAAGGAACCCGTAGAACAATCTTTTCGCATCAATCCCAAATGACACAGAGGGAGGTTCACGGTGCCTAAGAGGCTGGGGCTTCCTAGGCGAGAGGACCCAGTAGTTGAGCCCCCTAACTTCACACTTCTCAAAATTTTATGTGGTAATTTCAAATCACTCCAAAAATTTTACAGCAGCTTATTTGGCAAGGCCCTTGCTTATAACTAAGGTTTCAGATCCACATCATCAAATGTGATGCCACATCAGCATGTTTTTTGTCAAGATGCCCAAAAAGACCCCAAAAAAGGGTGGACCAATAGTTGTGCATTAAGTCATGTTTTGTTGGTGTGCTGATGTGGCATCACATGATTGGTTGCTTGTTAGATCTAAAGAGCACATTTCATTCAATTATTAATACCTATAGTCAACACTAACAACCTTAAATTCACAACTACTAATGCTAAACTTTTAAAAATATTGGGCCTTAAATGCACAAATACTATCACAGCGATTCGAACATACTCACCAATTCGGTCCTCTTCCCTAGTTAGAACTTTTTAAAACAGAAACCCAGAAAGCTTTTCCACACAAATGGAATGTGCAAGAGGGGACCAAAAAGGAGAAAATACATGTGCTCGCCGCCATCTGTCAATGTTATATTATATTGATCAACAAAAAGAAGAATTTATTAAATTTATATAATAAAGAAACATAGTTATAATTATATGATATCAACTTCTTATTGGAAGTTTTATTATTACCATTAATACAAGATTAATTTAAATACTGATGCATCATTTTTTATATTTATTATTATTAGTATGTTTTTATCGAGGTAGGGTACCAAAAATTAGATAGGATAAACAAAACACTCCAATTAATTATTTGTTGAACTATAACATACTTAATAATTCACCATATATTTAAAAGTTCATGGACTAGAATACATATAATAATCCACGACTTACAACATCAAGAGCATACCCAACTGTTCACATCATTGGGAATGACATTGCAGAACTCTCAATCAAGGATGAGGACACACATGCTATCCGTCATCAAAGTTGTTTAATAGAACATACACTATCAACAACAATTATTTTACAACAAAAACATGGATAATGATGCACACTCCATCATCAAAGTGATTTAATAGGGACACAACATTGTCAACAACAATGATCTTACAACAAACATTGATAGAGACACACACTATCCAAAAGTGAAACTTATTGTCATGGCTTCAAAACTTTATCATTGTCTTGATTACCAAAACTTTTCCTCCTTAATTGTCTTGGCTATTAAAACGTCATTATGTTGGTTACTAAAAATTTAGATCACAAGTGCCAACATGACCTCCCTTAATCTAAAGGGGAAATAACATAATTTTTAGAGCCTCTCGAGCTATTTACCCAATCTCTAAGCAAGAATTGAATTAAAGATGGGAATGGTCCTCAAGGCTCCTAATGCATCCTCTAACCTCCTCTTTGCCTCCTTAGATCTTATCCACTAGATGTAACATCAATGGTTCCAAAAATCAAGTCTAGATATTTGTTAGCACAATCTTTGATGAATCATAAGAAGATGCAACCATATTCTCTAGGAGTGACAAGAACATATAGTCCTCCCTAATCAAAAGTAATTTTGGATGGGTGTTGTGTTCACCTAAAAATGCACCCAAAAAAAAACACAACCTTATTTCTTCATGAAAAGAGTTAGAAAATACCACACTTTGTGAGATTTTAACTAACCTTTATAGCCCCGCTTAGATAACTTTACCTCCTAATCCACCTATTACAACATGGTATAAAGCCAACAAAAGTAATTTTAATGTAATTTTGAGAAAATACAAACCCTCAAACTTCACCCTAACATCAATTAAGATAAAATGTTAAAAATATTAAAAATATTAAAAGCCATGAAGTCACAAATTATTATCTTCCTTCGAGCTAATGATCATGTTTGGTGTTTGGCACAAATTTGCCCACAAAATAGAAGAACATTGGCCAAAAAATCACTTAAGAAGCGGTCCCATGGAGCTGCTAGAGGATCTATTTTTGTGTCCAACAAAGGGTCCCATGGAACTCAAAAAATTCTGCTAATGATTAAATCAGAATCTTTTCCTCCAAAATAGGAGTAGCTAATGTTTAGGAGGTTATTTTTGAGTAGGTGCAGATGGGGTGGGGTTGAAACTTTCCCCCACCAGCTTCGGGAGTTAACTACCAGTTTTCTCATGCCTGCCATTTAATTTAAGGGAAAATTTGGAGGAAATTTATGTTTTTATTTCCCTGAAGGCAGAGCAGCTTCCTAAAAAATCTCTGCTAAATTATTTAGCATAAACTATTGTTAAAAAAACTTCATGAGACCACTAGCTTCCATAAAATTTGGAGCTTGAACTTTTAAGCATACCCGCAACTACAAAATTCATGGGACTACTTGCTATAAAATTCTCCTAAAAAATCCCAGCAGCATCGCTGAGATAATTTAGGAAGCCCCATCCCATGGGACCGCTTCCTTAGTGTGGTTTGTCCACTCTCTTCTCATAGTCTACAAGGAAATGGTACAAAACTTGTAATCAATCTAGTTTCTTATGTAATGTTCCTTAATACACTAGTATTTTTCCCACAATATCCATGAATTGTGCCAACATATTTTCTTTGTTGTCCCAATACCCATCCATGTAGACACCATTCACACACACACAATAGGGAAGAAGATAAGTCCCTCAACCTCCTTCCATATTTGTTATGGCTCTAATACTACTATTCTAGGTTTAATTCCATGTTTATTGATCAACAAATAGAAGAATTTATACAATGAATAAATATAGTTAAACATGGTTTCTTATAACTATGTGATACCATCTTCCTCCATCTAACTTCTTATGGAAAGTTTTATTATTACTACTAATTAAAATGAGACCAACTTTAATAATGATATAATATTTCTAACATTCCCCTCTTATAACGTCATATTTCTTATTGGTAAGGGTAACAAAAACTAGAAGGGGACAAACACAATAATCAAGAAACTATTTGTTGAACTATTAAACACTCAATAGTTCACCACATACTTAAAAGTTTACGGATTAGGACACACACTATAATCCATGAGTTATAACATCAAGGACACACTCAACTTTTCACATCATTAGGAATGGCCTTACAAAACTCGTAAACAAGGATAGGAACACACACACTACCCATCATCAAAGTTGTTTATTAGGGAGTACACACATTATCAACCATAATGATCTTACAACAAAAACAAGGATGGTGACATACACACACACTATCCATCATCAAAGTTGTTGAATACAGATACACGCATTGTTAACAACAATGTGCTTACAAAAAATATAGATAGGAGCACAAACACTATCCACAAGTACAAGTCACTATCATGGGTGCTAAAACTTCACTATCTTGGTTACCAAAACTTTTCCTCCTTCATTGTCCTATGGCTACCAAAACTTAACTATCTTGGATACCAAAACTTAACTATTTTGAATACCAAAACTTTTTCTCCTTCACTATCTTGGCTACCAAAACTTCACTATCTTAGTTACTAAAACTTTGGATTGCAAGTGCCAACATAACCCCCACTTGATTTAAAGGGGAAATAATATGAAAATATAGAGCCTCTCAAGCAGTATACCTAATCTCAGTGAAAGAGAACTTGAGGTGGGATGGTCCTTCATCCTCCTAGTGCATCCTTTAACCTCCTCTTTGACTCCTTAGATCTTATCCACCTCCTTTTTGAATCCTTAGATCTTATCCATCAGATGTACCATTAGTGGTATTTATAATCAAGTAGAGATATTTGATAGTACAGTCTCTAACATAAGAATACGAAGATGCAGTCATCTTCTCTAAGAGTGACAAAAATAGAAGTTCTTCCCCTTAAAAAACAATTTTAGATGTATTTTAGGTTAGACCAATAATGCACCCAAAACAAAACATTTACCCTTATTTCTTTAGGAAAAAAGTTTAGAAAATACAACACTTTGTGAGATTTGAATTGATAACCTTTATAGCCACACTTGAATAACTTTACTATCCAATCAACCTATTACAACTTGGTATAAAGCCAAAAAAAATAATTTTAATCTAATTTTGGGAAAAGGAAAACCCCCAAACTTCACCACATCAATTAAGATTTAATGTTAAAAATGATTAAAAGCCAAAAAGTCACGATTTATTGTCTTCCTTCAAGCTAATGATCATGTTTGGTGTTTGGCACAATTTTGCCCACAAAATAGAGGAACATTAGCCAATAAATTGCTTAGTGTGGTATTACCACTCTCTTATCACATTCTACAAAGAAATGATATGACACTTGTGATCAATCTAGTTGCTTACAATGTTCCTTAATACACCATTACTCCAATAACATCCAGGAACTCTACCAACATATTTTATTTGTTGTATTAATACCCATCCATATAGATACCATTCACATACACAATAGGGAAGATCACACCTTCAACCTCCTTCCATATTTACTTTTACTATGGCTCTAGTACCATTATTAGGTCCTAGTTCTATTTTTTTATTCATCAACAAAAAGAAGAATTTATACAATAAGGAAACATAGTTACATGTAGTTATTTGTTATTGTAGACTATTGAACACCTAGAATACTGAGAGGGGGGGTGAATCAATATTCTCTGAAACCACTTAAGCATTTAAACATTCATTCCACATAACATATTTAATTTACAGGAAGAAAGGAAAGCATGGAATCAACTATAACAATGCATAACACATGAACACTAGATTTTTACGTGGAAAACCAAAAAAGGGAAAAACTACAATGAGGATTATCTCTCTCTCACACACACATATATGAATATATGAATAACAATACCAATTATATTTAGGCTCACTACTAAAAGGACTCACTGTCCATAACAGAGAATGCTCACCGCAGGTGGCTCACTACCAAAGGACTCACTATCCTGAATAGAAAGAGATAGAAGAAAGGGTGGCTCACTGCCAAAAATGAACTGCTAGTAGTGCATTTGACTCATGCTAGAGATACAGTTCCACTGAAGCTCAAAACACTGACTTGACACACTTCATCTTCACCACAAACTTATCTGATTCTTTTTCTCATTGGATTCTGCTCAACCATACACACTTACTTCTTTCGTACACCACCACACTCAAAAACACACCTTCACACAAGAAATCAATCTTATATATATGCCGCTTTCAAGTAAATGATCAATTAGGTTGGAGGGGAGATGTATCTTATGACTCCTTAACTTGTTGGTCAAAAACACAACTCAATACTCTTTGCGGAGAGAATCAAGGTGTGTAACACATTAAGATAGGTCGGCATGACCTATATTTGCTCCCATGACTCTATTCCAAACATGTCTTGACTCTGCACAACCACAACACCTTTACATCAGCTTAACTGGTGAAGCAACAATAGAATGAACTAACTGTTAGTTCATAATTCAATGTGCAGACCACCAAAATGCTTACCATTTGAATCATACAGACCTCTGACATCCATAACCTCTTCCTCAAAACTACATGGCAAGATATTCATCTACGGTGGAATGCAGAGCATTCCATTCTGTCACTGGCACTGTCATTACAGAGTCTGGTACTTTGTCAACTCTATCTTTTACTCTAGAGGATTTCAAGACCTAAATCTTTGGATTTAGACTCCTTTGGTATGCACCATCATTACCTTACAATAGTAAAGCAAAGCTCTTTATAGAGGAGAAATGCGGACTGAAGAACTACGGCCCTGTCATAGTTTCTATTCAGTAAATGCCTTCGGAAAATCTTCAACAAGTTGTACCTGACTGCAAAGCACCAAAATGAAGGAATATCATGCTTAGGTGTATTCTCCATCATACTACACTTAGTAGCTTCTCCAGATCAATACTTAGGATATCATACTTAACCAGACCAACACAATTGTACCTGTATACCTTACTAAACCTCTCCAGACCAACACCACTGTGTTTTGGCTTTGTTGCCATCAATGACAACACTGCTTATTGCCATGCTCATCATTCTCTTCATCATCATGCTTATGTTGCCAACAATCTCCCCCTTTGTCATTGATTGCAATATAGCCAAAACTTCGCCCCCTTTGTCATCAATGACAAAGGAACTACTTATATATCTACAAGTCAAAAGCTTCTCCCACTATCTCAAATCTAATCTTGCTTTATTGTATACATACTCCCCCTTAATATTTTATTTATATACATCAAAATATCAAAAATTGTTTTCTTCTATTCTTCCACATATGTAGAGGAAATCAGAATATGAAACTTACTAGTTGGTGGGGAAAATATCCTTATAAATATTCTTCAATTGTAATACTATAGAATCCCAATGCATCTTGGCAAAGTTGAGTGTTTGTATTTGCCAATTAATCTACAAGAGCAAGTATTCTGCCTTTTCAACTGATGTTGGAGTAGCTATCATCTTTCCAACCTTATCAGCTTCCCTTAATAACCTTGTTAGTGCAGCCATCTTGAAGCTGACTATCTCTCTTAACTGACCCATTTGATCTTTGATTGATTCTCTTTGATTCTGTAATTTCTTGATGATAGGATGAGTCTTTTCCACTTCAGCCCTTAGATTTCCATTATTATCCTTTAAGGGGTCATAAGTTTTAGAAATGTTTATTATCTGCATTTCCAAGCCATCAATCTTATCTTTTATTTCTTTTGTAGATATAGGCAATGATAAACAAAATTGATACATCACATTTGCATCACTTAGAGCATTTTGAATACTCTTTACATGGACTTCCAACAAGCTATGTGCCTTGGAGCACTTTTTTGATAAGTCTATCAGTGTCTTATTGCTTATTTCTTTCATTACTTTCTTTTCAGCTGCCTTTTCTAAGGACTCAAAATGACTGTTAACAGACTCTATTAGATGCTTCATTTTTTGTGCAGGAGTCAGAGAGGCATCCCTCTTGGTTTTTGGCAACACCTTCTTAACAAATTTCATTTCTTCTTCTAGAAGCTCATTGCCTTCTACATGTGATTGTAGAATCTCCTCTTGAGCTGTGACCTGAAAGATTGTTCCAAGTTGAAGTTTCTTTAGCGGAGAGATATTGGACAAATTGATTTGTCCATCCAGAGATTGCAATTGAAGCAGCTGTGGTGAGGCAGTATTTTGAATTTGTCTTTGTTGGGCCTAAAATTCTCTGATTGAGTCTATTGGAGACTCCAAAGCACTCACCTATTGTATTCTTTTTCTCCTCTTCTGAAATCAGAGGACAATTTTCCTCATGTGTCTCTTCATCTTCTTCATTCTCCAGAGGAACAAAGACATTTTCCATAGTGCTTTATGTTTGTGCTAAAACTGTCTCACTCTGTTCTCCTTTCTCTTCATCTTTCTTCTCTTCTGGAACCTCCCTCATCTCTTCAATATTCTCTATATTTTTCAGAGGAGGGTTGACAACATTTTGATCCTCTGTATTTGTGTTCATTGGTGGAGATGGCACATTTTGTTCTGTAAACCTGTCTTGATCAGAACTTGTTGTAATTTCTTTGTTCTTCTCAAGATGATCATCATCCTTTTCTTTTTCCTCAGAGGAGGTCCATTCTTCAACTGTATTGATTTTTAATTCTTTGAGGACATCTATAGTTATCTTCAAAGTGTCCTTTTCAAGCCTTCTTATTTCATCTTTATCATTGGACATTAAAGTATTCAATCTCCTTTTTGTCCTAAGCTCTTTGGCTAACCTCTGTATAGCCCTATTCTCTTCTTGTATAGAAATTATGGGACAAACTTTCTTAATAGCCTTATTTTTCATTTCAGTGTCCTTATTCATGGCTTGATCTCTTTTCTTGGTTAATATATTAGCAAGATTATCAGGTAACTGATCAATAATTCCTATCAAGGCAACATTGAAGGCATCCATGTACCTGATTATTATAGTTTCAATGATTGATTTATCACTTGAGGATCTTTCATCATACATTTCTACTACTTCCTTCAGATTTCCATATTCTATAATGGTGCTAATAGTAGCTTCAAGTTGTAGAGGAGGAAGACTTGATTTCTCTGACTTATTTGTCTTTATTTCTCCCTTCTCCTTTGAGACCTCTCCTTTTTCTACAACTTCACTTTCTCTTTTCTTCTTTACCTTTCCTTTTCCTTTAGAGGACTGGGCTTCTTCACCCTCTATAACTATATCAATTTTTGCTCTTTTGACTTTTGTCTCTTCTCTGGAGACTTGAGGCTCTCTTTTCTTTTTTCGGACCAACTTAGGTCCTTCTTCTTCTTCCACTTCTTCCTCAACATCATCATGACTTATGTATTTTTCTCTTGTTGCCTTTTCTTTTACCCTTCTTTTCTTGGAAGGTTGTTGCATAGAGGCCCCAGATGCTTCATTCTTCTTTGTACTTGCTACAGGCATGGCTCCAAAGGATTTTAGAGTAGCGACAGAGGAGGTAGAGGTCCTAGTTGACCTTCTTATGCTTGGTGATTCTTCTAGAATATCAAATACACCTTTGGTTTTCTCCACAGGGCTCTTAGCTGATATCATCTCTTCAACCTTAGACCTCATTTTCTCAACATTTTTCTTTATTTCTATCTCCTTGTGCTTTAGATGCACTTCAATGGATTTTTCTTCATAGGTTCCATATCTTTCTGCTGAGGTATCTTTTGGTTTACTAAGCATTAGGTCTGCAAGCCCCACAATTATATCTTATGCTACCTCATACCCCATCTCTGAGATCCAGATTGTTCTAGGTTCCACTGCTTCCATATAACATTCATCTTTGTTGACCATGAAGATGATATCATCCTTATATTTCTCCACAACCTTCATAGGGATCCTTTCCCTAGCTTGCATCTTCTCCTGGAAATTTTTGAAGAAACCCCAGAGTGCTACATTTTGGGCCTCTAAATTTCCTATCCTCTTCATATGATCCCTGATTTGCACTACTACTAGAATATGTCCCAACCATACAATGTTCTTTGCACCAGGGATTTCTCCAAGGAAATAAAATAGTAAGCATATAATTAAAGTACCAAATTTGGAGGGTTACTTTGAGTCTTTTGTCTTTTGAATGTTCTCCATCAATTGTTGTCTCAATAGTTCATATAGGTCATATTTTGCACCATTCTTGACCATCTCATAAGTTGTCTAGATAGCAGTTGCAAAGATTGATTTTTCATTATTGGTGAAATAAATCTTGTATCCAATCATCATCAATGCATACTTCATAGCAAATTCTTTAATGTCATTACAGTTAGGGCTCTCTTATCAAATTTTCCTCTAGTGAGCTTCATAACCACATCATTTTTAGTGATTTCAATGCCAGAACAGCTCCGGTCAAGCACAACCCTGTCATAGCCCTAATGGGTTCCTTGCTTAACATATGTGGTAGATCCAGCCACATGAATTTATCATGGATGCAGCTCAATACATACTTAACCTAATCATCTTCATAGCACAATAGGGAAATCACTCCAAACATCCAATTTCTTCTCTGTTAGGGCACTGTACTCATGTTTTAGGTCAAAATTGTCATCAGTTAGCTCATTGACCCAGACTTCTCCTAGTTTTGCATGATTATATTCTTCCATATTTGTATGGATATACATCCTCACATCCTCTATATGTAAGACATCGTATGGAATATCCAAAAAGGCACCATCTAGATCCGTCTCCATAGACTTGAAAGGATGTTTCTTGAATTTAGGTTGGGGACGGTCCACTACTTCTACCACTTGTGGAGTAAACATCTTTAAAGTACTACTGAAAAACTTTTAGGGCAAGATAGAGAGCTATAAAATACCTTTTAATCACTTCCAATTAGGGTTTCGTGCTTAGAAAATCTAAATTAGCTTCTTCTTGTACTTTCGTAGCTTTTATCTCTTGGATTGATTTTTTGTAAATAATCCTTTTGTCAAGAGAAGGTCTTTTATAACCTTTTTACACTTAACCTAATTTGCATTCAATGCCCATCTTGATAAAGTTGTCAAACTCTAAACTATGGTGCACAATCACCTTCAACTACTCTGTAAACTTCTACAATATGACTTTTTTAATCAATGTCTTCTTCAATAGGTCAAGAATATCAATCTATATCTCATAACTTCGTGTTGAAGCATCAGCACCATTTCTCTGGCGGGGGATGAAAGATTTCCATTAAAGCTCCCCCTAAGCCAAAGCTCTCAACTTAGTTTTCGGAGGAAACATCTGCACCAAATACTAGCACAACCTCATCATTCACCTTATTTTATTCTTTCTTTTTCCAAACCTTGTCTATTTCTTTCTTTATTTCTACCGGATCCACATTCTTCACTGGATCACTCTTCTTTACCGGATCAACCTTCACATTCTTACTTCTAAAATTTTTAGCAATATGATCTAATTTGTTGCATTCATAACATCTAACATTTTGAACAAGCTTACTTCCATTCATTCTAGATCTGCATTGATTAGCCTTATGCCGAAATCTATTGCATGTATAATAGTAACCATTGAAAGATGAAACTATCATACCATTATTGTAACCATTCATCAACTGATTTATGCATTCACTAGTTCTATGACCAAATCTTTGACATGTAAAATATTGACTAGAGAATGATTGAACATTTTGATTCATCATGCTTCTACATTCCATAGCCTTATGTCCAAATTTATTACAAGAGTAACAGTAGCCAGAGTACCTTTGTGTAGCTTGCTGTCTAATAGGTGGCCTTTTGAAGTTTTTCTTCTAGTTCTGGACCTGTCTGTTATTACCTTTCTTGACTGTAACCATCTTTTGGTAATTGCTGTTCTTCCTAGCATTGTTTGAAGTTTGATTTGTCTTTGAACTTTGACCCTTTTCAAATCCTAATCCTTCTTTTTCCTTAGGAGCCTTTTGATTTGCAATCATTTCATCAAGCCGTATGGAGCTCTTCTTGAATTTGTCTTCTTGAATTTTGCATTTTCAAATTCTATCTTTAAGACCACTATTTCTTGTTCAAGCCTTAAGCATTCTTTAGATTTGCCTTTTAGTTTTTCATTTAGGCATTCTTCAATTCTTTTTCCTTCCTCAATTTGTATTTTCAAGTTGGTGATTGTTTTATTTGATTGATTGATATGTTCATTTACTTCCTTGTATCTTTCTTTAAATTTCTTGTTTTGTTCCCTCAACTTTTTGATGCATTCATCTACCTCCTTAGTATTTTCTTCCAGATCTATGTTCTTACATTTAACTTTTTCTAGGTCTTCAAGGGCTGATTCAAGTTCTCCATTCATGTCAACTATGCAGTCTTCTTCAGTAAATTCAACAGCAAGGATTTCTTCCATAGGAATAGGATATCTCCTAGGTGCCATGTGTTCACACTTCAAGATCTTTCTCAAGTAGACTTTAAGCTTCTTCCAAGGAACCAGGCTCTAATACCAATTGTTGAACAATTGAAATACTGAGAGGGGGGGTGAATCAGTATTCTCTGAAATCACTTAAGCATTTAAACATTCATTCCACATAACATATTTAATTTACAATAAGGAAGGAAAGCATGAAATCAACTATCACAATGCATAACACGTGAACACCAAATTTTTACGTGGAAAACCCAAAAAGGGAAAAACCACAGTGAGGATTAGCTCACATATATATGAATAACAATACTAATTACTTTTAGGCTCACTACGAAAAGGACTCACTATCCATAATAGAGAATGCTCACTATAGGTGGCTCATTGCCAAAGGACTCACTGTCCTGAATAGAAAGAGATAGAAGAAAGGATGGCTCACTACCAAATATGAATTGCTAGTAGTGCATTTGACTCATGCTGGAGATACAGTTCCACTGAAGCTCAAAACACTGACTTGACACATTTCATCTTCACCACAAACTTATTTGATTCTTTTTCTCATTAGACTCTACTCAACCATACACACTTACTTCTTTTGCATACCACCACACTCAAAAACACACCTTCACACAAGAAATCAATCTTGTATATATACCGCTTTCAAGTAAACCATCAATTAGGTCGGCAAGGAGATGTATCTTATGACTCCTTAACTTGTCGGCCAAAAACACAACTCAGTACACTTTGCAGAGAGAATCAAGGCATGTAACACATTGAGATAGGTCAGCATGACCTATATTTTCTCCCATGACTCTATTCCAAACATGTCTTGAATCCATGCAATCTCAACACCTTTAGGTCAGCTTAACTGGTGAAACAACAAAGCATGAACTAACTGTTAGTTCATAATTCAATGTGTAGACCACCAAAATGCTTACCATTTGAATCATACACACCTATAACATCCATAACCTCTTTGTCAAAACTGCATGGCAAGAAATTCATCTACGGTGGAATGCGGAGCATTCCAATCTGTCACTGACACTGTCATTATAGAGTCTGGTACTTTGTCAACTCTATATTTTTCTCAAGAGGATTTCAAGACCTAAATCTTTAGATTTAGACTCCTTTGGTATGCACCATCATTACCTTACAACTGCAGAGCAAAACTCTTTATAGCGGAGAAATGTGGATTGAAGAACTGTGGCCTTGTCAAAGTTTATGTTTAGTAAATGCCTTAGGAAAATCTTTAGCAAGTTGTACCTAATTGTGGAGCACCAAAATGAAGGAATATCATGCTTAGGTGTATTCTCCATCATACTGTACTTAGTAGCTTCTTTGGATCAATACTTAGGATATCATACTTAACCAGACCAACACAACTATACCTATATACCTTACTGAACCTCTCTGGACCAACACCACTATGTGTTTTGGCTTTGTTGCCACCAATGACAACACTACTTACTACCATGCTCATCATTCTCTTCATCATCATGCTTATGTTGCCAACATAGACACCTAAATTTGACCACATCTAACATTGCTAGATTTCATCCTGCATCTCCCTTTCTAATAATCAATTCAATCATTATTCTAACATTAATTAAATCATTTTGGTTATTTAATTAATAAATCCAATCATCTTCCTAGCATTATTAAATCAATTTCAATCATTTATTTAATTAATTAATCATTTTAGCACTTTGTCTAATTAATTCTATCCTTTAATTATATAAATCAACATTTATTTTTAATTAAATCAACCTTCCTATGTCCATTCCTCAAAAATTAAATGAATCAACAAAAAATTAATTGATTCGTCTATTTCCCTCCTCAAATCATTAGTTGATTGATAACTAATTAGTTAACTAATTAATCACTTGCATAATTCTAAGCATCATTAGCCGAGTCAACCTTACACATAACTCAAGCTTTACACATGGATCAATGCATGTGCATAAGGATCAACATAATATTCTCATCAAATCTTGTCCATTCATTTAATTTATAAAATCCTATCCATCCAAATCCTTTGAATCAAGGACCCCCTCATGTGCACCAACCACAAGGTGCCACTTGGAGGCTTCTCATGCATATCTAAAAATTAAGTTAAAAAGATAAAAATATGAAATGACATGCAGATTCAAAAATGATAGGATCACCCCTTTTGTCAGTCAAGGTTGCATGGGTGACCCAGGAATACTAGGGTGACCTTTAAAAGACCAAGGGTAACCCTAAACAAGAAAAACAAGAGGGTCAAAGTAGGCAACACAAAAGGTGAGAAATGTCAAACTAAAGGAAAAATAAAGGGGAATGAAAGACAACATATCAAAAGGTAAAGTCATTAGGACATGAAATTGTTGGGAGACGTAAAATCATGCCTTTCAAGGGTCATGGGCTATGATTGCCATCTCATCATAGTATTGCCATATTGGCATGATGTAATTTTCATACCTACAGACTACAAAACAAGGAATCATGGTTAACTTGTCTGAAACTGGGGCAAACCATAGCCATAGATTAGTTTAATCTTGGTAATCAATGGTGATGCACCAATGCTCTAAATTACTTTTTAGTGATAACTATGACTTGATGCAATAAGCATGGCTTAGCACAATCTAATAAATGTTGCCACAAAAGAGAAAGTTCTAGTTATAAAATAAGTACATGCTAAAAACTACCTTGGAAGATGGTTGGGCCCAAACAATTTTGTACTTTCAAATTAATTTTTCATTAGCCTACCAAAGAGACAAGTCAACTAGTCATCAATTGCCACATGGCAACAAGAGGGCATAATTATTCCAATGCACTAAGTGTCCTTTACTAAACATTACTAGACTCGATGCATTGAGAAATATTTGCATAGATAATAAAATAGAGCCACATGGAAAACCTAGGATGGATAACACATACAAATACTCATGACTTAGCAACATGGAGCCCACTTTTAAATTCCTAATGAATAAAATTCTACACACATGCTTTAAGTAATGCCAAGCATTCAGACACATGGCCTTATATAGTTGGGTATGCATTAGTTGAGTCAATAAATATGCTCACATTAGCATGTGTTATGATAGAATAAAAACCCAATGTCTTGAGATGGGTTACAACAGGTAACACTATTAGGAAAAGTGTCTCAACCTTGCAACTAAAAAATGTTGTACATTCTTCCCTGTTTTGACCTTTTCGAATACCCTTTATCTTGAAGAATGGTCTAGACTTTCAAAGTTTCCAAAAGGGCTAAAAATGGTGAGACTTACTATTTTTAGTAACTCTACATGTGACCTCAGATGGACCTGAAATTTTCCCAAAATGTGTGGAATGACTAAGTAAACATCTCGAGTGAGTTTCGACTCAAGATCATACTTGGATTGCGAGATATTAAAGTTTATGTTTTTTGAAACTTTTGGAAAATGTTTTAAACTCATTTTTGAGGCACTTAGAAGTTCTTAAACACCTTGAAAGTATTTGTAACTAGCAAAGAAGTTATAGCTTGATAGATCTCTTCACGAGCTTTCTGACACATCAAATGGTTTGTCAATCGGACACCTGAATCAAAAGTTATGGCCTCCAGAAGTTGGACCTCCTATTTTTGGGAAATGTGAAAACATGTTGGACACTTAAACGAGTTGTAAAGGGGAGAGTTACACATATTGGTGTGTGATTTGGCACATCATAAGGCATCTTTGATTGGAGATAATTTGGGCACTACTTTTGGGTGGTTTTGGCTCATGGTTTTGTAATTACCATTGATGGTTTACTGTATTGTATCTCATATATATTAGGAGCTAGAGATGGAGGTTGTGTGAAAGAGTCTTCTAGATGTTGAATTACCTTCGGATCTCTGGTTGATTAATACTCTTGTGAAAGCTTGCTTTGCAAGTATATTGTAATCTTCTTGATTCCTAAATAATATATTGGATGGCTTTGCATTTTAATGTTGTTATTACCTTTCTGTTAATGTGCATCTTAATCTGCAACTGTAAAAGTTAAAATTTGCATAAATCTTTCCTCAGTAGATCTGTGTAGAAAGCATTTTTTGCATACCTTGCTTCATTTCAGTTGGTATCATAGCCTAATCACCTTTGGTTCTAGTTGTTGGGTAGAGGGTCTTTTGAGCTAATCTTCGTTTTAGTGGGAGCTTGTGTAGAGGATTTTATAATCTTTGTTGCAAGAAAGAGATGGTGAGCACATCTGGGAGGTTTGATAGAGAGAATTTTAATGGAGGCAACTTTGAGTTCCGGAAACTCAAGATGGAGGACTTATTGGTGGATAGAGATCTATGGCTCACAGTATCTAAATCCATGCCATCGGGCATGAAACAAGAAGATTGGGATCTGATGGATTGGAAGGCTAAGGGTCTGATAAGACTCTATTTGGCTGACTCAGTGCTCCTAAATATCCATGAAGAGAAGACTGCAAAATATTTTTGGAAGAAGTTTGGAGATGTTTATTAGGCTAAATCCCTAGTGAACAAGTTATTTGTGTGAAGGAAATTGTATTCTCTAAGGATGGAAGATGGAGGATCTATCACTGATCACCTAAATACATTCAATATGCTTGTTGCCCAGTTGATCTCTGTTGGTGTGAAGATGGAGGAGGAGGATCGATGTATGCCATTATTGTGTTCCTTACCAGATTCATGGGATCACCTTGTTATGGTGGGAGTACCACTACCACCTTCAATATGGATGAAGTGGTTTCTTCATTTTTGTCTGAAGAGATGTAGATAAATTCTTCCAAATCAGATATGGAGGCTCTTGCAGTTCATGGTAGATCTAAAGAGAAGGGAAAGAAAAAGGATAAGAAGAAGGAAGAAAAAGGAAGATATAAATCTCATGGGAGATCTAAGTCTCCTAGAAAGTCCAAGGCTCTGTGTTGGAACTATGGAAAACCTGGTCACTTCTGCAAGGAATGCAAGGAGGAGAAAAAGAAAAAGAAGAAGAACTATGATTTGGATTCTGACAAGTCCTCTCAAGATGAAGGAGAAGCTTTTGTTGTTGCCTTGGCAACACATGCATCTGAGGATGTGTGGCTTATTGACTCTAATGCATATTTTCACATGACCTCGCATCAGGGTTGGTTTTCACAGTATGAAGAATACAATGGTGGAAAGGTGTACTTGGGTGATGATTCTCAACTAAAGATTATTAGCTATGGAAGAGTCTTGATTCAATGAACCCTGATGGACAAGTGAAGGGAATAAATGGTGTTCTACATATCCTTGGTTTGGCATGGAACTTTCTTTCTATAAGTAAGTTGAATGATGTGGGTGTGCAAGTTGTTTTCTCGAATGGAAGATGCAAGATGACTCGAGGATCTATGGTGTTGGCTAAGGGTGTTCAGATTGGCACTTTGTTTCATCTTGATGCATGTGCGGTTCAATGCAATAGTGCTTCTATTTCAAAGAAGAGAGCTTCAGAGTCTTCATCCTCACCATTGGAACCACCAGTGAAGAGAACTGTTGCATCTACTTTTGATGGTCGTGCTTTTTGGGTACCTAAGGGTGCTCATTCTATGGAGATGAAACTTCAAGTTGAGAAGACAATGTTATGGCACCAAAGGCTTGGTCACATTGGTGAAAAGGGTTTGAGGACCTTGAAAAATAAAAAATCTTGTTGAGGGTATGAATGACTGTAACATTGAGTTCAATTTCTGCGAACATTGCATTTATGGAAAATAAAACTCTGTTAAGTTTTATTCCAGTTCTCAAAAATCTTCTGAGGTGTTGGACTTGATTCATTCTGATGTGTTTGGTCCTATTAATGTTCCTTCAATTTCAAAATCTATTTACTTTGTTTCATTCATTGATGATTACAGTAGGACATGGGTGTTTTTCCTTAGAAGCAAATCTTAATTCTGTAGTAGATTCAAAGAGTTTAAAGCTCTTGTAGAGAATCAAAAGGATTGAAAGTTTAAGTGTTTAAGGACTGACAATGATGGTGAGTTTTTTTTCAACAGATTTTGACATGTTCTATAAAGAACAAGGGATTGAGAGGCACAAGACAACTATGTATATCCCTCAGTAGAATGGAGTTGTAGAGAGGATGAATAGAACGTTGATGGAGAGGGCAAGGAGTATGCTAAGTGGAGATAGCCTTGAACAAAAGTTCTAGGCTGAAGCTGTTGCTACCACTTGTTACCTCGTTAACAGGTCTCCTACATTAGTGCTAATTGATAAGACACCTATGGAGGTTTGGTCTGGTAAAAAGCCTTCATTGAGACACATTTGAGTATTTAGTTTTGAGGCATATGCACATGTGCTTAAGGAGAAGAGGTCTAAATTGGAGAACAAGGCTATGGTGTATCTTCATCAGTTATGGCATCAGTGTGAAAGGGTATAAGCTTTGGGATCCAACAGCTGAGAGAGTTTTGTATAGCAGAAGTGTGATCTTCAGAGATCTCAATCCTTCTTCTATTGTATTGCAACCAGAGAAAGAAGAGAAGAAAGAGGATGTGGTTCAACTTCCTTCCACCCCTGAGAAAGTTGAACCAAAAATATCTATTGGACTTGATAATGAGGAGAGCTCTAGTAGCTCTTAAAGTTTAGAAGAAGATGAAGAACCTCAACCTCAATCTTTGAGGAGGTCCATGTGGATAAGATGGTAATCTGATAGGTTTGGTTATTCATGCATGATTCTAGTTGTATTTTTGCATTGATTTCTAACACTGATGAGCGTAGAATTGTGAAAGAGGCTATGGGTATGAAATATGCAAGTTCCTAGAAGGAGGCCATGGAAGAGGAGATGGCTTCTTTGGAAAAGAATAATACTTGGGACTTGGTGCATTTTCCTGAAGGATGAAAACCTGTTGGATGCAAATGGGTGTTCAAAAAGAAATTTGGTGTAGATGGTAGTGTTGAGAAATATAAGGCTAGATTGGTTGCAAAGGGGTATTCTTAGGTGGAGGAAATTGACTATGGTGATATTTTCTCTCCCGTTACAAAGATGACATCTATTTGGTACTTGTCATCTCTTGCAACAACGTATGATCTATAAGTGGAATAGATGAATGTGAAGACAACATTCCTTAATGGTGACTTGGATGAGGAAATCTATATGTCACAGCTAGAGCACTATGTGGTGAAAGGTAAAGAAAATTTGGTTTGCAAGTTGAAAAAGTCTTTTGTATGGTTTGAAACAGTCTCCTAGGATGTGGAACCATAAGTTTGATGCCTTTATGTTGAGTATTATATTTTTGAGTTTGAAATTAGATCATTGTGTTTATTACAAGTTTGACAATGATCACATTCTCATTATTTCAATGTATGCCAATGATATGTTACTCATTTGGAATGGTAAAAGTTTGATTTCTGATTTGAAGTCTCAGTTGTTAGCATAGTTTGAGATGAAAAATCTAGGGGAAACTCGGTACATTTTAGGGATAGATATCAGAAGAGACAGAGCAAACATAAAAAATTTCCAGTTAGGCTAGAGTAAGTATTTTAACACTGTGTTGGAGAGATTCAACATCGTAGATTGTAGACCTTTGACTGTTCCTATTATGATAGGGAAAAAGTTATCTATTGCAAATTGTCCAAAGTCTCATTCTGAGATGGACTATATAAGCAAAGTTCTTTATGCTAGTGTGGTTGGCAGTTTGATGTATGCGATGGTCTGTACTAGACCAGACATTACCCAAGCAGTGGGAGTCCTTAGTCAATTTATGGCTAATCTTGGACAGGTACATTGGGATGTAGTGAAGAGAGTGTTCAGATATTTATGGGGTACTTATGAGCATTCCTTATGTTATCATGGTTATCCTATGGGACCTTGGCATTCACTTTGTATTTGTGGATTCAGATTGGGCAGGTGACATTGATAGGAGATCCACCAGTGCTTATGTGTTCACTATGTTTGGTGGTGCTATTAGTTGGATAAGTAAGCAACAACCTATGGTCGCTTTATCCACTACTAAATTTGAGTACATGGCAGCAACTCATGCTTGTAAAGAAGCCATTTGGCTTAACAGATTGTCTTCTAATGTTGAGTTTGATGCAAGGAAGATTACTATTTGTTGTGACAGTCAAAGTGCCATATGTTTGGCGAAGAATCCTACTTTCCATGCGAGCACTAAGCATATTGATGTCCAATACCATTTTTTCCATGACATGGTAGAGGATGGGAAGGTAAACTTGGATAAAGTTGACACTTTGATGAATGTTTCAGATTCCTTAACAAAACCCATGAGCACAAAGAAGTTCAGATGGTGTTCAGAGTCTATGGGCCTCTCAACCTCTAGCAATTAAATCATGGTGTTGATACTCCCTTTGCTCTTGCAAGGTGTTTGACAAGTGGGAGAATGTTAGGAAAAGTGTCTCAACCTTACAACTACAAAAGGTTACTATTCTTCCCAATTTTGGTCTTTTCGAATATCCTTTATCTTGAAGAATGGTCTAGAACTTTCAAAGTTTCCAAAAGGGCTAAAAATGGTGGGACTTACTATTTTTAGTAACTCTACATTTGACCTCAAATGGACCTAAAATTTTCCCAAAGGGTACGGAATGACTAAGTAAACATCTCAGGTGAGTTTCGACTCAAGATCGTACCTGGATTGCGAGATATTAAAGTTTCTATTTTTTTAAACTGTCGAAAAAAGTTTTAAACTCAATTTTGAGGCACTTAGAGGTCCCTAAATGCCTTCAAAGTTGCCATAATTGGAGAAGTAGGTTATAGCTTGATATATCTCTTCATGATCTTTTTGACACATCAAATGGTTCATCAATCAGACACCCAGATCAAAAGTTATGGCCTCCGGATGTTCAACCTCTTGTTTTTGGGAAATGTGAAAATGTGTTGGACACTTAAAAGAGTTGTAAAGGGGAGAGTTACACATTTTGTTGTGTGATTTGGTACATCATAAAGCATCATTTATTGGAGATAATTTGGGTGCCACTTTTGGGTGGTTTTGGCTCATAGTTTTGTAATTACTGTTGACGGTTTACTGTATTGTATCTCCTATATATCAGGAGTTGGAGATGGAGGTTGTGTGAAAGAGTCTTATAAATGTTGAGTTACCTTTAGATCTCTGGTTGATTAATACTCCTATGAAATCTTTCTCTGCAAGTATATTGTAATCTTCTTGATTCCTAAATAATATATTGGGCAGCTTTGGAGTGTGGGGTTTTTTACCTGAAAGGGTTTTCCCCGCGTATATCTTGTGTTGTGAGTTTTGCATTTGAATGTTGTTATTACCTTTTTGTTAATGTGCATCTTAATCTGTAACTGTAAAAGTTAAAATTTCCATAAATCTTTCCTCAGTAGATCTATGTAGGAAGCATTTTCCGCATACCTTGCTTCCTTTCAACCACAACTTAGTTCAACAAAGGAAGCTAGTGCAATCTAGTTACCAAAAAGTATTTCACCACTTCAAGGGATTTCACAACCTCTACAATTTGGTTTAACAAAAGATAAAAGGATGAAATAGATTTTAGACTTTTCAACATGGAAAAAATGATAATGGACTAATTAAACTACTTATGCTAGTGCACTGAGTTGGAAGTATGAATGGAAATTGACTCATCACATTGTGCACAATGGCTTCAAATACCAAAATAACAAAAGATTTAAACATGAATGTGCAAGGAAAATTCCTTTCTACCAATCACTATACTTAATACACTTGTCAAGGCCTTTTCATGGATGTTCTACAAGGTTGGCTCATATTGAAAAAGGAAACTAGGATGCAAGATAAGATAGAGACCTAACAATGGGGGCATATGAAACATATTTTTTTCAAATGTTGGTAGAATGCCAACACCCATCTAGGATCCTTTGACCTTTAATGTAGCATTAGGTGGAAATTGATGAACTCCATTGTTTTTTAGGCACATGATGACCATGGAAATAATTTGGGCTACTAATGTCAATAGTAGGAATAGTTTGCTAAGACTAGGGGGTGGTGAGCTCTCATGTAGCACGTTGGGGTGAATGCACCATGTTGTGGGACCAAAAATTCCCCACTTTGGATTTTTGATCCCATGCAAGCTATAACACGAGCGTGTTATAACGCGCTCACGTTATAACTTACAAAAAGCAAAAAAAAACACAAAACTCATAGTCGGCGGGCATTTTTGCAGTTTTGGAAGGAAAAAATCAATCAAAGAGCGCGAACTCATTGTATGAAGGAGAGATCAAGCAAGTGCTAAGAGTAACCAACATTTTCACCATGCCACCTTGCCAATCCCACTCCCGAAGATGTCGTGAAGGAAATATAGAGGGTGCAGCAACCGAAGAAGGTAGGGTTTGCTTAATTTTTGTGAGTTTGAAAATAATTTTTTACTTTTGTAGTGTTTGATTAATTTTTATATTGAATTTACAGTCAATGAGGCAACACAAAACACAAATCCAGCAAAGGAGGGTCAAAACAACCTTGAAAACCCTCAAAACCCTCAAAACCCCCCACCTTCACGTCCTCACCATGAAAGAGATACACAAGAAAAATATTTAGGGAAAATAGAAGAAAATAAAAAACATCCTTAAACCCTAATTGAAATGTTAAATAGTCCAAGTGCAAGCATTGATCGTAGGAGCACTCTTGCAAAGTCATTAGAGATGACTGTTTCTCACACTGAATCAGTGACAAACTAAATCACTAAATTTCATGATTATAGGGAGAGGTGTCAGCAATACTCTACTGACAAATTGTCTTATGAACAATTGAAGGACCTAAAAATACAAAATTTGCATTATGTTCACACTTTATGAATCCTAAAACTAGCCACAAAGATTAGAAGAGACTTGCAAATGCTTCCCTATTCATTGGTGTAGGAACAAAGATATATCCAAAAACTTTTGGGGTAGATGGTACATGATGTTTGACGAGCGTCCATGCAACAACAATGAGGTGCCACAATATTTCTTGAGGAAACTCTATTGCGAGTTTGTCATCAAGAAGATTCCTAATTATTTTGGCATTCATGATTTCTAGGGCAAAGGTGGTGGCTCTAGCCAAGATAGAGAGGGGGCACAACGAAACCAAAACTATGTACCTAGACCCCTGATGAGGCCATCACATGTGTCACTCCCTTCGACTTTGAAGGAGGGTGTTGAGGTGGATACACTGCATTCATTGAGTGCTCTCATGTAGTCTCTAGCACAGCACAGTGATGATCTCACCTAGATTGATGAGGGTGAGAGAAAAAGGCATCATTTATCCTCACATCCATGTGGTTCATGTGGGAACCTGTGTGATTATGGGACGCAGGACTCGTGGCAAGACTCTCGATAGGATGCTGTGACGCATGGGCAACATCCAGTGATGGACACATCCATATTAGATGATCTAGTTGTCACAGATAATGTCTTATAGCATACATTTGGTATTAACTCCTAGGTAGTTTTTACAAGTTTCATCTTGATTTAATATATTCTTATTTGAAATTTGTAATTAATTTTATATGACTATCTATATTATAAGTCAAAATTAATGTATGTAATTGTTTGTGCAATGAAATTCCAGGGTCAGAGTCTTCATCCTGCCTTTGTTAGCCATCCAATGGTGGGTTATGAGAGGAGGTTGAGTCAGAAGGTATGCAATTTATCACATGATCATAAATATAGTACATATATCAATGGTAATCTTATTTAGTGGCAATTTGATAATTTCAATAGGAGCTTCACTAGCACCTCCACTATTTCCTTGGTCCCCTAGATGCAAAACCACTTTTACAGAGGTAAATTTAACCATTTGTAATCATTATGAATTTAAATAATGTTATGTATCTATTGTCATGAAATAACCTTGAACTCTATTTTAAGATCTTTAATATGGAGACTCCTCCTCATCTTCATAAGTTAGCGGAGGCAAGCATTGTTGCATCCGTGTTGTCTTCAAATCCTTTGACCGAGGTATGAGCCAGTAACATGTAAATGTCATTTTGTATTTCTTGTTTTATCTCATGTCATTTGATGTACATAAAATGATATTTATGTTTAGTCAATTTTACTTCTTGATGCTTCTCACAGGCGGTCACTACTCCAACCCATCCAGCTACAAACAACGAGAGAGAAGATGATTGAGATGGATCATCAACTAGCGTTAAGTGATTGATTACATATGTGATGTTATATATTTCATGTCTTCTATATTAATGTGCATATTGTTTGATTGTATTAATAGGTTGAGTTGCAAAAATCTCTGTCAAGGAGGTCTAGTCGACGAGAGAGAGAGGATGAGTCACTGATTGGCTCTCCATCTTCACAGCCAAGCAAGGGCCACAATTTTTTTTGTAATAGTTCATGGGAAACTATATTTTGGGATATTCTTTTGTATGCCTAGATGGCTTTGTATACATACTTTTGTATGTTACCGATGTATATCTTTGTATATGCCTATATGGCTTTGTTTGTACATGCCTATATGACTTTATATATAGACTAGATGTTATGTTCATGACATTATGTATATGACAATTTACATTAAATATTTAATATGATGATCAATTATCGTTACAGGAATTTGGTTTTACACATGCCAATTGCATTAAATTGAAAGTTTATAAATCATTTTTAAATAATCCATTTTTTGTATATCTTGCAATCATTGCATTCCATGAGATTGTGCATTTCTTTGAGGCATCATTTCAAACAGTTCACGTGCCTTGTCTATGCTTCCACACTTTGCATACATGTCTACAAGGGAAGTTGCAAATACAGCATGTGACAAAATTACTATATCCTTTATGCTTTGATGGTTGTCCACACCTTGTTCCCCAAATCCCATTTTGGCATAGGCAAGGAGGATGTTGGATAAGGTTGTGCAATTTGGTTTTAGACATGCCAATTGCATTTGGTTGTGCATTTGCTTGAAAGTTTCTAAATCCTTATGAAAAATCTATTTTGTACATATCTTGCAATCATTGCATTCCATGAGACAACATTTCTTTGAGGCATCATGTCAAATAGTTCATGTGCCTTGTATATGCTTTTAAACTTTGCATACATGTCTCGCAAGGTAGTTGCAACTACAACATTTGACAAAATTCCTATATCCTTTATGCTTTTATGGATGTCTATATCGTGTTTGAAAGATACCATTTCTAAGGTTTTAGAATTTTTCTTTAAACCTGCCAATTGCATTTGCTTGAAAGTTTCTAAAGCCTTATAAAAAAATCCATTTTGTTCATATCTTGCAATCATTGCATTCCATGAGATGACATTTCTTTGAGGCATCATACCAAACAGTTCACATGCCTTGTCTATGCTTCCACACTTTGCATACATGTCTTTGAGGGTAGTTGCAACTACAACATCTAACAAAATTCCCATATCTTTTATGCTTCAATGGATGTCCATACTATGTTTCAAAGATCCCATTTTGGCATAGGAAAGGAGGATAGTAGCTAAGGTTGGGGAATTTGGATTTACACCCACCAATTGTATTTTCTTGAAAGTTTATAAAGTGTTATAAAAAAATCCATTTTTTGTATATCTTGCAATCATTGCATACCATGAGATGGAATTTCATTGAGGCATCATGTCAAATAGTTCACGTACCTTGTCTATGCTTCAACACTTTACGTACATGTCTACTAGGGTAGTTGCAACTATAAGATTTGACAAAATTCCCATATTCTTTATCCTTTGATGGATGTCCATACCATGTTCCAAAGATCCCATTTTGGCATATGAAGGGAGGATGTTGGCTAAGGTTGTGGAATTTGGCTTTACACCTCTCAATTGCATTTGCTTGAAAGTTTCTAAAGACTTATCAAAAAGTCCATTTTGTTTATGATCTTGCAATCATTGCATTCCATGAGACAATATTTCTTTGAGGTATCATGTCAAACAATTCACGTGCCTTGTATATGCTTCCACACTTTGTATACATGTTTCACAGGGTAGTTGCAACTACAAAATTTGACAAAATTCCTATATACTTTATGCTTTGATGGATGTCCATACTATATTCCAAAGATACCATTTCTAAGGTTTTGGAATTTGGCTTTACACCCGCCAATTGCATTTGCTTGAAAGTTTCTAAAGCCTTATCAAAAAATCCATTTTGTTCATATCTTGCAATCATTGCATTCCATGAGATGACATTTCTTTGAGGCATCATGCCAAATAGTTCCCTTGCCTTCTCTATGCTTCCACACTTTGTATTCATGTCTTTGAGGGCAGTTGCAACTACAATATCTATCAAAATTACCATATCTTTTATCCTTTGATGGATGTCCATACCGTGTTCCAAAGATCCTATTTTGTCATAGGCAAGGAGGATACTGGCTAAGGTTGTGGAATTTGGCTTTACACTTGCCAACTGTATTTGCTTCAAAGTTTATAAAGCCTTATCAAAAAAATCCATTTTTTGCATATCTTGCAATCATTGCATCCCATGAGATGGCATTTCATTGAGGTATCATGTCAAACAATTCACGTACCTTGTATATGCTTCCACACTTTGCATACATGTCTACTAGGGTAGTTGCAACTACAAGATATAAAAAAATTCCCATATCCTTTATGCTTTGATGGATGTCCATACCATGTTCCAAAGATCTCATTTTGGCGTATGAAGGGAGGATGTTGGCTAAGGTTGTGGAATTTGGCTTTACACCTCTCAATTGCATTTGCTTGAAAGTTTCTAAAGCCTTATTAACAAATCCATTTTGTGCTATCTTGGAATTATTGGATTCCATGAGATGGCATCTCTTTGAGGTGTTCTATGAAACAATTCATGTGCCTTCTCTATGCTTCCACACTTTGCATACATGTCTACTAGGGTAGTTTCAACTACAATAGATCTGACAAAATTCCCATATCCTTTATGCTTTGATAGATGTCCATACCCTATTCCAAACTTCCTATTTTGGCATAGGTAGGGAGGATGTTGGCTAAGGTTGTGGAATTTGGCTTTACACCCACCAATTGCATTTTCTTGAAAGTTTCTGAATCCTTATGAACAAATCCATTTTGTGCATTTCTTACAATTACTGCATTAGACATGAGATGGCATCTCTTTGAGGTGTTCTATCAAACAATTCACTTTGTATTTGGATTTACACCTACCAATTGCATTCGCTTGAAAGTTTCTAAATCCTCATCAACAAATTCATTTTGTGCATATCTTGAAATTATTTCATTCCATGAGATGGCATCTCTTTGAGGTGTTCTATCAAACAATTCACATGCCTTGTCTATGCTTCGACACTTTACATTACGAATATTGAAGCTAATTTTTATTTGGCTAACAAATAAATATATTGTGAACCTATTTACAACAACTTATGATATGGTTTTCATATAATTAGTTTTTGTATATAAATTATTAGTTAAATTTTACACTTTTATGTTAAGAAAAATATGGAATATTAAACATACAATAAAACATTTTTGATAAGAGAATGATGGGTACAAGGAAATGTGCATCCAATCATAGCATTTGTCATTTAGGCCTTTATAAGTTATTTTTAGATGAATCTAACAATTCATAGTTTGAATCATTATAAGGAAATATAATTTATTTATGCTAAATTATTAGATTGATGCTAAGTGTTAGTTAACATATTTGTTGTAATCTTCTTTTTGTATACATCTCATAACAATCATGATATTGAAACTACTACATTTGATATAGAAACTAATAGATTTGATATGATAATCATAGATAATTTCTCATCTTACATGTTAGAAATACCCACATTTCACCTTCTATATGTTTGACATCATTTTCCTACCCTTGTCTCACCTTAGAATATGTTTGACATTATATGTTTAGTTAGGGGGAGACTTAGAGAGAGACTGAGAGGGAGATGATATGTTTGACATTATATCCTCATTTCACCTTCTATAGGTCTAGCATACCCTCATTTCACCATCTATATTTTGGAAACAAGGTAGATAACTGAGAGGGGGGGTGAATCAGTTATCTTCAATATTTTAACTTTATGTTCTTTAACAATTAGTGCAACATCAAAACATATAAACATACATAACCACGAGAGCAGAAATAAATTCAACACACATAACACAATGATTTTGACGTGGAAAACCCTGTTAAGGGAAAAACCACGGGGTGACTAACCCAAGATTGTATTCTCTGTTAAGAAGTACAAAATAGCACTTGCCAATTAGGGTTCACTTTCTGAGCACACTGCTCACAAGAGGCTCACTGCCTACAAGAGACTCACTATCTACAAGGTATATAGAAAGTAACTAGGTGTTTGAACTGATCAGAAGCATCCACATATGCTGAGGTTTAGTTCCAATTAGGCTCAATAAACTGATCTGCTGCACTTCATTCTTCCTCTGCTTTAGTGCTGTTGTTCTGTCACATACTGGACTTGTATTACTGCTTCCACCTTTTTCTCTGCCTTTCTTTGCACATCACCTAATACACACACACCTTCATACCAAAATCCATCTGGTATATATATCCGCATCAAGGATCTCAACATCTTTCTAGTCGGCATCCGGAATACTCAAGATTTTCCCAAAACACTGATTTGTCAGCTGAATCCAAGCTTACTATGTGATGCGTATCAAGGACATAGATATAGAAGTCATCAATCATGTTGGCCAACCAAGAATGATCCCTCACAAAGCTTTATCACCATCAATTTCTCATCCAGATTAAGGTCTGATGCTCTGCTGGTTGGTTCTTCCTCAGTCTGCTCTGCTTGTCAGGAACCCAACAATTAGATGCTCATCTCTTTTCACTCTTTCATCACCGGAGGCTCAATCTCTGGAATGTAGCAGTCATGGTGCCCCTCTTTACTTCCCCAAGTCCACACTTTTCTGAGATACATCCTCTGAAAGATCCAGACCTGATTGTCGGACCTTCCTGCATGCTCTATTCTTATTCACTAGACTAAAACACTCTTCAATCTGACTTCTGGTATAGACATATTATGTGCTGCGGATGTGTGGGATAAACTTTGTTTCCATCAATGACAACAATCATGAAGCCACACAATGTCTCTTGCCAACAATCTCCCCCTTTGGCATTGATGGCAACACTTAGTGAAAAATGACTGTCATAGCACACTCCCCCTTGGCTGATGCTCTGTCTTGTGTACACTTTTACCGGAGCTCCCCCTTAGCTAGATCCCACAATTTTCACTACTCCTCGCTCCCCCTTTGACATCAATGGAAAAGGGTGGAATCCGCATACCAAAATTTTCAAAAAGTAACATATACACAGTCGCATAAGTATATATACAAGTTATACTTACATATACCTAAGTATATCCACAAAGGTGGTCTTCAATTGGACAAATTCTGTTGCCCAACTCTGCTTCATCCTGTCCAAAATTGAGATGTGACCACTTATCAAAAATACAAAAGCTTCTAGCCTTTTTAAGTCTGCCGGATCACTGGTCTGGGCTGTGGTCTGAGCATCAGTTAGGGCCTCATGCATTGCCTCTAACTTAGGGATAATTATTCCTCTTAGTTCACTTAGCCTGCTTATTCTATTCTTCTTCTCCTTTTCAAGACTCTTTATTTCATTAATAGTGGCAATAGTCTGACACGCTTTATTTATTATGGATGACGTGAGAGGATCAAAATTTTGAGATAAACTTGACAGTTTACTCTCTTGTTCTTCCACCTTCTTGGCAGTACTGTTGTCACTGTGGACCAAGATAGACAAAATTTATATAAATCTCCACCATCTTTAAGAGCATTTTCTAGGCTCTTTATCCCAATATCCAGATTTCTCCTATCATTTGCTATAAGTCCCTATACTTCAGAGAATCTCTTTCCCAAAAACTCTTTCTGGACTTTCTCTTCTACTGATTTCTTCAAAGAACCAAAATGTGTGCTAATAGAATTAACAAGAGATTTCAAGTTACCAAATGAAGAGGCCAAAGGATCCTTCTGGAAGGATAGCATAATCTTTTCCAACACATCAGATGCAATCTCTATCAGCTCACAGTCTTCCATGTGAGACTTCATAAGCTTTTCTTTTGCTTTATATTGAGACAAAGATGCTACCTTCATTGTCTGGACCGGAGAGAGAGTCAAAATTGAGTGGTCCATGGAATAGCTCTGGTTCATCTAATTCCATCATTTCTTTGGTTAGGAAGTCTTTAACTTCTTCTGCAGTGTCTCTTGCCATAGACAGAGTCTTCTTTCCTTCTGCAGCCTCAGAACTGTCACCTGGGGTCTTCTCTGATTGATCGTCTTCTCTTCCCTTTACTTCTTCTTCTTGACTGATTTTCTCTACTTTTCTTTCTTCTCCTTCAGTTTCAGAGTTAGCTGGGGATCCGAAAGAGAGATGTTTACTTCTTCATGGACTTCCTCTTCTGAAATAGAGGAATCCAAGTCCTTAGTCTTCTCCTCACCTATCTCCTTTGACTCTTCTACAATTTTCTCAGTAGAATCTTCCTTTGATGCACTTGATCCTTCAACATCCATGGCAGAAGGTTCATCACTTATGTCCTCTATAATAGGAAGATTGAATCTTTTATATGCATTCTGGAGGATGTCTTTAGTCTCTTTTGCCACCTGATTAGTCTCTCCGAGCATCAGCTTGTTCATTCTGGCTTTGCTCTAGAACTCATCCTTGCAATCTGTGAAGATCATGTTCATTTGTTTTGGAGTGATGGAAGGATAGAGCTGAATAGCTATCTATTCCCAGATCTCCAGATCCTTTGCCTTAGCATTGTCATTTCTCATTTCAAGTTCCTTCTCTAGGCTTTTGGGAATTAGAGATATGATTTCAATGAATGCTTTATTATAGATGTTTAGATATCTGACTGTAGCATCTTGCAAGATCTTCTGGTCAGCTTCACTAAATTCATCATAAAATTTAGTCATTGGTTGCAGGTTCCCATCCATAGTGACTGATTTGATGACATCATTAATGCAAAGAGTAGGCCTGTCAACAAATTCTTTTGCCTTTTCTTCCTTGTTTTGACTAGTAGAGGATTCACTGATGTTTTCTTCTTCTTCTTCATTTTCTTGACCTCCTCATCAGTCTCAGTCTCTTCATCATCCTTTTGACTTATGTATGACCTTGTGGCCTTTGTCTTTGTTCTCTTCTCTCCCTTTCCAGATGTCTTGGCTTCCTGTTTTGAGGCTTTTTGGCTCTTAGAGGTGGCAGGTGTAGAGCTCTTGGAGGATCTGGTCCGAGAGGGGGCTTGCACTGGATCACTTTCTTTTTCTGCTTCTTGTCTCTCTTTCTCTACTCTTTCTATTTTCTCTCTGTTAGCATCAACTGCCTCCTTTGATATCCCATATCTCTTGGCAACTTTTTCTACTTCCCTTCTCACCTTTCTCTTCATCTCAGGTTGTCTTAGTTCAACATAAATTTTTACACTGAACTCTTGAAAGGTTCCAAACCTTTCTGCCTCAGGGTCCTTGGGCTGGCTTAGCAAGTGTTGGACATGCAGCTCTAGGATTTTCTCATCTAATTCATAGCCCATTGGCATAATCCAGACTATTCTGGGCTCTACTGCCTCCATTAGGCATTGATCAGTGTCTACCATCAAACACACTGTATCTTTATATTTTTCAACTAATGTCTGAGGAATTCTTTCTCTGGCTTGCATCGTACCTTGGCAATTCTTGAAATATCCCCAGAGAGCTATGCTTTGACGCTTGGCATCACCAAGCCCATACATATAATCTCTGATTTGTATGGCAACAGGTCTGTCATTTTGCCATATCCAACCACTAGTTCTGGGTAGCTCATTCATATAGTAGAAGAATAGACATAGTATCAAGCCACCGTACTTAAATGAATTCTTCTTATCCTTCTTTATTTTCTATAAATTCTCTACCAGTTGGTTCAGGAGAAGCTCACAAAGATCATAGTTAGCATTTTTCCTTAGCATTTCATATGCAGTATATATAGCAGTTCTAGATACTAAATTCTCCCTGTTGGAGTGATAGATTTTGTAACCAATTATCATAGAGGCAAATTTGATATCCGGATCTATGATGTCTTCTATTGTCATTGCCCTCTTGTAAAATTTTGATCCGGTAGCCTCATTTATAGTTTGGTTTTTGACTGATTTGAGAGCAGGAAACCCACCGGATGAGTGCAATTCAGTTACCGCCCTAATGGCATCTTTTGTGATCTTAAATGGCCTCATCAACCACATGAAGTTGTCATGCATTCTACTCAGAACATATCGGACCCATTCATCTTCTGTAAAACAGGGGAAATAGATGCAATGTCCAAAATGGTTATCCCGGATGGCCTTGTATTGGGGTTTAATTTCAAATGTTTCATCTATTAATTCCTTGTGATAGATATCCATCAGCTTGGATTCCCCAAATTCCTCAATGTTGGCGTGAATGTATACCCTAACATCTTCTACATGCAGAACCCCATGCGGAATGCTAGAGAATACGCCTAGGGGATCAACTTCTAGGGATTTGTAAGAATGTTTCTTGAACTTAGGGCGTGGCCTATCAATGATCTTAACCACATTTGGAGTAGCCATCTTTCAAAAGATTCAGAGAGAGATATTCAAGAGCGGAAATACCTTTGTACGCTTCTAGGGTTCACGATAAGAGCTGAAAAGATCGCTGGTTGAATCAAATTCTGTGGTTGATCCTTGAGAGGGTTGAAGCAATCTTGTTGCAGAGCTCTTTCTTTCTTCTTCTCGAATGCAAGTGTGCAAATGATGAACAAAAGAACCCTTTTATTTCTGCACAAACCCTAATTCCATATTGCAATAAATACACAACTTAAGTCATTCCGATTGCCTTGTTCTCCTTGTTCTAAGAGAGATCCTTCCAAATCACTGAGATGTACTTAGAATGATAACTTACAATATCTCCCTTCCTTGAATCATCCTATTTATCCGTAGATCAAGGTATTTCAATTTTGAATCATACCGAATCTAACTGTGAAAATCTTGCTTTTACCGGATGACTGTCAAACCGGATCAATTTTGGTTGATTAGCCTCTTCAACCTTCTTGTGGATCTTTTATATTTTTACCAAGGGTTATTTAGATATCTCTTTGAGAACTCTTCAATCCACTACACTCCATGTGCCAATTTAGGCACCAATTGATTGGCTAGGAGAAATTGTTTTCTTTTGTGACTCCCCCTGAGCCAAAGCTCATTTATTTAGTTTCCGAAAGGAATATCAACACCAGATTCTGGTGCGGATCCATCCCCAACATTTTCTATACTTCTCTTCACCCAAATCTTGTTCATCTCACTTTGAACTTCATCCGCATTCACTTTTCCTTTTCCTTTGTCTTGATTTTGATTATGATGCACTAGACCCCTTTTATCCTGATTCTTACTTTTGTAAAATTTGGCAATATGACCGGATCTATTGCAATTGTAGCAAGCTATATTTCTTTGCATATTTGACTGATATCCTCTTGATCTGCATTGATTAGCCATATGTCCCATTCTATTGCATGCAAAGCATCTACCATTGAATAAATTGTTTATTTGCATATTTCTACATTCATGAGATTTGTGACCATACCTTTTGCAGTTAAAACACTGTCCGGAGAAGGATGAATTAGTCTAATTCATTTTTCTTCTACACTGATTTGCTTTATGACCAAAGTTATTGCAATTGTGGCAGTATCCATTGAAGGATGGATATCTTTGAGCATTTGGTTGTCTTACCAGAGGTCTTCTAGGCCTGTACCTTGGATTTCCTGATCCAGAGTTCTTCTGACCAGATCTGGAGCTTTCACCTTTCTCATATCTCAAGCCATGCTTGTCATCTACCCTCTTTTGGCTTTCAAGAAGAACTTCAAGTTGAGAAAAGCTTATCTTGAATTTTTCTTTGTATTCATTTGCTGTTTGAAGATCCCTTTTAAGAGTGTCTATCTGATTTTCAAGTTGTTCTTCATTGTCTCTAGCTTCTTCAAGATCAGATTCCAGATGCTTGAGTATTCTATCCATTTTGTGGCAGTCTTCTGACTTCTCCTTGAGAGATTGTTTTAGATTATCTTCAATTTTTCTCTTCTCTTCAATTTCTTGGGTGAATTTCATAACCCCTAATTCCATTTCATGTCTTACCATAATGACTTCTTTTGATAGCTTCTCACATAACTTATTCTTCTCATTCAGATCTTCATTAGTATCATTGGCTTCACTTTGACTTGCTAATTGTTGAAGTAGTTCATTTATGAAATCATTAGCTTGTTTGAGTCTTTCCCTCAAGTTATTGACTTCAGAGTGAGATTGCTCAAGATCATCTAGGGCAGACTGAAGTTGTTCCCTCATACCATACATATCCATTGAGATTCCTAGATCTTCCTCAAGCTGTTAAGCTCTGTTAGGAGGAACTTGGCTCTGATACCAATTGTTGGAAACAAGGTAGATAACTGAGAGGGGGGGTGAATCAGTTATCTTCAATATTTTAACTTTTTGTTCTTCTTTAACAATTAGTGCAACATCAAAACATATAAGCATACATAACCATAAGAGCAGAAATAAATTTAACACACATAACACAATGATTTTGATGTGGAAAACCCTGTTAAGGGAAAAACTACGGGGTGACTAACCCAAGATTGCAATCTTTGTTAGAAGAATAAGAAGTACAAAATGGCACTTGTCAATTAGGGCTCACTGCCTGAGCACACTACACACAAGAGGCTCACTGCCTACAAGAGACTCACTATCTACAAGGTATATATAAAGTAACCAAGTGTTTGAACTGATCAGAGGCATCCACATATGCTGAGGTTCAGTTTCGGTTAGGCTCAATAAACTGATCTGCTGCACTTCATTCTTCCTCTACTTTAGTGCTACTGTTTTGTCACATACCAGACTTGTATTACTGCTTCCACCTTTTTCTCTACCTTTCTTCGTACATCACCTAATACACACATACCTTCATACCGAAATCCATCTGGTATATATATCCGAATCAAGGATCTCAACATCTTTCTAGTCGGCATCCAGAATTCTCAAGATTTTCCTAAAACACTGATCTGTCGGCTGAATCCAAGCTTACTATGTGATGAGTATCAAGGACATAGATATAGAAGTCATCAATCATGTCGGCCAACCAAGAATGATCCCTCACAAAGCTTTATCACCATCAATTTCTTATCTGGATTAAGGTCTGATGCTCTGTCGGTTGGTTCTTCCTCAGTCTTCTCTGCCTGTCAGGAACCCAACACTTAGATGCTCATCTCTTTTCACTCTTTCACCACCGGAGGCTCAATCTCTAGAATGTAGCAGTCATGGTGCCCCTCTTTACTTCCCCAAGTCTGTACTTTTATGAGATACATCCTTTGAGAGATCTGGACCTAATTGTCAGACCTTGCTGCATGCTCTGTTCTTGTTCACCAGACCAAAACACTCTTCAATCTGACTTCCAGTATAGACATATTATGTGCTGCAGATGTGTGGGATAAACTTTGTTGCCATCAATGACAATAATCATGAAGCCACATAGTGTCTCTTGCCAACACTATATGGGTTACATAAAGAGTAGAATGAGGAAGAGGAGAAGAGAGTGAGACATAGGGAGAGAGACATGTTTGGCATGATTTGTATATCCTCATTTCACGTTCTATATGGTTTTTGGATGCTTTGCATATCCTTATTTCACCTTTCTACATTTTCGTTACACCTGCCAATTGCATTTGCTTGAAAGTTTTGAAAGCCTTATGAAAAAATCTATTTTGTGCATATATGTTGCAATCATTGCATTCCATGAGACATCATTTCTTTCAGGTGTCATGCTAAACTATTCGCATGCCTTGTCTATGCTTTCCCACTTTGCATACATGTCTCAAAGAGCAGCTGCAGATATGACATGTGACAAATATTCCTATATCCTTTATGCTTTGATGGTTGTCTATAGTTTGTTCTGAAGATCCCATTTGGCATAAGCAAGGAGGATGGTGGATAAGGTTGTAGAATTTGGATTTACATCCGCCAATTGCATTCCATTAGACAACATTTCTTTGAGGCATCATGTCAAATAGTTGACTTGCCTTGTTGATGTAGGAGCATAGACTCAAAACCAATCAAGTGACTTTAGCAGATGGCAAGGAGGACATTTTCATGTTTCCAAGTGGTCTTATAGGTCAAGACATCCATTTAAGTCATTTAGATAAGGGTTTTCCATTTTCATGCCAAAATGGACTATTTGAAAACTGTGATGATTCCATGAGGTGTAATATACGTGAACAAACCTAATCCAATGAGTTAGACCCCTTGAAGCAACTTATTTTGCATTTTATAGAAAACTAAGTACTCTCGGCCATTGAGGGGGTAGTTTTAGTAAATTTTGATCTTCTCCCAATTCCACCATATGCAGGTATATACAAAGCTACAAGAAATATTTCAGAGCTTGGCATAGACAAGAAACCTTCTATATGGTTTCTATGCTTTGCATATCCTCATTTCACCTTTCTACATTTGCTTTACACCTGCCACTTTGCATACATGTCTATTAGGGCAATTGCAACTACAACATCTGACAAAATTCTCATATCCTTTATGCTTTGATGGATGTAATTAGAACACATTCCATACCTACCTTGATTTTTTTAAAATCAATTTCATTTGCCTATGGTTGGAAAGGTGCTAGGAGTGACATTTTGCATTCCACAGCTCATGGGACCGAACTGACTGTGCCAACACATTGGGGTGGGTGGGTAAATGCTAGGGGAGGTCTCATTTCATGTTCCAAGCATCCCAGTCATTTCGAGCAGCAGGCTACCAACAAAGTCACTTAAGATCCTTAAGAGTAAAAAAATACCAAACTTTGATGGAGCATTTCTCAGAATTCGTGGTAGCTGGGAATGTTCCATTTGGACCTATAGGTGTATGTGGGGTCCATCCACAATAACCTCTCTCAATTTTGGTCAACTCCAATAGGTTTGACTGTGTTGAAACCAAATGCATTCTTGTAAAATGATTCAGTTTCATGCAGTGGAAAGGTGCTAGGAGTGATATTTTGCATCCATAGCTCATGGGGTCAAACTGACTGTGCCAACGTGACGGGGTGGGTGGGTAAATGCTAGGGGAGGTCTCGTTTCATGCACCAAGTGTTTCAGTCATTTAGGGTAGCAGGCTACCGACAAAGTCACTTAAGATCCCTAAAAGCAAAAATTTACCAAACTTTGATGGAGCAGTTCTCAGAATTCATGGTAGCTGGGAGGGAATTCTAGTTTCAGAGTAGAGGAACTTAGGAGCAGCATGAAATGCGAATCTGTGGTTTTTTTGAAAAGAGTTCATGACGGCCCTATGATTCCCTCACACCCAAACATTTTGACCTACATGTGCACGTGGGGTCTGTCCATAATAACCTCTCTCAGTTTTGATCAACTCCAATCCGTTTGATCGTGCTGGAACCAAATGCATTCTTACAAAATGCTTCAATTTCATGCAGTGGAAAGGTTCTAGGAGTAAAATTTTGTATTCCATAGCTCGTGGGGCCAAACCAACTATGCCAACGTGTTGGGGTGGTCAGGTAAATGCTAGGGGAGGTCTCGTTTTGTGTGCCAAGTGTCCCAATTGTTCGGGGCAATAGGCTACTGACAAAGTCATTTAAGATCCTAAGAGAAAAAACTACTGAACTTTGATGGAGTAGCTCTTAAAATTTGTGGTAGTTGGGAATGTTCTATTTAGACCTACAAGTACACGTGGGGTCCATCCACAATAACCTCTCTTAGTTTTGGTCAACTCCAATCCATTTGACCATGCCAAAATCAAATACATTCTTATAAAATGCTTCAGTTTCATGTAGCACAACCTTGTCAGGTGCCATATTTTTTCTTTTGCTTATCGTGGGGCCAAACTGACTACACCAACATGTTGGGGTGGGTGGGTAAATGCTAGGGGAGGTCTCATTTCGTGTGCCAAGCATTCCAGTCATTCCAGGCTGTAAACTACCGACAAAGTCACTTTGCCGGTAGCTTATAGCCCGGAATGACTGAGACACTTGGTGTTACATCAGAAAATGTCTCCCTAGGACTTTTTCTCTTCTATGTTTATCTCCTAGGTCCTTTAGAAAGAATTTTGATCATCTTGCATATTCATGTTAACTCCCGATGAGAAAACCCTGAAGTTTTATGACAAATAGGACCTAGGGGGTTCTATTAAGACAAGTCTTGATTGAAATAGGGAGGGAGGACTTGGGCGCCCGCACCCTAGTCCTGCCCTATTTTAGGCAGGACTTAAAATTCAAATGTTAGTTATGTGACCGTTAATTAGGTCATATGCCAACACCTTAAGTTTGAATTACGAGATTCTTAGCGGGAATGTGTTTAGTTGCATATATAAGCATGTTTAGGGATTCATTTGTAAACTAAGAAGATGATGAACTTTTGGTGCACTTATGATTTTAGAGCATTTAAAGTGTTCATTGCTGCAGAGCAGACTTGTCTTATTATTGTGTTTTTTATGCAGATTTGGCTTCATCTTCTCATGATGTGAGATTTTCATCTACATGCGAACTACACCTCTAAGGTGACATTTATTTGTGTTTTCAATCATTTATAAATTGGTTTTTACCTCTATCCCACAGGGATACGCACTCTTTATCTGACAATGGTGTTCAAAAGACTTGAATGTCTCTCTGAGGCTTGACTGAGGAAAGCCTTTAAACACCACAACCCCCAACCCCCTTTTCTATGATTGCAGGTTACAGGTTGCAGAAGCGGAAGAAGTGGAGTTACAGGGAAGCATAACAAAGTGTCAGAAGTGCAGATCAAAGTAGAAAAGCAAGACCTAGACTAGGGTGCTCACTCATTAGTCCTCTAGATCCCAAAACACAGAAATCCCTAAAACATCAGAAATAGGTTGAAGACAAATTTCAGAGATCACGACAAAAACTGGTACCTTGGACTTGGGCGCCTGCTCATTAGTCCCCACTTTCTCGCATCTGAAATCCCAAAATTTGGTATGCATCTAATTGTCATTTGGTATCTTTGTCTACAAACATTTGTCATGTTTCATCTATTTGTTTACAATTTTATGAAATTAGGGTTTTAAGCATAATTGGACAGTAATTTATTAATTGATTAGCAAATTCCAAGTTTCATCTTCGTTCTAAGGGACACTAAATCTGTAGCAAAACCCTCTTGCAAGAGATTGTGGCTTCACTTGATTTATGTCCTTGAATGTAAGGTGTGAAAGGAGGATTTAACCTTGAAACTAAAACCCCCCCTCTTTTTCCACTAAACATTTTGAAAGGAAACTAGGTGTGTGGAAAACACTTCCTATGCTAATCTAATGAGGGAAGTAGCATGCAAATTCAAATTAACCTTTACAGTTACAATTTTATTAACCCAACAATGGAGATATTGTAGCAATACACATACACACAGAAAGTAGACAGAAGAGATAGAGAGACAAGATATACGTGGGGAAAACCCTTACGGGTGAAAAAAACCCCACACTCCAAAGCACCACTCAAATGTATTACAATAAACAATCAAGGTTACCATACAGTTTCAGAGCCAATGCTCTTGTAGGAGTCTTCAACACTCGTATCTAGAGATATTTTGGTAGCATAACAATACCTGTCAATGGCATAATACATCTCCTCTCCAAGCACCTGTTTAAATAGAAGTTACAAGGCAAAATTTGACCTTTCTTGGAATGGGCGTCCATCTTGGCCTCATAGCCCAAAACCCATGCCTAGAGACACTTGTCCAACACTGCAGCATGGTCATGACACTTGTAACATCACCCCATCCCAATGTGGGCACCTAGTCCCAAGTTGGGCAATGACAGATATTTTTACGCATCTTACGGTTGTCATAGAATCTGTCACAACTGACAGCTCTTACAACTGTAAGAGAATCTATCATAACTACCTAAAAATAACATATTCTACTTACAACACATCATCACCCTCCTTGGGGTGCCCAAAGATGCCTTCTTCCAAGGTTCTCTTTGACACATGTCTTCACCTATCACAAAACCTTCTATTTCTGACTCTTATGCGTCATAGATTCTGTCATAGGAATCTGTCATAACCGTTTTGGTCAAGATTCACTTACACACTAGTCAAGATGTCGACACATGACAAAATTGCTCTACCACTAAGTGGGATGCCTATCTCCTCATGTGAGGACAAAAGTACATGTAGTCACCTTCCATGTAGGATGACACATCATCGTGCCAACTCTTACAAGATGATGAAATAGGATTTGCATCCTAATTACAATAATAGGTAATAAATAAATACATTACAATATATAAATGCAAGGAATTACCAAAGTTGAGACACCTTAATTCCCAACATTCTCCCACTTGTTGAACACCTTGTAAGAGCCAATAGAATAACAGAATTTAACTGCTATAGCCCATAGACTGTGAACACCATCTGAACTTGTCTATGCCCACTGGTTTCGTCAATGCATCCGCAACATTCTTCAAAGTATCTACCTTCTCCAAATTCACCTTCCCATCCTCTACCATGTCTCGCACGAAATGAAACTATACATCAATATGCTTTGTTTTGGCATGGAAAGTTAGATTCTTTGCTAGGCAAATCACACTTTGACTGTCGCAACAAATAGTAATCTGTCCTGCATCAACACCAATATCTAAATACAATCTCTTAAGCCAAATGATTTCCTTGCAAGTATGAATTGCTGCCATATAGTCAACTTCTGTCATGGACAAAGTGACCACAGGTTGCCACTTAGTTATCCAACTAATTGCACCATCGAACATAGTAAACACGTAAGCATTGGTGGATCTCCTGCTATCAATGTCACTCGCCCAATCAGAATCCATGAATCCATGAATACAAAGAGAATGTGGAGGTCTTGTTAGATTACCATGATAGTATATGGAATACTTAGAAGTACCCCTCAAATATCTCAACACTCGCTTTACTGCATCCCAATGTACCCATCTAGGATTAGCCATAAATCGACTAAGGACTCCCACTGCTTGGGCAATGTCTGGTCTTGTGCAGACCATGGCATACATCAAACTGCCAATAACACTAGCATAAGGTACTCTGCTCATGTCCTCAACCTTAGAAGGAGATTTTGGACAATCATTAATAAATAACTTTGTCCCCAAAGAAACATGAACACATAATGATCTACAATTTGCCATGCTGAACCTATCCAACACGGTCTTCGCATACTTACTCTGGCTTAACCAAAGTTTTATGTTAGCTCTATCTCTTTTGATTTCCATTCCTAGAATGTACCTAGTTTCCCCTAAGTTTTTCATTTCAAACTATGCTAACAACTGAGACTTCAAATCAAAAATCATATTCTTACCATTCCCAATTAACAACATATCATCAACATACAATGCAATAATGAGAATGCGATCACTATTAAACTTGTAATATACACAATGATCTGATTTTGATCTCAGAAATCCAATCGACAACACAAATGCATCAAATTTCATATACCACATCCTAGGAGACTGCTTCAAATCATACAAAGAATTTTTCAATTTGCAAACCAAATTTTCTTTACCTTTCTCTATGTAATGCTTTAGCTGTGACATGTAAATCTCTTCTTCCAAATCACTGTGAAGGAATGTTGTTTTCACATCCATCTGCTCCACCTCTAAATCATAAGCTACTGCAAGAGATAACAAGAACCAAATAGATGTAAGCTTTGCAACGGGAGAGAAAATTTCACCGTAATCAATTCCCTCCACTTGTGAGTACCCCTTTGCAACCAGTCTAGCCTTGTACTTTTAAACACTGCCATCTACACTGAATTTCTTCTTGAACACCCATTTACAACCAATGGGTTTCCATCCTTCAGGAAAATGCACCAAGTCCCAAGTTTTATTCTTCTCCAAAGAAGCCATCTCATATTCCATTGCCTCCTTCCAGGAACCTACATCTTTCATGCCCATAGCCTCTATCACAGTTCTAGGCTCATCAGTGTTAGTAAGCAAGGCAAAAGCACAACTAGAATCAAGTAATCAATAACCAAACCTATCAGGTTGCTTCCTTATTCGTGTAGACCTCCTCAAAGGATGAGGTTGAAGTTCTTCTTCTTCTTCTGAGCTTTCAGAGCTGCTAGAGCTCTCCTCATCATCAGGTCTCACAGGGTATGTCGGTTCAGTCTTCTCAGGGGTAGAAGGAAACTAAACCACATCCTCTTTCTTTTCTGTCTCTTCTGGCTATAGAACAATGGAAGAAGGTGTTAGCTCTCTAAAAATAACACTTCTTCTATACAATACTTTTTCAGCCACAGGATCCCAAAGCTTGTATCCTTTCACACCGACACCATAGCCAATTAAAATACACTTAACAGTCTTGTTCTCCAATTTTGACCTTTTCTCCCTAGGCACATGTGCATATGCCTCACAACCAAAAACACAAAGATGTATCACTGAAGGCTTCTTACCAGACCACACCTCCATAGGTGTCTTACCAACAAGAGCTAATGTAGGAGACCTATTTACTTGGTAGCAAGAAGTGGCTTCAGCTTCAACCCAAAACTTTTGTTCAAGGCTTGCTCCAATATGCATACTCCTAGCCTTCTCCATCAGTGTCATGTTCATCCTCTCTGCAACTCTATTTTGCTGTGGGGTGTATGGAGTTGTCTTGTGTCTTTCAATTCCATGTTCTTTACAAAACTTATTGAACTCTACCGAACAAAACTCACCACCGTTGTCAGTCCTCAAACACTTAATCTTTTTACTAGTCTAATTCTCAACAAAAGATTTGAACTCTTTGAATCGACTAAAGACTTCAAACTTGCTTCTAAGAAAATAAATCCATGTCCTTCTACTGTAATCATCTATGAAAGATACAAAATATATAATTTGGAAATCAAAGGAACACTAATAGGACCAAACACATCAGAATGAATAAGGTCCAACATGCCAGAAGACTTGTGAGAACTAGAGTAAAACTAAACACAGTTTTGCTTTCCATATATACAATGTTTGCAAAAGTCAAACTCAAGATTACAATCATTTAACCCCTCACTGAGGTTTTTATTTTTCAGGGTTCTAAGACCCTTCTCACCAATGTGGCCAAATCTCTTATGCCATAACATTATCTTTTCACAAGAAGCTTAACCTCCAGAGCATGAGCACCCTTGGGTACCCAAAATACACTACCATCAGAATTTGTTACAACAGACTTTTTCACTGCCGGTTCCAATGGTGGGGATGAAGTGACTGTAGCTCTTTTCTTCGAGTCAGAAGAACTATTGCATTGTGAAGTGCATGCCTCCAACTGAAACAAAGTACCTCTCTGAGTACCCTTCACAAGCACCATATATCCTCTAGTCATCTTGCATCTGTCCTTCGAAAAGACAACCTGCACACCTGCATCATTCAACTTACTTATAGAAAGTAGGTTCCATGCCAACCTTGGGATGTACATGACCCCAGTGATCCCCTTCACTCATCCATCAGGGAATTGAATTAAGACTCTTTCACAACCAACAATCTTCATATGAGAATCATCACCTAGGTACACTCTTCCACCATCGAAATCTTCATACTTCGTGAACCAGCTTCGATACGAGGTCATGTGGAATGATGCACCAGAATTAATCAACCACACATCATCAGATACATGGGTGGCTAGGGCTATGATGAAGGCATCACCATCATCTTGTGACTTGTCAGAATCTGAGTCTGGGACATTCTTCTTCTTCTTTTTCTTTTCCTCTTTTCTTTCCTTTTGGAAATGCCCAGTTTTTCCATAGTTCCAACATAGAGCCTTTGACTTTCTAGGAGATTTGGATCTCCCATGAGATTTGGATCTACCCTTCTCATCTTTCTTGTCCTTCTTTTCTCCTTTCTCCTTGGGTCTTCCACAAACCGCATGAGCCTCTTTGGCCGACTCGGTTGTCTTTCTCTGCATTTCATCAGATAACAATGAAGACACTACCTCATCCATCTTGAAAGTAGTTATAGTGTTTCTGATGGCCATTGCAAGATGATCCCACGAATCTAGCAAATAATAAAGCAAGGTCATACATCGATCCTCCTCCATTTTCACACCCATGGATGTCAACTGTGCAACTATCATGTTGAAAGCATTCATATGATCTGCAATAGATTCTTCGTCTTCCATCTTCAGAGAAAACAACTTCTTTTCAGGAAAAGCTTGTTCAACAAGGACTTGGCCTGATAAACATCTCCCAGCTTCTTCCAAAGTTCTTTCACGGTCTTCTCTTCATGGACATTCAATAGGACAAAGTTAGCTAAACAGAGTCTTATGAGACCCTTAGCCTTCCGATCTTTGAGATTCTAATTAGCTTGTAGAGTTGCTGTAGGTTTTGTGCCATCAATGGTTTCCCGTAGGTCTCGATCAACAAGCATGTCTTCCATCTTGAGTTTCCACAACTCAAAATTTGTGTTGTTAAACTTCTCCACCTCTACTCTTTTGGATATTCCTGTCATCTCCTTCCTACAACAAGATACAAAATACTCTACACAGATGCCCACCCAACCTAAGATTAGCTCAAAAAACCCCTACCCAACAGCTAGAACCAAAACTGGCCAGGCTTTGATACCAATTGAAAGGAAGCTAGGTGTGCAGAAAATGCTTCCTACGCTAATCTAATGAGGGAAGTAGTATGCAAATTCAAATTAACCTTTACAGTTATAGTTTTATTAACCTAACAATGGAGATATTGCAGCAATACACATACACGCAGAAAGTAGATAGAAGAGAGAGAGAGACAAGATATACATGGGAAAAACCCTTACGGGTGAAAAAATCCCCACACTCCAAAGCACAGCTCAAATGTATTACAGTAAACAATCAAGGTTACAATATAGTTTTAGAGCCAATGCTCTTGCAAGAGTCTTCGTCACTCATATCTGGAGATATTCTGATAGCATAATAGTACCTGTCAATCACATAATACATCTCCTGTCCAAGCACCTATTTAAATAGAAGTTACAAGGCAAAATTGGACCTTTCTTGGAATGGGCATCCATCTTGGCCTCATGGCCCAAAACCCACACTTAGGGACACTCGTCCAACACTGCAGCATGGTCATGACACTTGTCACATCACCCCATCCCAATGTGGGCACCTAGTCCCAAGTTGGACAATGACAGATGCTCTTACGCATCTTACGACTGTCATAGAATCCATCATAACTGATAGCTCTTACAACTGTAAGAGAATCTGTTATAACTGCCTAAATATAGCATATTCTACTTACAACACATCATCACCCTCCTTGGGGTGCCCAAAGATACCTTCTTCCAAGATGATCTTTGATACATGTCTTCACCTATCATTGAACCTTCTATTTCTGACTCTTATGCATCATAGATTCTGTCATATGAATCTGTCATAACCATTTCGGTCAAGATTCACTTACACACTAATCAAGATGCTAACACATGGCAAAAATGTTCTACCGCTAAGTGGGATGCCTATCTTCTCATGTGAGGACAAAAGTACATGTGGTCACCTTCCATATAGGATGACACATCACCGTACCAACTCCCACAAGATGATGAAATAGTATTTGCATCCTAATTACAATAATAGGCAATAAATAAATACATTACAATATATAAATGCAAGGAATTACCAAGGTTGAGACACCTTAATTCCCAACACATTTTGGTGAACCTATGTTTTATTTGAATTTTGCACCTTGCTTAGTGTTGTCCTTCAGATTTGCATTCATTTCATTCATCATTTTCTTATTGCATTTGAAAATTTACAAAAAAATTTAAAAAATTGAAAAAAATAGGCATTTTTAACTTGCATTTTCAAATAATTTAAATTACTTTGCATTTAATTTCTATTATTTTCATTAGATCTGATTTAAATTACAGAAATTCATCATTTATCATTCATTTACATTGCATTTTCATGCCTAATTTGTTAAAAATTGCTTGAAATTGTGCATTTTTCATATAACCTAGTTTTTGCATTAGCTAGGGTTTGTAGTTAAAATCTTGTTTCATATTTTACTACTATTTTAAAGACCCATTTAGGACTGATTTCTAACTGTAGTGTTTCATCGTAGTGTCTTTCTTGCAAAATTTCATGTCTAGGGTTTGAAAACCTTGCATTTTCACTAGATTTTGCCTTGTCATCTCCCTAGAATTGCATTATAGGCGTGTTGTGAAGGATATTGTTGCATTATTGGGTTGATATTGAACTTATTATTCACTACCCCTCTTTAATTTCTTCACAACACGTCTTCTTTTAGTCATTTGCATTGAAAAAATGGTGAAAAAGTGAAAAATCAAGCATTTTGGATCTTAAGCATATCTTGTTCTTTGGGATTGTTTTATAAGTCTGTGCATTGAGTGTTGTATGCTTTTGTATGAGTCGTATAACCCGTTGCCCTAATAGGAATATCCCTTTAAGGAGAAGTATTAGACTAATGGGTTCTAGTGCTCCTGAAACAAATGATATTCCTACCTCTGAAAATCTATTGAACACCTTCTTTACAAAAGGAGAGACACAAATTTTTGCAAGATATAATACCTCCTACAAGTACAATGGAAGATGAAATATTTTATGATCTATAGGACACTATTGAAGTGGTAACACATGTACCTAATGAGCAAATAAGCAAACTTGATAAAGAGCTAGCTGATTTTTAAGAATTTGTGGAAAATGAAAGGATAGAGGAAGAAGCTATACCTGTGATTCACAACATAAGAGTGTTGATAAAAGAAGGACAAGATGGTGTTAATGTAATTCGAAGCTTAGCGCATATAGTACATAATAATGTTTTGACTGAATGTGCAAATGTTATTAATAGTATGTCGTCACCATCTCACATGCAAGTATTGGCACCTATATCAACTACTGGAATGTCTACATTTACATCAACAATTTTAACTACTAATGCAAATTCTTGTATTAATGCTACCACTAGTATTGGAGTATCTAATGATACTAATTCACAAAATTACAAAGCTATGGGATTCAACTATCAGAACTTAGCACCTAAGGTAACCTCTTTCATGAATAATTATTCCCAACCACCTCTCCATCCCACTTATTCTCAACCACCTCTTACATACAACTATTCGCAACCACCTTCCACCTACAGTTACTCTCAACCACCTTTTGTTTCCACTCACAATCAATCCCCTCACAATGTCATGCACACGGCTTCAAATTCTCAAACTGCATCTCCTAATGATGCCCTCTTAAACCAACTCTTACAAGGCATGACTTCTTTACAACAAAAGGTGACAAGCTTGACAAATTATTCACAAACCAATATACCAACTTATCATGCTTGTAATCCCCTATCTTATGCAATCTTGAGAACTCCTATGCCTGAGAAGTTTGAAACTCCTCGCTTTGAAAAATTTGGTGGAAAAGGTGATCCTAATACTCATGTGGTAGCATTCACAACTATGTGTGGTGATTTCTACTTTGAAGAGGACTTGTAAGAAAAACTTTTCCCTGCAATCTCTCAAAAATACTACTTTAGAATGGTTTTGCTCATTACCTCCGAATTCAATACACTCTTTGTCGTAGCTAGTTGATCAATTCTTACAACATTTTTAAGCAAACATTGAACCTCAAGTCTCTTTGATTGATTTAGTTCATTACAAGCAAGGTCTGAAAGAAAAGTTAACTGAGTTTATTCGTTAGTATCAAGCCCTTTACACACAAATTCAATATCAGATGAAGGATGAGGATGTTCAGAAGGTGTTTATTACAAATCTACAACTTAACATTTGTGATAAGATTCTCTTGACGAAGTATAACTCTTTTCAATATTTATGCACAGTCCTTCGTGATTACCAACTTTTGTCTAGTCAGTATGAAAACCAAAACTCATCGGCTCAAGTTGGTCAATCCATGGGTGGCCCTTCACAAAACAACTTTAAGAGGAATAATAAGACTTTCATCAAGGTTAATGGATAGAATTCAAACAACTTTTCACAATTATCTGCTATCACTAATCCAAAGAGGACACCATTTCAGAAAAGATAGTTTACACCCATATCTGAATCCTTACATTCTATCATGAATCAAGTTATGAGTAATAACTTCTTGAAACTTCCTCTGATTAAACCGTTGGACCCTAGTAGAATGCAAGGACCTTACTTCGATGCTAATGCTTTTTATCAGTACCATCGGCAACAAGGACATGATACTGAACGATGTATGCATCTTAAACATGAAATACAAGACCTCATCAACTCAAATATTATACAGGTATTTGGTGTGAATGATAATAGAAATAAGTCGGTTGCTCCTCCGAATCAGAACTTACAAATCTTCACCAGTCCATTTCCTAAGCATACTGATAACAATATGTTGGAACAAAATACAGTAGAAGTAGAAGATGACTATTTGGATTATGATGAAATAGTGGGTATGATAGAAATGGATAAGGAAAAGCTTGATAACACACCTCACCCACAAAGAAATGGTATTTATGGTGAGGTTTCTCCTCTGTTATCCCTCCAAGGATCATGAGATAACCGAAATGCATTGGAAAGACATACAGAACAATAGAAACAAGAGATTATAACAAAAGAAAAGAGGGTTACAGTGCAAGATAGTCCTTCTCCCTATGATAGATGGATTCAACAAAATAAGAAATCGAAGGATCAGAAAAGAATAAGATGGTTATCATTAGTAGGAAATAACAGTGGTTCTCCACCTTGCAAACAAAAAAAAAATTCAAATTTACAAGGATTTGAAAAACAAGCACCGCATGGACATTCTAAGAATAGAGAACAATCAAATATGAACCACTCAAACTTCACACAAAACTTGATGGAGCATCTCTCCAAGATGCTCGCAAGTTCCAAATTTTAGTTCGCTTGTGCCTATAGGTAAGTATTTCTAACCCTTTACCTCTATGTTGTGTTTCCCCCGTGATGTGTTATGTGTTGTTTAGGCCTCCTAGGATGATCCTTGATACTCTTGTAAGATCAAGGATATTGGGAGACCACCTCTATTGTGACCCTTCTTCTATTTGTATCATTATTCTTCTATATCTCCTCTCCTCTATTTTCATTGTTATGTGTTGTGTCCTAGGGACATAGTGTTGCGGTTGGTGACCTGGGGGCACCTTCCTATGTGATGAACCTAAGGCATTTGTTCTCCTCTCTTGATTTATTGTTTACCTTCCTCTAGTGGTTCTATCTAGTTGGCAGATGATGAAAAACAAATAAGACTGATATGGACCATGTGTCCCTTCAGCGAGTAAGCAAAAATGGACCTAGTCCATACATGAAGATGGGATTGATATTTATTATCCGACGCTTGGCTAGTAGAATCACTCTGTGTTATATTTTGATGTTGTTTTATTGTACCAACAAACCATAACAATACATCTACTTCGTGTACTTTGTTTATCTTGGATCTTGCCTTGGTTACACTCAGTTTTGAGATCTTTGCGGTATAGCCCCATGGTTATACTCAGTCCCCGAATCCATAGTGTAATCTCAGCTCTTGATATGATTGTTTTCATGCATTGCTTTTATCATGTGATGTGGTTATTATCTTATAGAAAGATTTCTAACCTATTTTCTTGTAAGACATTGTGTGTTTGTGGGAACATTGGGTGATCATAAAGTACATGTCACCTTTGGGGGCATGGTCTTTACGAGAGCTCTTGTTCACTTGTGTGTTTTCTCCCTACATTAAAGTACTTGATATCAGTACATGATATCAACCACCTTAAGGTGGGGGCATATAAGGTAAGATGTCTGATGATTTTGATATTGATAAAGTGTGTTTGCATACATTGATCTATTGTGTATACTTCCTTTGCACTATAAGGCATCTCCATGACGTGGGTGGGGTTGTATACTTTTGAGCACATGCTTCCTTTTCATTGTAAGGCGTCTCCATGACATGGGTGGGGATACATTTTGAAATCCCTTTGCAGAGGCGGGGATGGTGTATCTCTTGAGCTAGTGCACATCCTTTTTATTCTAAAAGTCCTCTAAGTAGGCGGGGTTAGATCTGAGACTATCCTCCCTTAAGCGCGTCTTTGGTAGTTTTTGTGGCATAAGCCCAACCATCAGGTGTCCTTGTAGTGTGCCTGAGATGGTGGTGAACCTAGCAATAGGCTCCTTGCATTGGTTGTTCGCCATGTTTTAGACGTATGGTATGTCTTTGGCATACTATATGGTGCTCGTGTCTTTCATGTGTCTTCCGTGTGTTTTCTCTCTTGTATGGTGTGTTTGTTCCCAAGTATAGTCCAAAGAGCATGTCGAAATGCCCCTCCTATGCTTTGGGATTTGTATGGCATGTTTTTTCTCAAGTGTAGTCCAAATAGCATGGCAAAATTCCCCTCCTGCACTCTAAGATTTGTATTGCATGTCTGTTGCCCCATATGTAGTCCAAAGAGCATGGTGAAAGCCCCTCCTACATTTTGGGGTGGTGTGTTGCATTTTTACTTTCCATGTATCTGCATCTACATTCATATATATGAAAATGAAAAAGAAATAATCACTGCATTCACTGTATTCATTGTGTTTTGTGTGTCTTCAATGTTGTCTTCTCTATGTCTTGCATGTCTGTTACTGTCTTCTCTGTGTCTTGAGTGCCTATTACTGTCTTCTCCGTGTTTTGCATGCTTGCTACTGTCTTCATGGTGTTTTGTGTGTCTGTGGTGTGTCTTCTCTAATGTCTACCTGAGACTGGGGGCTAGAAATAGTTCTCAATCTTTGTGTATACATTAGCTCTAAGTGCTTGGAGTGTTTGCTATGTTTGTTGACCATACTTTAATGCATGTATGGGCCTTGCATTTTGTTGGTTCCCAAATCTGCACACATCAAACTCTAAATAGTTACCACTTCTTATCCTCAAGTTTAAAGGGGGACTTGGCCAACAGAGCGGGAGATTTAGAAACAAGGTGAGTGATTTTCCCACACTTATCTCCCCTTCACTTCAGGTTCTGCCACACGTAGGGGGGTATCCTTCATTCACAGTCAATAAATGTAGCTTTTCAATACCAAGCAGAATGCTCTCATATATGTACAAAGATTTGTAAGATAAACCCTAGACTAGCAATATCCTTGGATTATCTAACTGGTTAAACTTGAGAACATGCAGCACCTAAACCTAAACAAAATAAAACATAAAATGGTTTGCTTCAAATGATTTATCTTTAAATTCTTTGATTTCCTAGACCCTTTGGGCAAGCAAATCCTAGACTAGTGCTTTATCAGGGTAACAGAGTCAGACCCATTGCTGTAAATGTTTCCTCATGACAACAAAACTTCATATCTAGAGGACCCAAAATAAAATATTAATGCCTTACAGTAACATGTTCAAGAAAAAGTATTATCTGTGACTCTATGCTTCAATAATCCCCTGATATAACACATTTCCCCTTATACCTGACTCAAAGCAATTTAATCTATTCTTTGAACAGATGCAACAAATTAGATACATCACATAGCAAATATATATGAATGAGTTCAGGAACCCTTAGCAACTTCACTCAAAAGAAAAATGCTTATACCCAAGGAGACAATCACATATAACACACATAGAAAGTGTTAGGGTTAGCCGACAGAAGATATCAATTAAATGCAAATAAAGATTAAACATAGGAATGAAAAATACACAGAAATAATAACAGCGAGAGACAAGTTTTAATGTGGTTCACCCAAACTCGGGCTACATCCACCAATAGAGAGTCCAATATTATTATCTAGTAAATCAAACCGATTACAACCAGCAATCCCTGCAACTCAATACCATTGCAAATGCTACAATACAATATATGAAAAAACCCTAACCCTTAGCCGCTTTTATCAAGCCTTATGTCAGTTACAAAATAGGGTTTTTTTATGTCGGTCCTGAACCCCGGTGAGGATACATGGCTAGTGTACAGTACTTTCCTGATCAGTCACCACCTATCAACAGAAAGTGTTTTTCATATAACCCAATCTGGAAAGAACATTGTCATTCAAAAATTTATACATCTACAAGACAAAAAATACCTCTGCACCCAGACAAAAGAGCTAAATCTGCAATCAAAATTCTCCCCAAAGTGTGGATACCTTGTATCCAAAGCCCAGAAAAATCCCCTTTACAAAGTGGAATAGCATGCTCTCTTATAGAAATAAGAGCATGTTGCCCTAAAAATTTATTACATCCTAGCAGTTAGGTGAGTTTTGCATTACAAGTTGCTATCAATGAGCCTGGGGAAATTAAAAATTTACAAAAATGAAATGAAGACAAAATAAAATTTAATCATGGAATTAAATGTCTTTTTTATTAGTTTTCCCCTTTTGACTTTGTCCATGTTTAACATTGCAACTACCGGGCATCTCCATTTCGCACCATCGCACAACTTGTCTGAAGGCTCCTTCATCCCTATGCATGGTTGTGATATGGGACTACGAGGCCTCTTTTCCTGCTTCATGATTGTACCCTGCCTCTTAAGAACAATGAAGAGCAAATTTCAGCAGTTTCTCAAACCATATCTACCCAATTCATTCATAGCTGGGTTGTTTTTTTTGATGCAGGGGCATTTTCAACCATTCTGGCAACCAAAAATCATCACAAACATGGCCAAAACCTCTGCCTAGGTAATAGGATAGGTTAGGGGATGAATTTAAAGCATAGAACAACAATTTTGGGCCAAACAAAGCCTCTAAAAGTTTGCCTGAAGACCAACAATGTGATCAGTAACTTCACTCTGCAACACTACCTACCTGAATCTACCTAAAATCCATCAGAGACACCTCCATGGCAAAGGAAACACTCCATTCTTCACTGCAAAAGAGATTGCAGACTAAAATCTGCTCAGAGATTGCCATTTTGCACCATCGCATGACTTCAAGTGTGCAGCTGAAATGGGTATCTAGACATAATAACCTGGCCAAAATAACCCTGGACACAATAACCCCATCATAATAACCCAAGGACAAAATAACCCAGGGTCATAATAAGCCATGGACAAAATAACTTGTGGTCAAAATAACCCATGGACAGAAGAACCCATGGTCATTTTAGATAAAGCTAGTAAACTAGAAATGACATAAAATCAATTAGAACATTAGAATTTAGATATTTTTCTAATTCTTATGCCAAATTTTTACTCCAATTTGCACTGCTATCTCTTCATGTGCCCAAATGACCATAAATAGTCACAAAAACTATTTATTAAACTAAATTATAAATATGATTACAAGGAACATAAACAAGCATGTCAAAAGATTAAGTAACATTAATCTTTAAGATAAAAAAGGGATTGTGAGGCACCATAGAGGCTATTTAGGCCATTTTTAGACCATATATCCATTATATACCCCTAAAATAGACTTAAAACACCTTTAATATGCTTAAATAACCTATAAAATGGTAAATAATTATAAAAATAAAGGCAATTTCGTGGGAATAAGATGATTAAGAGTTACTATGAAAAGATATAAGTGAAAAGGCATTATGAAGAGGCATTAAGAAGATATATAAAGTGGCATTTGAATAATAAAGTTTTTTAGCAACATACATGTAATTTATAAATTTTGTTTTCCTTTCTCTATATTCTTACAAGGATATTCTGTCCATGGGTTATTCTGACCACGAGTTATTTTGGCTTGGGTTATTATGACCCTGGGTTATTTTGTCATTGGGTTTTTGTGATCGGGTTATTCTGTCCAGGGTTATTTTGGTCGGGTTATTATGTCCTACAATTGCTGAAATACCCGTGTTGTGATGTGAAATACTTATGACATTTCATTATTCCCTTTTGCTTTGCCTTCTATAATGTATAAACATTATAATAATGTTTATAATAAAACATTTATCACCTTAAAATATTACTTTTGCTCATTAATAATTTTAAAATTTCAATTTTCAACTTTAGGCAAATGGTAAATACTTAATTTCCTTCTCCGGGCAAACGACGCCTGTTCACTATGGGCACATGGGATATCCAGAGGCCGTAAAAATTTGTATAGGGCTATTATGAATTATTTAGAGCAAACCCATTTCCTCAAAATTTGCATCGCCGAAAGATTTTAGGGACCTCCTTAGTAAACTAGCCTATCGAATGCTTTCGCCGCAACTAAAACACATTAAAATAACGCATCATATGGTCTCTAATTTTGATGAAACTAGAGCTGGAGACATTTTGGACCAAAACAAGAAATGGGTCACTTTCAGAATTGCGAGATTTGAAACTTTTTGGAACACCAAATCTAGCCTAGTCGCATTCAGAAAAGCATTAAATGGCCCATCAAGGCTCATCCTGGAAGCACAAAATTGAGCAGGAATGTTACCATATGCACCAAAAAACTTCCCACCATACAGATTTGCAAGATGATCTCTAAGCTGCAAGATTTTAATCGGCGAAGGCGGGCTCCGGGTTAGATTGAGTAGCATGTTGACCCGACCTTTGTCGACACATTGAAAGAATATAGGTACTTAAAATTTTCTAAATTTGAGGGTGCCACCACGTTCATGCATACATTAAAGTGGGGGCTAAATGTTATGTCAAAAAATCTCTCCCTAGGACTTTTTCCCTCCTATGTTTAGCTCCTGGGTCCTTTAGAAAGCATTTTAATCATCTTGCTTATTCATGTTAACTCCCGATGAGAAAACTCTAAAGTTTTATGACAAATGGGACCTAGGGGGTGCTATTAAGACAAGTCCTGACTGAAATAGGGAGGGAGGACTTAGGCGCTCGTGCCCTAGTCCTACCCTCTTTTAGGCAAAACCTAAATTCAAGTGTCGGTTATGTGACCATTAATTAGATCCTATGCTGACACCTTAAGTTTAATGAATTATGAAATTCTTAGCGGGAATGTATTTAGTTGCATATATAAGAATTTTTAGGGATTCATTTGTAAACTAAGAAGATGATCATGAACTTTTGGCGCACTTATGATTTTAGAGCATTCAAAGTGTTCATTGTTGCAGAGCAGACTTGTCTTGTTATTGTGTTTGTTATGCAGATTTGGATTCATCTTCTCATGATGTGAAAGATTTTCATCTACATGCAAGCTACACCTCTGAGGTGACATTTATTTGTGTTTTCAATCATTTATCAATTGGTTTTTACCTCTATCCCATAGGGATATGCACTCTTTATCTGACAATAGTGTTTGGAAGACTTGAATGTCTCTCTGAGGCTTGACCAAGGCAAGCCTCTAAACACCACAACCCCCAACCCCCTTTTGTGTGATTGTAGGTTACATGTTGCAGAAGTGGAAGAAGTGGAGTTGCAGGGAAGCATAGTAGAGTGTCAGAAGTGCAGATCAAAGTAGAAAAGCAAGACCTGGACTAGGGTGCCTGCTCATTAGTCCTCCGGATCCTGAAACATAGAAATTCTTGAAACAACAGAAACAGGTTGTAGACAACTTTCAAAGATCCCGACAGAAATTGGTACCTTCAACTTGGGCACCAATTCATTAGTCCCTGACTTTCCCGCATCTAAAAACTTGAAATCTGGTATGCATCTAATTGTCATTTGGTACCTTAGTCTGCGAACATTTGTCATGTTTCGTTTGTTTGTTTACGATTTTATAAAATTAAGGTTTTAAGCATAATTGGACTTTAATTGATTAATTGAATAGAAAATTCTAATTTTCCTCTTCATTCTAAGGGATACTAAATCTGTAGCAGAGCCCTCTTGCAAGAGATTATGGCTTCACTCGATTTATGTCCTTGAATGTAAGGTGTGAAAGGAGGATTTAACCTTGAAACTAAAAGCCCCCCTCTTTTCCACTAAACACTTGGCACGAGACCTCTCCTAGCATTTACCCACCCACCTCGATGTGTTAGCATAGTCAGTTTGGCCCCATGAGCTATGGAATGTAAAATGTCACTACTAGCACCTTTCCACTGCATGAAACTAAAACATTTTGCAAGAATGCATTTGGTTTCGGCACGATCAAATGGATTGGAGTTGACCAAAAATGAGAGAGGTCATTATGGACAAACTCCATGTACACCTGTAGGTCTGAACAGAACATTCCCTACTGCCACGAATTCTGAGAACTGCTACGTCAAAGTTTGGCAATGTTTTGCTCTTAGGGATCTTAAATGACTTTGTCGGTAGCTTGCTACTCGGAACAAATGGGATGCTTGGCACATGAAATGAGACCTCCCCTAGCATTTACCTACTCGCCCCAATGTATTGGGGCAGTTGGTTTGGTCCCATGAGCTATGGAATGCAAAATGTCACTCCTAGCACCATTCCACTGCATGAAACTAAAGCATTTTGGAACAATGTGTTCCTTGCCACCATAGGCAAATGAATCTGATTTTAAAAAACCAAGGTAGGTATTTGTAGGTGGACCTGACATCCACTTATACATGGAAAGAAGATTTTCCTAGGTGTCACGGTTTGATGGAACAATCGGTCCAAAGTTTGACACCTTTTTTGTCTTAGGGCTCTTGAGAGATTGTCTGTGTTCAATGTAGCCAAGAACGACCATGAGGCTTTGTCACCGAAAAGACATCTCCCCTAGCATTTACTTGCCCACCTGGACATGTTGGCATTGTCCTTTTGGCCCCAGGAGATGTCAAATGTAAAAATTTAGTCCTAATACCTTTCTAATAGATGAAAATTCAATACTATAAAGGTGTTCTCACTTGATCCAATGTCTTGTAGGGTATCATATAAGATTGCCCTTACCACTGCTATCAATTGTTAGCACCAAATGTGAAGAAACAAATGAAGGTTTGTCATTAAAACTTATAGTAACATCATTAAAATGCATTAAAAATCATTATGAAATAGTAACTAAAGGACATATCATTGTGAAATAATCATGAAAACCTACCTTACTTTCCTTCCAAAAGAAACTTCATAAGGATTATGCTTACCTCTATTATACTTTTTCTAGGGTAAATTAGGTTTGAGGTTAAAAACAACAAACTATTCAAACCCTAACTACAATAAAGAGCAATCTAACCTAGAAAATCATCAAACAAACATGAAAATGAACTAAAATCTAAGCTAGCTATTGACTAATCTTCATTGCTCTCCTCCATCTTGCCTCATTGTTCTCAGATTTGCAAGTTTTGCACAATTGTGTGAAGCTCATGTATGTGGGCAGCAATACATTAGAGATAGTAAATCAGATGCAAAGCTAAAAAATGTCTTCTAAGAGGTGGAAATGAAGCTAAATGGGTTGTTTTATAAAAGAGCTGATTTGAATGGATGGCCAGGATTCAGAGTTGGCTTTGAGGCCAAATGGAGGGCTAGGATGAGTTAGGGTTTCCTCACCACTAGAGGACAAAAGTGAATTTAAAATTCACAAATATGGTGATGTGGAGGATATTTAAATTAAATAAAATTGGTTAGTTTATTTAATTCATTTGAAGAAGGGGACATGTGAACCTTTAGCTAAACAAATGAGATTTATTTAACTAAGTGATGGGTATGATTTATTTATTTGAATAAATCAAGTGAAGGGAACATTAGGAAAATGAATGATTAGATAATTAATTAATTAAAATCAATTATTTAAAAATAGAGGCAAATTAGGGAAAATCAAGAGAATACGGAAGTGTTTAGGGTTTTGCGACCTAAGGACCTTTTAGGTGTCTACATTTTGATAGTGGATTATGGAGGGAATGAAAGTGGATTATGATATGGATTATGATGTGGATTATGTAGCACTTATGAATGGATGGATGACAAGCTTATGCAAAAGCATGGACCATAGGAAAGTGATGAGGCAGATATGTAGGGTAATGGTTGAATGATGCGCTGACGGAGGTGTGAAAAGGAATCATAACCAACGGTTACACACACCATAATGAACATGGAAGCTTGTGATTGGATGGAAGTGTAGGAAGCAATGGTGATGTTTGCTTAGTGGATGGATGATTGAGTGATTTGGGAACCCACATAGATTTATGATTTTTGCTTGACTTGTGGGATTTTTGGAATGTTTGAATGGAGTGGATGGAAGGAGATGGTTTGGATTTTTGAGAGGTGGATGCCTCATTTGATTTGTATGATTTTTTTTAGGTACCCATATCATTTTAGTTTTTGACTTTGCTTTTGGAGGTATGGGTTTGGATGTATTTTTGAATGTACCTTGCTTTGAATTTATAGATTGATTTCCTAAGGTATTAGGACCCTTAGGATGTTTGTATTTCTGAAAGGAGGCATCCAAATGTTTGTTTTTGAATCCCATGTGGTGGGTGGAATGAGTGGAAGCTTTATGCTTACATGATGTGTTCATTGATTGGTCATGACTAGGATATTTAGGGTATGTATGGATGATAGGGATGTTAGGTGTTGGAAGCAACGATGGCAAAGTGGATGGAGGGAAATTAGGAGTTGGAGGAAGTGGAGGCAAATTGGATGGTGGCAAGTGTATGGTCACATGCTTTTGGCATTTGTAGGATGATGGAGGCAGAATGGCGACATATGTTTTTGGAATAGGATAAGATGCATGATGGGAAGTGGACTTAGGATGTATGGAGGAAGTACCAACATCATTAGATTATTGACCTTGGGGTGAGTATCCAAGGCCATATGAGCGTGGAGGGACTTTTACATGAATTGGCTCCAAAATACCTTATTCGTAAAGGCCTAATCCTTTGCCTTGGTAGTTCATATTTTGGAGCATATGATGGACTATGGGACTAGGTGTGGTTTGGACACCAGACACAAGTGCCTTATTGGATGAAGAAGACTAAGTGGATAATAATGGTTGTGTTCCTAGGGAGGAACATTCATGAATGAGGGTGGTAAGACCAAGTAGATATGATGGTGGATTGGAAATAGGATCGATGGTGGATGTGGAAGGATCATTAGGATCTTGATTATTATTATGTAGATCCAAGTTATTTGTTTGATCTTCTATGTTTGCTTGGGAGGCATATGTCTCATCATGGGAAGTGGAAGTAGTGGGGTTATGGATGGATGAAGTGATAAGTTCTTGACCATGGAATGCATAAAGTGGACTAAGAGGATCATCATGGCCTTCTTGATCATAGATGGGAGCTTGATCACGGAAAGGATAAAGTGTGTTATGGATGGATGGAATGTAAGGGGTTTGATCTTGATTAGAATTAGGGACTAATGCTTCTTTATGCTTAGGATTATGCTTTTGACTTCCTCGAATGGAGGTGGAAATGGAATTGGATAACTCTTGTAGAGGCTTAATGGTTTTGTGGACCACATGATAGGGTGGAAGAATTGATCATGACATTCAAAGGTTCTTTGGTAGGTTCATGAATGGCCGTTTGACATGGGGATAAGTTGTTCCTTGCTAGTAACCCTTGGATCACATCCTTTGCAAATGCATGTGTGGAAGGATAATATAATGGATGGACAATAAGGGTAGATGATGTGTACTTGTGATTAGCATTCATGATGGATCAGGTAGACTTATGTTCCCCTTGTCAAAGGTAGAATGAGAATTTAAAGGCACTTTGTCTTGCTGCCAAGGTGGAGGTGGACTTGGATAGACCTGTGAATGGGCTTGGGTTGCTAGAACCTTGTTTTCTAGGATTGGCATGGAATGAAACATGTCTTCATATCATTGTATGTCATCTTGTGGGATTAGGACCATGTTGATAAGTGCTTGACTAGGATGAATGATGGTTTGGAGTGACTAGGAATGCGATAGAGTATGAGATTGATTGGATGATTAGATGGGTGATTAGGGATGGTTAGGGTATGGTTAGGGTTGACTTGGAAATGATTAGCGATGAGGTGAATAGGTGATGAAGATGGCAATGATGATTGTGTAAGAATGATTAGGGTAGGTTGAAGGTTTAATGATGAAGATATGAGTAGAATGTGATTGTGATATGATGTCGAATGACAAGAATAATGATTATGATGAAAATTGATTGGGATGTGATTAGAATGGTGTCAATTAGATGACAAGGATGGTGTGGAATGATGAGGATGAATAAGGATAACTAGGAGGATCGACTCCCTTTCTCTTCTTTTTGCAACCGTGTCTTTACCAAATGAGATTTGTGAATTGTGGGATGCTATGTGGATGTCAATGGAAGATGATAAGGCCCAGAGTATGATAGAGGCTACTGATATTAGTCTTCAAAAAGTCTAGCTCCAAGAGGGTACTCTCATCTACTAATGATCTTTCAAAGTACAAATTGGTTTTATTGAGACCTTGAGGTGCGAAAGAAATGATTAAGTGAACCCATGAGTTTCAGAATTCACTTGGAATGATGGACTTAAACTAGCTTTGGAGTATTAAGCCCAAGTGGAAGAAATGAGTGATGAAAGTGAACCCATGAGTTTCAGAATTCACTTGGAAGGATGGACTTAAACTAGTCATGGAGTATTAATCCCAAGTTGTTATTGATGTGAAAAGGATGTCAAGGTCTCTTGGTCCACAGATTTGTACTTGTGATACAGTCAAGCTTCAACAGTTTCACCCTATGTTTCAACCTTAGGAAGACTAATGTTTAGGGTCCTCTATAGATGTCAAAGGCCAAATGAAATTGAATATGTAGTGGAATGATGTCGAATATGTAGTGGAATGAAATTGAATATGTAGTGAGTGAGTAGAACCAATAAGTCTATAATGTTTTGACACGATTACAATCGGGTTTGATAGGGAGAGTATATACTCCTAGTTTTCCCTATGGTTGTTGTGTGTTGTGATTGGGAATGATTAGATTGGAATGAATGGTTAGGATATGATGGGATGACTAGGATATGATTAGGAGAATGATGATGATGACTTGGAGATGTTTAGGATATGCGATAGTGATATGATGTCGAATGATAAGATGAAATTGATTGGATTCAAATGGTAGGGATGACCAAATGTAATGATTAGAAATGATTAGAATTTGATTAGTAAGAATATGACAAGGGATGATTAAGGTTTGAATTATGTTGACTTGGGTATGATTAAGGTATGCTAAGGAATGATTAGGGATGATTAGGAATGATGAATAGGGTGTTGAAGGTATGATAAGGATGAGGTATAATGATGATGATGATATGATGAATAGGCTGTGGTTATGAAGAGTTGTATTGATTGGGATGATGTGTAATGATTAGGAATGGTGATTAGGATAGATTAGGATGAGGTGGAATTATTGGGAATGATGAGTAGGCTATGGTTAGGATGAAGTGGAATGATTAGGAATGGAAAGATTGGGTGATTTGGATTGATTAGGATGATGACTAGGATGATTAGGATGATGGTGATTAGATGAAAGAGGTGATTAGGATGAGTTGGAAATGGTTAGGGTATTATTAGGATATGATTAAGGTATGATTAGGATGAAGTGTAGTGATTAGGGTGAGGTGTAATGATTAGACATGATGATTAGGATATGGTTATGATGAGGTGGAATGATTAGAAAGTGATAAGTAGGCTATGATTGGGATGTGGTGGAATGATGAGGAATAGGATGATTAGGATGTTTAAGGAAGGACAAGGATAATGACTAGGATGAATTAAGGTGAAATGGAAGTGCATTGGAATGAGGAAAGCTAAGTGTAATGATGTTGTTAGGTGATTTGGATGGATTAAGATAATGATTAGGATAGTGATAAGGATATGTAGGGTGACAAGGATGATGATTAGGATATGTGATTAAGATAATGATTATGTTGAAGTGGAATGATTAGGATGAAATTAATTGGCTTAGGGGGGGACTAGGACATGAAAGTTGAATGAAGGATATGGTATGAATGTGATCAAGGTATGATGACTTGGGATGAATGTGTGGAAAGAATGTCGAGGGTGATGATTAGGCAAGCACATACATCAATCATAGAAGACACTTGGCATTTTTGATGAGTTTTGAAAGTACTTAGAAAACAAGCACAACCCTAGGGCTAGGCAAAGACTATACCCACTTAATTCCCACTTGGATTTCTCTAGCCGCACATATTTAGAGGGGATAGCTTCAGAAACTTGGTGGCACGAGCTCCCCCTTACAGCGCACTCACTTCTCAAGCACACCAAGTTTCAAGTCCTTAAGATGAGTAGATCTTAAGGTACTTTTCTACCTCTTCTCTAAACCACGAAAACGTGGGACAGCTTCAAAGGTCTGGCCTTCTGCATCAGCGAGTAGAGGGATTTTGGCCACTAGATAATGGTTTGTAGTGAATATCTGGGGGATTGACACCCCATGAGCATCTAGAAAGCCACTTAAGGCTCTAACTAACCCTACTAGGAGTTTTAATATACACGAAGGTATGCCTCCTTTCAAGCTAGCACTGTATGGTGAGCATTCATACCGGTTTGGACTTGGCTTTCACCTTATCCTAATTTGTATAGATGACCAAACGAAAGTACTGCTTGGGGTTGCAAATGAGTTTTCCTTGCGGATGTGTCTCAAGAGAAGGCCCAGTCTAAAGGGAAACAAAAGTAAGACAAGTACATGTTTTTGATCTCCAGGTTAGTACTAAGATGCAAGGAGAAAGCATACACATGCACTTGCTCACACTCACATATATTCATTGACCTTAGAAAATAGATGTGTGGTGTGATTATGAAAGTGATGAGAGATGCTTTTGATTCCCAAGATCACATGATGTGCGAGGGAAGAGCATACACATCTCAAAACACAAATACATCACCAAACAAAGCAAACACTGATTCATTTTAAGCCCAAACCAAGTGTGTAAACAATAAGATTAAGTTAGTTTTATTGCACCAAGACCAAGTGTTCCTATGATAACCAACACACATGCATATGAAAGAAATTGAATCCCTACATCAAATGTGTTAGTAGTTTCAGTTTATATCCTTCATCCCACAAATGCCACATGCTAAAAATTAGACATTAGCAATAGAAAAACTCCATGATAAAGCAAAAAACATGAAACATTGACCAAATACTTTGTTTTTCATGCCTCCAAGTCAAAGAGGTCAAAAAAAAGAATCTACAAAATATCTAAAGGAACTAATCAACTATAGAAAAAATAATAGCATAATCAGAAAATTCAAGAAATTTTAAGCAGTTTTTAAAAAAATTGCATTGAAATTTGATAAAATCTGCTCAAGTCATGCTTGGTCAAAGTTTAAAATGAGGTCTAAGTTTGACTAGAAATTTACTTGATAAAAATGTATCATTACCTATCACAACTGGCACCATTGTGAATTTTACAGAGTTCTCTTTCCAATGCCACTAATTTTGTGAAAATCTGCCTCCGTATGCGAAAGTTATGCATGTTTGAAAAAAATGCCTATTTTGGTATGTTGGGGCAAACAAGGGTCAAGCTAGCTGTTAGTGCTGACTGCTGGCAGTTAGAGGGAAATCTGGTCACATGCCAGAGGTTAGCACCTGACAGTCAAGGTTTCTACTAGGTGGTTAAGGGTTTAAAATGGGCTCCTGGTCACCCATGTTACCAGGAGCCAAAGAAATTTAAAACGATAAAAAGAAAAGCACCTTCCCTTAGCCCTCTGCCCTGGTAGCCCACATGACTGTCATAGTCACAAAAGGTACAAAGGCAGAATTTCAAATTTCAATCAGCAGAAAGGGATTTTTGCAAGCAGTGTTAGGGATGCGTGAGAAGGTCATCGATAGGGCAAGGCTACAGTGTAAGTAGCCATATGTCACGACTTGACAACATAGAATGGGGGAGTATCGTTGCTTATTTAGTTTTGTCAGATCTTAATGAAAGTGGATGCCAGCAAGTGTACATAAATGACTGTAGGATTGTCGCGACAATGAAAATTGGCTAGCGACCTGGGGATATGTGACGGTGACCGGGAGGAAGCGCAAGGGGCGACGGCCTATGCAGAGTGGGTTTGAGATGGATTTAATGGTTGACCAATGTTCAAGCATTCAAATGGTAGACACAATGGCGGGAAAACCTTATATCTTGTAAATAAAACATAGAGCCTATGGATACAAGCCCTCAACTCACAGTTAAAGATAGAGGAAATCGGTGAACAAAAATCTTTGGCCGCTAGACAACGGGTGGAAACTACCACGAGCTTGACAGTTAACACCTCCACTGAGTAAAGGCAAGAGTGGCAGGACTAAAATGCAAGCGGGAGAGGCATCGACCATGAGTGGGGATACTTGTCTTCCTCTTCAAGGCATGACTTTATAAGTGTTCCACAGGGTTGCTAATAAGCCAAGCAAATCAAACCTGTGACTTTGATACCTCTAGGACTAGGAACAAACATGCTCATCATGCCTTGGACTTTGAACAACCGCCATGAAATGAGCGTCAGAGGGATGGTCGACAAGGAGATATAAGGGGATATAGAGCAGTGGTCGGCTATTAGGAGGCTGTGTATAGAGTGGCAGAAGGGAAGCTGGTCACCACCATTAAAAACATTATTACGACATCAAAACACATTATTGGCCGGAGAGGGGGTTCCCAACAATTAAAAATTTTGAGTGACGGGGAACTGTATAATGCACAGAGGATTCGTGATTGCCGCAGAATACATAGTACATTCTAATGTCCACTCCCCACTTTGAACCAACACATGCAATTATTGGAAGTTGCAATGCCACTATCCCACTATCATATACTTGAGCTTAAGAAAAGAATTGCTCTTTTTAGTTGAAGGATTTGGCTCTTAAACCTTTTGTGAGGGATTGGGTATTCCAGTTTAGGGTTTGTTGTTAATCTTCTTATTACTATTTTATAGGTTTAGGTTGTTGAGATAATGTGAAGGGTGAAGCACAGTGAGCAAACAAATAATGAAGTGATAGTTAGAAGCAGAAGGGGAGGCGTGTGATGTCGAATGAGGAGGTCAAAGTTAGGGGTCTGTGGAGCAGTGGTCAGGAGACCCGTCAAGCCTCCACCACTGGATAGATTTGAGATGTTGACTAGTGCTAGAAAACAAACTGCGAACCTGTTACCCCAATCTGCAGAGATGACTGTGACCACCAAAGAATGTTGGTGGGTTTGGGCTTGACTAGAGATCAATTGTGACCTCAATGTTGAATTTTGATGGAGGTTATGAGAGACTGCAACCTGCTTAGAACTTCCTCAATGAGATCTTCAAATAGCGATTGGTGAGAAGTCAACCTCCAGATTGGTGACAAAGGTCTTTGAAACCGCAACTGCTGGTCATTATGTAGACTATTGACAGGAACCATGGTCACTCTTCAAACGACGATGTCAAACAACTAGAATCAATGACCTCAGCTTGAGACTGGTGATAGATACCATGACCTGGAGAAATGAAGGCTCGGCTTGCAATAAAACGTTGTGACCAATTGCCAAAAATAAATGTCGATCCTTTTATATCTTGAAGGAAGTCGTGGCCTAGAGTAATCGACCTACGATGGAAGCTTGGCATCAGTGTCTTGAATGTTGATTGGTAGAGGCTTGATGGGTGTCAAGGAAGACTTACCTATCAATGGGCGACAGTGAATTACAAGGTGGAGGAAGGGCAATTTGTGGGTGGTTTGGTGGTGGCAGAGGTGTTGGGTTTCTTAGATACAACCACAGCATATTATGAAACTTGGTTGATGGTTACCATTAAAGGTGATAGTCTAAGGGGTTTCAGGAAGCGGCGGCCAGGAGATTGTAAGATGGAGCAGTGGCCAGAGACATCACCATGGGCAGAGGATCAATGATTTAGGGGGGTATGAGGCTATGACTAGTTGTATAAGACCAGCAGTGAACACAGTGACCTGTAATGTGAACGACATCAACCAGCATGTGATAGTAAAAATTCATTAGATAAAAAGCTAACCATCAGAGATAAACATAGTCAACAGGGGCCAGCAAAGTATGCAAACAAAATCCATGTGATAAAGCCTTCACAAATAATGGCGACATAACAAAGATTTTTCAGCAGTCGAAAGCCCATAAAAAACCCTAGATTTTCCAAATAACTGAAGAATTTGCAAAACATACAGAACAAGTGGACATGGAAAAACCCATTAGCACAACAATGATGACAGAGCTCAAGACAGATCAGTATGGTACGGATCCGTACTGTATGGACTGTCAAAAACAAAACAAAAATTCAAAAAATTTCAAAAAAATTTGTAGTGAGCCAAAAGGGTCAAATTTACAGTCTTTTTTCGCCGAAAGGGCCTCCCAGACTCAATAGTAAGGTCTGTTTGAGCTCCGGAGATCACCTGTGAAACTAGATTTTTAGAAGTCACCCAAAAGAGATTTTTCATGCATTCACATTAGGTTCACCACTTTGTGCTAGGGTAAATCAGGTTTGAGGTTAAAAACAACAAACTATTCAAACCCTAACTACAATGAAGAGCAATCTAACCTAGAAAATCATCAAAAAAACATGAAAATAAACTAAAATCTAAGCTAGCTATTGACTAATCTTCATTTCTCTCCTCCATCTTGCCTCATTGTTCTCAGATTTGTAGGTTTTGCACAATCGTCAGAAGCTCATGTATGTGGGCAGCAAGACATTGGAGATAGTATATCAGATACAGAACTAAAAAAATGTCTTCTAAGAGGCGGAAATGAAGCTGAATGGGTTGTTTTATAGAAGAGCTAATTTGAATGGATGGCTAGGATTCAGAGTTGGCTTTGAGGCCAAATGGAGGGCTAGGATGAGTTAGGGTTTCCTCACCACTAAAGGACAAAAGTGAATTTTCAATTCACAAATATGGTGAGGTGGAGGATGTTTAAATTAAATAAACTTGGTTAGTTTATTTAATTCATTTGAAGAAGGGGACATGTGAACCTTTAGTTATACAAATGAGATTTATACTAAGTGAGGGGTATGATTTATTTATTTGAATAAATCGAGTGAAGGGAATATTAGGAAAATAAATGATTAGATAATTAATTAATTAAAATCAATTATTTAACCATAGAGGCAAATTAGGGAAAATTAGGAGAATACAGAAGTGTTTAGGGTTTTGCGACCTAAGGACACTTTTAGGTGTCTACAATACTCAAATCTTGCATACAAATGCAATTGCACTATTTAGCTAAAATGAGTACACCAATGAACTCTACAATGAAACGAAGCTAATCAACCAGAACTAAGGAGCACGTATAAGAAGGTAAGATATGTGTCAAAAATATAGAAGGTGAAATGAGGATAACAAAGAAAAATAACATACCTTTCTATCATTCCACTTATTCAATCCAATGAACCATCCGAGTCTGCTCTACTCTTTATTGTGTTGAGTATTGCCTCATGGTCAGACTCACAAGCCTTCCACAAGGTCTTGTTCAATGGTCTAGCCCCATATTTAATCAAATGAACTTTGATGCCACAACAAGGTTAGAATAATGAAGAGTCTTCCTATGTGTGTCAAAGTCCTTGAATAACCACACATCAAACTTCTTCATTGGGTACTTTCTAACCCATGTTCCAGTAACAACCATTGATCTTGTAGGGTACTCAATGTTTTCTCCATCTATAATAGGGAAATCTAATTTCTGTTTTGCCTCAACGCAATGACACAAATAATAATCCATTCCTTCTTCATTGTCTTCACCTACAATAACTGCATAAACATGCCCTGTATTGATACGAGCATTCAGTTTGATGAATATAGTCAATAATACAAGAAAAACTATAAAATAAGCTAGAATATTAAATTTTATTAAATTTGAATATTGATAATACCTAGTTGAACTAGATCTAAAACATGGTCAAAGTCAACTGATAATTCAATCTCTATGAGTTGTAGTGTTGTCGGTGGTCGATACATGTCAATCGGGTTTAGGCTTCTTGTGCACCAATCATCGACTCACTCCTTTGACTCACAATCATACCAAGCTTCATCTATACATGAAGAACAAAAGAATACCATCTACCACGTATGAATACTCCGTGAACTTGCATTAAAGCTTCTAAAAGAGTGCAGCTCACTTGATCTTATCAATGTATAACAGTCCTCATATTTTACAATGTTAGTAGCATCAACCAACCAAAAATATCCACAAACTGTAGACTTACCTTCATTACCTGGACCCATTGTAGTGTTACACCATTCAACAATAGATCTTGCATCTATCAACTTTACATTGTCTTTGTACTTCAACTCTACTCATGCCAATACTTTTTGGATACATGCTTTTACACCATCATGCTCCCCCTTTCCATGCCCAGCCTCACATAAATTCCACATATGTTGAATACCATTCATCTTATGCATCCTTCTCAACAAATAGAACATCTGTGAGCTCTTGAATTGTGATGCACAATTATCTGACCATATGATATGCTGACGAAATGATATGCTCCTTCTAGCCAAATCACAGTAAAACATCTGAAAGCAACCTTGCACAAACTCTGTAGAATATGTGCGATCATCATTGATATAAAAATGATAAATTCCCTCAAGATCTTCCTATCATCCTCTGTACTATCTTCTGCATGAATGAATGCTATTTGTACAAATATAGCAACATGCATAGAGTTGTAATACTGTGATTGTACCTCATTTTGTGGATGTAGTGTGTAGTTCTCTGAAATTCAACAACTAAAATGATGGTACCATGTGAAAATGTGTCCTTGCATAACTTGAATTACAAGTCCAACCATCAATCTCTATGGGTATGCCTTGCATACTCGTAAACTATATTATCTCAAAAAATAGAGATAAAATAATACACTGGAATCTTTTGAATGACCAATTGCCAAATTTTAGACTATATGCCACTGTCTTATATTTGTCAAAACTTACTAGTTCATTTCCAATTGCATGTGTGTTCTCCATATGTTCACAAATTGGCAAATGTTGCAACCCACCACAATGGTTACACGTTCCATCCAAGCATAAGCTATTGTGGAATAATTGATCATCCACTCTTTGACATAAGATGCTCGATATGAAATCTCTTGAAGATCCAGGTGGACACTTTATATTACACTCCTGCAAAACATCATTAGTATGCAAATCTACACATATATATCTATAAACATCATAATGGTTAGAAAACTCAATATGTATTCTACAACAACAAGTTGTGTGTGTATGATTTATTTTGACATGAAAAGGATTTACTATTTCAAAATACCTTTGACTAATTTTGACTTGAGGATACATCTCTTAAAATTTCTTGAAAAATTGTGTTTGAGTCACATCCAAAAAATGCTTTGGATGTGGCTCACGGTTTTGACAACCAATTCTCCTTCTTACAACATTTCTTGCATTAGGAGATACCCTTGTGTTATTTTTCTAAAATTCTTCAATAATGGATCTCAAGGCTTCAACAACAACTTTGTCTAAGTTCCATGGGAGTCTCCTTGAGAATGACCACAATTCATTGGTATTTGGGTCCTCAACTCTTTCACGTCTTCTAATAGCTCTCATTAGAGTTTTTCTACTTATTTTCAATGCTTGACTTGTCTTTCTAAAGAGGCGAGCTTTGTTTGTTTGTTGACTTACTATTGTTGACATAATGACATGTCGTGTGGCATTACTATTCTTGGTGCATGAAGTGGAACCCACACTCTGATATGCACTCATTAGATTCTTTATAGTTGATTTTTCACTTAAAGCATTCGATGTTCTTAGGCCAAGAATCTTCATAATGAGCCTGAATTTTAGATTTTTCATCAATTCAACAAATAGTTGACATCTTCCGGTTTCATTTAAGTTCTTGACAAATGATTTCCATATCTTTGGCAAGTATGCTTAGGAATCTTATCTTGCATGGGCTTCAAAACATTCTCATCAATATCAATTAGAAACTTAGGTTTTCTATGCAAAATTCTAGGAGGCATTTTCATTGGTAAAGTTGACTCAACATTAGGAATTTCTTCAATATTTACTTGAGATGGGATAGATGATGTACCTTCAATTAGAGATGAAAAAGATGAAAAGACTTGGAGTTGAGATGGAGAATATGGTGTACCTTCAACTTGATCTATGAATGATAGCGTGCCTTCAACTTGAGAAGAGAATGAAGATGTACCTTCATCTTCACCTGTAAAAGATGGATTTCCTCCAATTTGAGAAGAGAATGATGATGTTCCTTCAACTTGACCTATGAACAATGGAGTGCCTCCAACTTCGAGATTCAATTTCCTCGTTGAATGGAGATTTTGCATTCGTTCCCTTTGTGCTGCCAATTCCATCTCTCTCTTATCTTGATTAGATGTGTCATGTTCCTCTTCAAGTGGCAATGCTGGAATGTCTTCTTGTATGGTTGACAATTTCATACTTTCATGAATTCACCTTATTCTTTCTCTTTTCCTCTCATTCTCAACTTCATGCTCTTCTAGTGTTAGAGTTGTTGCTTGTCTCCTTGACATGATGATGATTTCTATATGTATCATGAATAAGACAATAACGATCTTAGAAGCATAATGAATAATAAAAATATAGAAATCAACATATATAAATCAACATATGAATAATCAACATATGATGACTCCAAACTTGTTGATTTTGACATGATTAGATTAGAAGTGAAATGTGTAATGATAGTCTAGGCCTAGATGTTGTTGATGACATAGATGACCACATGTTGATTGTTGATCTCATATTCTACCATGATCAAACTCTTAAAGTTTAAGCTCTTTTGTGTAATCCTAACTATGGTGCAATCTTCAAAAGTTAGGAGAATATCCTTGGTTTGACTAGCAATGATGTGACATTTTAAAGTTAAATCTAAAAATTTAAAGTTTCCTAGGGTGGTAGGCACAATATCTAGGTTAATTTACAAATGGTGGTAGGCATAATCTCTAGGTTAGTTTCAAATTTTCTTAACATATCTTCTCAAACACGCTTTCTTAACCTCCCATGGATACACCTACTCAAGACAAGATAGTGAAAGGAAGCTAGGTGTGCAAAAATCGCTTCCTACACTAATCTAAAGAGGAGAGAAGAGTGCAAATTCATTTTATCCTTTACAATTACAGAATGTTAACAACAACAATGGAGATATTGCAGCAATACATGTACACACAGAAATGAGACAAAAGAGAGAGACACAAGACATATGTGGGGAAAACCCTTATCAGATGAAAAACCCCACACTCCAAAAACTGCACAATGTATTATCAAAACTGAAATGGTTTACAATACACTTGCAATGCAAGCTCTCAGGAGTCTTCAACACTCATATTTGGAGACAAACTGGCACCATAACAGTACCTGTCAATCACATAATACATTTCCTCTCCAAAGCACCTGTTTATATAGAAAATACAAGGCAAAAATGACTCTATCTTGAGATGGGCGTCCAACTTGGCCTCATGGCCCAAAACCCACACCTATGGACACTTGTCCAACATTGTAGGATGTTCTTGACATTTGTCAAGTTAGCCCATCCCAAAGAGGTCACCTATTCCCAAGATGGGTAATGACAGATGCTCTTACGACTCTTACATGTCAGATTCTATCATAGGAATCTGTCATAACCGTTTCGGTCAAGATTTACTTACCCACTAGTCAAGATGCCGACACATGGTAGAAAACCTCTACCACAGAAAAGGGACACCTATCTCCACATGGAGTGTGTTGACCATCTAAGTCATCTTACAAGTGGAGTGACAATTCATCGTGCCACTTCACACTAAATGACAAAATAGGATGTGCAACAAAATTACAACATAGGCTAAGTAAATAAATTACATTACAATAATAAATGCAAGGAATTACCAAGGTTGAGACACCTTAATTCCCAACATTCTCCCACTTGTCGAACACCTTGTAAGAGCCAATAGAAATAATAGGATTTAACTGCTATAGGCCAAGAGGCCCATAGACTCTGAAAACCATCTAAACTTCTTTGTGCCCACTGGTTTCATCAATGCATCCACAACATTCTTCAAAGTATCTACCTTCTCCAAATTTAGCTTCCCATCCTCTACCATGTCTCACATGAAGTGAAACTATACATCAATATGCTTTGTTTTAGCATGGAAAGTTGGATTCTTTGCTAGGCAAATCACACTCTGACTGTCACAACAAATCGTAATCTGTCCTGCATCAACACCACTATCTAAACACAATCTCTTAAGCGAAATGGCTTCCTTACAAGCATGAGTTGCTTCCATATACTCTGCTTCTATCATGGACAAAGCAACCACAGGTTGTCACTTACTCATCCAACTAATTGCACCACCAAACATAGTGAACACATAGGCATTGGTGGATCTCCTGCTGTCAATGTCACCTGCCTAATTAGAATCCATGAATCCATGAATACAAACTAAATGCGGAGGTCCTGTAACATTACCATGATATCATATGGAATACTCAGAAGTACCCCTCAAATATCTAAACACTCACTTAACTGCATCCCAATGTACGCGTCCAGGATTGGCCATAAATCGACTAAGGACTCCCACTACTTGGGCAATGTCTAGTCTTGTGCAGACCATAACATACATCAAACTGCCAATAGCACTAGCATAAGGTACTTTTCTCATGTCCTCCACCTCACTTGGAGATTTTAGACAATCATTAATAGACAACATTGTCCCCAATAAAATAGGAACACACAATGGTCTACAATTTGCCATGCTGAACATATCCAACATGGTCTTCACATACTTACTCTGGCTTAACAAAAATATTTTTGTTAGCTCTGTCTCTTCTGATTTCCATTCACAGAATGTACCTAGCTACCCCTAGATTTTTCATCTCAAACTGTGCTGATAACTGAGACTTCAAATTAGAAATCATATTTTTACCATTCCCAATCAACAACATATCGTCAACATACAATGCAATAATGATAATGTGATCATTGTCAAATTTGTAATACACACAATGATCAGATTTTGATCTCAGAAATCTAATGTACAACACACAGACATCAAATTTCATATACCACATCCTAGGAGATTGTTTCAAACCATACAAAGAGTTCTTCAACTTGCAAACCAAATTTTCTTTACCTTTCTCTATGTAATGCTCTGGCTGTGACATGTAAATCTCTTCCTCCAAATCACTATGAAGGAAAGTTGTCTTCACATCCCTCTGTTTTACCTCTAAGTCATAAGCAACTACAAGAGATAACAAGAACTGAATGGATGTCAGCTTTGCAATGAGAGAGAAAATTTCACCATAATCAATTCCCTCCACTTGTGAGTACCCCTTTGCAACCAATCTAGCCTTGTACTTTTCAACACTACCATCTGCACCAAATTTCTTCTTGAACACCCATTTGCATCCAACGGGTTTCCATCCTTTAGGCAAAGGCACCAAGTCCCATGTTTTATTCTTTTCCAAAGAAGCCATTTCATCTTCTATAGACTCTTTCCAGGAACCTGCATCTTTCATGCCCATAGCCTCTGTCACAGTTTAGGCTCATCAGTGTTAGTGAGTAAGGTAAAAGCACAACTAGAATCAAGTAATGAATAACCAAACCTATCAGGTTACTTTCTTGTTCGTGTAGACCTCCTCAATGGCTGAGTTTGAGGTTCTACTTCTTCTTCTGATCTTTCAGAGGTAATAGAGTTCTCTTCATCATCAGGTCTCATAGGGTCTGTCAATTCAGTCTTCTCAGGGGTAGAAGGAAACTGAACCACATCTTCTTTCTTTACTATCTGTTCTGGTTGTAGAACAAAAGAAGAAGTTATTAGCTCTTTGAAGATAACACTTCTTCTATACAAAATTTTTTCAGCCACATGATCCCAAAGCTTGTATCCTTTCACATCGACACCATAGCCAATGAAAATACACTTAACAACCTTGTTCTCCAATTTAGACCGTTTCTCCCTAGGCACATGTGCATATGCCTCACAACCAAAAACACGAAGATGTCTAACTAAAGGCTTATTACCAGACCACACCTCCATAGGTGTCTTACCAACAAGAGCTGATGTAGGAGACCTCTTTACCAGGTAGCAAGCAGTGGAAACAACTTCGGCCCAAAACTTTTGTTCGAGGCTTGCTCCACTAAACATACTCCTAGCCTTCTCCATCAGTGTCTTGTTCATCCTCTCTGCAACTCCATTTTGCTGTGGGGTGTATGGAGTTGTCTTATGTCTTTCAATCCCTTGCTCTTTACAGAACTTATCAAACTCTGCCGAACAAAACTCACCACCATTATCAGTTCTCAAACACTTAATCTTTTTACTAGTCTGATTTTCAAGAAAATCTTTAAACTCTTTAAACTGACTAAAGACTTTAGTCTTGCTTCTGATAAAATAAACCCATGTCCTTCTACTGTAATCATCTATGAAAGATACAAAATATACAGATTTGGAAATCGAAAGAAAATTAATAGGACCAAACACATTAGAATGAATAGGATCCAATACACCAAAAGACTTGTGAGAACTAGAGTAAAATTGAACACGGTTTTGCTTTCCATATACAAAATGTTCGTAAAAGTCAAACTCGAGATTACATTCATTTAACCCCTCAATGAGGTTTTTATTTTTCAGGTTTCTAAGACCCTTCTCACCAATGTGGCCATATCTCAAATGCCATAACATAGTCTTTTCAGTAGGAAGCTTAACTTCCAAAGCATGTGCACTACCATCATAATGTGTTACAACATATTTCTTCACTGCTCGTTTAGATGGTGGGGATGAAGTGACTACAGCTCTTTTCTTCAAGTCAGAAGAACTATTGCACTGTGAAGTGCATGCCTCCAGCTAAAAGAGAGTACCTCTCTGAGTACCCTTCACAAGCACCATAGATCCTCTAGTCATCTTGCATCCATCCTTCAAAAAGACAACCTACACACCTACATCATTCAACATACTTACAGAAAGTAGGTTCCATGCCAAGCCTGGGTTGTACATAACCCTAGTGATCCCCTTCACTTTGGGAATCAGATTGAGACTCTTCCATGACCAATAATCTTCAGATGAGAATCATCACCTAGGTACACTCTTCCACCATCGAACTCTTCATACTTCGTGAACTAGCTTCGATGTGAGGTCATGTGGAATGATGCACCAGAATCTATCAACCACACATCATTAGATGAATGGGTGGCCATGCCTATGATGAAGGCATCACCATCATCTTGTGACTTGTCAGAATGTGAATCTGGGGCATTCTTTTTCTTCTTTTTCTTTTCCTCTTTGCATTCCTTTTAGAAATGCCCAGATTTGCCACAGTTCCAATAGAGATCCTTAGACTTTCTAGGAGATTTGGATCTCCCATGGGATTTGGTTCCCTTTCTCTTTGGGTATTCCACGAACTGCAAGAGCTTCTTTAGCTGACTCAGATGTTTTTCTCTACATTTCTTCAGATAATAGTGAAGACACCACATCTTCCATCTTGAAGGTGGTTGTAGTGCTTCTGATGGCCATGACAAGATGATCCCACGAATCCGGCAAGGAACAAAGTAGCGTCATACACCGATTCTCCTCCTCCACTTTCACACCCATGGATGTCAACTGTGCAACAATCATGTTCAAAGCATTCATATGATCTACAACAGATCCTCTGTCTTCCATATTTAGAGAAAACAACTTCTTTTTCAGAAAAAAGCTTGTTGACCAAGGACTTGGCTTGATAAACATCTCCCAGCTTCTTTCAAAGAACTTTTGCGATTCTCTTCTCATGGACATTTAATAGGATAGAGTCTTATGAGACCCTTAGCCTTCCGATCTTTGAGGTCCCAATCATCTTCTGATATTGTTGTAGGTTTTGTTCCATTAACGGTTTCCCATAGGTCATGATCAACAAGTAGATCTTCCATCTTGAGTTTCCACAACTTGAAATTTGTGCCATTGAACTTATCCACCTCTACTCTTCTGGATGTGGTTGCCATCTCCTTCCTGCAACAAGATATAGAATACTCTGCATAGACTCCCACTCAACCTAAGATTAACTCAAAAAACCCCTACCCAGCAGCTAGAACCAAAACTGGCCAAGCTCTGATACTAATTGAAAGGAAGCTAGGTGTGCGGAAATCGCTTCCTACACTAATCTAAAGAGGAGAGAAGAGTGCAAATTTATTTTATCCCTTACAATTACAGAATGTTAACAACAACAATGGATATGTTGCAGCAATACACATACACACATAAAGACAGAAGAGAGAGACACAAGATATACATGGGGAAAACCCTTATCGGGTGAAAAAACCCACACTCTAAAACCTCCACAATGTATTATCAAAATTGAAATAGTTTACAATACACTTGCAATGCAAGCTCTCAAGAGTCTTCGACACTCGTATCTGGAGACAAACCAGTAGCATAATAGTACCTGTCAATCACATAATACATCTCCTCTCCAAAGCACCTATTTATATAGAAAATACAAGGCAAAAATGGCTCTATCTTGAGATGGGCGTCCAACATGGCTTCATGGCCCAAAACCCATGCCCATGGACACTTGTCCAACACTATAGGATGTTCCTGACACTAGTCAAGTCACCCCATCCCAAAGAGCTCACCTATTCCTAAGATGGGTAATGACAGATGCTCTTACGACTCTTACAACTGTCATAGAATCCGTCATACTGACATATCTTACAGCTATAAGAGAATCTGTCATAAACAGGTTATAAATAGCATATTCTCTTACAACATGTCATAACTCTCCTTGGGACACCCAAAGATGCCTTCTTCTAAGGTGCCTTGTGACACATGTCTTCACCTGTCATAGAACCTTCTATTTCTAACTCTTACATGTCATAGATTTTGTCATAGGAATCTATCATAACCGTTTCGGTCAAGATTCACTTACACACTAGTCAAGATGCTGATACATGGCAGAAAACCTCTACCACACAAAAGGGACGCCTATCTCCACATGGAGTGTGTTGACCATCTTAGTCATCTTACAAGTGGAGTGACAACTCATCATGCCACTTCACACTAAATGACAAAACAGGATGTGCAACAAAACTACAACATAGGCTAAGTAAATAAATTACATTACAATAATAAATGCAGGGAATTACCAAGGTTGAGACACCTTAATTCCCAACAGATAGAAGAAGTCACTAGCATTAAGGAGAGTTATGACAAGCACATTGTGATGGACCAACCATTCCAAATGGAGACTCATAACGTAAAACTAGACCTACTAGCATGTTAGGACAACCCAAATTCTTATATCGTAGGTGGTAAATTAGTTAGAGTAGCTCATGAAGATAAGTATGAAGGCATCTCAAATCAGTAATCTATTGTCAATCAGGGTCATGGGAGTAATGATCACAAAGGTAATGAAGAAAAAACCAATGGATTTCATGACAAGGAACACAATGATGATGTTAGAAGCATAATGAATAATTAGCATGATGATTGTTATGACAAACAAGCTAAGTATATTACCATTATAAGGACTGAAAGTGTTGAATTATCTTCAAAAGTTAGGAGAATATCCTTCATTTGACTAGCATGATGTGACACTAATCAAGAATCCTTGCCTTCAATAGATATGTTTGAAATGTTAACAGACAAAATACTAACTAATATTAGAAACTAGCTTTATGATGCAAGACTTGAAGAAAATCATGGTGAACACAAAGAGCATCAATTATAATTTGAATTAGCTATTCAAGATATCCAAGGGGTGAAATCATCAAGAAAGGAGTAATTTTAAGGCTAATTATGATGACAGACTTGTTGGTGATCTTTAGATTAAGTTTTATGATGACAAAAAAATAAAATATAGAGTTTATTGCAACCTAACCAGTCTAATTTCTTGGAGAAACCTAGAGATGACAATCCAAAAAATTTCAAGGGTACTCAAACAACAAAGAACTTATCTAGTATAGGTCCAATAAACGAAACTCAAACTAATTTTTTAGAGGTAAATGGCCAAAAGAATGATAGTGACAACTCATTACTAAATGAGAACCAATTATATCATATTTGTAGCATCAATCTTGCAAAATTTTATGTTGATACAATTGGTTACATTAGAAAGAATGATGATAATACCTTTTTATAGGGAGGTATCAATGACATAGTTCAAATTGAGAGAGTACAAAAGAGTCTTGAATGTCATGATGTTGTTTCTAAAGGTCATGGTTCACTTCCACATTGACAAGAAGAAGAATCATGGATGTGTACTTACAATTTTGACAATGTTTAAAATTCTTTAGGGTTAACTAATCAAGATACAACAAATTCATGTATATCATATTTTAATTATTCTAATTCTATTAATGCACATAATGATGACTTTTTTAACTTAGATAGTTCCACTTTTAGTGATTGTGAGTTTTCTTATGAGAGTTTCATGTATTTTCTTGTGATTTTGTTAATGGTGTCTTTGATGCGTCATAAATCATCTAGTTAACCCTAAAATATGCAATAAGAGGCTAGTGACAACTTGATGAAACTGTGACATTCTAGGCTTTAATCATGACAATGACTTAGGGTAGATTATACTAACTACACAGAAGGATTCTTAGCTTTGGGAAAACCATGAACTTGTTGTCCACTTTGATGGATTTAACATGCAATGTATAAGGGAACATGTAGATCATATGTATATTTCTAGACTGTCATAGTCTTGGGAAACTTAAGACACTTATATTATCCTTCCTCCACCCTAAAACTTCATCACCCTCAAGGAGATTCAGGTACATCACAAAGGACTAGTTATATTATCGTGCAAGGAGGCTCTACTCAAGACTGTCTTGACATCATCATACCCTCCTTGACATGCACCCACCAAGATCAATACTCTATCTTCCTTAACTATCTAATAACTTCTTGACAAGCCACTATTTATTCAAGACAACCTCATTGTGATTATAATTGTCCTAATAACTATGCCAATGACATGTATGGTCATCTTTTAGTTCACGACAATCTTCCTTACCATATATGAATATCCTTTCAAGAACACCTAGATATGTTTATATAGTATCATGGATATCTTTTTGCATGGATTTGAGATTAATTGACTTATCATTTAGTCTTGATTGCCACCTTGTGTATCAACTACCATACTACCCATGGGTGAGAGGTCATAACTATTCCAAGGGTTGCATGATATCTATTGCAGTATAATTTAGTCTTTGGGCTGATATGATAGTTCTTCCAACTGAGTATGATCAAGTGACAATCCTTAGCTTGATTTTAGCATGATGATAATTCATTGACTAACATGATTTCCCTTTAAAGTATCCTTCTAGTTGTTTAGGTTAGTGTTTGAATCAGGGTAATAGCAACATGTGATAATTTTCACTTTCTCATGATAATTTAACTTGTCAAAATGATAATCCTCTCACTTCCCTCATGACTGTCCTATAAAATGAGATTTCATTCGTTAACATAATCATAAAATGAAGTAAACGAATACATTTAAAGAACCTAACTTATATTTCAACATTTGACTTGCCCAATCCTAAAAAATTTAGCTTCAAAATCATTTGATCTTTTTGGCAAGTTCCTTTGTATTCAATGTTGAATTCTATAAAACTCTAATAGGATTAGTAAAAATTTTAAAAAAACAAACATATATTGTCAAATTCATTCTAAATATATTAAAATTAACATTGAAACAATATGAAACATGAAACTATTAGTTTAAACAACCAAATTCTATCTAAAAACATGCAATTTGGTTCTTCTATGTTGAAAAACCAAAAAAGGTGGTGGATTAGGCAAAACATGATTGTCAAAATGTCAACCAGTTAAAAAAGCATTCTATTGTCTGATTGTGCATGAAAAGTAGGGAATAACAGAGATGTGGGACTGAAACATGGGTTCCCATGCTTCTTGTCCATTTTTTGGTTCACAAAAACATGCGTTTTGTCAAGCATGAAAGTTTTAAGAGCTTTCATACATCAAAAGTCTTAAGTGTTGTCATGCCTTTAAACTTATAAGTGTTTTAAGTACATGGAAAGTGGGGAGGGAGGTACAGAGGTGGGAGAGAGAGGGTAGGAGGTATAGAGGGGATGGAGAGGGTAGGAGGTAACGAGGGGAGAGAGAGATAGAGAGAGAGATAGGAGATGAGGTAAAGAGGGGAGGGAGAGAGATAAAGATAGAGAGACTACTTTTGACATGCAACTCTAAACCTGAGAAACCCTAAACACCTAAACTTGAGTAACCCTAAACCCCTAGACCCTAAATAATGCCCCTAAACCCTAACCCCTAAACCCAAGAAACACTAAAACTCTATCTCTCTATCTCTATCATCCCTCTACCTCTCAATTTCTCTCCCTATGTCTCTAGCCATGTCCCCCACTCTCTGTCTCCATATCTCTCTATCTCCCTATCTCTCTATCTCCCTCTCTCTCTAAATCCCTAAACCCTAAATAATGTCCCTAAACCCTAACCCATAACCCCTAAACCCTAAACCCTAAACCTCTCTCTATCTCTCCCTCTCTAAACTGTAAACCCTAAACCTCTAGACCTTAACCCCTAACCCCTGAACCATAAACCCTAAACCCTAAATAATACCCCTAAACCTTAACTCCTAACACATAAACCCTAAACCCAATCAACCCTAAACCCCTAAACCGTAAACCCAAACCCCTAAACCCTAAACCCAAACCCCTAAACCATAAACCCTAAACCTAAGAAAGCCTAAACCTCTATCTCCCTATCTCCCTATCTCTATCATCTCTCTACCTCTCCCCTATGTCTCTGGCCATGTCCCTCACTCTCTATCTCCCTATCTCTCCCCTCAGTCTCCTCTATATCTCCCTATCGATCCTCTCTCTCACTAAACCCTAACCTAAACCTCTAAACCTTAACCCCTAACCCCTAAACCATAAATAATGCCCCTAAACCCTAACCTCTAACCCCTAAACCCTAAACCTGAGCAACCCTAAACCTCTAAACCCTAAACCCCAAACCCTTAAACCCTAAACACAAGCAACCCTAAACCTATATCTCCCTATCTCTCCCCTATCTCCCTATCTCTATATTCCTTCTACCTCTCAATCTCTCTCCCTATGTCTCTGGACATGTCCCTCACTCTCTATCTCCCTATCTTTCCCCTCTATCTCCTTTATCTCTCCCAATCTCTATTGGTCCCCTCTCTATCTCTCTCTAAACCTTAAACCCTAAACCCCTAAACCCTAAACCTGAGAAACCCTAAACCCCTAACCCTAACCAATAACCCCTAAACCCTAAACCCTCACCCTGAGCAACCCTAAACCCTAATTAATTCCCCTAATCCCTAACCCCTAAACCCTAAACCCTAAACTTGAGAAACCCTAAATAATGCCCCTAAACCCTGACCCCTCAACCCTAAATCTGAGCAACCCTGAACCCCTAAACCCTAACCATAAACCCTAAACTTGAGCAACCCTAAACTCATAAAACCTAAATAATACCCCTAACCCCTAAACCCTAAACCCAAGAAACCTTAAACCTCTCTCTCTCTCCCAAAACCCTTAAACCCTAAATAATGTCCCTAAACCCTAACACCTAACCCCTAAACCATAAACCTGAGCAACCCTAAACTCCTAAACCCTAAATAATTCCCCTATACCCTATCCCCTCTCTCTCTCTCCCCAAACCCCTAACCCCTAAATCCAAGCAACCCTAACGACAGAGGATTAAATATGGATTAGTCTTACTAGATTGACTGTGGGTACAATCTTCCAACTATAGTGATCATTTCACAATCCCGCTGGGGCCTGCCTACCAGGAAAATAATTCAAACTTTCTTTCCTACATTATTTTCTCTCTACCAGTTCACCGTCTTCTCCCAATACACCTATCTAACCTACTATTGTGTTAGAGTCTCCACTCTCTCGAACCAGAGGAGGAACCAAGTACAATATAAACGGTCTGAGTTGGTATTTCTAAAACCACGCTATGCGAAAATAAGGATTTCTTTTTCAAAAAAAGAAAACAACACTTCACAATAGTGAGTGCATTTCATACATGGTTACTACAGAAATAGGAATAAATGTTATACTGCCTTATACAAAATTAACCATTCACATGTTAATCATATAGAGAGCTAAACTAGAGGAAACAAAACAATGCCTGCCAAAGAAAACTAGATTTATTGAGTGAATTGGAACACAAATAATAGCAAAAGTGTCCTCTTTCGGTCCTCACAGAGGTTTATCAATATGTATACATTGGTTTTCTTTGCAACTACCTATTATATGCCTATAGATGGTTGTGAAAAACAAAAGGGGATTAATTACGTCCCAGACTCAAGCCTCCTTTGTTCCCATTCACAGTTCCTTCACTGCTAAATCACCATATTCTGTTGCCATCCTATTATTTGAACCTTTCTGTTAGTAACGGATCCAGTTTCCTAACTGTGTCTATCCAAGATTTTCTATCCCTCCTCCATAACTACCTCTCTGCCCCCGACCAAAACAAAAACTCTCTTTCTTTTCAATGAACAAAAACATAACCAAATTATTTATTACCGCGGTGAAAGGTGTGAGTATTGACATGTTAAAATTGTTTTAAGATAGCTCCAAGGTACTAAGAAGGAACTCTAGACACTTTTATTGGAAGCCAAAAGATTTGGGTACCAAGACCTGAAAGTAAACCCAAAAATGAAACAACAAACAAACTCCGAAAATGAAACAACAGAAAACAAAACTCTGAGAAAATGCCCCTGCATCAAGCTCCCATAGAGACAGAAGGAAAGCATGGGCTCCTTCTCACGAGGTCATCAATGGAATGACCATAGGCAAAAATTTCAGGTATAGTTAACCATGAAGCATCCTCCAAAGGATGATCATTCCACTTCACCAAATACCTAAAATACTCTTTGTCGCGAGTCTTCTTCAATAGTTGTTTATCCAGAAGGCATTCAATTTCCAGCGGAATGGGTTTGGTCACTTGTTGGTTTTTAGTAGATTTCAACTCTAACTCTGATGTTTCTTTATCTATAGGACCTGTATATAGATACAAATCTGCTACATTGAAGATTGGTGAAATCCCCATGCTTGTAGGAAGGATAATCTCATAGGTATTCACTGAAAACTTTCGAAGAATCTTACAAGGACTATTTTTTTTCATTTTTAGTTTGTTATATTCCCCTGTAGGAAATCTCTCCCTCCTAATATGAGCCAACACAAGATCACCCACATGAAAATGAACCTCTCTTCGCTTCTTATCAGCATACTATTTGTATTGATGATTGCTTCCTGCAATGTTCATCTTCACCTCCTCATGAAGGTCTTGAATTACTTGAGCAAACTCTTCACCATATGCACTCCTTTGCTCTATGTCACCAAGATTTCTAAGTTCTAGGACACCTGTAGGATGCATGCCATAAACAATATAAAAAGGGTTGGAACCTATACTTCAATTTGGAGAATCATTGTAAGCAAACTCAAACTGTGCCAAAGCCATATCCCAGTTTCCTGGTGTGTTCCCAACAAGGCACCTCAACATGTCACCGAGACTTCTATTTACCACCTCAGTTTGGCCATCCATTTGGGGGTGATAGGTGGAACTGAAACTAAGATGTGTTCCCAACTTTTTCCAAAGAGTTCTCTAGAAATGCCCAACAAAATTTGTATCCCTATCCAATATAATACTTCATGGAATACCATGTAAACGAACTACTTCTTTGAAAAACAAATTAGCAATGTTGGTTGCATCACTAGTCTTCTTATGTGGGATAAAATGCACCATTTTAGAGAACCTATCCACAACTACAAATACAATATCATTGCCCCTTTGAGTCCTAGGCAAACCCATAACAAAATCCATACTTACAAAATCCCATAGTTGAGATGGAACTGGCAATGGTTGATACAATCCTGTATTATGACTTCTTCCCTTTGCATTTTGACATACTCTGCATCTCTCCACATACTTCTTGACATCAGCTCGCATTCGTGGCCAGCAATAGTGCGTACATAGCTGCAAATAAGTTTTATCTTGTCCCAAGTGTCTTCCTAGATTGTCACTATGTTTTTCTTTCAAGAGATTATCCCTCATTGATCCCTTAGGTATGCACAATTGACTGCCTTTAAACAACAAACCTTCCTATAGCATATACTCAATCCAAGGATCCCTATCTCTATTGATTGGATTGCTGCAAGCTTCATATGCATCTTTGAAATTTGGATCATCTGCATACAACTCCTTCAAACTATCAAAACCAAAACTATAGCTTGAATTTCATGCAACAATAAACTTCTTCTACTTAATGCATCAACAACCTTATTTGTTTGCCCACTCTTATGCTTCAACACAAAATTAAAGCTCTAAAGATATTCCACCCACTTTGCATGCCTCTAATTCAACTTGTTTTGGTTCTTAATAAATTGTAATGCATGATTATCTGTATATACAACAAACTCCTTAGGAAGAAAATAATGCATCCACTTCTTCAAAGATTGTACCAATGTATAAAATTCAAGATCATAGGCAGAATATTTCTTCTTAGCATCATTTAGTTTTTCACTAAAATAAGCAACTGGTTTACCTTCTTGACTTAGGACATCACCTATTTCTAAGCCACTAGCATCAGATTCAATTTGGAATACTTTTCTAAAATTAGGTAAAGTAAGTATTGGTTGTTTGGTTACCTTTTGCTTGAGAAATTTGAAACTCCTTTTAGCCTCTTGAGTTCGTACAAATTACTTGTTGTGACCCTTAATTGTATCAAGTATAGGTGCCATTATATGACTGAAATTCTTTACAAACTTCCTATAGAAACTAGCAAGCCCATGAAAACTCCTTACCTCATACGAACTCCTTGGTGTAGGCCAATCAAGAATGGAATGAACCTTTTTGTTATCAATTTTCAGTCCTTCCTTGGATACCACAAAGCCCAAATAAACCAATTATGTTTTCATAAAAATGCACTTTTTGACATTGATCAACAACTTCTCCTCATGCAACCTTTGCATAACCAACCTTAAGTGTTGTATATGTTCCTCTTTCGACCTGCTAAAAACTAGGATATCATCCAAATACACTATTACAAACTTACCTAGGAATAGTTTCAAGACTTCATTCATAAGCCTCATAAAGTACTAGGTGCATCTGTGAGCCCAAACAACATAACCAGCCATTCATAGAGCCCATCCTTAGTTTTAATTGATGTCCTCCATTCATCCTATTGCAAGTATGTGCTAATCAGTGTTGTCATTGATGTCAACAAGCTTGTGTTGTCATTGGTGTCAACTGTGTCTTCTAATGAGGTTGTTGTTGTTTGATTGAGTCGCTATGTTAAAGTTATCTAATTGGTTTAAGGAGGTGCTAAAGATGTTGAGAATATGCTCTTGTTGCTTGGTTTCCAAGTGCTTTTGAGAAAATTTGATTAACAAAAGAAATAGTGTGTTGAATATGTGTTCTGGCTCAACAAAGTTATTATCAAGTTTTGCTCTACATTTCTTCCTAATTAAATAGTTGAGTGTATGGTTTGGATATGATATTTAGAAGCATTTTTGGATGCTAAATATAGAATTTGGTGCTTTAGATCGTTGTGCAGTGGAAGTTGTGTTCACCAATTTGAGAACAGTGTTTGACAGTGTTTGTAGTGTGTCTGGGAGAAAGTATTTTGCTATTCAAGTGTTGTGGTTTTGGATGTGTGCTTATAAAGTCAATATTTTCCTCCCGCTCAAGTGGTTCATGGTTTGGTGCTCCACAAGTACGTTTCTTAAGTTGTAGATGATGACAGAGTTTAATATAGTTGGTTAAGTACTCCGGTGTGAAGTTTCTTCAGGTGAAATATGTTGTAAAGGAATTTGTTAGTTTTTAGGTGCTTGTGGATGTTTCTAGATCATGTTTGGTCTTGGTGTGTGGTCGGCATGTCATCATGTAATTTTAAGGAAGAATGCATTTAAAAGTTCATGGTGTTAACACAAGGATGGCTAACTTGATTGTTCACACTATTTGCAGTTGTGCTTTGGTGAAAGTGAAAGCATGATGAAGTGTGTAAGAGTGGATTTAGGCCTATGCTAAGATGTGATGTGGTTTGTATTCATTCCTTTCCTCCACAGGAATGTTTAGGTCCAGACCTAATTTGAATTTTATGGGTTAAGTTGTGTTGATGACCTTGGAGAATATTTTCATGTTGATAACTAAGAGGGGGGGTGAATCAATTATCTTAATTACTTCTACTTCTGATATTTCTTAACAATTAATGCAGCATTAGATCATATAAGAAAACATAACCATGAAATGGAAATAACATCAATACACATGATACAATGATTTTGACGTGGAAAACCCTGTTAAGGGAAAAACCACGAATCACCCAGATTGTATTCTCTGTTAAAAGAATAAGATAGTACAAAATGGCACTTGCCAATTAGGGCTCACTGCCCGAGCACACTTCTCACAAGAGGTTCACTGCCTACAATAGTTTATACAAGGAAACTAGATACTTGAATGGATGAGAAGCATCCACACATGCTAAGGTTCAGTTTCGGTTAGGCTCAATACATTGATCTACTGTACTTCATTCTTCCTCTTCTTTGGAGCTGCTGTCCTATCACATACCGGACCTGTATTACTGTTGTTACTCTGCTCCTCTGCTTTTCTTCGCACAACACAACTTACAACATGCTTCTTCACATCTAAATCCATCTGGTATATATATATCCATACAAATGATTTCAACACCTTTCTAGTCGGCATCCGGAATAGTCAATATTATCCCAAACTTTGATCTATCAGCTGAATCCTTGCTTACCAAGTGATGCGTATCAAGGAGATGCTTATAGAAGTCATCAATTATGTCAGCCAATCATAAATCATACCTCAGGAAGCTTGAACACCATCAATATCTCATCTGGATTTAGGTCTGATGCTCTACTGGTCAGTTCTTCCTCTGTCTACTCTGCCAAACAATAACCCAACACTCAAGTGCTCATGTCTCTTCATTCTTCCATCACCGGAGGCTCAATCCCTGGAATCTATCAGTCAAGTTACTCCTCTTGACTTCCCCAAATCTGCACTTTATTGAGATACTTCCTCTGAGAGATCCGGACCTGACTGTCGAACCTTGCCACATGCTCTGTTCTTCTTTACCGAACCACAACATTCTTCAACCTGACTTCCGATATAGACATATCATGCCTTGTGGATGGGTGGGATGAGATTTGTTGCCATCAATGACAACATTCATGAAGCCATATAGTTTCTCTTGCCAACAATCTCCCCCTTTGGCATTGATGGCAACACTTAGTGAAAAATGAATAAGTGTCACACTATACTCCCCCTTGGCTAATGCTCTGTTCTTATGTACATTTTCTGGAGCTCCCCCTTAGCTGGATTCCACATTTTTTACTACTCCTCACTCCCCCTTTGACATCAATGGCAAAGGGTTGGGTCCGCACACCAAAATTTGCAAAACTCAGTCTATTCTTAATCGCATAAGTATATTATCTGGTTATACTTTACATATACTTTAGTATATCTGCAAAAGTATTCTTCAATTATACAACTTCTGTCGCCCAACTCGGCCTCATCCTATCCAAAATTGAGATGTGACCACTCAACAGGAATGCAAAAGCTTCTACCCTCTTCAGATCTGTTGGATCACTGGTCTGGGCTGTGGTCTGAGCATCATTTAGGGCTTCATGCATGGCCTCTAACTTAGGGATAATTATCCTTCTAAGTTCACTCAACCTACTTATTCTATTTTTCTTCTCCTTCTCAAGCTTCTTAATTTCATTCAAGACTGCAATAGTTTGACATTCTTGATTTATTATGGAAGTGGTAAGAGGATCAAAATTCTAAGATAGTCTTGTTAGTTTATCCTCCTGTTCTTTCACTTTCTTCTCAATCTCCACTGTTACTTTGGACCATGATAGACAAAATTTATACATTTCCCCACCATCTTTAAGAGCATTTTCTAAGCTCTTTATCCCTATATCCATATTTCTCCTATCATTGGTTATTAGTCCTTGTACTTCAGAGAATCTCTTTTCCAAAAACTCCTTCCAGACTTTATCTTCTGCTAACTTCTCTAAGGAATCAAAATGTGTGCTAACACTATTAACTAGAGATTTGAGATTACCGGATGAAGAGGCTGAGGGATCCTTTTGAAAAGATGGCATGATCTTCTCCAATACATTGGATGCAGTTTCTAAGAGCTTGCAGTCTTCCATGTGAGACTTCAGAAGTTTTTCTTTTGCCTTTGTTGAAGTAAAGGATGCTAGCTTCATGGTTTGAACCGGGGAGAGGGAGTCAAAATTGAATGGTCCTTGAAGAAGTTCTAGTTCATCAAATTCCATCATCTCCTTGGTTAAGAATTCTTCGACTGCTTCTGCTGTGTCTCTTGCCAGTGACGGGGTTGTGTCCCCTTTTGCAACCTTACCACTATCATCTGTTGTCTTTTCTATTGGAGTTTTCTCTCCTTCTGCAACCTTACTACTGTCATCTTCTTTTTCCTTCTCCTCTGCTTCTTGACTGATCTTCTCTTCTACTCTTTCTTCTTCTTTAGATTCAGAGTCTGTAGGGGAAACCGAAGGAGAGATGTTTGCTTGTTCATGGATCTCCTCTTCCGGAGCAGAGGATTCTAAGTCCTTATCTTTTTCTTCACTTGTCCCCTTTACCTCTTCTGCTACAGTCTCAGTAGATTCTTCTTTGTTATCCATTCCTGAGGGATCATCACCTAAATCCTCTATAATAGGAATATTGAATCTTTTATAGGCATTCCGGAGGATTTCTTCTATTTCTTTTGTCACTTTATCAGTTTCTCCAAGCATGAGCTGATTCATTCTAGCCTTACTCTGGAACTCATCCTTGCAATCTTTGAAGGTCATATCCATTTGTTTCGGAGTAATTGAAGGATAGAGCTGAATAGCTATCTGTTCTCTAATCTCTAAGTCCTTAGCCTTGGCATTTTCTTTTCTCATTTCAAGTTCCTTCTCTAAACTCTTAGGAATTAGAGAAATTATTTCAATAAATGCTTTATTGTATATGTTCAAGGACTTAACTGTGGCTTCCTCCAAGATCTTTCTATCTACATCATTATATGCATCATAGAATTCTGTTATTGGTTGCAGGTTCCCATCCATAGTAACTACTTTAACTGCATCATCTAAGGACAGAGTGGGCCTTTCAACAAACTCTTCTGCCTCTGCCTCCTTGTCTTCATCGGATACTTTCTTCTTCTTCTTCATCTTCTTGATTTCTTCATCAGATTCTGTCTCTTCTTCATCCTTCTGACTGATATAAGACCTTGTTGCCTTTGTCTTTGTTCTCTTTTCTCCTTTACCGGATGAGTTTGCTTCTGGTTTTGATGCCTTTGAGCTCTTAGCAGTGGCAGATGCAGAGCTCCTAGAGGATCTGGTCTGGGAGGGGGCTTCTATCAGATCACTTTCTTTTTCTACCTCTTCCTTTTCTTTTTCTGCCCTTTCCATCTTTTCTCTGTTTGCATCAATTGCCTCTTTTGAGATGCCATACCTTTTGGCAACATTCTCTACTTCTTTTCTCACTTTTCTCTTCATCTCCAGTTGCCTTAGCTTCACATGAATCTTCACACTCATCTCTTCAAAGGTTCCAAACCTTTCTGCCTTAGGAACCTTGGGTTGACTGAGCATGTGTTGAACATGTATCTCTACTATTTCCTCATCTACTTCGTACCCCATGGGCATGATCTAGACTACCCTTGGCTCCACTGCCTCCATTAGGTACTGATCTGTTTCTACCATAAAGCAAATTGTATCCTTATACTTTTCAACTAGAGATTGGGGGATTCTCTCTCTGGCTTGCATCATATTCTGAAAGTTCTTGAAACAGCCCCAGAGTGCTGTGTTTTGTGCCTTGGCATCACCAAGTCCATGCAAGTAATCTCTGATTTGAATTGCAACAGGTCTGTCATTTTGCCATACCCAACCACTGGATCCGGGCAGCTCATTCATAAAGTAGAAGAACAAACACAGTATCAGCCCACCATACTTGAAAGAGTTCTTCTTGTCCTTCTTGATCTTTTGTAGGTTTTCCATCAGTTGGTTCAGAAGTTCACAAAGATCATAATCTGCATTTTTTCTCAACATTTCATAAGAAGTGTAGATCATTGTTCCAGATATAGAATTTTCTCTACTGGAGTGATATATCTTGTAGCCAATAATCATGGAGGCAAACTTGATGTCTGGATCTGTGATATCCTCAACTGTCATTGCTCTTTAATCAAATTTAGATCCGATAGCATCACTCACAGTTTGATTTTTGACTGATTTTAGAGTAGGTAACCTACTGGTTGAGTGTAATCTAGTTACTGCCCTAATGGCATCCTTAGTGATCTTAAATGACGTGTTCAACCACATGAAGTTGTCATGCATTCTGCTTAAAACATACCGAACCCATTCATCTTTAGCAAAATAGGGGAAATGAATGCACTGACTGAAATGTTTATCCCTGATGACCTTGTATTAGGGTTTGAGATCAAATGAGTCATCTATCAGTTCCTTGTGGTAAATATCCATTAGTTTGGAGTCTCCGAATTCCTCAATGTTTGCATGAATATATGCCCTAATGTCTTCAACATGTAAAACCCCATGCAGAATGCTGGAAAAAGCACCTAAGGGACCCACTTCTAAAGATTTGTAGGGATGTTTCTTAAATTTAGGGCGAGGCCTATCAGAAATCTTTACAACATTTGGAGTAGCCATCTTCAAAAGATTTACAAAGAGATATTCAACAACGAAAAATACCTTTTATGCTTCTAGGGTTTGCTGAATGAGCCGGATTAATTTGCTAGATGAATTGACTTCAATGACTGATCTTTGAGAAATTTGAAACAATTTGTTGCAGAGCTCCTTTTCTTTTCTTCTTGAATGCAAACGTGCAAATGACGAACGAATGAACCCTTTTATTTATGGGAAAACCCTAATTCCACACTGTAATAAATGTGCAACTTAAGTCATTTCAGTTTCCTTGTTCTTCTTATTCTGAGACAGATCTTTTCCGGATCACTGAGATACACTTAGAGTTATTCTTGGTGAATAGTGACAATCTATCTTATTTTCCCTAATCATTTGATCTATCTGTAGATCAAGATTCCACAATTTTTGAATCAAGCCAGATCTAACTGTGAGAATCCTATTTTTACCGGATGACTGTTAAACTGGATCAATCTTGGTAGATTAGACTCTTCAAATCTTCTTGCTGATCTTTCATATCTTTACCAAACCTACTTTAGATGTTTCTCTAAGAACCCTTTAATCCGCAACTTCCCATGTACCAATTTTAGGCACCAATGACTGGCTGGGGGAATTAGTTTTTCTTAGTGACTCCCCGCTGAACCAGAGCTCATCTATTCAATTTCTGGAAGGATTATTAGCACCAAATTCTGGTCCGGATCTATCCCCAACATTCTCTGTGCTTCTCTTCACCCAAATCTTATTCATCTCCCTTTGAATTTCATCCGCATTCACTTTTCCTTTTCCTTTGTCTTGGTTATGATTATGCTGTTCTAGACCCTTTTTGTCTTGATTCTTACTTCTACAGAATTTGGCAATATGATCGGATCTATTGCAATTGTAGCAAACAATATTTCTTTGCATATTTGACTGATATCCTCTTTATCTACACTGATTAGCCCTATATCCCATTCTATTGCATGCAAAGCATCTACCATTGAATGAATTGTTCATTTGCATGTTTCTACACTCATGGGATTTGTGACCATACCTCTTACAATTGAAGCACTGTCCGGGGAAGGATGTATTAGTCTGATTCATTCTTCTTCTGCACTAATTTGCTTTATGACCAACGTTATTATAGTTGTGGCAGTATCTATTGAAAGATGGATATCTTTGAGCATTTGGTTGCCTTACTGGAGGTCTTATAGGCTTGTTTCTTGGATTTTCTGATCTGGAGTTCTTCTGACCAGATCCAGAGCTTTCACCTTTCTCATACCCCAAGCCTTGCTTGTCATCTACCCTCTTTTGGCTTTGAAGAAGAACTTCAAGTTGGGCAGAGCTTATCTTGAATTTCTCTTTGTATTCATTTGGTGTTTGAAGATCCTTTTTAAGATTGTCAACCTGATTCTCAAGTTGTTCTTCATTATCCCTAGCTTCTTCAAGATAAGATTCTAGATGCCTGATTATTCTATCCATTTTGTGGCAGTCTTCTGATTTCTCTTTGAGAGATTGTCTTAGATCATCTTTAGTTTTCCTTTTTTCTTCAATTTCTTGGGTAAATTTCATAACTCCTGATTCCATTTCATGTCTTACTATAATGACCTCTTTTGATAACTTTTCACATAACTTGGTTTTCTCCTTTAGATCTTCATTTGTATCATTGTCTTCACCTTGACTTGCCAATTGCTGAAGTAGATCCTTTCTCTTTTTCATAGAGATACCCAGTTTCCCTTTTAGTTCATTTATGAAATCATCAGCCTGTTTGAGTCTTTCCTTCAATTCATTGACTTCAAAGTTAGATTGCTCAAGATCATCTAGGGTAGACTAAAGTTGTTCCCTCATACAATACACATCCATAGTGAATTCCTAGATCTTCCTCAAGTTGTTAGGCTCTGTTCGGAGGAACTTGGCTATGATACCAATTGTTGATAACTAAGAGGGTGGGTGAATCAGTTATCTTAATTACTTCTACTTCTAATCTTTCTTAACAATTAATGTAGCATTATATCATATAAGCAAATATAACCATGAAATGGAAACAACATCAATACACATGACACAATGATTTTGACGTGGAAAACCCTGTTAAGTGAAAAACCACGGGGTGATTAACCCAAGATTGTATTCTCTGTTAAAAGAATAAGATAGTACAAAATGGCACTTGCCAATTAGGGCTCACTGCCTACAATAGTTTATACAAGGAAACTAGATACTTGAACTGATGAGAAGCATCCACACATGCTGAGGTTCAGTTCCAGTTAGGCTCAATACACTAATCTACTGCACTTCATTCTTCCTCTTCTTTGGAGCTACTGTCCTATCACATACCAGACCTGTATTACTGCTGTTACTCTACTCCTCTACTTTTCTTCACACAACACAACTTGCAACATGCTTCTTCACATCTAAATCCATCTGGTATATATATATCCATACAAATGAATTCAACACCTTTCTAGTCGGCATCCAGAATAGTCAATATTATCCTAAACTTTGATTTGTCGGCTGAATCCTTGTTTGCCAAGTGATACGTATCAAGGAGATGCTTATAGAAGTCATCAATTATGTCGGCCAATCATGAATGATACCTCCAGAAGCTTGAACACCATCAATATTTCATCTGGATTTAGGTCTGATGCTCTACCGGTCAGTTCTTCCTCTGTCTACTCTGCCAAACAGGAACCCAACACTGAAGTGCTCATGTCTCTTCATTCTTCCATCACCGAAGGCTCAATCCCTGGAATCTATCAGTCAAGGTACTCCTCTTGACTTCCCCAAATCTGTACTTTATTGAGGTACTTCATCTGAGAGATCTAGACCTGACTGTCAGACCTTGCCACATGCTCTGTTCTTGTTTACCAGACCACAACATTCTTCAACCTGACTTCTAGTATAGACATATCATGCCCTACGGATGGGTGGGATGAGCTTTGTTGCCATCAATGACAACATTCATGAAGCCATATAGTGTCTCTTGCCAACATTTCATGATTGGTGATTGCATAAATAAGTGTCAAGGAGTCATGGATGTATGTGTCCGTGAGGGATATGATGTTTGTGATGCAAATTTGATCAGGGCAGTGAGAGCTTTCATGTGTTAGGCTACTCGATCCAGTGAGCAGAAGGTGTCTACTATTTTCAATGATGTTGCTAAGATGTTGTTTGTGTTGTGATGGATATTGAGCTTCATTGGAATTGAACTCCATGCATAGGTTAGATGCAACTATATCAGTTCAAATCCTGGCAGTGAGTCATTCTTCTCTTCTTTCTTTCTTTCTTAGTGGGCAGTGGGTCTTTTTGGACAGTGAGTCCACCTGCAGTGAGCATTCTCCCTTTTGGGCAGTGAGCCCTCTGGCAATGAGCCTTTGTAATTCAGTATTTCTACTACATTATATTGTGAGCTAATCCTCACTGTGGTTTTTCCCTTTTAGGGGTTTCCATGTAAAAATCTAGTATTCTCTTATGTGTTGTGTTGTTATGATTTAGTTTCAGGCATTTTCTTTTCATGCTAATCATCATAACATACATAAAGGTTGTTGTGGATCTGAATGTTTGTAAGGGTTTGAAGTTTTGTTACAATTGATTCACCCCCCTCTTAGTTGTATTATGCACTCAACATATCCCTAGGTCTGATCTGAATTTGGTGATAGCCACTTTTCAAGTGTATATTTGAAAAATACATAGAGCCACTCAAACAATCCATTAGATCATCCATTCTTGGAATAGGAAACCTACACTTGATAGTAATATTGTTAATTGCTCTAAAATCCGTACACATTCTCCATCCACCCTCTTTCTTGGGTACAAGAACTGTAGGTATAGTACAAGGGATAAGACTCTCTCTTATCAACCCCTTCTCAAGTAACACTTCAACCTGTTTCCTAATCCCCTCATTTTCCTTAGGAGTCAATCTATATGCAACCTTGTTTGGAAGGCTAGCTCTAGGAATTAAGTCCATATGGTGACTAACACTCCTCATGGGAGGCATCTCATTAGGTAAATCAACAACTACAATATCCATGTGCTCTTGCAATATATCATGTATTTCATTTGACAAATCATCTATCTTTGTAGAGGTAAGCACAACGTTGGGCTTAAGTACCAAAGCATATCCCATTTCCTCTTCTTTCATGGCATGTAGAAATTCTTTTCCACTCACTAACATGACCTTGCTGCTACTACTACAACTTTTGTCCTCTTCTTGTTCTTGCAAAGGTGACAATGTATTCTTCACACCATCCTTCTAAAAAGTATAAGTGTTACTTCTCCTGTCATGTATAGCTTTTTGATCAAATTACCAAGGTCTACCAAGTAGCACATGACACACATCCATAGGCATGATGTCACACATTACACTATCCTTATATCTTCCTATTTGAAACTCAACCAAAGCCTATTCATCTACCAACAATTGATGGTCTTTTGTAACCAAGAAACCTTATAAGGTCTAGGGTGTGTGGTTCTTTTAAGGCCTAATTTTTCCATGATTTCAATAGCTACAATATACCCATACTACCACTATTAATAATAAGTTTGCAACACTTACCCTTTGCCTTGCACTTTGTCTTGAATAGGGCTCTTCGTTGCATAGGTTCATGATTCTCCTTTGGTGGCTTCAAGAGAACTCTTTTGAACAACAAAGATTCTCCTTTATCAGGCTCCTCCATGTGATGAGAAGGTGACCCTACACTTTCTTGGTTTGCTTGCACAACCTGATTTCTTCTTTCATGCCTTGTGTGACCTCCTTAAGGGAATTTAGGGCACTCCCAACTCTTATGACCAGCAAACTTGTTGCACTTAAAACACTTCCTTGTGAAACCTCTTCCTCTTCCTTGATAACCACCTCTTGCAAATGGTCTTCCTCCTCTATTTTGATAACCTCTTATTTCTGGATTGGTTGTCCCACTAGAACTACTTGCCCCTTCATCTTGATGGTACTATTGTCCGCTTCCTCTAGAGGATCTTCCTTTACCTCTACTTTTCTGACTTTGGTTTCTTGCAAGCTTCTCCTATGCTTTGATAGAATATTGATAGGCTTCCTTGAGTATTCTTAGGGACAATAGATTTAACTCATCCTGTAAACTATACCTCAACCCATTAAGGTATCTAGCTACCTTTTCCATATCCTCTTCACTATCACCGACATGTCCTTTTATTTGAGATTTTGTAGTTTTTTGAAAAGATTCGTCTGATAATCACCCAGATGAAATTTTGCCTTCAACTTGGCAACCATTTGATCCGATGAATTAATCTTTTCTTTATTCTTCTTTCATCTCTCCAATTGGACATAGTCCCACCACATTGCAACGTGGCCTTTGAGTCTTGTACATGTAAACTTGACTCTCTTTTCTTCCGATACACCCTCATATTCGATGTATTTGTCAATATCATTGATCCAATCAATGAGTTCCTCACCATTGAGGCTTCCTGAATAAATATGCACTTTAATTTTCAACCTTGCTTCGACATTCATTACTTTCTTAACAATCTCTCAATTCCTTCAACTTCTTCACCTTGAGCTACCTCTTCTCTGGCTTGCTGCTCCTCTTCTTCCTCAGTGTCACTAACATCTCCAACCATTGCTCCTCTCCTTTGTGCCTGCTCCATGGCATCTAACCTTGATGTAATGTCTTGTAGCATCTCTAAAACACCTTCATCATGATGACCTCTTCAACCACCTCCTCTTGCACCTCCTCGTATTCTTCTTGGTGACATTGTGCCCATTGATACCCTGCCTGATTTCTTATTGCTCTGATACCAAAAATTTGACGACAGAAAATTAAGTATGGCTTAGTTTTACTAGATTGATTGTGGGTATAGTCTTCCAACTATAGTGATCATTTCACAATTCAGCTAGGGCCTACCTACCAGGCAAACAATTCAAACTTTCTTTCCTACACTGTTTTCACTCTGCCAGTTCACCATCTTCTCCCAATATAATTATACACCTATCCAGCCTACTATTGTGTTAGAGTCTCCACTCTCTCAAACCAAAGGAGGAACCAAGTACAATATAAACATTCTGAGTTGGTATTTCTAAAACCACGCTGTGCGAAAATAAAGATTTTTGTTTCAACAAAAGAACACAACACTTCACAACAACGAGCGCATTTCATACATGGTTACTACAGAAACATGAATAAATGTTATACTGCCTTATACAAAGATAACCATTCACATGATAATCTTATAGAGAGCTAAACTAGAGGAAACAAATGATGCCTACGAATGAAAACTATTAGAAATGAAAGCAACACTACTTCAATGGAAATCTGATTCAAGATAAATTTTAGCAATCTTTAACTGTGTGTTATTAATAGAGATTGTAACACAGAAGCAAAACTATGCTTCACATAAATGCAAAATCAGAAATATGAACACATAACACAATGTTTAACGTGGAGAAAACCCTTTCGGGTAAAAAAATCCACACAGGAAAGAGGCCCAATGTTTGTATTAATCTAAAAAAGATTGTACAATACAACACTTCAACTCTCTCCACCAGTATTCAATCTGACAGCATTCCGACAACACCCAAGTATCTCAAATTTGTATTGCAGGAACAAATACATGGAAAATACTTATAGACATATTTTTCAACTCCTCCTAGGCATTCACCTTCTCTCTCATGAGATTCTCCAACCTGTAAACATTAATTACCATCTTATAAGCATCTTACACTTGTCCAAAAATAGCCATGCAAAGGTGGGGCTCCCAAGACTAAATCTGGGCTCTTACAACATCTTATGACATGTCATAACCATCATAGATTTCACAAAAGAGTATCTTTCCAAGATAGGAACCTTGGGCTAAATATAGCAAATATACAACTAACATATCCGTCATATGCGCCATAGAATCTCAGAATTTTATGACAACTTGTAGCTATCATAGATTCACTTACCAAATATTATGATAGTTGTCATACATGCCAAAAATAGTATATACCTTAAGAGAGCATGCCTACCCTCATTTACTTTGAGTTTTTACATTTGCCAATAGTAAAAGTCACTTCGTAATTACCTCCAGTTACTCTGAAATTACCCCTGCCAGTGAAACTAGTACATCTCCTCATGGACAATTACAAATTACATATAATAAATGGAATAAATACAATATTGGGATTTACAAGGTTAATGGCATCTTATCCCAACAAAAACTAGCATTATTGAGTGACTAGGAACACAAATAATAGTAGAAGTCTCCTCTTTAGTTCCTCACAGAGGTTCATCAATATATATACATTGGTTTTCTTTGTCACTACCTATTATATGCCTATAGATGGTTGTGAAAAACAAAAGGGGATTAATTGCATCCCAGACTCAAGCCTCCTCTATTCCTATTCATAGTTCCTTCGTTGCTAAATCACCATATTCCACTACCATCCTTTTATCTGAACCTTTCTATTAGTAATCGATCCAGTTTCCTGATGGTGTTTATCCAAGATTTCCTATCCCTCCTCCGTAACTACCTCTCTGTACGTGACCAAAACAAAAACTCCCTTTCTTTTCACTAAACAAAAACATAATTGAATTCTTTCTTACCGCGGTGAAAGGTGTGAGTATTGACATGTTAAAATTATTTTAAGATAGCTCCAAGGTACCGAGAAGGAACTGTAGACACTTTTATTGCAAGACAAAAGATTTGGGTACCAAGACTCGAAAGTAAACCCAAAAATGAAACAACAAACAAACTTTGAGAATGAAACAACAAAAAACAAAAATCTGAGAAGATGCCCCTACATCAAACCCTAAACCTCTATCTCCCTATCTCTCCCTTATCTCCCTATATCTCTATCATCCCTCTACCTCTCAATCTCTCTCCCTATCTCTCTGGACATATCACTCAGTCTCTATCTCCCTATCTCTCCCCTCTGTCTCCTCTAGATCTCTCCCTATCTATCTCCTCTTTCTCTACCTATATATCTCTCCCTATCTCCCTATCTCTTGCCTCTCTCTCCCCTATCATTCCTCTAACTCCCTATCTCTCCCCTCTATCTCTCCCTCACCCTTATCGATGAAGGAAATGAAAACAAGAAAACTAGGACTCTCTCTCTCTATCACCCTATCTCTCCTCTCTCTCCACTACAATGAATCCTTATGATTAACTCCCTTTTTAGCTCCGTTTTTTGCTTCCACCCACTGTTTTAATGTATTTTTCTTCAATTTTTTGAAAAAGTCGATGCTATTTATCGAGATGGCGCTATTTTTGGCTTTTTTTGCACCGATAAGAACAAGTAGGCGCTAAATTAGGTGCAAATTAGTGCCTACATTATCACCTAATTTAATGCCTAATTTAGCGTCTACTTTAGAGTCTGCTTTAGCGCCTAATTGTTCTGATCTAGCAGGGATTAAGGGTTAAGGGATTAGGGGTTAGGGTTTAAGGGATTATGGGTCAAAAGATAAGGGATTTGGGGCTTAGGGGTTAGGTAGTTTAATGGTTAATAGCTTAGGGATTATGGTTGATATTATGTAATCTCTATATAACTTTAATAAGAAATAATAAAGGTATGAGTGGAAGGGTGTACCAAAACTCTGTTGGTGTAACTTTTTTGAGCTTATGAATGGAATAGAACATCTTATTATCAGAGATTCTCCATGACTGTGTTATCATTCTGTATTTTTCTTATGTTTTCCTTACTTATTTCTTCTTATATTTGAATGAATATTAGTTATTGAGCCTCAATATTGTGCTTATGTGAATGAATATGTTGATACAGTACAACATTTACTGTGGATGTTTTCAGTTACATGTTCAAAATTATGTTCAACATAAAAATGGAAACTATTTAAAAATAATAAAGTTAACAAAGTTTCTTATTTATATAATTGTGAGTTACGTGCATTAATATTTTATTAACTTTTGTGTCTTCATGAACATATGTTGATACAAAATGAATGGAAGAAGCATCCAAGTAATCCTTTTTTTTTTTTGCCAACAACTCATACCAAAGATTGAACAATTTAAGGATATTGCAATAGGTAATTTGTATCGACACAAACAATATTACTGAAGCATTTCAAAATTTAGGCCATAAGAATCATCCTTTTTTAAACGTGGATTGCAAATAATTTTGAAAATTTAGAAGTCTTGGTCATTGACATTGTTGTCTGCTACAATGTCATCCAATGTATAATTGTCAATGTTCATATGTTCTTTCAAGTATTTAATATTATCATCATCCTCATCTTGACCTGCATCATCTTCATCATCATTGAAATTTGACTGTAGACCATCTATATTGTTACCAGATGTATTTGGATCATCATTTTCTATACCATCCATATTGTTGTCTTCCATAACATCATCTAACTCTGGATTGTTGTCTTCTTGTGCCTGAACATAACCATCTTCAACATCATCATGGATGTCAATTTCTTCGATGTTCTCTAATCCCTCTCTCAATTTGTTGTCCATCATTATTTTGCTTAGTATCCACTAATGCATCATCAAATACATGCCTTAATCTTGGATCATAATGTATGATAAATATCCATTTCAGCTCCAAAATATCTTCATAGAAAATACCTGCACATGAACGACATACATATATTAGACGTATGTTATAGCAATTTTATTGATTAATAAACACGTATATATTCACAATAAACTATGAATTAATAGATTAATGATCACTACCTCTTCTTGTTTGAGTTAAAGAAATACTTGCTCACAATGAATTGGTAGAACATAAGGCTCCTTATCCTCCGGTAGGAACCATGAGGAATCTATAGAAAACAATCCACTATGGGTATCATGTCTTCATGTCCTCTCAAATGCTTCATACCATCTACACTTAAAAACAACATTTAAAAGAGCGGTAATCTAACTCAATAATTTTTTGTATTTCCCAACATATTGTAGATTTCCTTCAATTATATTCTTATCTTTTGAGCTTGATCTACTGGATTGCTTGAAGTCAACCATGATGCCACAATCGAAGGATCGTCTCTTTACATCTACACTTTCTACACGATAATGTTGACCATATGCCCAAATTGTTGGATATTTCCTCGCCTGTGAAAGACCATTTATTTTAGTGAAAACAAATATAATGACGAATATTAAAATAGTTAATAGTGTCAAAACTATAAGGAAAAAACATTTTGTAAAATTCCAACCATACCTTTCTTTCACATCCTCTAGACATGTTGATTTCATCTTCTGTTATGTTTGAATCTATACTTGCATCTTCTATTTGATTTTAAATTTGTTCAATAACCCATTCTAGTGTGCAATCTTTGCCCCATTCCCCAAGCAGATCAGTGGGAAGTGGAGTATTCCTTGGGTTCGATCTCTTAAACTATCTCCTTGCTTCTAACACTTCTCTCTCTTTTTATCATAGAAATCAATCTATTTGTTCATAAAGTCCATGTGGTACAGAATGAATTTGTCAAGTATAGCACCTTCGTCTACACCTGTTACATGCCAACATATTTATTTCAAACTCGAAATGTCATGCTGTTAATTTGACAAATAAATTACAGAGTAAATTAATGATTGCAGGAAAAACAACTACACTGATCATGAATTTACTTACTAATTCTTACTTGAACACCATTAGGTTGTGGTTTTTCTCCATCAATAATATCTAATGCTCATTCTTCATCCCAGATGCATGGCCCATCTTCAAAATCCTTACCAAGGAATTCATATAGGAAGAAAAATGCTTCATTCAATACATACCCTTCAGCCATGCAACCCTCTGAATGTGCCTTTTGTCGAACATATCTTTTTAGAGTTTTCATATACCTCTCAAAGAAAAACATCCACCTCATTGATACGACACCCTCCAATTCAATGTCATCGACTAGATGTATAAGTAAATGGACTTGTAGGTCCATGAAACTTTTAGGGAGCTCCTTATCAAATACACATACAATTTCTGCAATTTCCTTCTTCCATTTTGGCACTTCACATTCGTGGATCTCCTTGGAGGTCAGCCACCTAATATAAGAATAGTAAATTAGTATGAACCTTTAGTCAAAAATTAAAATGCAATATAATATCTTTGTCTCTCACACATGAACATTTTATATAACCACATACCTTGTAAATGCTGACAATCGACTTATGGCATTCCCTAAGTTAACTGTAAGACATGAATCCCCCCTAATTGCCAATGACATGATATGCTATCAAACACATTTATGAAGAGGTCATTAGTAATTTTTTCTCACATAACAAAATATCAAAATATATTTAGTACTTAATCAATGTTACCAGTCAATGTTAAATGATGATATATAATACCTTCATAAAATTATGAAAATCATGTGTTTTAATTCTTGTGATATGTCCATCAATTGTAAAATCTTTAGCCAATTATGACCCATAGCCAGTGGGTGTCCTTATTGAATGGATGACATTTTTTAGTTGGTCTAGCTCTTTTTTTTCAAAATCCATGGAGCTTCTGCATATGTTTCATTTTCCATGTTTGGCCACAAATGTCTTCTATCAATTTTGGTACGCGAAAGAGAAATATCTCTCCTCGAAGACAAGGTGTCCTCTTTGATTGATAAATGTCAAAATATAGAATTTGGGACATTTTTGAAGATGTGCATAGGATCTAATAGGTGAGATATTAATAGATCCTTCTAGTAAGGGAGCTCATAAATATGGATTTCCTTTTCATTCCCTCTGGCATATTAACTACTTGTTCTGGTTCTTCAATTGAATCACCCCAATCAAAAAATCCTCCCAAGCTTTCAATTTAGCATCTTCATATTTCTTAAGCCAATCACCTAGATCCATACTCATGGGAGGGCCTCTATTTTCAACTTTTCCATCAAATTGATTCTTCAGGTGATTTCTAAACTTATGATCTAGTGGTAGAAAAACCCTGTTGTTTGCGTAAATAAATTTATGCAGATCATGCAAATATCCCCTTTGTTTGAAGCCCTGCAATTCAATAAGTAATGTTAATAAGATCAAAAAAATAGTATAAAACTAAGTATGAAAGTTGGGATGAAAATAAATTATGAGTGTAAATAAGTAAATATTTTATCTTACTAGAACAAAAACCAAGTTCTGGAAAATCATGAATAGTCCAACATAGCACACCATACAACATGAAGGACCTATTTGATGGAGGATGTGATATGTCATACATTCTTATGCCTTTCCATAGCAGTTGCATGTCATCAATAAAAGGCGCAAGATAAACATCCATGTTTTTAACTTGATGTTTTCCTGGAACAATGAGAGTCAGCATAAGGTGCTCCTTTCTAACACTCATCCATGGGGGAATATTGTATACTATCAATCTGACTAGCCAAACACTATAATTTGAGCTCAAGAAAGAGAATGGGCACACTCCATCAATTGCAAGACCAAACCTGATACTACGAGGTTCATCTTTGAATTTTCTTGGCCATTTTTCCTCTATGTGTTTCATTGCTTTGGAGTCGGCTAGAATTCACATGAATCCATCTTTACTCATGTTCTTTGCGTGCTAGTCCATCAATTGTGCAAGTGACTTGCAACGAAACATTCATTTAAGTCTAGGTATAATTGGCATGTGACGTAAAACCTTCTTTGGAACTGTAGGACCTTGTACATCTGTACGATATCTCTTCTCTTTGCATACAGGGCATTTTACCTTGTTTTGATATTCATCTCTATATAAAATGCAATCATTTTTAAATGAATTAATTTGCTTATATTCAATCCCCAACTCAACCAACAACAGACATGACTCTATGCAAGTTGATGGCAACACATTCTCTTCAGGGAATATTTTAGTTTTTAGTGCCCTGTAAGATTGTCAAAGATTAAATCAATTGAATGTTTGACTTATGATGAACATGTTTGATATGTCAATCTATACTAGGACTGTTTATATACAATATATGGTTTTAAAGTCCCCTTAAAGAAATATAAATGAAGTTGATGAATGTTTACGAATTATGTACACCAAATGACAATGCAAAGTAAGAAATAGATTTCAACTCACTTCAGTAGGGTAGTGAATCCTTTGTCTGACCAACCAAATAGTGACTTAATTTCTAATAATATTAATGTGCATGCCATTTTTGAGGTTCTACTTGTACCTGATTTGAACACGGGTGTCTTTGCTGCTTGCTTGATGGAGTCTTTCAGGTTGTTATCATCAATATTATATTGGTAGTAATACCCCTGCTATCATTGTTACCGTCAACCATATGATCATTATTGTCATCATTGTTTCCACCCCCAAAGAAACCTATAAGCATTTCATTCAATCCTTCATGCGCTGCATTTTCACTATCTTGATCATCATCATTAAGGCTAGGTGCCATGTCATCAGTGTATGTGGATCTCATCAGCTCTTCAAATTTCTTAGCTGGTAGTATTCTCTTCAATGTTGCTCTTTTCACCCTAGTATTGTTTAAAGGATAGTTTGGATCATCCCATCCAAATCTTAATAACCCAGTTGGATCTTGGGTATTAGTATGTATTTCATTAACATCTTCTACCTATCAACAAACACAAGCATTATTTAATGTTTGGCAACAATTGGATAAATCATAAATGTATCAATTTCAAAGAAATATAATCAAATATGGCTTAAAAAATAATAATATAAATTGCATGAACATATATACATCAATTGAATAATAGAACATTATTTTATAAACTACCTTTTTTATACAATAATTTAAATAAACCACAATTTTGACAACATAGTTTATAAAATATCAATCCACACTCATTTATTATTCTTTCATTTTCTGCCCTTAAGAACATCCTTAGCGAGACCTTGTTCTTCCCTTTACTTTCGCGTAGGAGTGTGTTTTAAGAAGGGGTAATCAATCAATAACTCATCCCCAATGGTAAGGTCCATAATAGCCTCAACCATTATCAATCTATCAACCTCTCTTTCCATATCTCCATCTTTATCATTTATAATCTCAACAAATTGACAATTTGGTCTTACAGTAGGGTCCCTTCCCTTACTACTATTTATAAATTCTACAATATTTTTGTGTGTATGTATGTCCATCTATATACATAAGATGACCTCTATTCATTTCTTTTCCACTTTCCAATTGGAGACGATGTGTATACATATTTGAATTTAGACCATATGCTGACATGCTAGGCTTATATTCTACTAGCCTTATCCATTCACCACTGTAATCTGATGGACCATAATATGGCATTAATCTCCTAGTGGTTTGTTCTAAAATGTTTCTATGTTTAGATCCCACATGCACATTTTGGACAATAAAGAGGCCTAGATTCGCTCCATGAATATTGGAGGGTCGTATCATGTAGCTATATCCCTAAAATTGAAACACCTTGTACACTTTAGGTAGTTGTTGATCACTAGGCCAAGCACAATATAGTCGACGATCTAATGTCTCTTTGTAAATTAATCTCAAACTCAGGAGCAAGTCATCATCTCTATCACATTCATTCTCATAGGGTATGTAGTCCACCTTCCCCTTGTCTTTGAGCAAATTATGCATCTTTAAACCAGTTCTTGTTTTGTTACTTATTTTCATCATTTCCTCATCTTCTGAGCTGGTATATTGGCACATATTTTTGTTAGATGTATCATCTAATAAATGATCATTACCCTTTAGGCTGGAAGTCGGTGATTCAGGAAACTTTAAACCAAGAACTTTATCTTGCAAGTATCCATTAAGAAAAAAATTACTTATTTAAATAATATAAAACAATCTTTAAACAAAGTATACATGTTATTTATATCAAATTGGAAAATTCCTTACCACAATTACTATTGGATTTGAATCAATTGTAGGAGGCATACTACCGACTGGAAGCTCATCATATATGTAATGTCTTTGTACAATCACTCGTTTGAATTGTTTCTTTCCACGACATACAGAACATTCACAAACAATAATTTTCTCAAAGTATTCGTCCCATGTATTATAGTCCTGACCAACCTCTTGTTCAGTGCAATCATTTGTTGTGTCTGCAGGATCCATTGTCATATCCTCTTCCACCCACTGTCCTCTACGTGATTTAACAGTTTTAGGTCCATGTCCATGTACATATTGTTGGGAATTAAGGTGTCTCAACCTTGGTAATTCCTTATATTTTTACATTGTATTTATTTATTTATTGCCTATTGTATTAATTGGATGCAAATTCTATGTTGTCATATTATGGGAGTTGGCACGGTGATGTGTCATCCTACATGGCATATGACCACATGTATTTTTGTCCTCACATGAGGACATAGGCATCCCACTTAGTGGTAGGAATATTTTGCCATGTGTCGGCATCTTGGATGTTGTGTAAGGGAATATTGACCGAAACGGTCATGACAGATTCCTATGACAAAGTTATGACATGTAAGAGTCAAAAATAAGAGATTCTATGACAGGTGAAGACATGTGTCAAAGAGCATCTTTGAAAAAGGCATCTTTGGGTGCCCCAAGGTGGACTATGACATGTTGTAAGAGAATATGCTATTTATAGCCTGTGTATGACAGATTCTCTTACAGTTGTAAATTATGACAGCCATGACAGATTCTATGATGGTTGTAAGAGTCATAAGAGCATCTGTCATAGCTCATTTTGGAAATAGGTGACCTCCTTGGGATGGGGTGACTTGACAAGTGTCAGGAGCATCTTACAGAGTTAGACAAGTGTCCATAGGCATGGGTTTTGGGCCATGAGGCCATGTTGGATGCCCATCCCAATGTGGAGCCATATTTACCTTGTATTTGTTATATAAACAGGTGCTTTTGAGAGGAGATGTACTACAGGTTTGACAGGTACTGTTATGCTACTGATTTGTCTCCAGATACGAGTGTCGAAGACTCCTGAGAGCTTGCATTGCAAGTGTATTGTAAACCATTTCAGTTGGTATCAGAGCCTAGCTAGTTTTGATCTTAGCTGTTGGGTAGGGGTTTTTTGAGTTGATCTTAAGTTGAGTGGGAGTCTGTGCAGATTATTCTATATCTTGTTGTAGGAAGGGGCTGACAACCACATCTGGAAGAGTAGAGGTGGAGAAGTTCAATGGCACAAATTTTGAGTTGTGGAAACTCAAGATGGAGGACCTACTTGTTGATCGTGATCTATGGGAAAGCGTTTATGGTACTAAACCTGCGGCAATGTCACAAGCTGATTGGGACCTCAAAGATTGGAAGGCTAAGGGTCTCATAAGACTCTATCTAGCTGACTCTATCCTGTTGAATGTCCATGAGGAGAAGAGTGCTAAAGAAATTTGGAAGAAGATGGGATTTGTTTATCAAGCCAAGTCCCTGGTGAACAAGCTCTTTCTGAAAAAGAAGTTGTTTGCTCTAAAAATGGAAGACAGAGGATTTGTTACAGACCATTTGAATGCTTTTAACATGATTGTTGCATAGTTGACATCCGTGGGTGTGAAAATGGAGGAGGATCGATGTATGACCCTACTTTGTTCTTTGCCAGATTCGTGGGATCATCTTCTCATGGCTATCAAAAGCACTACCACCACTTTCACTATGGATGAAGTGGTATATTCACTGTTATCTAAAGAAATGCAGAGAAAGACATCCGAGTCAGCCGAAGAAGCTCTTGCAGTTCGTGGAAGACCTAAAGAGAAAGGGAAGAAGAAGGACAAGAAAGGTGAAAAGGGTAGATCTAAATCCCGTGGGAGATCCAAATCTCCTAGAAAGCCCAAGGCTCTCTATTGGAATTGTGGTAAAACCAGACATTTTTGAAAGGAATGCAAAGAGGAGAAGAAAAAGAAGAAGAAGAATGCTCCTGATTCAAATTCTAACAAGTCACAAGATGATGGTGATGCTTTCATCATAGCCCTGGCCACCCATGCATCTAATAATGTGTGGTTGATTGATTCTGGTGCATCATTCCACATGACCTCGCATTGAGACTGGTTCATGAAGTATGAAGAGTTCGATGGTGGAAGAGTGTACCTGGGTGACGATTCTCATCTGAAAATTGTTGGTCATGGAAGAGTCTCAAGCCGATTCCCTGATGGACGAGTGAAGGGGATCACTGGAGTTATGCACATTCCAAGCCTTGCACGAAACCTGCTTTCTATAAGTATGTTGAATGATGCAAGTGTGCAGGTTGTCTTTTCGAAGGATGGATGCAAGATGACTAAAGGATCTATGGTGCTTGTGAAGGGTACTTAGAGAGGTACTCTGTTTTAGTTGGAGGCATGCACTTCACAGTGTAATAGTTCTTGTAACTCGAAGAAAAGAGCTACATTCACTTCATGCCCACCATATGAACGAGTAGCGAAGAAATCTATTGTAACTACTTCTGATGGTAGTGCACATGCTTTGGAAGTTAAACTTCCTGCTGAAAAGACTATGTTATGGCATTTGAGATATGGCCACATTGGTGAGAAGGGTCTGTGTACCCTAAAAAATAAAAACATCGTTGAGGGGTTAAATGATTGTAATCTCGAGTTTGACTTTTGTGAACATTGCATTTATGGAAAGCAAAACCGTATTTAGTTTTACTCTAGTTCTCACTAGTCTTCTGGTGTATTAGATCTTATTCATTTTGATGTGTTTGGTCCTGTTAATGTTCCTTCGATTTCAAAATATGTATATTTTGTATCTTTCATAGATGATTCCAGTAGAAGGACATGGGTTTATTTTATCAGAAGAAAGACTGAAGTCTTTAGTCAGTTTAAGGAGTTTAAAGCCTTTGCTGAAAATCAGACTAGTAAAAAGATTAAGTGTTTGAGAATTGACAACAGTGGTGAGTTTTGTTTGGCAGAGTTCGATAAGTTCTGTAAGGAGCAAGGGATTGAAAGACATAAGACAAATCCATACACCCCACATCAAAATGGAGTTGCAGAGAGGATGAATAGGACACTGATGGGGAAGGCTAGGAGTATGCTTAGTGGAGCAAGCCTTGAAGAAAAGTTTTGGGCTGAAGCTGTTGCCACTGCTTTCTATTTGGTAAATAGATCTCCTACATTAGCTCTTGTTGGTAAGACACCTTTGGAGGTGTGGTCTGGTAAGAAGCCTTCAGTTAGACATCTTTGTGTTTTTGGTTGTGAGGCATATGCACATGTGCCTAGGGAGAAACGGTCTAAATTGGAGAACAAGGCTATTAAGTGTATTTTCATTAGCTATGGTGTCGGTGTGAAAGGATACAAGCTTTGGGATCCTGTGGATGAAAAAGTGTTGTATAGTAGAAGTGTTATCTTCAGATAGCTAACACCTTCTTCTGTTGTTCTACAGCTAGAACAGACAGTAAAGAAAGAGGATGTGGTTCAGTGTCCTTCTACCCTTGAGAAGACTGAACAGACAGACCCTGTGAGACCTAATGATGAGGAGAGCTCTAGTAGCTCCGAAAGATCAGAAGAAGAAGCAGAACCTCAACATCAGCCATTGAGGAGGTCTACACGAAAAAGAAAACAACTTGATAGGTTTGGTTATTCATTACTTGACTCTAGTTGTGCTTTTTCTTTACTTACTAACACTGATGAGCCTAGAACTGTGAAAGAGGCTATGGGCATGAAAGATGCAGGTTCCTGGAAGGAGGCCATGGAGGATGAGATGGCTTCTTTGGAGAAGAATAAAACATGGGACTTGGTGCCTTTACCAGATGGACAGAAACCCGTTAGATGCAAATGGGTGTTCAAGAAGAAATTCAATGCAGATGGCAGTGTTGAAAAGTACAAGGCTAGATTGGTTGTGAAGGGGTATTCACAACTGGAGGGAATTGATTATGGTGAAATTTTCTCTCCCATTGCAAAGTTGACATCCATTCAATTTTTGTTATCTCTTGCAGCTGCTTATGACTTAGAGGTAGAATAGATGGATGTGAAGACAACTTTCCTTCATGGTGATTTGGAGGAAGAGATTTACATGTCATAGCCAGAGCATTACATAGAGAAAGGTAAAGAAAAATTGGTTTGCAAGTTAAAGAAGCCTTTGTATGGTTTGAAGCAGTCTCCTAGGATGTGGTACTTGAAGTTTGATGCCTTTATGTTGTTGATTGGATATCTGAGATCAAAATCAAATCATTATGTGTATTACAAGTTTGACAATGATCGCATTCTCATTATTGCATTGTATGTTGACGATATGTTGTTGATTGGGAATGGTAAGAATATGATTTCTAATTTGAAGTCTCAGTTGTCAGCACAGTTTGAGATGAAAAATCTCAGGGCAATAGGTATATTCTGGGAATGGAAATTAGAAGAGAGAGCTAACAGGAAACTTTGGTTAAGCCAGAGTAAGTATGTGAAGACCGTGTTAGATAGGTTCAACATGGCAGATTGTAGACCATTGTGTGTTCCTGTTTCATTGGGGACAAAGTTGTCTATCAGTGATTGTCTAAAATCTCCTAGTGAGGTGGAGGACATGAGCAGAGTACCTTATGCTAGTGATGTTGGTAGTTTGATGTATGCTATGGTTTGCACAAGACCAGACATTGCCCAAGCAGTGGGAGTCCTTAGTCAATTTATGGCTAATCCTGGATGGGTACATTGGGATGCAGTTAAGCGAGTGTTCAGATATTTGAGGGGTACTTCTGAGTATTCCATTTGCTATCATGGCAATGCTACAGGACCTCTACATTCAGTTTGTATTTGTGGATTTGTAGATTCTAATTGGGCAGGTGACATTGACAATAGGAGATCCACAAGTGCCTATGTGTTCACTATGTTTGGTGGTGCAATTAGTTGGATGAGTAAGCGATAACTTGTGGTTGCTTTGTCCACTACAGACGCTGAGTATATGGTAGAAACTCATGCTTGCAAGGAAGTCATTTGGCTTAAGAGATTGTGTTCAGATATTGGTGTTGATGCAGGTCAGATTACGATCAGTTGTGACAATCAGAGTGTGATTTGCCTTGCAAAGAATCCAACTTTCCATGCCAGAACAAAGCATATTGATGTACAGTTTCACTTCGTGCGAGACATGGTAGAGGATGGGAAGGTAAATTTGGAGAAGGTAGATACTTTGAAGAATGTTGTGAATGCATTGACGAAACCAGTGGGTACAAAGAAGTTCAGATGGTGTTCGGAGTCTATGGGCCTCTCAGCCTATAGCAGTTAAATCATGTTAATTCTATTGGATCTTACAAGGTGTTCGACAAGTGGGAGAATGTTGGGAATTAAGGTGTCTCAACCTTGGTAATTCCTTGTATTTTTACATTGTATTTATTTATTTATTGCCTATTGTATTAATTGGATGCAAATCCTATGTTGTCATATTGTGGGAGTTGGCACGATGATGTGTTATCCTACATGGCATATGACCACATGTATTTTTGTCCTCACATGAGGAGATAGGCGTCCCATTTAGTGGTAGGAATATTTTTCCATGTGTCAGCATCTTCGATGTTGTGTAAGGGAATATTGATTGAAACGGTCATGACAGATTCCTATGACAAAGTTATGACATGTAAGATTCAGAAATAGGAGATTCTATGACAAGTGAAGACATTGTCAAAGAGCATCTTTGAAAGAGGCATCTTTGGGCGCCCCAAGGTGGACTATGACATGTTGTAAGAGAATATGCTATTTATAGTTTGTGTATGATAGATTCTCTTACAGCTGTAAGTTATGACAGCTATGACAGATTCTATGATAGTTGTAAGAGTCGTTAGAGCATCTATCGTAGCCCATTTTGGAAATAGGTGACTTCCTTGAGATGGGGTGACTTAACAAGTGTCAAGAGCATCTTACAGAGTTGGACACGTGTCCATAGGCATGGGTTTTGGGCCATGAGGCCATGTTGGATGCCCATCCCAATGTGGAGCCATATTTTCCTTGTATTTGTTATATAAATAGGTGCTTTTGAGAGGAGATGTACTACAGGTTTGACAGGTACTGTTATGCTGTCAGTTTGTCTCCAGATACAAGTGTCGAAGACTCCTAAGAGCTTGCATTGCAAGTGTATTGTAAACCATTTCACATATCTTGTTCTTTTGCTAGTTGAACACTTAGGCTCTACATTTGCTTCAATCTCCATCTAAAATAATCAACAACATGCATTAATTTATGTCAAGATTGGATAATATATTATAAATTTCAATAATATTGTGAAAAATGATGGACATATCACAAAATGCCATCAGATCATTTTTCCTTTAGAAGTTAAGTCAAAATTTGAGTACCTCTTCATCCGTTGTGTCCTCATTTGATATGACATGATTTGTTTCCATGGCCTTGTCTGGCCCCTATAATACACAACATAATAAATAATGTTTAGTACACCAATTATATCATTTCAACGAATATGCTATCCAACACAAAACCTCACTTTAGTCATATATTTGACATATTGATATCATGTTTTGGTTATCCTAATTTTTAAACTTTTCCCTTGATCATAGAATCACATTTAATCACCATTCCTGTGCATTTTCAACCAATAAGTTTGACCTTAGAGGCCTCATGAACAAAAAATGACTTTATCTCCTCTATGTTGTAGCATTTGTGAACTCATAAACACCTTCCTCCTTTGGTTAAGGTTGCTTTCTCTTCTTACCTCTATTGTATTTGTAGATTATGTTGTCATATCTATTTCCACCCACTTTTTTCTCTATGATTTAGTAGTTCTACGCCATCCATGTCCTCTCTCCATGGCCTCCTCCAGATTTTGTAATACACAACAATAACAATAGTCACATAATAGTTGTGCACCAAGAGAATATTATTGAAATTATCTTGTTAATACGCTCGCTTTTCATTAAGACGTACTATGAAAAACAAAATAGGACATTGCAACATTTTTCTCTTCACAAAACGTTTACATGCCAAATCTTGACAACTAAAGCTCAAATCTTATGATTACAAGATGACTACAAATTCACATAAAAAAGACACTTATTTACAAGCTGACTACAAATAAAACCTATTACTAATAATTTTAGTTGAACATCCCTTCCATGGTCCCTTGATATCCTAGATGAAAGGAAACCTATTACTAATAATTTTAACTGGTTCTCTACCTTACACTTCTTCCACAAATTCATTAAAACCATAGACATTTTCTCTTTGAAAACTAGAGATTGGATTCCTTATTCTTGATTGAAACCTACTTTACATTGGATAGTGTGAGAATATTTATCTTAGATAAGATCCAAAACTTTAATTCTTGATTTTTTATTTTTCATGATTGGTGTTTATCCTCCATAGAGGCCGTGGTGAAAGTAGTTGGCTTGGTTATGTAGAAATCCCCTCATCAAATAAAAGCCAACAAATATTTACAAATGGCTCAACCCATATAAGACTTAACAATTTACTACAACTTTAATGAAATATTGATACATAGCATGACCTACTTTATGTTGTATGGAAATCATATTTGTAGCCTAATATGTTATGTTTTCATAATTAGTATTGCATGGAAGTCTAGCCACTAGCTAAAACCTTTGACATCTTGATTGATTTATCTAGCATGTATATCTTCATTAACCAAAAGAAGGCATGAGATCTGAATTTATTTGTTTGATAGGTAAAAGAGTTTGGTTTTTAAGTTACTCAAACACAATACAAATTTTTTTAAGTTCCATCAAATTATGTTTTCATTATGTAAAGTTTCTAGGATGTATCCATTTTTTTCCAAGCTAGTTGGTGGCATGTTGTTGTCACACTAGATTCCAATGTTATAAAACCCTTACTACTTAAACATTTACCTCAATTCCAAATGTTTGCATGAGGAACATTTTGGTTTGGCATAGCTAGGGGCTAAATTAGGCACACTTTCCGCCACCTTTGGCACCCCAAAGAGATTACATTTAGGGCTGAAAGTTGGTGCTAAAGTCAGCGTTAATGATGATGACTATAGTGCTGACTAATGAATCAAAAATAGAAAATAAAAATTCCCACCTACGTTAAAACATACCACACAACAAAAAAACACAAAACAAAACTTTCATACCACAAACTTGACGAAAATAATTTGCCTTAGGTCGCTCTCATTTTTTGTTTCAGTTGTTTTTCGTTTGTTAGGTTGGTCTTGTTGTTGATCTTTTAGTTTTCATTTTTCTTGTGTGTTTGCATTATTTGGTCACCTGGTTTTATTTTTTTGCCAGATATAGAGCATAGGATAGATGGTGTTTATAGTGTTTGGTTGCCCGACTTAATTTTTTTGTGAGATACAAAGTAGAGGATAGATGGATAGAAATCAAACCCCTGATTTCACTTTAAATGTGAAAACCAGGTATGTTTTGCCTTTTGGTTCAATTTGAATCCATATAAAGATATTTAGATAGAATTTTTACTAATAGATTTGTACAAAAGGGATGCCACTTGGTATATAATGGCCAGGCCTTGGTTGATTTGGGTTATTTGGTGGTCTTATTTTTGCATTATTTATTCCATCACAGGGTTTGAACTCTCAGGAGATATCTCATAGGAATTTAAATCTAGAAAGAGAGTTGAATTCAAGGTAAAGCTTGCTCATTAATCATCCGTTTCTTTTAAATCACCCATTTCTTTTAATTTATTTGATTGGTGGCTTGCTTTCATACCACAAAACAAAACTTTCATACCACAAACTGGACGAAAACTTTCATACTTGGCAGTGTGTACTTCATTTGCCTCCACAAACTGGACAAAAATAATTTGCCCTAGGTCGCCTCAAAATGTCAAGCAATAGAGGGAAGGGAGCAAAGGGAGAAGAATCTGGCCACAATGAGGTAATTCATTGTCAATTTATAGATTTGTAAATGTTTCCATTGTTTCTTTGATTTTTAGTTTTTAGTTTTTTATTTATAAATTTAAAATAAGAAATTTATTTTATATATATAGGGACATGAGACTAACAAAGATAAAGAGGCATTGGCTTCCATATTGGGGGTAGAGGCAGTGAACAAATTGGATAGTGTGGACTTGACAATGCTTGCTAGATACATAGAAAAATGATCTAGTAAAGCCCCTGAAACATTGCAACCAAATCAACCGTGTCAAAGGGAATCAATTGATTCCCCAACCAGTCCAGGATCGAGCAAAAGATCCAGGAGGAAATCAATAACAATAAACTCTAAGAATGTGGAACAGGGAGCAGAGACTTCCAATGTCCCAGCCACTCCTGGGACACAGACTTCTTCCACCAGGCCATGTTTTGCATCTTGCATTGGTAGCTACAATACCAAGATAGAATACGATGTGGTTTCAGGGGAAGTCTGAATGAAAGATGTTGGAAAAATGTTTGTGAATAGGATGAAGGAATCATGCCTTCAATAGTTCAAAGACCATCTACATTTGCCATTCTCAAAGATACCCATGCACCTGTAAAAAGCAGTTATCCATGACATGGAGACTGAATTTGGCACAGGTTGGTCTGTAAAGAAGATAAAGCTACGAATGTCTCAAAACTACAAGAGATTTCAGTGCAACCAAACAAAGAAGATAAAAAACTCCCTCCCGAGCTAAGGCTAAAAAAAAAGCCAATTGATGTAAGTGTGAAAGTATGAAAAGAGCTTGTAAAAGCATATGAGAAGTCTAATGCATGGAGGAAGTCCGACGAGGAGAGTACGCAGGTATTTTAATTTTCTTATAAGATTATATCAAATTTATTAAACGATTTTTAAATTTTATTTGTGCATAGTTAAATTGAATTAGTATATGTTTCAGGACAATGCCTCCAAGGCTAGGCTTGACAAACTTCGTGCCACACATCACAGTAGCCAAAAAGGCTTACAAGCCTTGATCTGTACATTTTTAAGTATATTTAATATGTTAAATGATATTTTTTTATTTCCTAGAAAAAAGTAAATGATTGCATATTAATTAGTTTAACTAGTCCATGTGTCATGTTTTGACAGGAGGAGAAATATAGCCAGGATCCAACTCAATTTGAAAAGGAAATGTTACAAAGCAAAAAGTGGATTGATTTTGTAATCTGGATGGAGAACGAGGTATCAATAGTTGACTTTCAATAACTTAGTTGGATATTGTTGTGTTAATATGTCAATTTGTATTTCTTGTGTTGAGTTGTTTATTGATGCGTAGGATGAGTTATAAAGTGTTTCTCTATTGGCCCTAGATCCCACTCAACTGTGCCATTATTTCATGTTGAGGAAAAAATATTGTTTGCCTTAAAGGGCAGTGGGTGACATTCATGCCTTATTTTCATCACATCTTTTAATTAATGACCATGGTTTTTTAATATCTCTTAAGTGTCCTCATTTAAGTTATGAGTTGTATCATTTGAGTAACTTAGTCCCATGTTGATTTGATTTATCTTCTTTTCTCTCAAACATAATATCTCAAGGAGTGCTTCCTTGAATTCATGTTGCCATTCTACTAAGTGATCCACATGCATCTTTGCCATCCTTCCTCATGATGTTGCCCTTCTTTTAACATGTAAGAATGTTTTGATGCATCTTGGCAGGCATCCTATAGATCTAACACATCCTTGTAGAACTCCATTTGCACCAAGGTCAAGTCATCATGGATTTCTAATGCATATTCCATGAAATCACCTGTCATACCTTGCAGCCTTGTAGTATTCCACTTGATGTTTCAAGTGCTCAATTTCCTTCTTATGCCCTTCCATTTCTCATGTCATTTTAAGGATGTTTGATTCATTTGCTTGTGTTGTGGTGACCCTAGTCATAGCCCTAGCCACTAGATCCATATCATCTACATCCTTTACCATTGCTTCCATGGCTTCAATAAATCTCAAGAGTATAGTATGACATGCAACTTCTTGATCAACAACATGTCAGGTACATGCTTGGGAAAAGTATGGGGTGCCTTTGCGGTGCCATAGATCTTCCTATAGGTTAACAACTTGTATAGGGAGTAATCTTTTAGGTTCTCCATGATTCTGATCATGTCTTCAGACAACCTAGGGAAACTTTTCTCAAATAATAGCTCATGCAAGGGAGCAAAGAATCGGTCATAGATGTGCTTATATTTGGATGAATATTTGTGCTCCCATCAGTCCTAGCAATAAACATGGACAAAATGACATGGGATGCTCCATGCCCAATTCATCCCCAAAGAATTTATTAGCTGCACAAATAATATAACACAAGTAAGAGGTTGTATAGAATTTTGGCTTTGTGCCCACCGGAGGAGACTTGATTCTCGTTATTTCATTGCACAAAGGGAGTGACAAAACAACTACCTAGTTTAAAATTGGCCCTTTTTTAAGCAACATATGTATCAATGAGGCTTAGGATTCTTGAAAATGAGAAGCATCCTTCTCCCCATACAACTTGCTAACTCGGGCCACTATGTTTTTTACTAAACCCTTGAGGCTGATGGAAGGATACCATTTAGTGTTCCTAGAAGTTAATTGTCTAACTCCTCTTGAAGTTTAGGCTATGTTTCAAGGTTGAAAATTAGGCACTTTTGTTGTAACATCCACTTCTAGGACCCATGGGTGATGTGGTGCAATGCCTTGAACCACCACATAGGTCTTATAGAGAGAGTGTTTGGTGTAAAAGCCAAACCTAAGTCCTATAGAGAGAGGGGGTGGTGCTAGACTCCAAGCACCAAAAAACCATAAAATAGTCCTCTCATGCTTGAACATGTGTGCCCAAATGCTAGATCAACCCCACACCTGTGTAAGATGAAGGGCCACTCCACATAGAAAAGTAATAAAGTATCTCGTGTGGGTCAAGTAGACCAAATAATCCACGCATGAACAAATAAACAACCTCCCTGATGCCTCAACATGTGTGCAAGGGTGCTATGTCATCTCTATCATGCCTCAACATATGTACCAATGCCAAATCAAGTCCCATGTGTGGTGATGAGAAGGTTGATCTATGTCAAAAAGTGATGAATGGACATGTGTGAGCCAATGGAGACCAAGTGCTCCATGAACTAATCTCATATAATTTGCAGTTGAACCTTATACATAATATGTCAATGTCTTAAGAAAATAGGCATCACAATATATCACCATGGATCTTGTAATGATTCTATCATTCATAAAAAATAGTAAATCACATTCACTATATACATCAACATTTAGAACAGAATATAGCAACTAGAAGCACAAACATGAGAGGGAACGAACTAATACTGAAAACTCCAAGAATTCATTGAGATAAAAACATAGGCCTTTCAACACTTCTGTATTAAATTATATATAGCTATCAAATACACCTTCTAAATAACACAATCTGAGTGTAACAAAATAGTCTGGAACCCCTTGCCTTTGAATTTACATAGTTTATATAGATAATTACAAACTCTGAGCCATTATTAGCTCATCAAACTAACTTTATGCTTTAATTAAAATCAAACAGAAATATTTAAAACTGTTGCAAAGATTCTGGTTTATTCGTTGGAGCTGCTACAAGATATTTGGACCATTGCTCAAAAATTGGTGGACAGTTGCATGGAATAAGGCCTGCTGCTTATCTTCTAGAAGGTAGGCAAATCTCCGTTCCATATTTAATAATGTTGGCCCATCGAGAAGCACTTGGGAAATTAGAAGCTATCATTTCACTAGTTGAAAACTCTAGGTCATTATATTGAGCATATGAAAATGGAGAGAAGTAGTGCACTAATAATTTGAACTTAGTTAAGAGATCAAAGTCATATTTTGACTTATCTACTATAGACTGCCCCTTCAGTGATTTGCTGAGATCTTCAAATTTGGAGTCTTCACTTCTGTATTTGGCTAGTAATTCCAAATATTGATTTTGAGGAATCAAATACTGATGATCATCCCAAAATGATGGCAAACCTTTATTAAACAGATTAGTGAATCAAGCCTTGAAACCTACCACTTTCTTTAGAAGTTCATTTGCCTTATTTTGCACACTTTCCATTATCTGATGCTTTCCAATAAGTCTACGGGCATCCAATATAATAGCTGACCTGTCATTTATCCCCAATGCTTGCAAACCTACCCTGGAAGTAGCATTCATAGTATTGATAATTTGATTTGCAAGGTCTTTTGACATATGGATGAGCTCTTCTCATAAATCTCTACACCTCTGATTACTAGACACTTCTTGCTGGGCCAAAGAAGTAGCCCAGGCTTCTTGCAGTTAAATTCGTCATGTCTATGTCACATCTATAATCATAGCATTGTTTGGATTTGAAGTCTCATGTAGGGAACCCAAGGCTTCAAAAATGGTATCTTTCGTTGGCTCAAAAGCATCTAATTTTTTTGCAAACAATCTAAGCTCTTTAATATTAGCAATCTGTAGAAGGACCTTATTGTGCCTGAGGCATTCCATTTTTAGAACTAATATTGATCATGGTTGCTTAGTATCTTGGATGTACATGAAATCTAGATTTTCTATAGGAGACTAGAGTTGTACCCATAATTCTCATTCTTAATTGTGTTGGAGATGCCATTCTACTTCCATACTTAGATTCATTCAAAATTAGGTCATAGATATGCCCTCGACAATACTTAGGCTGATTCTGTTCTGGTAGGTATATGTTGTTGAAAATACCACAAACTCTTTTACTTTTTCTCATGCATGCTTAGTAAGACACCATAACATAGGGATTTATTCCAAAGAAATAATACCAGCCACCAAACCTCAATCATCTATAAAAGGCATTAAGGAGCTAAGGTGTGATGATCCCTAACTTCAAAAGTTCAAAAATTCCCTACATTTTGTGCACTAACAAGCTCCAAAGTCTGGCCTCCAAATATATTGCCAAGTCACAATAAGTAAGGGTTGATTTAGGTATAGAAAGAAAGGTTTACTTTAGCCTTAATAGGTTTGCCCATTCCATCACAATATAAAACTATTGATTGCTGGTATGTGTGAGTCTTGGGCACTATATAGTCCACTCCAACCCTAGATCACACTGTTGTCCTGAATATATTGTCACTTTGGATGGCTTCATGTTGGAAATAGAGCTCCAATGAGGTTAAGAACTTAGGGAAAAGTGACTTTATTAAAATAAAAGGCAAAAAGGGCCAAAAGTGGCCAGGGAAATATAAATAGGGGAAAAAGAGGAGTTCTCTCCTCATTCTACACTAATCACTTTTTAAAAATTACTTGGAGAGCTCTTGATCTTGGAGAGGCTAAGGTTTGGAAGAAATCCTTGTATTATTCACTGGTTTCGGTGGTGCAAGATCCACCCTAGTTGGTCAGTAGTGGAAGTTCATTCAGATTTTTCCATTAGATTCAATGTTTTCAGGACAATAGACTGCTGGTTGATATTAGAGGAAGTTGTGAAGACTGTAGGGAGATTTCTTGAGCAATAGAGGGTGCCTCTCTCATCTCTGTTATCTTGTGGACAAGATGGGCGCTATTCCCTTCAACATGGGCATGAAAATTTCTATTTTGGAAGCGTGGGAACCATATCTATTTTGTTGGGCGAGTTCCCTTTAAACCTGGGTGCATTTCCTTCATTATCTAAGTACGTGGGAACTTATTCTCCTTGGCTGGACACATTTCATTCCATTTGGAGCAACAAAGGGCCATAGCAGCTCTCGATCTTAGTGTTGGGCAACTTTAATCCTCAAGTAATAGAGTGTGGGCCTACACTACTTAAATCTGGGCATTTTTTATCCATAGAATGATTGGTTGTCATTGTTTGCTAGTGCGTGGGACTTATATTGCCATTGTTGGGCACATTTGGAAGCATTTATTTTGGGTGTTTTCCACATCACAAGAGATTACTCCTTGTTGGGCATGAAATTGATGCTTAGGGATAGCGTGGGGATAGTTATCTTAGTGTTGGGCGCTGCTTGATCTGTCTAGAGGGGTTGTGAAGCTCTTGGGCACTAAACATAGTCAAATAACAGTCAAGAAGGGAGCTAAATATTTCATCTAGGCACAAGGAAAGGAGAGCTAACTCTAATTGAATCCCTAGGTGTCATTCTTCTTGTTTCTTATGTGTATTAAAATCTACTATAAATAACAAGGGATTTTCTAAATAAATAAAGTTATATTGTTGCTGCCCCTCATTGTTATTTGCATGACAAAGCGAATTAGATAATAGTCCTATGTTTTTTTTTGTGAAGTTCATAATTTTATTGCTGAAAAAGGAAATATGACCCTTTTGGTCAGGCTGACACAAAAAAAGAGCCGAACCAGAGACTAGTTAGGGAGACCTGTATATGAAATTCAGGATTCTCCGCTTGACACAACCAAAAAAAGATTGTTCAGTTTTAAATTGTTGCCCTTCATAGGGAAACTAGCGTACATGATTTTGAGAATGTTTGCAAGACATGAAATATAAGATTTTGAAACAAAAAAGACTAAAAAACCCTAATAGAGAAAAACTAGACTGTTGACTTATAGCTGGGAAATCCCAGAGGAACTAGGACTAGATCACTCCCAAATTCGGGCAGAGGCTCAAAGGTGATGATGCAACCATGCTCCTCCTTGTGCTCCAATTTTGATTCCACACTCTTCCCCTGCATTCACTCCTCATTCGGCTCATTGCTCTAAGCGACAGGATGAAGGTGCTCTTGCCCCTTGGCCTAAACTGGTGCCAAAGATAGGTGGCAATCTGCCGGTGAAGCCTGTGGCAGAATGGGGTGGTGAGCACACAATCCATCTGCCAAGGTGTCCAGGTGCACCTTGGCCTGCTCAAGAGCAAAATGGAGATCGTGGGCTGAAGAAGTATCCAAGGCTTCTTGCTCCTACTGAGCCAAGAGGGTCCATCCCATAATGTTTTTTAGTGCCCAATATGGGCTGACCACCCTGGGCAGATCTGCATATTCCTGTTGCATTACCAAATAAGCAGCCTCACGGTTGTCAATCTCCTCATGAATGTGCATGGGGATGCTTGGGTCGTAATCCCCATAGAATTCCCAAGACTGATAATTGTTGCCTCTGCCTCCTCGCCCCATACTACCACAAATCACTCTTTGTTACAGACAAGGTGCCATGACAGGATCTAGAATGCCACAAACTATAACCTGCACCAAATTGGAAGCTCCCATTACTAGCTCCACTTGAATCCAGAAGAGTATATCCGCCATCCCCATGCTGAGGCTTGATCCATTGAAAAGGGGAGGCCCAAATCCAATGTAGAAGCCATCAAAGCGTGTTGTTTGAAGGCACATTTACTCGCCATCACCGCCAGTGCTGGAGGGGGGAAACAACAGCCCACGTAGAAGTGAGGGGCATTAAAAATTGGAGTTAGATGGACTGGCGGGCTAGGTTCCTATGTACCTTGGCCTTTTGCCATGTTGCATGCTAGTTGTCTCAGGATTGTGGTCTCCGGTTGACGTGAGGAGGGGAGGGTCGATTTCTGGCATAATTTTTTGACGAACACCCGCATCTGGGGATAACAGTCCTATGATTGTGGTGAATGCTTGGGTGAATTGACACCTCAAAAGACACTGTTTAAGACATTAAACTCAGACCAACACCTACAGCCAACTAAAATCAACAAACAGAGATGACATGTGAAATGTTTGGCAATAGTCCTCACTCAGAAATGTGGTATTAAAAGGGGTGGAAAAATTAAGATCAATTATTGGAGTGGTATTAAACAACAGTAAAAGTTTGTTTCTACAGTAATTTAATAAGTATAACTGAGTATAACTAATATCCCTTGCTTCACTATTTCAGGCCAATCATGAGAGCAGAATCATAGTTCTGAAGGAGAAGCTTCAGAGGATTCAAATGCTTACTGGTGAAGACATTGCCTCTTACCTTACAATGGTTAAATTTGGTCATTATGCTTCAGAGGAGATTTCTTGAGATGGGCGGTATCTAGATAGTGGTGCCACATGCAATATGACAGGGGAGTGTGATCTATTTCAGCCACCTAGCTCAGTAGCTACTAGATGCTTGGTGAGGTGTGGGATCCACATAGAAGGAGCAGTCAGTAGAAGAGAGGGTTTAGGTGTATTTGAGTTAGAGTCAGGATGGACTCTAGCCTTTCATCATGTTCAATATGTTCCTCATCTGAGATATAGGAAAAGAAGATATATAGACCAGTTAACTCTAAAAGGATCTTTGAGGCAAACATAATCATATATAGCACAAAATGTAGAGAGTTGGCACTTAAGGTTATGTAATAGAATTTAGAGTTGATAGGTAAATTGTATAACAAATTTTTTTATGATCTTTACTAACATTTATTAAAATTGTTGCATGTTTTACATCATTGGAATGACATATTAGTTGTAACTTTTTTGAAATTTTATTATGGTATGTGCACTTTGATATGATGTAATATGATTATGGTTTCGTTTCATATGTTGTAATATTAGATATATAACAGAAAAATAAATTATTGCATGAAATAAATAACTTTTCATTTTAAATATTTTTTTTTGCAGAACACGGGTCTTCCAGAAGATCAAGATGATCCTCATGATATAGATCCAGAATATGTTGGTTTTAGTACAGATCACATGGTAGAGGATGATGATGATGCAAATACAGAAGACACCGAGGTTGATGATGATGATGATGACGACGATGATGATCATGATGAGGATGATCAAGATGGTGATGATGATGATGAGGCAGCTGCTGGTAGTAACCAGTGACATTCATGATCATATAGACTGCATCATGGATCATTGCTGATATATCATTATGATGCCTCTTTTCATGATTACTATCATATGTATCATTTTCATGACCTGCAGTACCATATTATTGAGTTGTATCATTTTGACATGTATCATTTTGACTTATATCATTTAGACATGTATCATCTTGACTTGTCTCATTTTGAGTTACATAATTTATCATTTTTACTTATATCATTTGTACATGTATCATTTTGACTTATGTTGACTGTTGGACATGTATCATTTTGACATGTTATTGATCTACTGGCATATTTGACTTTCACTTGCTTTAGTTATATATGATGATCTTATCAGTATTGACTTGTCAATTTATATATATTGAAAGTGGTTGATGATTTTTAGATGGATATTTATTACGTATGATCATTTTAATTTACTGCTTAGGATGGATGTTATCAAATTCAATTAAATTATAGATATTTGACTCACTTGTTTTAATTATAGATGATGATCATGTTATAATAATTATCTTGTTATTTTATATATACTGATATTGTTGTAGATTTTATTTTGATGGAGATTTAATAAGTATAATGATGTTGTTAATTTGTATGGATGTCCATTTCCCTAAAAATTCTTTATAAATGTTATCCTATAAAATATTTTAAATGCTTCAGTGGTCTTCAGGTGGATGGAGTGCAGATCAATGAGTTAGAGAGTATTATGTCAAACAGGTTTGTGAGCTTGTCTCGCAAAGAGGATAGAATAAGATGGAGCTTCTCAAAAACTGGGGAGTATCAAGTTAAGCTAGGCTATAAGGTGAAAGATGGGGTGGTTAGAAAGCAAGATTGGCCCACTCACCTTTTTTGGAACAAAGACGTAAAAATGGAAGCAAAGCTAGATGCAACAAGCGACATTATATCATAAGCAAAATTGGAAGTAAATTTGGAAGCAAAACTAGAAGCAAAATTAGAACCAAAACTGGAAGCAAAATTGGAAGTAAAACCTGAAGCAAATCTAGAAGCAAAATCGGAAGCAAAACTGGAAGCAAACTTGGAAGCAAAACTAGAAGCAAAATCGGAAGCCAAATTGGAAGCAACAAAAGATGTCATAATGGAAGCAAAACTGGAAGCAACAAAGGATGTCATAATGGAAGCAAAACTTGGTGTCAATTAGGAAGTCAAAAAAGAAGCTATTTTTGACACCATACTAGAAGCAAAATAGGAAGCATGACTGGGAGAAAAACTAGAAGCAAAAATGGGAGTAGACATGGAAGCAAAACTGGAAGCCAAATTGGGCGCTAATTTAGGTGCTATTTCCAACATTAAATTGGTCATGCTTCCCGACGCTATTCCCGGCGCTATTCCGGGTGCTAAAGGAGGCGCTATTGCTTGCGCTCCTTTTCCAGTGCAAAATCTGATGTTAAATCTGGTGCCAAATCTAGTGCAAAAAATTACACTGAAGAGAATATGCACTTTGGCGCCGAGTTTTGCGCCAACAGAAGTGTCCAATTCATGAACTCAAATGCACTAAATTCTGGAGCTATTTTAGGTGCGAATTGCTTGTTTTGTTATAGTGCTCTCTCACCTCCGTCTCCACCCTCTCTCCCTCTCCCTCCCTCTCCCTCTCCCTTTCCCTTATTGACAAAAAACATGGAACACAAGAAAACTAGTTTGTCCAAAGAGGGATGAGGATATAAATTGGGAGGATAAAATGGAAACAAGATAAAACGAAAGTTCATTGGATGCGAAGAATGATGAGGAGAGGTGGAAATAGTAAAATAGGGAAAAATTGGTGGGATATAAAGGGAAATTGGAAAGGAAAAGGAAAACTAGGAAATCTAAGAAAAATAAAATGAGGTAGATAGGTCAGAGAGAGAGTAAGAGGTAGAGAGGGGAGGGAAATAGAGAGTGATAGAGAGGGTAGGAGGTAGCGAGGGAAGGGAAGTAGAGAGAGAGAGGGAAGGAGGTAGAAAGGGGAGGTAAGTAGAGAATGAGAGGGTAGGAGGTAGATAGGGGAGAGAAGTAGAGAGTGATAGAGAAGGTAGGAGGTATAGAGGGGAGGGAAGTAGAGAGAGAGAGATAGGTGAGAGAGGTGAGAGAGAGAGAGGAGGGGAGGGAGAGACGTAGAGGGGAGGGAGAGAGAGAATAATAGAGAGGGGTAGGAGAATATGAGAGTGACATGTTTTATTTCATCATAACGCAGGCATGATATAACGCGCTAATGTTATGCTTTGCCTTGGTAATTTCCAAGCCTTAGGCTTGGATTTGCCTTGGGATTCTAACCCAAGGGCTTGGACTGTGTTTAAGGTGTCCAAAGATGTGTTTTTCTAGATTGTAACAAAAATCACATTATCTGGAGTGCGCTCCTAGTCAGGTTTGATGGTGATAGTTTGTCATTGATGTCAAAAGGTATTGAGAAAGTTGAGTTGTGCAAAGTATCATCAGGCTACAGGTCATTTGTGCATCACTTGTACTATTGACAAAAGTTGTTCATGATCATGCATTTCACAGTTGTTCACATAGTGTTGAAGGATGTTGTCAGTGGGATTGACTTGATAAATGGATGATAATATTACAAGTGTTTGATAACATTCATGTACCAATCATGCTCATTATATTGGTATTTCAAGTGCTTACAGGATCACATGAATACACTTGATGTTTGGTGTTGGTTTATGATTAATCACAGGACTTGTTTGATCAGGTTTGGCCTCCAATGATGTTTTCATATGTTCTTTGGTAAGTGATGTCACAAGGTGATTTATTTGGGGTTGTCAAGTGTTGACAAATGTTCATCATCCATGGTTATGTAGTGTGTTCTTGATGTGTTCATGAAAGATTGTTTGCAGTGTTTTCTTGTTGTGCATTGATCTAAGAGAGGTTGCTTCAAGATCAGTTGAGGTTAGTAATAGTGGGTTGTGTTTGGATAAAATCAAAAAAGGCTTATATTACAAGGAGGCAAAATTCTTTAAAACTTTTGCTTCAAAATATATTAAGTCTATTCAAAAAAAAATTTGAAACAAACATCACACTTTATATTTAAGTGATGACCTGAGCTTGCAGGTTAAGTCACTTAATGTGACCTTCTAATGTGTTGTCAAAACATTGTAAACCGGCCCCATGGCTAAGGAAACCGGTGGTCTTTGTTTTAAATTGCATGCAGGCTGTTTTTAAAAGGTTATCAATGTTGTGAGCACCAAATGTGGAGTGGGCACAGGTTTAAGGAGAGCTCGATGAAAGTTTATTACTCCATTCAAATATTTATTGAAAAGACCTCCAAAAGAAGAAATTCCATAACATGGATTTAATTGGTTTTAATTTTAAAAAAAAAAAGAAAAAGGCATATTTTCGGGGGAAAGCTTTATTTTATAAAGCATAAAATGTATTTAGTGAAAAGGCCGATGGAAACTATTATAAAGGAGACCATTTTATGAAAAGAAACCGACCCCACCCTTATGTGGTTATGTGCTAAGATGGAATCCCGAATTTTAAGCCTTTTATGGCTTTATCTCATTTTTAGAAACTTTGTTTATTTAGCCACACTTTGGTCGGCCTCTCCTTATGTCTAAATAAAGTTTTTTTTTTCAGATTTTTAAGGAGTTTTTTAGTATATTAAGGGATATTTTTTACGAGTATCTTTATGAGATTTCCTTCTTATCTCAGTGCATATGAAGAAGCTTTAATATTTTTTTGTGTGAGAAGATTAATTTTTTTTTGGAGAACTGTTTCATTTCTCTTGCAGATTAAAGGGCAAATTGGTAAATTGGATGAAGACATTTTTTTTTTTTTTGAAGACACTATTTGCAGAGAAGGAGAATGATTTTTTTGAAGGAATATGGAAAGACTTATGCAGAGAAATATTGATTTTATTTACAGATAAATTGATTGAAGATTGACAAAAAATGTGTAGAGTGTTTCTACAGATTGAAGTTGAAAAAGATTTTTTTTAAGAACACAGAACATGAAGAGTTGGAAGAAAATTAGTTGGATTTTTGTTGAAGAAATTCAACTTAATGAAGATGAAATATTTATGAAAGGGAAATTGAATAAGAATGTGAATGGTTTTGGGGATTAGATATATGTTTTTATTTTTGCAGGTGACTTAATAAGATGCATTGTTTTTGAAGACATGAAAGGAGAAGATGAAAGGACAAAATGATCTTCAATGAGAGCAAATGAAGATGACTTTGTAGAATGTGAAAGGTCATCTAATATTAAATGACATCACAGGTGCTTTGATAAAAAAAATTTGTATGCAGATCAATGATGAAATAATACAGTTGAAATAGATATGAATCCAAATGAAAATTTTAAGACAATTTGAATGACACTGACGGGATCAAATACAAATACAGAGATTGATAAGATCATAAAAAAGACAATATGCAATTGATTGCATCAAGTGAATTCTTATGCAGAAATAATCAGGTGTATTGATAATTAGGTGAATTGTTTATGCAGAGAGATAATCTAGACAAGTGTGAATTAATTGTGTATCAGGGGAATTGATTGTGCAGAGATCATGAGATTAATATGCAGATTAGATTGAGTGTAATTGAATAGAGATATGCAAAAGGGAAGACAAGTAATATAATGGTGCAAATCAGATTGAGCAGCAATCACTTCTTGCACATGAGATTTTTAGTTCAGATTGATTGAGAAATGCCAGTGAGGCACAACAGTATGCCAGTGAGGCTTGTAGGTCAGCTAGTGAGGCTTGTAAAGATATTTTCAAGGTTAAGCCAGTGAGGCAGTTTTGGAGTGGTTTTTATACCCCAGGAGGGTTTTCCACTTGTGCAAATTTGTGTTATGTGTTATATTGTTTTCATCTGTATGTGTGTATGTTAATACGTTGCTTATAAGGTTTTGTTCTCCTTCTTCATTCTCAGTTTTGTGCATATGTGTTTGATAAATCAATGATATCCTTCTCTCCTTGTGCTTTGAAAGTTAAAGTTTGAAAAAGATTTGAAAATTTACACAACACTGATTCACCCCCCCTCTCAGTGTTGTCCTGGACTCCTATAAGGTTTGCACTTTTTTTAATGATAAGTCGAAAAAAATACCACCATAATCTTAAGCTCTCTGTTAGCTTTCTAACCATATAATTTTTTTCACATTTTGAGTATGTGAAGGATTTCATCTTTAATTTCTTTTGTTAGTGTATCCATTTTTTGTCAAAAACCAGTGGCTGGTATTTTTGAATTGTTTTAACCATTTATCAAAATTTCAAATAAATTACATTTTTAGAAACTAGACTCTACTCTACACGTATTAAAAAATAATTCAATTTTTGATTAGTTTTCAAAAATTTTGGGGGGGAGCATGCTCAATTTTCTATTTTTCAGGATGTGTCCACTTTGAAAATTAGTACAAAATCCATTATTCATAAAAAATTATCAGAAAAATTAGAGATAAACTACATGGTGTTAGCTAATTAGGCAGAGCACACTAGACGCTATGTTATGTTTTTTTTGAAAAAAAGGGACCAATTTGTGTACTCCCCCTATTTAAACCCCTTAATCTTAACCATTTTGGAAAAAAAATTAGTAGTTTAGAAACTAGATTCGGAGCACTACGACTTTTGTTTTTGTTGTATCTTCAAATTTTGAGTGTAACTATCTTCAATTTCTCATCCAACATTAGTCTTTATTGATTTCAGAAAAAAAGTGGCATCTTAAGACCCCCTTTTGGTCCCCCATCTTTGTGCACTTACCCGTTGGTTGGAAATTGATGGATGAAAATGCAAGGTAGACATTCAATAGTTGTAGAAATAATCTCATTTGCTAACATCAAATCACAACAACAATGTTACTATAATAGTGAAGCATAATATGCAAGTTAGTTCAAATTAGGATATTAAACTTTCATGGGTTTGATTGTAGTTTTGATATTAGCAACCATGGATATAGTGACCACAAACAAAGGGCTCCTACAAAAGGCCTAACTTGAAATACCTAGGGTTTGAGCCTGAAAATACCATGGAAAAGACCATAGAAAAGGATGTGAAGTTGCACTCGAAGTTCAAAACCCTATGCGAGAAGATGGATGTAGAGGGCTTAATTTTTGGTCAACAAGAAGAAAGACCTCATAGTACTACACAACAAGGCATTGAGGCCCTCAAGGCAAATCCCAAGGTGGTGGGGCTAATGATAAAGACTCTCAGAGGGTTTCATATTAAAGAGGACAAGTTGAAGAAGGAACATTCCTTATTTATGCAATGAAGGGTGCTAGGGTTTTGCTCCTCATGAGGCTATTGGTGGTTGTGAAGGTGAAGGATATGTCCGTTGATGTTAAGAAGATGATGGGGAAAATACCTTTAAACATTAAGCTATTGAAAATAGCTAGGATGGGGACATAGAAGATGTAGGTAGGACCCTTGATCTAGCATTCTTCAGTACTTATGATTAATGCTTTAATAGGCTAGCAAAGATGTTTGGCATAGAAGAGTTAGACCTAGCAAATCATGTTCTTTACAAAGATACTATTAGTGTCATAAGGCATATTAGGGATGAACCATATAGGTTTTTTTTTCATCCATCTCCACAATGTATATATATGTTCGTGGGTCAAAGCTTCCAAAGTGTTATTTAGATGCTAAAGGAATGGAAAGCATTAAAGTTTTAAACACTTGATTTAGTTGTTGTTGTGCCTTTTATTTTAGAGTTTTTTTTCTTAGATTGATTTTAGATCTTGAGAAAGTTAATAGGTGAGATTTACTAGGATAAACCTTGAATATTATAATCTTTTCACTAGATGCATGGATTTAATCAAGATTGTAAGGAGATTTACAATCTTGTCTGATTCTAACACTGACAATATGTGAAGCTAATGGTTTATAGGCATTCAAATTTATATTTTGGCATTAAGGTTATGAGGAAACTATGCAAATTTGTAATCTTTGTGCACGAAGGATTATATTTTATATTATACACTATAATATCTCATCATTAAGGAAAAGGATTTTTTTTGAATCATACATCATTTTTAAAATCCAATTTCTATTTTTATATATAGTGAATGTCTTATAGAGGCATCGAACTCCTAGGCTGTTATTTTTTATTAACATTTATGTTAACATTTTAAGGCTATCAGTCGTCCTCTATCAATCAAATGGATGATTGTCTAAAATTGTATGTTCTATTTTCTCACACTGAAGTTATGAAGAATGAAATGATTTGTTGCCCTAAGTTAATTCTGTTTTGCATTTATGTGTTTAATTTGGCAAGAGAGTTCTAGGAAAGGATTGTTAAAGATGACTATTAACTAGTGGGACTAAAAGCATTTGTGGGTGATTCAAACATCGGTGACCTCTAATCTTTTCACTGGGTTTAAACATTTCAAGTAAGTTTAAACGGGTATTCTGCCACTTGTACTGCATTTGTTTTGTACGAATTATTGATGCATGTCAGAATAGAGGATTTATTGTAATTGTTGTGGTTGCAAATTGACTTCTAGATGGATGGATTGTGGACAAAATCTTGCAATTGGAGATTTATGCTTTCACATTTCTGGTTTTATTCCATTTGCCATTATTAATCTTAATGGGCAGAGCTGGTACTCTGACAAACTTATGAATTTCAACTTAATGAACTTTATTTGTTGCACATGGTGGCTTGGCATATGTTAGTATGCTATTGCACAATTTTGAGTCTAAATCTTTACTTCCATCTACAAGTGATTCTCAGGTGGTTAAAATGACTTAACTTGAAGACATCCATGTATTTCTTAATTTTGATGTCTTTTTTCCATGTCTCGAGCATCTAAGGTAGGGGTATTACTTTTGTAGTGTTGGGATGTTAAATCTATATTTTCTTTTACCATCTAACGATATCTAGTTAAATCAACTGAGGTGATTTTCTGGTCTTCTATAGTTTTATTGCTCTTCAAGGTTAGAGTTCAGTTGGGTTTGAATTAACATGCTTGTAGTACTTACTGTTTCATCCTTGCTGTGCAATTTTTTTCTATGCATTTTTGCCTCATCTTCACCTATTGTCTTGGGATGTTTTCATAGCCCTTGCCTTTTTAGTCTTTTCTTCCAATTTAGTGCCTTATCCTTGCTTATCATTTTACCCATATCCATGATTGACATTGGATTCATGCTCATGAATGGAGTTTGACATGGTTTAAGTTACCATGTAATTTAGGCGATTTAGGAAAGCTTTATCACTACGAGCTTCAATTGGGTGATTGCGAATTGATAGCCGAGCTTTAGTGTTTGGTCTTACTTCTTGCAGTGATTTCAATTATTTTTTTAAAAAGCATAATTTTCTAATGTTTATGACTGTGTTTCCCTAAATTAAAGTTCAGTAAATGTTGAATGCCCACGTGAAATAAATTCATGGGGTGAACTTTAAGCCATGCAAACCTCAGTACTCTACTCCATACTTGTAAAAATGCAATCTTTGGCATTGTTTGTTTCTTCACATAATAAAGGAATTTTCAGGTCAATGGTGATTTGGAAGCACTATTTAAGCCTTAAGGCTCTGTTTTCAGGTTCTTTCTCCATTTGTGCCATCTGCAATGGGTATTGGTGTTTTGCAAATGCCTACAATCTTGGTCTGGTTTGCTTCTGACATGTGAACAAAGCAATTATTTTATTTTGTATTCCTCTGGTTTCCAGATGGTCAGCAGGCATTAATGGCCATTGTTATTTCTCTGTGGATGGTTCGACTACCAGGTGAATCTTTGGAACTGTTTTATTGGCTTGGGCGCTAGCATGGATTTAGAATGTGGCAACTAAAAGGCTTGTGTGTACTATTGACTAGAAGCCCACACAAATCTGATGTGGTCCGTGATGACTGTTGATCTTTCTTTGGGGATTCATGGCAGTATTGCGTGCTTTTGGGGATTCTGGTGATTCTTGATATGCAAGTGGGCAAGCACAAGTTAACATATGATCATTGGAAAGCTATAGGCCCAAGGTTTTATTAAATTTGTCGTTATGACTCTCATCAGATGATTGGCAATCAGGGAAGGTTGTGAATCACTAAGTAGCCAATTACTTGATTGGCAACAAATTAGCCAGTAGCTCAATAAAAGGGACTCAATGGCATTACAAATTGGCGTTTGTTTTCATAACTAAAGATTAGAATAATCCACGGTTAAGGGAAAAGGCGAAGTAAACCATGTCTGATGGACTCTAAATCATAGTTACGAGACTCGGACTTGGCTCGGACTCGGCAAGCTGATTTTGAACTCGGACTCGGACTCGGACTCGGCGCCTAGACTCGGCAAAAACTCGGCAAAGACTCGACAAATTGAAAAAGCCAACAAATTCAGAGATTTTAAGGATTTAAAACTTGTTTCATGCACCCTTTAATAAATAAACCTTAAAGACACAATAACATCATCAAATAGAAGCTAATTTGATCACATACACAAGTATACATCGATCACATAAGTATAAACGCAAATTGTAGCTGGGCTGCTGAAGGAAATAGCACACTTAGATATATAAATATAGTCAAATGTATACAAAACTCATGGAATATGGAATCCATGACATCAAATGTTCCAAACAAATATGAAATATCAAAACAATAACTAGAGTCTAGAAGTCTATGGCTCAGAGGAGCTTGCATCCTTCGCCTTCCTATGAAGGCGTAAATGGTAGGTCTTAAATGATGCCAAAATTGACGAGTGAACAAAAACTTGGAGAAAACTCGACAAAAACTTGACAAATCAATAGGATCTATCTCATCCAAATCAATAGGATCCAATGATTTGTCCTCTACTCTTTTTGTACAAAATCGAAACCCTAAATTTGACTAAGTCTGAAACCCTGAAAAATTGGTTAAGTTTGAAATCTGATGGATCCTCCAAAATCTAGAATCTGCATGTTAAATCCCATGGATCCGGAACCTATCTCAAACATCCTGATAGTATATTTCAAAATATTTAAAGTATAAGAAACTTATACTTAAATATATTTTGAAATATACTGCCACCTTGTTCCTGATTTTTTCACTAGTTTTAGCCGAGTTTTCCCATCGGGACTCGCCGAGTCTGGCGAGATTTTTCAAAAAATCTGCTGAATCTGGGTCTGAGTCCCCCAGGCTCAGCCAAGGTGCCTCGCCTTGGACTCGCCGAGTTTTGGCGAGTTTCGTTACACTGCTCTAAATAAACAAACTTAACACATAATGAAATTGGGTTTTGAGTGTGCTATTGAAGATCATTGAAGTCCAAAGCTGTTAGCTTTGAGCCTCAATTGAGTTTATGTTGGTGGATGTGAAAGCATCACTCAACTGGACTTAAAGGCACCTTGGGTCTGGCCTTAAAATATGCTTAACAAATGTGAAGGCCCCTAGTGATGTCTTGCATGTGGGCTCGTATATGTATCATGGTTTTGTTGTGGCAAGTTTGTTTCACATTTAGAGGTGTTTATAGACCTAAAAATTTTATTTTGAAAGAGTAGGTAGAGGTCTCACATCCAATGGGAAGCTTGAGCCTTAGGGTTTGAAAAAATTGGTGTTAAACACATGACACTCTAGACCAATTTTTCACCAATCCTTCAAACCAACATGTAGGATCTTAATACCAACAAGATACTTCACTCCTTATATTGTACCTTTTATATAGTACATTGGATCAAAAAGAAAAAAAATTAATTGCTTCTTACACTATACTAAACAAGAGACGCATTGCATTAGGTTCCTACCGAAATAGAAGTTGAATTATGGATGAGATTGGATCTATTTTTGTTTTTTCATCTATTGGTACTCTTGTTCTTTTCCTTTTTTTTGAATAAGGACAATGTTGTTGATTTTCAAATATCAAAATATGTTGTACCTATAATATGTTCATAATCATTTGTTAGTCAGTTCTAATCATTCATAACTACAAAAGCTATATTAAAAATTGAAATAAGAAGTAACTTTTGTCCTAAAAGCAATGTTGACTTGCAATTTTGAAATTCACTTTGTTTTTGTTTTCCTTATTTCAAATCGCAAATAAACATTTAAAAATAAATAAATTTAATCCTAAAATACTAAATAGTCAAGACAATGTTTAAGTATTATGAAAATAGTTGTTATATAAACCTAAATAGTAAAAACAATAGTTGAACAACCCTAAAAACAACATTTCATAATCTCCCAACCTTAGGCTACAAATAATTTGCAATTTGCATATATGAATAATGTATTGAACATTTAAATTGAAAACAATCAAACAAACAAAACAGATGAAGTAGCAATGAAAATGCAAAACAAAGTATGACTATGTGGAGTCTTACCTTGAAGGCTTCATCAATACTTCATGAAATAATATAAAACACAGAATGACAAAAATGTTTGTAAAATTTGCTATGTGTTAACAAGCCCATGGAAAAATTTGCATGGTTGTTAGAAACTTGGCCAGGGGAGATAAGGTACGATTTTTAGTGTGTACTTTTTGGCCTGTGAGAGCTTGTGACTTTAGCTACTATTTGATGAGTTTGCCGACTATAGTGAATTATATGCAATAACTTCATTGCCTATATTAGTTCATTATGCTTTAGTTTGTGGATGAGAACATTCAATGATATAATCGTTGAATTGATCTTTGCTTTCGTTTGGAAAAACACAATCATGTGTTCTATTCGATACCAATTGTTTACAACATCCAAATGTCTTCATTGTCTATTTGTTTCTTCTCTCTAATACTAACATAACTTTTAGCTGATGTTCATTCGGGTTTTGGATTCAATCATAAGTTCACGAAAACAATACATACACACATACATAAAATAGTCATCATTTACTCAAAATATACGATGTTAATTACAAATGTGAGAACATAGTTGGCAACTAATAATTTATTGGCAATTGTCAAATTGCAAATGTTTTAAATCAAAATTATATATATGACAATAATTTCTTTACCATTCATAGAGACAATGAATATATACCATCCTATTGAAAGTTGTGATCATTATCACTTACAATTAAGAACACGATTAAAAGGACAAATAGAACCTTGATAAGTCAAACAATGCATAAGAAATAGATATTATATAGCATAAACATATTTTTGTACACAAACCCAACTTCTAGGCATATTTGCAGAGGCATATGCAATGAACAGGGGAAACTCATAAGTAGAACATAGGGAAACATCTAGAATTTATCAACATATGAAGGATCTATGAAATACAGACAACTCAAAAATAAATGAAAGTTGCAGTGTGCACCTTCGAATGGAAACATGAGCACAATGAAATAATGACATTTAAGGACCATAGAGAACACTGTAAGAGTAAAAATCTTCTTTGATTTTTCAAGGAATTTTGCTTGTACTCACAAAAATCTTAATCCAGGCCTTGCAAAGAGCCACTTCTAGGACATAATCTAGCTGACATTCTAACAAATTAAAACTTGAATATGTAGTTGTATCCTTTACTACTCCTCCACTCTAAGGTCATAATGTAATTAGATGAAGAAAAAAATTAACCTTTTGAACAAAATTTAAAAAGTATCAAGATAATGAACTTTAAGTATAACTTTCATTAATATCAACCTTTCAAATAAAATTTAAATAGTATCAAGAGAATGTATTAGGTATAATTTTATTCATAGACAACAGTGACAAGTGACTATTGCTATTTATGCAAGCTTTTTAGTTGCATTCTTTTTAGTTACAAATCAAAAGGAAGATACATGTATCTCTAAATGCCATGCTAATCTAAGGCTCTATGAAATTATTTACATTGATACCTCCTTAGCATCTAAATATGTTAGGGCCCATGTCCTAGGACTTTCAAGTTTCCTTGATATGCTCCATTCTTCTAGTGGGTAGATGAATAATAGGTAAGGTCCACAACAGATTTTGGTCATTCTCATATGACTTAAAATAAATTGTCAAAAACAACAAAAGCCAATTATTTTAATGAGACTCATAGACAATAATAGGTTAATAACAAAACTCTATTACACTATTCTATTCTATTATCAAAGACTTCTTTGATGACAACCTTGGGCCATTTATTTGCCTCCATTTGTTCAATTGTTTTCAAATATCCTAGAAGACAACACCATAACAATAGTTTCAATAGGAAATGTACCTGTTTCAGCTAGAAGAATTTCATAGAGGACCAAAAATTTTAGTTTGAATTAAGATTTTCTTTTATCAAATAATTATTTAAAATAGTCCAAGAGGCTGTGATGTTTAATAGTAGAGCCTCATAAGAGATAACTCAAGTTCAAATACCCACCACAACAACAAAGTCCATAACTCTAGCTAATGAAGTGGCAAAACTATTACTGGGAACATTTGATTGTGACTCATATTTACAAATCTTTAAAAAGGAATATAAGCTCAAGAATACCCCAAACCACATTAAAAGCAATCTATAACCTTAGGCAAGAATTACCAAGTTAGATATGTCTATATTAAGGCAAGAATTACTAAGTTGGATATGTATATAATCTAGGCCAGAATCTCCTCGCAGCAGTAATGCAGCTTGTAACTGTAGGTAACAGGGTAATCACTAGGGTAATTATCATGTGGTAAGGTCAATCATGAGGTAGATCCATATTTACAAATCTTAAAAAAGAATGTGTCCCATGCAAGTATCTATTTATAAACATACCAGGCCAAATCTCTTCACAGCAATGAGAGAGCAATTGTAGCTAATAGAATAGTGTAATAGTATAATAGTAGTAAGATAGAGTCAAGCATGGCCTGTATTTATAAATCTTAAAAATGTGGTCCAAGGCAATTTAGTTATTAGTTAATGACATTTACTGATGCAATGAAATTATACAAGTATCAATATGACATTATATATGTGATTTCAGCCTTACAATGTTTCAATTTCTAAGTTTGATGCTTTTACGGCACCAATTTTTTTGGGGGTCCACACCCACATAAGTTTGATTTTATCGAACAGACCACTATAACAAATAAAATAAAATCAAAACTCTTCCAAGCTCAAAATCTTTCTTCATGTTGGGCAGCAGGGATGAGCATCTATCTAAATGTTTTGTAAGACACGTGACGCCATACAGCAATTCGCTCCTGCATGCATTCCATCTGGCAGCTTGCCTCAGAGATTCATTTATGAAGAAAGCATCATGGGACGCATTTTTCAAACATTAGGGGTTTTTCACTTTGAAGAAGGCTTCGACAGGAAGGGTTAGGGTTTTTTAGTTGGCTATGCCATCTTATGAACAAACTGAAAAGTGCTATAATGGATCAAATCTACAATCCAGTTTTCGTGTTTGTGTTTCTGTGTTGAATCACAGCATCTGTAAGCTTGTGTTCTTATATTTTGGTTACCTTTGAGGAAATATTGAAGGATGTGTTGAATTGCAATTTACTGTATGATCAAATATATTCTATGCCAAATTCCTAAGGGGTTTTGTATTGTTTAATTTCTTTGCATTTGTCATGGTTTGTGATAAGTGGTAGAAAATTGGATGGGAATCTTTTGGTCTTTATTGCTATCTGAGATTTTTCCACGGCCTGTGTGGAAGGGCTTGGGTGGTCCACTGCATGAGATAGTATTTCCATTTGCATGACTGTACATCCTTTGTGGGAAGGCTTGCAATGCTTGCTAGTGCACAAGCGTGTTCCACAACTCTTCTTATGGAGTTCTGCTGCCACCCAATGTAGATGATCGCAATTCGGCCTTGCCTGGGTGGATGATAGACTCTCTTAAATCTGTCAAATATATTGATGCCCTTCACTACGCAATAGCTCAGGGCAGAAGAGCCGTGGAGCTTCTGGCCGGCAAAGAGAGCTCCATTGCACAGATTGTGAGAACTATTGTAGGGAAGGCTTATCTACTAAGCTTCACTGTCGGAGACGGAAGCAATGCCTACAATGGATCCATGATCTTGGAGGCTTTTGCAGCACAAGGGACTGTGAAAGTGCCGTAGAGAGATTGTGTTGTAAAGATGTGTTTTTTATGAATATTATTATGTTAGCATGGTGGATGGAGTGTGAGCCCTAAAGACGAATGCTTGGGATCGGTTATTGAAGAAAATGAGTTCATGTTGGCCGGATTTGGCAGGTTTTCGATAAACTGTGAAAATGATCATGTCATTTGGGTTTCTTTAAGAGAACTAAATGCCCAACTTTTGGGATTATTTGGGAAGGTTGTGAGCGGATTGATGTCCATGCTTTTCTTTAGCTTGACATTGGAATTGTGAAGGAATTGAGCTTTGAAATCAAGTGTTAGTGTTTAAACCATGAGGCTCACCAGCAGAAAATAAAGAATTCTGGTGTATATTATCAATTTGGAGGTGGCAGGCGAGTGACTGACCTTAGGAAAGAGCTCTTGTTTCCTAGGGAGCGTAAATCATGATATGGTCCAAGGTTTTTTGGGACTAGATAAACAACTTGAATAGGAATTTACATGAGCTTTTAGGTTGGTATTGTAAAAGCAAGATGCCACAGGGCAGGGATGGGATTTTGGCAGGATCATTGTTCTATACAACTGCGTTAAGTGCTGAAAATGAAGAAGCTGTTTCTAGGTTTTAGGTGTCTGCAAATTTTGAAGAAGGTAAACCATCTCTTTGACTTTTCTAGTTTGTTTCTGTTTTGAGTAACTGGAATTTTTGGGAAAAGAGAGTGCAAATTTTTGTAAATTTTAGCTCAAGTTATAATATGCTGAAGGCTTTTCATGGCCTTCTACTGGTGATGCTTATCTGGATCCAGATATGTGCAACAATCCCTGCCCAGGTATCATTTTTAAACCACTTTAGATCTGTTGCAATTTCCTTTGAATGTTATTTAACAATAAATGGAAACTGATCTAAAAGTCTCTTATACATTGGCAGACTGTGAATAATAAAAACAAGAATTTATAATAATGGTCATTAACTTTGCCTCGGTTTAGGCTGATTCAGGAGGCTCTTATTGTTGGAGAGCCATCCGCAATATTTGCATTGTATTATTGTGTGTCGTAGATGATGTGTGGATCATTATTTTTTTTCGCTTCTGTTCTAAAAACTGTTATATGGTATGGATCAAATTTTTGGCCCTTCAATTTAATAAATGTTAAGTCGATGCTCATGATGACGAGTTCTGGGAAAATATGGGTCCATGTAAATTTAACTCAGAAACTATGTAGTCGAATTCTGAAATCATACCAGGTGATTATATAAATTGTTTTTAACTTTGTGCAGCTTTAGGATGCTTGATATGTCAATTCCAAAGGAGGCTGCTTACCAGATTATCAGCGAGGAACTGATGTTGGATGGAAACCCCAGGCTAAATTTGGCCTCTTTTGTGACCACCTGGATGGAGCCTGAGTGTGATAAGCTCATCACGCATGGAATCAATAAGAATTATGTTGATATGGATGAATATCCAGTTACCACAGAATTGCAGGTTTAAAGCAACCCCAGATCTAAATTATTATTTATATCTTTTGTAGATCTAAGAAATGGTCTCCGAGAAAAAACCGGCAAGAACTTTTTTCCAGTCAATTTGTAATTATATGAAAAATAAAAGTAATATTAAAAAAAATCTTGTGCCTAGTGACTTTGGATTGCTTGTCTCTCTGCTCTACAGATTTCCACATAATTGCTAAAGAATATGAAAAACACTCGCAGTATCATAGAAAACAGACCATGGGTTTGCAGCAAAATACATACCTTGTTTCTCAGGCCCTATCTCCACTGGTTCTCTCCACCGGTTCTTACTGCCGCTCGAATGTGATTTCATAGATATGGCAACTCTGTGTATGATACAAATTAAATAGCTATTAACTAACATTTATTATTAGTTCCTGCGGAATTATAATCGCATGATACAAATTAAATATCTATTAACTACCATTTATTGTTATACAGGAGGAATTAAATAGAATTAAATATTTATGAGGACATTTAAAAATTAAAAAAATATTTTTCTCCTTACTGTTTCTAATATCAAGCAATAGAAAGAAAGTAAAATAACATTTATACAATCATTTAAAATAAAAACTAAATTTGAACTATAGAAGTTGTGTGCAAAAATTTTAATTCTTTGTTAGGATTGGTTCAATTCAATTAGAAAAATGAATCTAGCCGATGCTATAGTTTGAACTATAGAAGTTGTGTGCAAAAATTTTAATTCTTTGTTAGGATTGGTTCAATTCAATTAGAAAAATGAATCTAGCCGATGCTATAGTAACCTGCCTACAGCAGGAACTAATAAAAATGCAATTGCTTATACATTTTCTTTTGCATCCATCCTTTTAAACCTTTTGGTAATTCCATAGCCGTCGAGGGCATCTCCTTACAACGACTCTCATATGTGCTAAAAGCTTGAAAATTATAGATATCCCTTTCTGTTGAGGGGCAAATGGAACGAGTCAAGATATCCATTGTATGGACACAAATATGTATGGCGGGTACCGTGAAGCATGTTATGCCACGTACAATCAAAACCGTTGGGACTCATTTTGTCTTTCACTATTAATTGTTCTAGAATTGCCTCAAATTTCCTGTCAAGGTCAATTGAATGGGACATGCACTCCATGCTCTCTAGAATGAATCTGCACCTTACACGTATGGTTATTTAACTTCTTTTAGTGAACGGCGGTCATGACTCGTTCGTTAGATGAAAAGTCGTACAACAATTTTTTAGGATGGGATTTTTTTTCCGAGTGATAGACTATGCCACCACGTGTTCTCTTTTCAGTCGATTCCAGTTTTATTCCCAATAACAAACAGAGACGATTGCTTTAGCCTTAAATATCCACGGTCTGAAGCGGCATCAATTTTGATGGCCGCATGGCCATATTTCTGCATTTTTTCGTAAAAAATAATCAAAATTTTATTAAGATACATTATTTCAAATAGATAACAGCTGGTGGTGTTTTTAGTAATATGTTACATTAAAAATTTAATTTTAGTTTTTAAGTCAATTTCATTTATTCATAAATTAATGAGTAGTGGTTTATAATCTGAACTCATCTTTTATTACACCCAATGATGATCTTCATAAAGATGAATTGTCCATCCGAATACTACTATAAAATCCATAAAACTAAAATTAGTTAACAGGCAGGGCGGCCGTTACATTTAGGCGTAGTCCGTACGTCACTCTCAACTTGAGACGTTCGTTACGTTTCCCATCTTTCGATCAAAGTATGCGTGGACTTCGACTTTGAGGCTTTTAATGGGAACCTCCCAACAGGCTACCCTTGTGAAAACGTTAATGTACATTAAAGGAAACCGGCCTTTCGGGTAGATGCCCACCTGCCTATTTTGATTGTTCGTTAGCAGTCAGAGGATGTAGCACGTTCTTCTGGAAAGTCGTGTTAATCAGAAGGCGGTGCTTAACAGTATTTTCATTCTAGAAGACGATCGACATCTCATTACACAGCTTAGTTCGAAGACACTGGAAGTTCTCAGTGAATTTAATTTGGAAGCGGAAGCTGAGGTTGTGGGGTAAACATGGGAATCGTAGAGAGGAGGCCTCACATAGTACTGTTGCCCCTGATGGCGCAGGGCCACATCATTCCTTTTTTCGAGCTGGCGAAGTTGCTGGCCACGAGAGGTCGATTTCTCATTACAATCGTCAATACCCCTCGTAACCTTGTTCGGCTACAGCCCATGGTTTCTGCGGCCTGCAAAGCTCATGGCATAGACATTCGCCTCCAAGAATTGCCGTTTCCAAGAGGCATTGAAGGCTTGCCTTCTGATGTGGAGAATACCGATGCTGTGCCTTACAATCTCATGTTTCCCCTCGTCCGGAGCACCGAGCAGCTCGAAAAGCCATTCGAAGATTTGCTGCGAAGGCTCTACGAAGACGAGGACAGACGGCCGACTTGTGTTATCAGCGACATGTTCTTCGGCTGGAGTTTGGAGGTTTGTAACAGGGTGGGGATTCCGAGGGTGACCTTCATGACCATGGGCGCCTTTGCGACTTGTGTTTATAATTCTGTGTGGATGCATCTGCCTCACAAGAAAACCGAGTCCGATACATTTTCCCTCGCTCCCGACCTTCCGCATGTCTGGCTTCATAGATCTCAGCTGCCGTTGAGCCTCAAGCAGACAGACGAGACAGACCCCTGGCATCTCTTCTTGAAAAGGCAGATACCATGTAATCTCCGCAGCTGGGGTACTCTGCTCAACACATTCGACGAGCTCGAACCTAAATTTGTCCGCTACATGCGAGAAAGCCTTTGCGGTGGAGTGTGGAGCGTGGGCCCTGTGCTCCAACAGGTTTCCAACGTCAACCACGATTCGGCTCATGGCGCTTGTTTCCAGTGGCTGGATTCCCGTGTTCCCAAGTCTGTTCTCTACATATCCTTCGGCACGCAGGTGAGGATCACATATGACCAAACGCAGGAACTGGCACTTGGCTTAGAAGCCAGTCGACGCCCATTCATTTGGGCCGTGCGACCTCCGGTCGAAATAACTGATGGCTCCACGGACTTTCTCCCCGAGGGATTCGAAGAACGAATGAAGGAATCGAAGCAGGGGCTTCTCTTACGGGGCTGGGCACCGCAGGTAATGATCCTCTCGCACGCCTCTACGGGTGGATTTTTGAGCCACTGTGGCTGGAATTCTGTTCTCGAAAGCTTGAGCCACGGTGTGCCGATAATCTCTTGGCCCATCGCTGCTGAGCAATTCTATAACTCCAAGCTCTTGGAGGAAGAAGTTGGCGTCAGCGTCGAGATTTGCAGGGGCATCGACGGAGAAGTGGACAAAAGCAAGGTGGAGAGGACTGTGAAGATGTTTATGGAGGGCGACAAGGGAACTGCACTGCGGAAGAAGGCCATGGAAATGAGAGATGCGACGAGGAAAGCTTTTTCCAACGATCAAGGAAGGGATATCAACGGCTCCTCTGTTGCCAACATCGACGGGTTCATAAAGGAAGTTAATTTGTTATTTCTGTAGTCATAATTTTCATGTTAGAAGCATAGTTAGGTGTCTTTTGCATATTCGGAGTATGAGGTAGTCTCATATGTTGTAAGCCATCTGTAGACCCAAAATCGAATCGCTTGACATCATAGACTATAAATCCATTTTCATATCCATTTGTTTTGATGTGGGAACTTTTGTTTCGTTTCTATAAAAATTGTTATTTCGCAAATTTCTTTCTTTTTCTTATGCAGATTTGCAAAACTTTATCATAAGAATACACACAAATAAATATATATAGATTTGACAATATATTGAGCAGCTAATTAACATATAGCGATTCACGCAAGTGTAAATATTTGTAATGATTGATATGGAACATGCTTTTCTTCCCGTAAACTGCACCGACATGGTAACAGTGAGCAGAGTTTTTATCCATCAATCTGGTCTTTCCAGTTGCTATGCTTTACAAACCCTGCTATTGAAGTCGCCATGAAAGTCACAGTCAACAGCCAGGTGGCACACAAGGCGTCAAAAGCGCTTTTATGGCTCAAGATCTTTCATGGCCACTCTCGCAGGAATTCCATAGAATATTGCAAAACTAACCTTAGAGCCCATATTGAAAAATGTCACATTCCTACCGTAACAATTTGTGAACTTCGTTGGGCTTACAAATATTGTATGGCCGACCATTTAATCTCTCACTTACGGCAAACTCGCAATGCAAGAGTTCAATTAAGGGTGTGGGAATAATAAGGAGAATTGGTTCTATGTGGTGGTGTCGTTTTCTTTTACTTTATTTAAATATCGTTTATTATAATAGTCAATTATATTGTTTATTATAATAGTCAATCAGGCAATAGTAATTTTATGTCATTTACAATGTCTTTTTTTTATTGGTCAGAATTGATTAAATGTCCTATTTTTATTAAAAAGTAGTAAATATTTTTCCTATTTTTATGGGTCAAAATTTATCTTTGACAGTGAATGATATTTAAGAATAGTCATATACTTGTTTTTTGTCCCCCTAAGTTTAAGTAATTATATCTTTTGACTATTTAGCATTTATTATTCATAGTAATTTTTTAAGATTGGTGATATAAAAACACAAATTTTAGTTTTCTATTTACACTTTTCATTATATTTTAACAAACTTTATTTCTAGTCTTCCATTATATTTACCATTTGCCTAAGCATTTTTCAACACATTTTTATTGCATCAAATAGCTTATTTATTTATTTTTATTTCATCATCTTTAATACTATAGGCACCTCTATGATATTTTCATTCCTATCTCTTCTAGTGGTCACATATAACATTGAGGTTATTGTGGTCTCAATACTTTTTCTATGACTAGTAAAAGCACCTATATGTGATATTTGATGGCCAATAGGAAAATATAAATAGTTATGTTGGCGAAGCATTGCACTTTGTTTTTTGTCGAAATGATTTCATATAGTGCTTGGCTAACATGACTATTTGTATGTGCATATCAACCATCCAATAGCACCTATAAGTGCTTTTACTAATTTAAATTTAAATTTATTAATTTTTCTATCAGGAATGCATCTTTCTAGTAGCACTATAGTAATATTAAAAAATAATGGATACATTATGTAAAAAACCACATAAAATAATGCATTAATTTTTTAAATTAAAATAAATAATATACTTGTCTATTTCTTATTCTATACACATTGCTAGATATATTACCACTTCTTAAATACAATTAAATATGCAATTCTTATTAATACTTTCCTTTAACAAGCATGCTATTGTAATCAAGATTTCTTAACTAACTTTATTACTAACAAATAAAAATAAATAGTTATCTTTTGTAAAGTTATGGTGCAAGTTCTTATACTAAAAAAAAATAGAAATATATTATTAATACTCTATTTGGCTAATATCTTTTTATATTATTCCAACCTACACGTAAATTGAGAAAAAATAATTATTATTATGACAAAAAGCAAACATTGTACAAGTAGACCGTTGGGAAAAGGGTTGTATTTAGTTTTTGCATGAGTTGCATAAATATACTACATGCTTAAGCTTTAAAAAAGAAAGGCTTCCTTGTGATACGTGGAAGTCTTACAAGACTCATGACTAGGATGTGAGAGGTCACTTTATTACTTTTTAAGTAAATGTTCAAGCACATTAACTTTGCCTTATATGTAAGTTAGCCTTACAAACCACATTGAGAACCCTTTAATCATAAGAGTGTAAAATATAATTTGATTAAAATATAATTATATTTAATAATTTAGAATAAACATTAATTTATTGATCATATTATTGATATTTATTATAATACTTATTTATGTATTAAATGTGCTATTACAATATGTGAAAGCTAATATATAATCATTTCATAATTATTTTTTAATTTACAATAAGTTTGTAGTTTAAAGTTTACATGATATGTAATTCGTCTTTGATTTATTTTCTTCAATGGTTCCAAATTATATTTAGTGAATTGTGGTTGATACGTTGATCCATGAGTCACAACTTCAATGTAAAAATTACCAAACCTGGGTAAGTGCAAGAAGATGGGGGGCCAAAAAGGGGTCTTAAGTGGCCACTTTTTTTCTGAAATCAGGAAATACTGGCCTTGGATGAGAAATTGAGCATAGTTACACTCAAAATTTAGAGATGCAACCAAAACAATGTTCGTAGTGCTCCGAGTCTACTTTCTAAACTACTATTTTGTTTTGAAAATGGCATAGATTAAGGGGTTCAAAAGAGGGAGCCACAGAAATTGGTGTTGTTTCTGTCAAAAAAACATAACATAGCATGTTTTGTGGCTCCCTCAAAAGGTCAACTTTTTTTTGGTATTTTTAAAATCGCTTCGGTGAGAAATTAGCTAATAGCATGTGGTTTATGCCCGATTTTTCTGATAATTTTTTGATGAATATTTGATTTTTTACTAATTTTTAAAGTGGACACATCCTAAAAAATAGAATTTTGGCCGTGCTACCCCTATAAATTTTGAAAACTAATTGAAAATCATTTTTTTTTTAATATTTGTAGAATGGAGTCTAGTTTCTAAATATGTAATTTTTTTGAAATTTGAATGAATAGTTATTTTACAATGAAAAAAAGACCAAACAGTGGTTTTTGCATAAAAACGGACACACAAACAAAAGAAATTAAAGATGAAAGGATTAACATTGTTAAAATGTGAAAAAAATCATATCGTCAAATAGCTAAGAGAAAGCCTAACATTACCCATGTGTTCAATTTGTTCAACCTTGAAACACGTGCAAATCTGAGGGTTAGCACGAACAAAATTATGTGAAATTTTGAAGAATATAGAAAAACACGTCTGTGACTGTTCATAAGGCACTCCAAGCCTTTGGGTTGGAAATCCAAAGCAAATCCCAAGCCCAAGGCTTGGGATTCCCAAAGCAAGAAATAATGCGAGCGCATTATAACGCGCTCGCGTTATGTTTCGCGTTGCATTTTTCTTTCCCGTAAGTCTGTCTTTTGCTATGTTTGACATAACGCGAGTGCGTTATAACGCGCTCGCGTTATGTCCCACTCAAATTTTTTTTACATTCAAGGCTATTAATCATGAGGGTTAAGGCATAAGGGATAGAGTTGGAAGGTTTACGGATAAGGGATTAGTGTTTAAGGTATAGTATCGAGCCCGTTGAGGGTCTAGGAATAGCGATAGCGTTTAAGGTTTAGGGATGAGGGATGACAGATTACGGTTGAGGGTCGAGGGATCAAAGTTAAGGGTTGAGGGATTAGGGTTTGACATTAAGGGTTGAGGGTTGAGGTTCAAGGGTCAAGGGTTTAGGGATAGGGTTTATGGTCGAGGGATTAGGGTTAAAGTAGAGTGTGGAGGGTGTAAGGATTAGGGATAGGGTTGGAGGGTTTAGGGATAAGGGATTAGGGTTTAAGGTATAGTATCAAGTCTGTTGAGAGTTTAGGAATAGGGATAGCATTTAGGGATTAGGGATGAGGGATTATAGTTGAGGGATGATGGATTAGGGTTGAGGGTTGAGGGATTAGGGTTTAGGGATAAGGTTTAGGGTTGAGGGTTGAGGGATTAGGGTTTAAGGTATAGTGTTGAGGGTTGAGGGTTGAGGGTTTAGGGTTGACGGATTAGCATTTAATGTCGAGGTTAGGGTTAGAGTGTCGAGGGTAGAGGGATTAGGGATAGGGTTTAGGGTTGAAGGTTTAAGGATTGAGGGTTGAGGCTTTAGGGATGAGGGTTTAAGGCTTGAGATATAGTGTCAAGTGTTGAGGGTGTAGGGATAGGGTTTAAGTTTTAAGGGTTAAGGGTTGAGGGATATGGATTAGGGTTTAAGGTATAGTGTTGAGGGTCGAGGGATCAGAGTTAAGGGTTGAGGGATTAGGGTTTGACGTTGAGGGTTGAGGGTTGAGGCTTGAGGGTCAAGGGTTTAGGGATAGGGTTGAGGGTCGAGGAATTAGGGTTAAAGTAGAGTGTGGAGGGTATAAGGATTAGGGATAGGGTTGGAGGGTTTAGGGATAAGGGATTAGGGTTTAAGGTATAGTATTGATTCTGTTGAGGGTGTAGGAATAGGGATAGCATTTAGGGTTTAGGGATGAAGGATTAGAGTTGGGGGATAACAGATTAGGGTTGAGGGTTGAGGGATTAGGGTTTAGGGATAAGGTTTAGGGTTGAGGGCTGAGGGATTAGGGTTTAAGGTATAGTGTTGAGGGTTTAGGGATAGGGTTTAGGGTTGAGGGATTAGGATTTGACGTTGAGGGTTGAGGGTTTAGGGTTTAGGGTTAGGGTTGAGAGATGAGGGATCAGAGTTAAGGGTTGAGGGAATAGGGTTTGATGTCGAGGGTTGAGGGTTGAGGTTTGAGGGTCAAGGGTTTAGGGATAGGGTTGAGGTTGAAGGGATTAGGGTTAAAGTAGAGTGTGGAGGGTGTAAGGATTAGGGATAGGGTTGGAGGGTTTAGGGATAAGGGATTAGAGTTTAAGGTATAGTATCGAGTTTGTTGAGGGTTTAGGAATAGGGATAGCATTTAGGGTTTAGGGATGAGGGATTAGAGTTGAGGGATGAGGGATTAGGGTTGAGGGTTGAGGGATTAGGGTTTAGGGACAAGGTTTAGGGTTGAGGGTTGAGGGATTAGGGTTTAAGGTATAGTGTTGAGGGTTGATGGTTTAGGGAGAGGGTTTAGGTTTGAGGGATTAGGGTTTAGAGTTGATGAATTAGGGTTTAATGTTGAGAGTTGAGGGTTGAGGGTTGAGGTTGAGGGTTGAGGGTTGAGGTTGAGGGATAGGGTTAATGGCCAAGGGATTAGGGTTAAATAAGAGTGTCGATGGTAGAGGGATTATGGTTTAAGGTATAGTATCGAGCCTGTTGAGGGTCTAGGAATAGGGATAGCGTTTAGGGTTTAGGAATGAGGGATTAGAGTTGAGGGATGACGGATGACAGATTAGGGTTGAGGGTTGAGGGATTAGGGTTTAGGGACAAGGTTTAGGGTTAGGGTTTAGGGATAGGGTGTAGGGTTGAGGGATTAGAGTGAAGGGTTGAGGGATTAGAATTTGGCGTTGAGGGTTTAGGGTTTAGGATCAGGGTTGAAGGTTGAGGGATCAGAGTTAAGGGTTGAAGGATTAGGGTTTGATGTTGAGGGTTGAGGGTTGAGGTTCAAGGGTCAAGGGTTTAGGGATAGGGTTGAGGGTCGAGGAATTAGGATTACAGTAGAGTGTGGAGGGTATAAGGATTAGGGATAGGGTTGGAGGGTTTAGGGATAAGGGATTAGAGTTTAAGGTATAGTATTAAGTCTGTTGAGGGTTTAGGAATAGGGATAGCATTTAGGGTTTAGGGATGAGGGATTAGAGTTGAGGGATGAGGGATTAGGGTTGAGGGTTGTGGTATTAGGGTTTAGGGATAAGGTTTAGGGTTGAGGGTTGAGGGATTAGGGTTTAAGGTATAGTGTTGAGGGTTGATGGTTTAGGGATAGGGTTTAGGTTTGAGGGATTAGGGTTTAAGGTTGATGAATTAGGGTTTAATGTTGAGAGTTGAGGGTTGAGGGTTGAGGTTGAGGGATAGGGTTAATGGTCAAGGGATTAGGGTTAAATAAGAGTGTCAATGGTAGAGGGATTAGGGTTTAAGGTATAGTATCGAGCCTGTTGAGGGTCTAGGAATAGGGATAGCGTTTAGGGTTTAGGAATGAGGGATTAGAGTTGAGGGATGACAGATGACAGATTAGGGTTGAGGGTTGAGGGATTAGGGTTTAGGGACAAGGTTTAGGGTTAGGGTTGAGGGATTAGGGTTTAAGGTATAATGTTGAGGGTTTAGGGATAGGGTTTAGGGTTGAGGGATTAGGATTTGACGTTGAGGGTTGAGGGTTTAGGGTTTAGGGTTAGGGTTGAGAGATGAGGGATCAGAGTTAAGGGTTGAGGAAATAGGGTTTGATGTCGAGGGTTGAGGGTTGAGGTTTGAGGGTCAAGGGTTTAGGGATAGGGTTGAGGTTGAAGGGATTAGGGTTAAAGTAGAGTGTGGAGGGTGTAAGAATTAGGGATAGGGTTGGAGGGTTTAGGGATAAGGGATTAGAGTTTAAGGTATAGTATCGAGTCTGTTGAGGGTTTAGGAATAGGGATAGCATTTAGGGTTTAGGGGTGAGGGATTAGAGTTGAGGGATGAGGGATTAGGGTTGAGGGTTGAGGGATTAGGGTTTAGGGATAAGGTTTAGGGTTGAGGGTTGAGGGATTAGGGTTTAAGGTATAGTGTTGAGGGTTGATGGTTTAGGGATAGGGTTTAAGTTTGAGGGATTAGGGTTTAGGGTTGATGAATTAGGGTTTAATGTTGAGAGTTGAGGGTTGAGGGTTGAGGTTGAGGGATAGGGTTAATGGTAAAGGGATTAGGGTTAAATAAGAGTGTCGATGGTAGAGGGATCAGAGTTTAAGGTATAGTATCGAGCCTATTGAGGGTCTAGGAATAGGGATAGCGTTTAGGGTTTAGGAATGAGGGATTAGAGTTGAGGGATGATGGATGACAGATTAGGGTTGAGGGTTGAGGGATTAGGGTTTAGGGACAAGGTTTAGGGTTAGGGTTTAGGGATAGGGTTTAGGGTTGAGGGATTAGAGTGAAGGGTTGAGGGATTAGAATTTGGCGTTGAGGGTTTAGGGTTTAGGATCAGGGTTGAAGGTTGAGGGATCAGAGTTAAGGGTTGAAGGATTAGGGTTTGATGTTGAGGGTTGAGGGTTGAGGTTCGAGGGTCAAGGGTTTAGGGATAGGGTTGAGGGTCAAGGAATTAGGATTACAATAGAGTGTGGAGGGTATAAGGATTAGGGATAGGGTTGGAGGGTTTAGGGATAAGGGATTAGAGTTTAAGGTATAGTATCGAGTCTGTTGAGGGTTTAGGAATAGGGATAGCATTTAGGGTTTAGGGATGAGGGATTAGAGTTGAGGGATGAGGGATTAGGGTTGAGGGTTGAGGTATTAGGGTTTAGGGATAAGGTTTAGGGTTGAGGGTTGAGGGATTAGGGTTTAAGGTATAGTGTTGAGGGTTGATGGTTTAGGGATAGGGTTTAGGTTTGAGGGATTAGGGTTTAGGGTTGATGAATTAGGGTTTAATGTTGAGAGTTGAGGGTTGAGGGTTGAGGTTGAGGGATAGGGTTAATGGTCAAGGGATTAGGGTTAAATAAGAGTGTCGATGGTAGAGGGATTAGGGTTTAAGGTATAGTATCGAGCCTATTGAGGGTCTAGGAATAGGGATAGCGTTTAGGGTTTAGGAATGAGGGATTAGAGTTGAGGGATGATGGATGACAGATTAGGGTTGAGGGTTGAGGGATTAGGGTTTAGGGACAAGGTTTAGGGTTAGGATTTAGGGATAGGGTTTAGGGTTGAGGGATTAGAGTGAAGGGTTGAGGGATTAGAATTTGGCGTTGAGGGTTTAGGGTTTAGGATCAGGGTTAAAGGTTGAGGGATCAGAGTTAAGGGTTGAAGGATTAGGGTTTGATGTTGAGGGTTGAGGGTTGAGGTTCGAGGGTCAAGGGTTTAGGGATAGGGTTGAGGGTCGAGGAATTAGGATTACAGTAGAGTGTGGAGGGTATAAGGATTAGGGATAGGGTTGGAGGGTTTATGGATAAGGGATTAGAGTTTAAGGTATAGTATCGAGTCTGTTGAGGGTTTAGGAATAGGGATAGCATTTAGGGTTTAGGGATGAGGGATTAGAGTTGAGGGATGAGGGATTAGGGTTGAGGGTTGAGGTATTAGGGTTTAGGGATAAGGTTTAGGGTTGAGGGTTGAGGGATTAGGGTTTAAGGTATAGTGTTGAGGGTTGATGGTTTAGGGATAGGGTTTAGGTTTGAGGGATTAGGGTTTAGGGTTGATGAATTAGGGTTTAATGTTGAGAGTTGAGGGTTGAGGGTTGAGGTTGAGGGATAGGGTTAATGGTCAAGGGATTAGGGTTAAATAAGAGTGTCGATGGTAGAGGGATTAGGGTTTAAGGTATAGTATCAAGCCTGTTGAGGTTCTAGGAATAGGGATAGCGTTTAGGGTTTAGGAATGAGGGATTAGAGTTGAGGGATGACAGATGACAGATTAGGGTTGAGGGATTAGGGTTTGATGTGGAGGGTTGAGGGGTTAGGGTTGAGAGATGAGGGATCAGAGTTAAGGGTTGAGGGATTAGGGTTTGACGTCGAGGGCTGAGGTTCGAGGGTCAAGGGTTTAGGGATAGGGTTGAGGTTGAAGGGATTAGGGTTTAAGGTATAGTGTTGAGGGTTGTAAGGATTAGGGATAGGGTTGGAGGGTTCACGGATTAGGATTTGACGTTGAGGGATTAGGATTTGACGTTGAGGGTTGAAGGATTAGGATTTGACATTGAGGGTTGAGGGTTTAGGGATAGGGTTGAGGGATTAGGATTTGACATTGAGGGTTGAGGGTCAAGGGATTAGAGTTGAGGGTTTAGGGATTAGGGATCTATAGCAGGACAAAACGCAAGCGTGTTATAGCGCGAGCGCGTTATAACGCGCTCGCGTTTTGTATTTCTATTGAAACGGTAAAAAAGTGGTTACCCTCGTGATCCAGGCCCACATGCTCTATTTTCTTACTGATTCTGTGCGTGCTTTGACAAAAAAGAAGTGCTTTCATGCTATTGGGAAGTTCACATGCACATTTGACACATTGTACCACCTTTGCATGATCTTTCCACCACCTTTTCTACTTTGCCAACTTGAGAAGGAGGAAATAACATAGTTTTCAAACCAAGTTTGATATATATCTATTCAAGTTTCAATTTTTGTAGTATTGCAATGTTAATTGTGATTCAATTTTAAGAATTTAACATTGAAAAGGAAGCAAGTGGTGAAAAACTCAAATTGTTGAGGAGTTTGATGCAAGAAGATAAAAACACTACATAATTCGGTATGTCAAGTCTTTACATGCATGTTCTTTACATTTTCCTTATTTCGGATTGAATTACTTTATCATGCTTTATCATACATGTTTAAAATAGACACATTCCCAATCGAGAAAGCAACCTACAATCTCACATGATGCCATGTATATTTTCTACACTTGGGCTCTTTAATAATTATGTGTAATAAACAAACCTTAGTTCATACCATGATGTCAAACTATACAAGAATAAATCCTTACAACATAAAAAAATACAATCCCACTATTATCATGTATTTATTTCTTAGGAACTAATATTGGTCTCTTTATCATGCTACAGACAAATTCTCTATCATGCCGAGGAAACGATCAAGAATTAAACCAACACAGGAAGAGATAGAAGCTAAGAATGCAAAGAAAGCAATGGCTATGAGGGAACTTCATGAGAAGAGGAAATTGGACACGATAAATGAAGACATACCAATTGAAGAGGAACCACAACCATCACAAAGAGATATGGTATTGGCGGCACAAAGAGAACGAATGCAAAAACTTCGTGGTACGAGAGATTTGAATACCATAGTTGGAGACACATCCTTTACCGCAAGTCAACATGTAGGGACACCATCTACCACATCTCAAGTTGAGAGTACATCATCACTCACATGTGATGAAGGAGGTACGCCATCGTTCCCACCTTAACCTCAAGGTATGCCATTTATTCCATCTTCGATCGAAGGTATGCCATCTAACCCATCTCATTTAAATATTGATGAAATTCCTAATGTTGAGATGAATTTACCTAACTTGACACCACCTAGAATTTTGCATAGAAAGCCAAAATATTTGATTGATATTGGTGAGAATATTTTGCAGCCAATGGAAGGTAAGATTCCAAAATGCACTTGTAGAAGATATGCTAATAAGATTTGGAGATTGTTCTTTGAAAAGTTAAATGAGACTGCAAGATGTCAACTATTCGTTGAAATGATGCGAAGTATAAAGTATAGGACTATCATGAAGATTCTTGGGTTGAGAACATCAGAGGCTTCAAGTGAAAAATCTATTGTCAAGAATCTAATGAGTGCGTATAAGAGTGTGGGTAACACCTCACGCACAAAAGATAGTAATGCAACACAGCGTGTGATTACATCGACTATAGTAAGTAGTCAAACGAGGAAAGCTCGTCTCATTAGAAAGACAAGTCAAGAATTGAGAATTAATAGGAAAAATTTATCAAGAGCCATTGGAAGACGCCAAAGAATTGAGGACACTAATGCCAATGAATTATGGGCATTCTCGGGGAGACTACCACGAAAAGATAAACTAATTGTTGAAGCATTGAGATCACTAATTGAAGACTTTTGGAAGAATTACACAAGGGTATCTCCGAATCAAAGGGATGTGGTAAGAAGGAGAATTGGTAGTCAGAACTGCGAGCCACATCCAAAGCATTTTTTGGATGAGACTCAAACACAGTTTTATGGTAAATTTCTAGAGAAGTATCCTCAAATTAAAATTTGTCAAAGATATTTTGAAATGCTAAAACCTTTCTATGTTAAGATAAATCACACATGCACTACTTGTTGTTGTAGATTACGTATTGAATTTTCTAACCATTTTGATGCTTATAGGTCTATATGTTTAGATATGCATACTAACAATGATTTGCAGGGTTGTGCCATATGTGCCCCACCAACATCTTCAAGAGACTTCATATCAAGAATTTTATGTGAAAGAGAGGAAGGTCAAATATTCTACAAGAAATTATGCTTGGATGGCACATGTCATCGTTGCGGTGGCTTGCAACATTTACCAATATGTGAACATATGGAAATAACACATGCGGTTAGAAATGAACTAGTAGAGTTTGGCAAGTATAAAACAGTGGCATACAATACAAAAGATGGTAAAGAAGCAAAGAGGTGTGAATTAGTTATTGAAAAGATTCCAGTGTATCAGTTTATGCCTATATTTCATGACAGCATAGTGTATGAGTATGCAAGACATGCCCATAGAGCTCGATGGTTGGACTTGCAATTCAAGTTATGCAAGGACACATTTCTGGTTGGTAGCATTGTTTCAGTCGTCGACTTTGCAGAGAACTACAGTCTACAGCCACAGCGTGAGGTGCAATCACAATATTACAACTCCACACAGGTTTCTATATTTGTGCACATCGCATTCATTCATGCGAATGATAGTACAGAGGATGACAGAAAGATCATAAGGGAGTATCATTTCTATATTAGTGATGATCGCATGCATTCTACGGAGTTCGTGCAAGGTTGCTTTCAGGTGTTCTACAATGATTTGGCTAGAAGGGGCATATCGTTCAGTCAGCATATCATATGGTCAGATAATTGTGCATCACAATTCAAGAACTCGCAGAATTTCTATTGGGTGAGTAGGAGGCATAATTTTATAGGTATTCAACATATGTGAAACTTTTGTGAGGCCGGGCATGGAAAGGGGGAGCATGATGGTGCAGGAGCATGTATCAAAAGAGCCATAGCACGAGAAGAGTTAAAGTATAAAGACAATGCAAAGTTGACAGATGCAAAATCGATTGTCGAGTGGTGTAATGCTTCCATGGGTCCAGGTAATGAAGGTAAGTCTAGTTCGTAGATTTTTTTGGTTGATAGATGATACTAACATTGCACCATATGAGGATTGTTGTACACTGACAGGATCAAATGAGATGCACTCTTTCAGAAGCTCAATTGCAGGTTCATGGAGTATCCATACACGAAAGATGTCATGCTTTTGTTCTTCCTGTACAATTCAAGTCTGGGATGAGTGCGAGTCAAAGGAGTGGGTTGACGAATGGCAGTTAAGTTATCTTAGCCCACTTGACACATATCGACCCCCGATGGCACTGGAACTAACATAGATGGAATCATCAGTTGACTTTGACCACATATCAGATTTAGTTCAACCAGGTAATATAGGGCACATATATGCATCTAATTTCATCTAGTTCAACCAGGTAATGTCATCTTACTTTGTAGTGTTTTTGTAATGTTGACTAATTTCATCTAATTTGCTACACATATCAATGTAGGACACGTATATGTAGTTATTGCAGATGAAGATAATGAAGAGGGAAGAGATTATTACTTATGTCATTGTGTTGAGGCCAAAAAGAAATTGGAGGCCCCTGTTACAGATGGAGAAAACATCGAATACCCTACAGGATTAGCGGTTATTACTGGAACATGGCTTAGAAGGTACCCACATTAGAGTGTTAATATTTGGCTATTTCAGGACTTTGACATGCATCGAAAGATTCTTCATTACTCGAACCTTGTCGTGGCATCCAATGTTTATTTGATAAAGTATTGGGGTAGACCTTTGAACAAAATATTGTGGAAGGTACGTGAGTCTGACCATGAAGCAATACTTGACACAATAAAGAGTAGAGCAGATCCAGATGGTTCATTGGATTAATTTGTAAGTATTCACATTGATTTTGTAAAGTTATGTTACATTGAGTTGTAAGTATGCACATTAATTTGTAAGGTTTGTCTTTTTTTATTTCCTCCTGCATTTTTACACATATGTACACATTTTTACATCATCATGTTATGCATTATTGGTGTCCTGCTCCTGATGCGACTAAACTCATAACTCACCCTACTAGACACCATTTGATGATCTCTCCAACACTCTGGATCCAGGGCGCCCAATCATGATGATGACCTATATACCATTCTCCCAAGGTGCTCATAATGAATGAATGATAAGGAGTGCTTCGACCTCTATAATCAAGGTGATTTTAAGTCACTTTGAGTCATTTGGAGTCAGTTTGAGTCTTTGAGTCATGTTGCAAAAAAGTGTCAATGTTGTCAAGTTGCACAAAGCAACTTTTACATTTTTGGTGTCCTGCTCGTGATGTGACCAAACTGACTGTTCCAACGCATTCAGATGGGTACATTTACGCTAGGCATGGTCCTATTTTTTACCCAAACATGTCGAAACAGTCTGAGCTACATTGTACCAACGATATCCCTGAAGAGTCCAAAGTGTAAAAAGGCTGCAATCTTTGACGAGATGTTACTCGAAAACTGTGTCACTTAGAAACATTCCGTCTGAGGCAACGCTATCATGTAGAGTGCCTCTACAATAACCTCTCTTAGTTTTTTATAGCTCTGAGGCATTTACCCGTGGTGAAAGGTTTTCTGCTGCCCCAAAAATCGTCAGAAGGAGGCAGTGTAAAGTTGCAAAGGGATGTAACTTTTGTCCTGCTCCTGATGCGACCAAACTGACTATTCCAACGCGTTCGAATGGGTATATTTATGCTAGGCATGGTCCTATTTCTCACCCAAACATGTCGAAACAGTCGAAGCTACATTGTACCGACGATATCCCTGAAGAGTCCAAAGTGCAAAAAGGTAGAAATCTTTGACGAGATGTTACTCAGAAATCGTGTCACTTAGTAACATTCTGTCTAAGGCAACGTGATCACGTAGAGTGCCTCTACAATAACCTCTCTCAGTTTTTTATAGCTCTGAGGCATTTGCCCGTGGTGAAAGGTTTTATGTTGCCCCAAAAATCATCAGAAGGAGGCAGTGTAAAGTTGCAAAGGGGTGTAACTTTCATCCTACTCCTGATGCGACCAAACTGACTGTTCCAACGCGTCCGAATGGGTACATTTATGCTAGGCATGGTCCTAGTTCTCACCCAAACATGTCAAAACAGTCGGAGCTACATTGTACCGACGATATCCCTGAAGAGTCCAAAGTGCAAAAAGGCAGCAATCTTTGACGAGATGTTACTCAAAAATCCTGTCACTTAGAAACATTCCGTCTGAGGAAACGGGATCACGTAGAGTGCTTCTACAATAACCTCTCTCAGTTTTTTATAGCTCTGAGGCATTTGCCCGTGGTGTCAGGTTTTCTGTTGCCCCAAAAATCGTCAGAAGGAGGCAGTGTAAAGTTGCAAAGGGGTGTAACTTTCGTCCTGCTCCTGATGCGACCAAACTGACTATTCCAACGCGTCTGAATGGGTACATTTATGCTAGGCATGGTCCTATTTCTCACCCAAACATGTCGAAACAGTCGGAGCTACATTGTACCGACGATATCCCTGAAGAGTCCAAAGTGCAAAAAGGAAGCAATCTTTGACGAGATGTTACTGAAAAATTGTGTCACTTAGAAACATTCCGTCTAAGGCAATGGGATCATGTAGAGTGCCTCTACAATAACCTCTCTCGGTTTTTTATAGCTCTGAGGCATTTGCCCGTGGTGAAAGGTTTTCTGTTGCCCCAAAAATCGTCAGAAGGAGGCAGTGTAAAGTTGCAAAGGGGTGTAACTTTTGTCCTGCTCTTGATGCGACCAAACTGACTATTCCAACGCGTCCGAATGGGTACATTTATGCTAGGCATGGTCCTATTTTTCACCCAAACATGTCGAAACAGTCGGAGCTACATTGTACCAACGATATCCCTGAAGAGTCCAAAGTGCAAAAAGGCAGCAATCTTTGACGAGATATTACTCAAAAATCGTGTCACTTAGAAACATTCCATCTGAGGCAACGGGATTACGTAGAGTGCCTCTACAATAACCTCTCTTGGTTTTTTATAGCTCTTAGACATTTGCCCGTGGTGAAAGGTTTTTTGTTGCCCCAAAAATCGTCAGAAGGAGGCAGTGTAAAGTTGCAAAGGGGTGTAACTTTCATCTTGCTCCTGATGCGACCAAACTGACTGTTCCAACGCGTCCGAATGGGTACATTTATGCTAGGCATGGTCCTATTTCTCACCCAAACATGTCGAAATAGTCGGAGCTACATTGTACCGACGATATCCCTGAAGAGTCCAAAGTGCAAAAAGGCAGCAATCTTTGACGAGATGTTACTCAAAAATCATGTCACTTAGAAACATTCCGTCTGAGGCAACGGGATCATGTAGAGTGCCTCTACAATAACCTCTCTCGGTTTTTTATAGCTCTGAGGCATTTGCCCGTGGTGTCAGGTTTTCTGTTGCCCCAAAAATCGTCAGAAGGAGGCAGTGTAAAGTTGCAAAGGGGTGTAACTTTCGTCCTGCTCCTGATGCGACCAAACTGACTATTCCAACGCGTCTGAATGGGTACATTTATGCTAGGCATGGTCCTATTTTTCACCCAAACATGTCGAAACAGTCGGAGCTACATTGTACCGACGATATCCCTGAAGAGTCCAAAGTGCAAAAAGGCAGCAATCTTTGACGAGATGTTACTCGAAAACCATGTCACTTAAAAACATTCCGTCTGAGGCAACAGGATCACGTAGAGTGCCTCTACAATAACCTCTCTCAATTTTTTATAGCTCTGAGGCATTTGCCCGTGGTGAAAGGTTTTCTGCTGCCCCAAAAATCGTCAGAAGGAGGCAGTGTATTAAGTCAGGATGAAAGCCTATTCACTCTAGGCGCCTGTTTTTGACCAAATCACACATGCGCCTTGAACAACTCTGTCTTCAAGGCGCTTTTCTCTAATCTCTGTAACTCTCCAAATCCACTAAGGCACAAATTTTACCTCTTGGGCTCAAGATATAGGTTCTTCATCCAAGGCGCCAGAATGGTCCAAAGGCGCATTTCACCTCTAACCTCACCTCTGACCTTACTTGGAGGCGCTAAACCTTTTGACATTTCAAGTAACTTCAAGAGAACTATTTTTCCTTAAGGTGGTTCACTCCTTGCAATTGGATGTATGGTACTTGTAACTCATTTGATTGACTTTGTAATGTTTCTTCTTCTTGCAGAGTGTAGATGATAACACCTTCCTTGGATAAAGTGGATAACCTCTGACCTAAACTTTGAAGCTTGATGAATCTTGAAGATTGGGTTTCCTCCTACTCCCCTTCTGGGCTCCACTCCATCAAAGGCATATTTAGTTGTCCAAGGCACCAACATTCACGCAGGGGCGCCCAAAGAGAAAGTTTACAACTCTAAGGCACTAAACTCTTATACAAAAATGGTCATCATCAAAGGCGCAAAAATGGGTCACTGGGCGCCAATCTCTACAAGACATTCCATCTCATTGCTCTCCTCCATTACAAGCGCTCACTTACCTCAATCTTGGGCACATACCAACATCCCAACATCCAAATCACCTAGGCACTCAAAACCTTCAAGACTCAAGGCGCATTTTATGATCAAACAAGGTATCTCCTGAACAAGGTGCTCATAGTCTCATCAGGGCGTTAATCATCATCATGAGCGCTCATATTGTTCTAGGCGCACAGTTATCTCTGGAATGCTCAAGGCGCTCAAGGTGCACATACCCTTCTCTAGGCTAGTTTACACTTATTCAAGGTGCTCATTCCAAACTTACATGAACTCCTCATTACAAGACGCACAAACTAGATGATCCTAGGGCATAAGGGCGCTCATATGAGTTGTTATGTGTCATTTTGGCCAAGGTTTTCCGGAGCAGTGAAGACATTAGGAAGGGGATGATCGTTTGGATAGTTTTGAATGCTTTATTTCTCCTTGTTTAAACTAGGCACTCACTGAGGATTGGAGTAGCCTTTGCACCCTCACATCACGTTAATTGGCATTTCAGAGGCAATCATAGTATAGGAAGATTTGCGCCTTGAAGAAGAGAGTTATCTGGTGAGCGCTTAGGAGTTCTGGTGCCTAGGGGAAAGGTCTAGGTAGAGCGCCTTCAGACTTTGATAGTGAAGTGCCTTAAGGAGTTGGATGATGTTTTTGCCTAGAGTGGAGATGATGTTTTTAGTGCCTTAAGGATGATGATGGAGCGCCTTGGAGTCAGGTTAGTCTGGAGCACCTTAAGAAGGTAAAGCACTTCAAATGTAAACACAAGTGTTTTGACACCCTAATGAGAAGTTGTCTTGGCACCATAAGTTGTTCAAACGAAGATATGCGCCTTGGATAGTTGCAAAGACCTAATTTAGCGCCCAAGGTTGGAAGACTCTTTGTGAGCGCCCAGTGTTTGAAAGCTCTTTGTGTTTGGTGCATTAAAATGAATTTGGCACCTAAGTAGTATTGAAACACTCAACTGAGTGCCTAAAGCCCATGAGAGAAGTGATATGCGCCTTGATAGGAATATCATGGAAGATGAGTTTACTGAATGGCGCCTTGAATGACTTGGTTGATTAAGTGTTTTAGCGCCTAGATATGGGATGAATCATTGAGCACCTTTGGTTGAGATGATGTCAGCACCTTTGAGATTATAACACCTTGGAGTCAAGTTCGAAGGAGCACCTTGAGAAGGTAAAACACTTCAAATGTTTTCAAGGAATTGGAGAAGTCACTTAGTGCCTAGAAGGAATTCCAGAGCAAGAGGGTTGGAGCGCCTTGAGCTTCAAGTCAGATATGCGCCTAGACCTCTACCCTTTAGCAAGTTGAAGCCCTCTGAGCCTTGACAAAGTGAGAATGCCTTATAGTGAATATGCGCCTTGGGCAAGGTTGAATACAAAGTTGAGGAGTATATCATAATGAGTAAGTGCACTATAGGGTTAGATGATAAAGACTAGTGCCTTGAGTGTCTTGGTCAAAATTTTGACGTGAGAAGTCTTGCAAGATCAAACCCTGGAGTGCGCCTTAGAGAGAACCTATTGATCCTTTGCTTTGACAAGATTTGGGCGCCAGAATGATCCTTAATAAATGGAATGTATCTACACCAATTTTGCGCCTTTAGGGAAGTGATGGTGGCCAGAATCATCCTTAATCTCATGTTTGTGCGCCTAGGTCTAGAAGCAAGATTTGAGCGCCTTAGGATAGGGTTTTTTGCACCTTGTCTTGGAGAGTGAATTTGCGCCTTGGATGATGTTGAAGCGCCTTGGGATGAAATGTGCGCAAACTTACAGAGGGCCTTCAGTGAGGGAGTTGAAGAGAGTGCTTAGAGGAAGGATAGCCTTAAGATCAAACTAAGTACTTAGAAACCTAAGATTAGCGCCTTATTTGAAGTTATACACCTATTATGGCGCCAGAGAGTGAGTTTGAGTGTGAAGAAGTGAATGTCTGCGCCTTGAAGGGGATACAAAGGGAAGATGATGCACCTTGATGGGTTGATGATGGAAATTTGTGTTTTGGAGCTAAATGTGCGCCTTGAATCTAAATGATATTTGAGTGCTTAGAGGTAAATAGGGGCGCCTTTGAGAATTCTTTGTGCTTTAAGGAATGGATTGTGGCGCTTTGGACTAAGGTAAGTCCTGAGCACTTCCAATGATTTTAAGGAGCACCTTGAAGGAGATAGTACCTAGAGAAGAAAAGATGTCAAGTTTTAACACCTTGGAAGAAATTCCAGATAGTGGTGCCTTCACAGGGTTTTCCAAGTTAGCGCCTTGGTTTGGGATGATCATGCTAAGAAAGAAAATGCGCCTTCAGCAAGGTCACATCAAGTCCAACATGTCAATACTCTTCATCACTAACGTCATGTTGAAATTTCAAGGCATCTATCCATTCAAGTTCTTCGAGGAATATCTTGCAAGTAACTTCAAGTTCTCCGAGGAATATCAAATGAAGAATGAGTTAGCCTATTCCTCATTCCCGGAGGCTAATTCGAAATAATGAGGGAATGAATTGGTTTTTGACTAACTTAACTTTTGTTTTTTGTAGGAACAAAGTCAGAAACTTGAAATTAGTTAAGTCTAGATGCTAAACTTGACTAAGGCAGGACTCCTAGAGTCAGGGCGTACTTTCTTGCTTGCTCAATGTCAAATGTGCACCTAACCAAGAATCATGGAGCTTTGAAGCACTTTAATCACATCAAATAGGGCGCCTAAGTACATAGAGGTACAATGAATCTTCCGGAGAACATGGATAGACAACTAAGTCTCCAACTTGAGTCTTCTAAGTGAATTGGATGATGAAGAGAGTCTAGTCATTTTGGGCGCTAGTATCAGGATGAATCATCCAAAATGGGTGCCTAGAAATAGAAGGCACCAATGCATGAGTTCAAGGATCCTCCATTGGAGCGCCTAGCCCAGATGGCTATAGATTGAAAGTCTTAAAGCTAAGTGATGTCTCTTAGGTGAATTCCTAGCCCAGGTGCATGTGTTGGGAAAAACTCTTTGGCTCTGGCGCCTAGAATTGGGAGCTTTGTAAGATGCACCAATTGATGAAACATTTCCATTTTGCGCCTAGAATAGAACTCTCTCACATAGTTTAAATTGACTTGATAGAAGGAGATAAGTCTTAAGGACTAGTTTGGTGCCTCACTTGCCTATCTCACCTTTGAAATGCGCTTTGGTTGATGATCATCATTGATGGCGCCTAGTGAAATGTAAAGCTATTTGCATCTCTAGAGGATCAAAATTGGATTAGGAGATCATCCTTGCAGTTGAGATTGACAGAGAAGTGTTAAAGGAATCCCTTCAAATGGGCGCCTAAGCTAGTTGAGGCGCATATCAATTCCACTGTAACTCTAGACCGACGCTTAGGATCCAGTCATCTCCTAAGGCGCAGTTCCATTCACCCATGACCTTGCTTGGCGTCTAAAACTTGGAAACTCCTTTGGAAAGCTCCTGTTGCGCCTAGAAGATGAGTTTGGGATATCAACTTGCAAAAGGCTTAGAAACTCTTCAAAGATGTTAGGCACAATCCCATGGCACTGGAGCTCAGTTTTGGTACCTTCAAGGAATAGCACATGAAGGAACTTGGGAGGTCAGGTGCTTGTAAAAGGGAACACCTTGGAACATCTTCCAGGGGTTGAAGTAGTAAGAAAACATCAAGTGAGTCTAGGCGCACTCCCTTGTGTGAACAATTTAGCTCTGGCGCCTAGCCACAGAGTGAGCCAGAAGAAGTAGTTTGGACATTAGAAGATAGGTGCTCATTCTACAATGAAGCATTCCACCTTCCTAATCAACAAAGACTTGCAAGAATTGACAAAGGAAGCTAAGGCGCACCTTCTACTTGTTTCCACCTCCAGAATGCACCTAACCTTGAAAGGGGGTTCAAAGATGTTTGTTAGACCTTTTCACTCAAGGCGCTCACCTTAGGCGCACTTTCTAAGTCCTTGTCACCTCAAGGAAACACCTAGTTTGGAAGGCGCTTGCCCTGTTCTCCACTCCTTTCAATTGGCACCTAGAACACAGAATGCATGAAAGAAGCGCCTAGACTCCAGAGGGCTCATTTGGGCGCCTAGCATTTAAAACACTTTCATAATGATGATGTTTTGGCGCCTACTCTTGGAAACAATCCAGAGCATCCATAAACTCTAATTGGCGCCTAATGTTGACAAGGCGCAACTTCAGGAGGAGGTCACCTCAACTTGGTGCCCAAGTCAAAAAAACCTGTAAATCCTTCAAATATGCGCCTACCTTGTGAGGTGATGAGTTGAACATTCCAAATCTTCAAATGTTGCTCAAGTAAGGAAGACATTGTAACATCAAGGCTTCAAGGCCTGTCCTTGTATTTCCATTGAATGAGTTGTACTTCATGCTATTGAAAGCATTTTCCATGTAATAAGACATTGCAAGTTGATTGAATCAAGTAACAAGACAAGTACCCAACTCTAATGTTGTTTCATTCAAATAGTTATCTTGATGTATATCTTTATGTTATTGAAGTAGTTGATGAATTGTTAGCAAGTAAAAGTGTTTAAGTAAGGAAAATTTTTCGTAGAACTAGTTGGGTATCTTACACTTACACCATGCCTATCCATCAAACATCACAATGCAATCAAAATCCTAACAACATGCCCATGATCCAAGATCAAGTGCAATCATGCAAAGATATTATCAATCACAAGCCTATTAAGAATGAACTAGAGTCTTCTAGTACCATACTTTTCCATCAAACACCATCATGTAATCCATGGCCTATCAAGCCTATCAAAGAAAATGCAAACATCCTATGTAATACAATCAGACTTTAAATATTTGAAGTAGCCATCTACAAATATCCATTCAAAAGTGGATTTATAATGCAAGTATGGACGCCATCAATAAAAAAGATTTGTATTAACCAAATATCCATATACGCATACATCAATATCTGTCGATATAAGTATAACATATATACAAAATAGCCATATAGGCTTACAAGAATGCCATATATGCATACAATGTCAACTATGTACAATACAAAATATATGTCCACAAATGCCATATAGGCATACAACAGAGGAACACAATAAAAAGTCATTCCCCTCTAGCTGGTGAAGAGAATAAATCACGAGCAGCCTTTGATCTTCTAGGGGATGGAGACATGCATGTGGGTGGTCTACTACTAACCCGAGGGCTACTCCTCCTATTTAGTTCTTCCTACACCTTTACCTGTTACAAAAAAAAGTATAGATATTAATATATAGAAATTACATGTTATAAAAAAATAAAACATTTAACAAAATAATCACTTACCGCTAACATATAATCTGTCTCCTCGCTTGCCTCAGTAGCAGGAATAGGCCCTGGTGATGTCATGTCCTATAGAAACTATCCAGATAGAAATTAAACTTCAAATAAATAATCTTTTGATTTTTTAAAAATAGACAACTATAACAATGAATGTAAATTGAAATTTACTAATCTGCCTCATACCCCTGTCAATGCCATAGAGCTATGAATCGTAGAGGCCACACCCTGCTCCATTGCCCTATGAACATGGGGAGGTGTATCCGCAGCCTGCATCATCTGGAAATAAAACAACATTATTCAATTACGAAAACTATAATAGTGATGCAAATCATGGCTCCTAACATACACACACACTCATCTAAACATGGAAGTACACACAATAAAACACACAAATCACATACAAAAATTTAGTAAGTACAATTCATTCATTAAACTATTTATTTTATTACCTCTGTAAAGCTTTGAAGTCCACCACCGTTGGCAGGTGTTGCCATGAAATCTACAGTGTTAACCTATTCAACATCCAAAATCAGAAATTAGAATACCATTCATATAATGATGCTATTCACATGTAATATTTATAATTGTTTACTAGTTACATACCTCGACAGTAGATGATCTAGTGAAAAATGTAGGTGGAGAACCACTGAAAACTGCATCGACGCTATGACCCTGAAATTTCATTAAAATCATCAATTTAAATTAGTTAATCTTGTATTTCAAAAATAAAATTTAATAAATTAAATTCAATAAACTTGCTAATATTTACCTGAGTATCAAGGCCGAAAGTCTCACTCAGGAGGGTATCTGTCATCACCATCTGCTCAGCTACAGATGTAGCCTGTGCACCTGCGTCCTAACTGTCCATGGGGTCATAACCACAGGCTGACCCACAAGCCTGGCAAGTATGCGGTGGGACCCTACTCCTCGCACTATCTCCCAACCCACTCTGTGTTGCAGGATCGGCATGCTCTATGATGCTCTGGGTCAAGGCACTAATCGACCTCAGTGTATCGACCTCAACACTCTCCTTCACAATGGAAGGGATAGAAACATGCTCATGGGCTGGTCTGCTGATTACTTGTCTCACTACCCGCTGTGGGTCAAGACGTGCCCCTGGTCTATCCTGTGCTGAGCCCCCACCTCTACCCTGGAAGTCCCGCATATCAAAATAGTTTGGCACTTTATTGAGGACAAACTCGGAGTAGAGTTTCCTCAAAAAGTATTGCGGGACCTCATTGTTATTGCATGGACGATGGTCAAAAACCATCCACCACCTCTGCCCGAAATTGTCCCTTATCGCTTGGTTGTTGCACCAATGGATAGGGAACCTCTTGCATGTAATGGGTGGAGGTTGATTTGTTTGTGGGTTTGTGAAAATTGAACACAAGTCTATTTTTGTAATTTGTAATTTTTTGACATCTTGGTATGACAATTTATCTGCATAGTAATCTCTAAACTCTCTCTTTTTATCAGTCCAACTAGTTATTTGCTTGCTAATTGAATTTACATTTGATAACATAGACTCAAGAGATTCGGCAAGCGTGGACCTATGCAAGGTTGAAGTGGAAGGATCTTTCAACCTTGCAATTATATCTTCAATTTATTTTTTGTTGTTTTCAATTTCCCCCATTATATTATCTTGTGTTCCAGGGGCATGTCGAGGAATGAATGGAGGAGGTTGTTGTTCTACAGGTATTTCTTCCTCAAGATTTTGTGGATTTTGAGGAGGAGGAGGAGGTGCATTAACATTTCCTACAATTAATAAAATATACATCAAAAATCAACAAAAACCTACCTATTTAGGAAGAAATTCAAACAGAAAAACAAAGATAACTCACCCCTTTGGCGTGCTCGACGTCGCGGTAGCATTTCGGCGATGAATCGACAAGTCTTTTGTGTTGAATGGCGTTTTGTAGAACGCGAGCGCGTTTTTGAAGGGTTTTGTGCTGCGGGCGGAGGAAAAACTCATTGAAATGAAATGACAGCGGGTTTTTTTTTTTATAAATAACACTTTATAACGCGAGCATGTTATAACGCGCTCGCGTTTTGCCTTAAATTTTTTTGAAAATTTTTTGGCCACTTTTTGGCCCCCCATCTTTTTGCACTTACCCACCTATTTAAAGTGTTATCGACAAGTTAATTTTATCTTCTTCATATGTTAGTTGTCTATTCAATGCTAAATCAATTCCTTCATTTGCCTCATTTTATATCAAATGTTACAATTCTCATTCTAACAATACAACATTACAAGGAAAAATAGATTCTATTAATTTCAAATGAAACTACTATGCCACTATATGTGGCACTTTCATGCAGTCTAGATTGGGAGTCTTACAAGACAACCAATTCTAGCAACCAAAAATAACAATTGCACACAAAATTGAAATACAATCTGAATTTTATTCAATTCACCAATTTACATGCATTATAGAGGCATTAGGAGTATACAATTTACACAGTTACAATTAATCATTTCCTTCTTCATAGACCACATTTTTTCCTCCTTCAACCAGAAGAGAGCAATAGAATACCATTGATTTCTTTTATACTTTGGATGGAGGAAGTTAAATTGTCACAAGCATTTGCAAATTTTTTTAATAAAAAGAGGGTAAAAAATTTATTAATCAAAGAAAGTAGTACAAGATAGAAAAGTACAAGCACTCTACAAGGGAGCAAGAGAACCCAAGCAAGCACTCAAGCAGTACCTAGGCAACATCTCATATCTTCTGTGACCAAATCCTCCAACTCCTAAGCAAGATCCCCAGCCAAACTATCCCAATCATCCACAATTTAATTCCCCATCCTCTTCGAAGCCCACTTGGCCAACCCATCTGCCACCTTATTCCATTCTCGTGGGATATGGAAAAAGGTGAGAGAATATAGAACTCCTCCAAGGTAGGTGATTTGCTTAACCACCACAACTAACTACCAGCCAACATCCTCTAATTGACTCATGTTCAGTAAGTCAATCACAATTTGAGAATCAGACTAAAAAATGACCCTTCTCCAACCAAGGGCACAAGCTTGTTTCAAAGCCAAAGGAATAGCCAATGCCTCCATAAGGTTATTAGAATGCTACCCCTTAGAGAAGAAAAACTCAACCACTCCATAACTATCCCTACCAACTCCACCAACCCCGGCATGCCCAGGATTGCCTCTAGAATACCCATTAGTGTTAATTTTTAGAACTCTAGGGGAAGGGGGCTTCCAATGTCCCCCCTAAAGATCTTTCCTCTAGTAATCTGCCTTAGACCAGGGTTGGGCCTGGCCCTACCACCAATTGAAATACCCAGATTATGAACCACTCTTGTATCATTAGGATCCACTGGAATCGATAGATCACACTTAGTAGCTAAAGTCTCCTGAAGAGCTCCTAGAATTCACAACCACACCTGACCCACCTGAAGCTTCTTATCCAAAAAAGTCTTGTATTGTACTCCAACCAAATGTGCCAAATGATCAAGCTGGGACCAATAGACCAGGCAATTTGTAAGAAGGAAGTCTTAATAGGAAGGACTCCAAGACTCTGCTAGAACTCTTCCAAGGGAGAGACATGTCTGCACTGATGATTCCAAGCCTCCCACCAAAAATGCCAAATTGTCCTAGCATAGGGGCACTGAAAGAAGATATGGGAGGCAGTCTCATCATTACTCGAACATAAGAAGCACATTGAAGGACCCTAAAAACCACGCTTCCAAAGATTCTCCCAAGTCAAGCATTTATTATAAACCACCAACCAAGAGAAAAAGTTGCATTTTGGCCAAGAGAATTTATTCCAAATCTATCTCCACCACGAAACCCCAGTATTGCCAAAAGACTACTTATCCAACACCCAATAGCCAGAGGCAATAGAGAATTTACCTCTTGGGTCATGACCGCAAGCAAGAACATCCCTCTCAGGGAGAGAACTGTACACCCTACCAACCAATATAGAAGCCAACTCTTTTTGATCCCCCACCGAACCCCCTAGCAGCCACTCATGCAGGTCCTTCCACCTAAAACCATTATCTTGCCCCAAAGCCTGAGGGGCTTTAAAGTCCATCACTCTGCTCCATCTAGCCTCTAGAAAAATCCTACACAAGTCTAGTAAGTGAGGATGAGAAACACAAGTCTACTAAGTGAGGATGAGAAGACATGATAGGAGGGAAGCCATCCCAAGAATCATACCAAAAAAGAGCATCTGAGCCTCTGTTGCAAATTCAGAAAAGACCCTATTTAACCAACTTGGCACCTCTTTTGAGAGTACCCCAAATCATAGAATGTTTTCCCATGAGACTAAATCTAGCTACCTCAGCACCCTCCACATCCCCCAGATATTTATAGGTAAGGATCTTTGCCCAACACTGATGTTGTTGAGAGCACCATCTCCAATAAAGCTTAGTCGCCAAGGCTTGTCCATTCTAATCAGCCCTTCACAATCCCAGACCCCCTTCCTGCTGCAGACAACACACAACATCCCACTTAACCAAGCTCCACTTCCTTGAAAGAAGATTATCAGACCAAAGAAACTGGCAACAAAGACTCTCAAAGTCTTTGATGAAACTAGTAGGGGCAAACAACATGAAACACATGTATATAGAAAGGGCTTGAACCATAGATTTTAAAAGAGTTACTCAACCAGCCATATAAAGCCACCTACAAGTCCAATGACAAACCTTTTTACAAAATTTATCAATCACATCCCACTAGTAACCCCTTGAAAGCGTGAGGATAGCTAGAGGAATGCCAAGATAATTGAAGGGAAGCAAACCAATATGAAATCTTAAAATCCTAGCAATTCTTTATTGAATAAGCTTAGACGTATTAAAGAAGTAAATATAGGACTTACTCTCATTGATGCTTTGCCCCGAAGCAACCAAATAACAATCCAAGGTCTTCCTCAAGTTAACCACTTCATCCACTCTAGCTAACCCCATCAAGGTGGTGTCATCAACAAACTGGAGATGAGATTGAGGAGACAAATTGTTGCCCCACTTCCATCCCTAAATAAGCCCGCAGGGTAAGTGCAAAAAGTTGGGGGGCCAAAAAGTGGCCAAAATTTTTTCAAAAAAAATTAAGACATAATGTGGTTTGGTAATGAAAAGCCTAAGGATCGGCAAATCCAAACCATAATGCGCTCACGTTATGTTTAATTATATATATATAGAAGAGCATTTTTGCTCATTTGATTTCTTTTTTCTCTACACCCGTGGCCTGCAAACCCTAAGGAGCGTGCTCACATTTTTGAAGACTCAATTCAACACCAAAATCTCACTGATTCATTGCCAAAATGCCGCCACGACGTCGAGTAGGCCAAAGGAGTGAGTTTTATTTATTTTTTTGTTTGAATTTATTTCTAAATAGGAAGGCTGGAGTTAATTTTTGATGGAATTTTCCTTAATTGTCAGGAAATGTTAATGCACCTCCTCCTCCTCAAAATCCACAAAATCCTTAAGAGGAAATACCTGCCAAAGAACAACCCAAACAACAAACTCTTCCATCCATTCCTTGACATGCCCCTAAAACACAAGAAAATCTAATGGGGCAAATTGAAAATAATAAAAAGGAAATTGAGGACATAATTGCAAGGTTGAAAGATCCTTCAACTTTAACCTTGCATAGGTCCACAATTTCTCAATCTCTCGAGTCTATGTTATCAAATGTAGATTCAATTAGCAAGTAAATATCTAGTTGGTAAGATAAGAAGAGAGAGTTTAGAGAGTATTATGTAGACAAGCTATCATATGAAGATGTCAAAAAGTTACAAATTACAAAATTGGACTTGTGTTCCATTTTCACAAATCCACAAACAAATCAACCTCCACCCATTACATGCAAGAGGTTCCCTATCCATTGGTGCAACAACCAAGCAATAAGGGACAATTTTGGCCAAAGGTGGTGGATGGTTTTTGACCATCTTCCATGCAATAATAATGAGGTCCCGCAATACTTTTTGAGGAAACTCTACTGTGAGTTTGTCCTCAATAAAGTGCCAAACTATTTGATATGCGAGACTTTCAGGGTCGAGGTGGGGGGTCAACACAAGATAGACCAGGGGCACGTGTTGACCCACAACGGCCAGTGAGACGAGTAATTAGCAGACCAACCCATGAGCATGTGTCTATCCCTTCCATTGTGAAGGAGAGTGTTGAGGTCAATACACTTCACTCCATTAGTGCCTTGACCCAGAGCATCATAGAGCATGCTAGTCATGCAGCACAATGTGGGTTGGGAGATAGTGTGAGGAGTAGGGTCCCAGCCCATACTTGTTAGACTTGCAGGTCAGCCTATGGTTATGACTCCATGGATAGTCAGGATGCAGGTGCACAAGCTACATCTGCAGCTGAGCAGATGGTGATGACAGATACCCTCCTAAGTGAGACTTTCGGCCTTGATACTCAGGTAAATATTAGCAAGTTCATTGAATTTAATTTATTAAATTTTATTTTTGAAATGCAAGATTAACTAATTTAGTTTGATGATTTTGATGAAATTTTAGGGTCATAGCATTGATGCAGTTCTCAGCAATACTCCACTTGCATTTTACACTACATCTACTGTTGGGGTATGTAACTAGTAAACAATTATAAATATTACATGTGAATAGCATTGTTATATGAATGGTATTCTAATATCTAATTTTGGATGTTGAATAGGTTAATCTTAGAGATTTCATAGCAACACCTGTCAGTGGTGGTGTAGTTCAAAGTTTTACTGAGGTAATAAAATAAATAGTTTAACTAATGAATTGTACTTATTAGATTTTTGTATTTTATATTCATATAATTGATTATATTGCATTGCACATCTTTCAAACTCAAAGCATTATTAAACATTGCATAACTAATAGCTAGATGTTGATAGATGACAAAATTTTAATTATAATATAGTTAAATTTGAAAAATGGCTCAAAAAAATGTTCTCTCATGGAATGCCATGAGAAGCAGATGCATAGACAAGGACATCACCATGAGACCACTTTTCTTTGAGTCATCTTTTCAAATAGCTCACTGTCTTGTCTATGCTATCACATTTTCCATACATGTCTACCAAAGATTGTTGATCCCCTCCACACTATTCTTTGACAAATTCTCTCTAATAATCTCATCCAATTACCACCAATTAAACCCCAGGAAATTGTTGACAAGAGACACTGTGTGGCTTCATGAGTGTTGTCATTGATGGCAACAAAGTTCATCCCACCCATCCGCAGGACATGGTATGTCTATACCGGAAGTCAGATTGAAGAGTATCTTGGTCCGGTGAGCAAGAACAGAGAATGCAGCAAGATCTGACAATTAGGTCTGGATCTCTCAGAGGAAGTATCTTAGGAAAGTACGGACTTGGGGAAGTCAAGAGGAGTATCATGCCTGATACATTCCAGAGATTGAGCCTCCGGTGATAAAAGAGTGAAAAGATATGAGCACCTAAGTGTTGGGTTCTTGTTTGGCAGAGTAGACTGAGGAAGAACTGACCGACAGAGCATCAGACCTTAATCCGGATGAGATATTGATGGTGATCAAGTTTCTTGAGGGATAATTCATGATTGGCCAACATGATTGATGACTTCTATGAGTATCTCTTTGATACGCATCACTTAGTAAGCAAGGATTCAGCCGACAGACCAGAGTTTGGGAAAATATTGAGTTTCCGGGTGCCGACTAGAAAGATGTTGAAATACTTGGTGTGGATATATATACCAGATGGATTTCGATAAGAAGGAGTGTGTGTGTGTTGTTGTATGCGAAGAAAAGAAGAGAGCAGTGTGGAAGCAGTAATACAGGTCCGGTATGTGACAGAACAACAACACTAAAGTAGAGGAAGAATGAAGTGCAGTAGATCAGTATATTGAGCCTAACCGGAACTGACCCTCAGCATATGTGGATGCTTCTCATCAGTTCAAATACTTGGTTTCTTTCTATAAACTATTGTAGGTAGTGAGCCTCTTGTGAGCAGCGTGTTCGGGCAGTGAGCCCTAATTGGCAAGTGCTATTTTGTAGTACCTTATTTTTTTAATAGAGAATATAATCTTGGGTTAATCACCTCGTGGTTTTTCCCTTAATAGGGTTTTCCACATCAAAATCATTGTGTTATGTGTATTGATTTGTTTCTGCTTTCATGGTTATGCATGATTATATGATTTGATGTTGCACTAGTTGTTAAAGAAGAACAGAAAGTTAAAACAATTAAGATAATTGATTCACCCCCTCTCAGTTATCAACAATTGGTATCAGAGCCAAGTTCCTCCAAACAAAGCCTAACAGCTTGAAGAAGATCTGGGAATTCCAATGGATATGTATGGTATGAGGGATCAACTTCAGTCTACCCTAGATGATCTTGAGCAATCTCACTCTGAAGTCAATAACTTAAGGGAAAGACTCAAACAAGCTAACGATTTCATAAATGAACTAAAAGAGAAACTGAGTATCTCTATGAAAAAGAGAAAGGAGCTACTTCAACAATTAGCAAGTCAAAATGAAGCCAATGATACTAATGAAGATCTGAATGAGAAGAACAAGTTATGTGAGAAGCTATCAAAAGAGGTCATTATGGTAAGACATGAAATGGAATCAAGGGTTATGAAATTCACCCAAAAAATTGAAGAAAAGAGAAAAATTGAAGATAATCTAAAACAATCCCTCAAAGAAAAGTCAGAAGACTGCCACAAAATGGATAGAATAATCAGGCATCTAGAATCTGATCTTGAAGAAGCTAGAGATAATGAAGAACAACTTGAGAATCAGATTGACACACTTAAAAGGGATCTTCAAACAACAAATGAATACAAAGATAAATTCAAGATAAGCTCTGCTCAACTATAAGTTCTTCTTGAAAGCCAAAAGAGGGTAGATGACAAGCAAGGCTTGAGGTATGAGAAAGGTGAAAGCTCTAGATCCAGTCAGAAGAACTCTGGATCAAGAAATCTAAGGAACAGGCCTAGAAGACCTCCGGTAAGGCAACCAAATGCTCAAAGATATCCATCCTTCAATGGATACTACCACAATTGCAATAACTTTGGTCATAAAGCAAATCAGTGCAGAAGAAGAATGAATTAGACTAATTCATCCTTCTCCAGATATGTTTTAACTACAAAAGGTATGGTCACAAATCTCATGAGTGTAGAAATATGCAAATGAACAATTCATTCAATGGTAGATGCTTTGCATGCAATAGAATGGGACTTATGGCTAATCAATGCAGATCTAGAGGTTATCAGTCAAATATGCAAAGAAATATTGTTTGCTACAATTGCAATAGATCCGGTCATATTGCCAAATTCTATAGAAGCAAGAATCAGGATAAAAAGAGTACGGTGCATCATAATCAAAACCAAGACAAAGGAAAAAGAAAAGTGAATGCGGATGAAATTCAAAGGGAGATGAACAAGATTTGGGTGAAGAGAAGTACAGAAAATGTTAGAGATAGATCCACACCAGAATCTGGTGCTAATAGTCCTTTCATAAACTAAATAGATGAGCTCTGGCTCAGGGGGAGTCACAAAAGAAAACAAGTTCCCCCAGCCAGTCAATTGGTTCCTGAAATTGGCACATGGAAAGTTGTGGATTTAAAGGTCTCTTAGAGAAACATCTAAATAACCCTTGGTAAAGATTTGAAAGATCCGCAAGGAGTTTGAAAAGGTTAATCATCCAAGATTAATCCGGTTTGATAGTCATCTAGCAAAAGCTGGACTTTCATAGTCAGATCTGGTATAATTCTAAATTGAAATATTTGGATTTGCCGTTAGATGGAATTGTTGGCAATCATTTATGTTTAAGGTTTTGAGCTTGAATGTTTGCAGGTTTTCTCTTGCAAACCCTAAAATTTCTGAGTCTGGGGGTCTTGCATTGTTTTGTCTATTCTGTTAGTGGCCTTTTGTGGTGGGTTCCTGGTTGTAAATCTCATCCTCATGTTTTAGTTTTCATTGGTTGACCGGCTCCCATGTAATGATTTACCGCCTTTTCCTGTCACACTCATGAGAAATGTTAAGTTTTTGTATGTGCCATTGCAAATGTACACCATCGGCCTCCAAAAAATTGATAAAAACTGAATTATCTGCATTTTATATATATATTAGGCTCTAAAAGGTGCATGTACAAAGGGGGAATCTTTCATAGATTCCTAGGAATATTCTCGCTTTGTATATCAGACTATATACAAAGCAAATTATACAAGGAGGTGCTAATATGCAATTGCAACAGTGGCGAGTGGAAGATACCTTCCTGGAATATTCTGTAGAAGATTCTGCAATTGTATATTAGGGGTTTGCATATTTGTGTTTGCATATTTGACATACAAGTGCGCAAATATACATTTGCTACAGTGCAGAGGTAGAGATGCATGTGGTGGGGCCCGTGGATATACAAGGCAGAATGTACATTCGAAAATATACAAAGGGCCCGCGACATGCAAAGTGAACAGTGTCGTGGACACTCAAAGATACATGCAGTAGAGACACAAGTAGGTGGGGCTCGTTGATATATACAAGTGAGTTTGTATATTGTCTATATACAAGGAAAATATGCATTCGCGGATATACAAGCCGGATTCCAAAGTGTTTCAAATGTGCTTTTTAATTATGGCAAAGTCTAACTTGTACATTGCATTTGTATATGCGATGTGCAATCAAATGTGCAAGGGAAAGAGAAAATAGGTCGGGTCCACCAGTTATATACAATGGTAACTGTATGTATGCTGACATACATGCAAAACATACAAGTGAAAAGATGCATTTCAGACCCGAGTAGAATTCCAAGATGCTTCATACAAGTTTGGGGTCCGCAGCATGTATATTGGGTTTGTATATGCAGCATGCAACCCGATATACAAAACAGAGATATACAACCCGGACGTGAAGGAAGAGTCAAATACAATGAATAGTAATTTGAGGTCCGGGGGTTGTATAAAGCAATTGTATGCTTGTGCAATAGCCGATATGCAAAGAGATTATCGCCAAGACCATATGTGTCGGCCAGCCTTTCTTGGGTTATTCCGATGGTCGATGGAGATCAAATGCACAGCAACGGAGGATGAGTCACAAGCTGCCACGTGCCTGGGAACTGTTGCATGTATATGCATCCCGCATATACAAAGATTTAAAAGGAGTGTTTGTATATGCATTTCAACATGTATATACGAGGGCAAAAAAGGCAAAATTGAAGAAGGAAAGGGGCCAGCGATAGAAACATGAGGTGCCAACATGGCACGATATTATTGGCTGGCAATTTTTCATGCATGTTTTGAGACCGTTGATCACAGCGATGGATTTTGGATTGACGGTCGGGTTTTGAACCCTCGGGGGTGGTTTTTTCCTTGCGTCTGTAGTCATTGTTTGAGTGGGAGATTTCCATGGGTGCGCTGCTACAGTTTCCAAGAGGAGCTATGGGTGGTTGAGCCATTTATGGCAGGATTGCAAATAGGCATGGGCCGATGGTTGAACGGCCAAGTACCAGGTTCATGATGGAAAGTCTTCCAGCGGCGGCACAGGGCTCGAGCTCAACTATTCCTCACCCTTCTTTTGCTTCTCCCTGTTGTGTACTCTGCTACTACATTTATGATTTTGAGCGTCATTTTCAGATGCGCTGTATCTGGCAATTTTTTGACTTTGCCTTGTAATTAATTTTGCTAAGTACACAGTCATGGTATAAAAGCCATGCTTTGTTACTCATTTGGGGTTGTTGAAAACTAAAAATTTTTTTGGTGCTGTTTTAAGATACAACTTCATTGGTGGCCCTGTTTTAGATGTTTTTGTGAGTTTATGAATCTCATGTTGTCTGTTTAATGCATAAACTTACTGGTTTCATGTTGATTTAAATGAGTAATGCTTCATTGCATGTGTTCTGTTACTTATCTCCAAATTGAATGTATTCTTCTTTCGAATCTAAATAGCTAAGGGGTGTCTAGGATTCTTGAATATAGATTTGCTATGTTGAATGCTTGATCTTTTACTTCTACTCAAGGAGTAGATTAAATGTTTTTGGTTAAAGTGTTAAGAAGAATATATTACAGTGAGGATCATCTAAGCAGAGGTAACTGAATACCCAAATCTGGGAAATATCTGTAAGGCAGATATTAAACAATCCCCTTGAAACTCAGTCATTAATATGGGTTTATGTGTACATTCATATGTGTATGTCTATTGACTCTGAGCCCTGGATAGGCACCGATCTAGTCTTGTATTGAGGTCACAACCTAGAGTCCTAGTTTTGCATCCAAATACAAAAACAAACTCAAACTTCATATATAAACCTTTAGGACTTTAGAATTAGTTTTAAGATCCGAAATCCTCTGTCTACAACTGAACATAGGCCCAGGGCTAGCCCCTTTGCACTTATCTCACAGTTTTGGTCTACATAAGAGAGGATTTATCTGCTTTGTATCAACATCCCAGCTAATTCATGGATACATTTCATAGATGTTGAGTAGGGAATACCCCCCTTGGTTCTGCAGAGCCTAAAGAAGAAGAGGAGATATTTATAGAGTCTATCTCCTATACTGTTGGCCCCTGGCCCGGGAATCCTGCTGATCAATGATGGCTACCTTGTAGGGATAACTGGGAATAAGCATCCAGTCTGGGAAAATAACTAATAGGAATGATTGGAGAAAGGGAGATACATTGTAAGTTATCATTCTAGGTGCATCTTAGTGATCCAGAAAGATCTCTCTCAGAACAAGGAAAACAAGGCAACCAGAATAAATTAAGTTGTGCATTTATTACAAAATGGAATTAGGGTTTACGCATAAATAAAAGGGTTTTTTTGTTCATCATTTACACATTTGCATTCGAGAAGAAGAGAGAAGGAGCTCTGCAACAAAATTGTCTCAAACCTCTCAAAGATCAACTACATAAGTCAATTCATCCAGCAATCCGATCCGGCTCATATCATGAACCCTAGTAGCGTAAAAGGTATTTTCCATTCTTGAATATCTCTCTCTGAATCTTTTGAAAGATGCCTACTTCAAATGTTGTGAAGATCACTGATAGGCCACACCCTAAGTTCAAGAAACACCCTTACAAATCTCTAGAAGTTGATCCTTTAGGCACCTTCTCTAGCATTCTGCATGGGGTTTTGCATGTAGAAGATGTTAGGGCATACATTCATGTGACTATTGAAGAATTTGAGGAATCCAAGCTGATGGATGTCTATCACAAGAAGTTAATAGATGAATCTTTTGAACTCAAACCTCAGTACAAGGCCATTCGGGATAAGCATTTTGGACATTGCATTCATTTCCCCTATTTTGCTAAAGATGAATGAGTCCGGTATGTTCTGAGCAAAATGCATGACAACTTTATGTGGTTAATGAGGCCATTCAAGATTACCAAGGATGCAGTTAGGGCGGTAACTGGATTGCACTCATCCGGTGGGTTGCCTTCTCTCAAATTAGTCAAAAATCAAACTGTAAGTCAGGCTACCGGATCAAAATTTGACAAGAGAGCAATGACTATAGAAGATATCACTAATTTGGATATCAAGTTTGCATCTATGATAATCGGCTATAAGATATATCACTCCAGCAGGGAGAATTCTGTATCTGAAACTGCAATCTATGCTGCTTATCAGATGTTAAGGGAGAATGCGGATTATGATCTTTGTGAGCTTCTTCTGAGCCAACTATTGGAAAACCTATAAAAGATCAAGAAGGGCAAGAAGAACTCATCCAAGTATGGTGGGCTAATACTGTGTTTGTTCTTTTACTTTATGAATGAGCTACCCGGATCCAGTGGTTGGGTATGGCAAAATGACAGACATGTGGCCATACAAATCAGAGACTACATGTATGGGCTTAGTGATGCCAAGGCTCAAAATACAACACTCTGGGGATACTTCAAGAACTTTCAAAGTATGATGTAGGCCAGAGAAAGAATCCCCCAATCTTTGGTTGAGAAGTACAAGGATATAGTGTGCTTTAATGTAGACACTGATCAATGCCTAATGGAGGCAATGGAGCCAAGGATTGTCTAGATTATGCCAATGGGGTATGAGGTGGATGAGAAAATTTTGGAAGTGCATGTCCAACACCCTCTAAGTTAGCCTAAGGACCCTAAGGCAGAAAGGTTTGGAACCTTCCAAGAGTTGAGTGTAAAAGTTCATGTTGAACTGAGACAACCTAAGATCAAGAGAAAAGTGAGAAGGGGAGTAGAAGAATTTTCCAAGAGATGTGGAATTTCAAAGGAGGAAGTTGATGCCAATAGAGAGAAGGTGGAAAGGGCAGAGAAAGAAAAGAAAGAAACAGAAAAGGAAAGTGCTTCGGTGCAAGCCCCCTCCTAGACCGGATCCTCCAAAAGCTCTATACCAGCCACTTCTAAGAATCAAAAAGCCTCAAAACTAGAAGCCAGGACATCTAGAAAGGGAGAAAAGAGAACTACGACAAAGGCCACAAGGTCTTACACTAGCCAGAAGGATGTTGAAGAGACTGAATCTGATGAAGAGATCAAGAAAATGAAGAAGAAGAAGAAAACATCTGATGAACCCTCTACCGGTCATAACAAAGAAGAAGAGACAAAAGAATTTGTTGAAAGACCTACTCTCTGCATTAATGATATCATCAAATTAGTCACTATGGATGGGAATCTACAACCAATGACTAAATTTTATGATGAATATAATGAAGCTGACCAGAAGATCTTACAAGATGCTACAGTCAGGTATATGAACATTTATAATAAAGCATTCATTGAAATCATATCTCTAATTCCTAAAAGCCTAGAGAAGGAACTTGAAATAAGAAAGAACAATGCTAAGGAAAAGGATATGGAGATCCAGGAACAGATAGCCATTTAGCTCTATCCTTCCATCACTCCTAAACAAATGAACATGATCTTCAAGGATTGCAAGGATGAGTTCCGGAGCAAAGCTGGAATGAACAAGCTTATGCTCAGAGAGATTGATTAGGTGGCAAAAGAAACTAAAGACATCCTCTGAAATGCATACAGAAGATTCAATATTCCTATTATAGAGGACATAAGTGATGAACCTTCTGACATAGATGTCGAAGGATTAAGTGTCTCAAAGGAAGATTCTGCTGAGAAAACTGCAAAAAAATCAAAGGAGATAGGTGAAGAAAAGACTAAGAACTTGGATTCCTTTACTCCAGAAGAGGAAGTCCCTGAAGAAGTAAACATCTCTCTTCTGGATTCCCCAACAGTCTTTGGATCTAAAGGAGAAGAGAGAATAGAGGAGAAAATCAGTCAAGAAGAAGAGGTCAAGGGAAGAGAAAAGGGTCAAACAAAGAAAACCCCAGATGACAGTTTTGAAGCTGCAAAAGGAAAGAAGACTCTGTCTCTAGCGAGAGACACTACAAAAATAGATAAAGATTTCCTAACAAAAGAAATGATGGAATTAGATGAACTGGAGCTACTTCAAGGACCATTCAATTTTGATTCCCTCTCCCTGGTCCAGACTATGAAGATAGCATCCTTTGCCCAAGTAAAGGCAAAAGAAAAACTTTTGAAGTCTCACATGGAAGACTATGAACTGATAGAGATCGCATCCGGTGTATTGGAAAAGATCATGCCATCCTTCCAGAAGGATCTTTCAGCCTCCTCATTTAGTAATCTAAAATCTCTTGTTAATTCTGTTAATACACATTTTGACTCTTTAGAGAAAGCAGCAGAAGAGAAAGTCTGAAAAGAGTTTTTGGGTAAGAGATTCTCTGAAGTACAAGGGTTAATAACAAATGATAGGAGAAATATGGATATTGGGATAAAGAGCTTAGAAAATGCTCTTAAAGATGGCAGAAAAATATATAAATTTTGTTTATCCTGGTCTAAAGTGACAAAGGATATTGAGAAGAAAGTGAAAGAACAAGAGGGTAAGCTGTCAAGTTTATCTCAAAATTTTGATCCTCTCACCACATCCATAATAAACCAGGATTGTTAGATTATTGGCATTTTAAATAAACTAAAGAAACTTGAAAAGGAAAGGAAGGATATAATAAGTAGGATGGGTGAACTTAGAGGGATAATTATTCCTAAATTAGAGGCCATGCATGAGGCCCTAACTGATGCTCAGACCACAGCCTGGACCAGTGATCCAACAGATCTAAAGAGGGCAGAAGCTTTTGCATTCCTATTGAGTGGACATCTCAATTTTGGATAGGATGAAGCAGAGTTGGGCAACATAATTTGTCCAGTTGAAGACAACTTTTGCAGATATACTTAAGTATATGTAAGTATAAAATTGTATATATACTTATGCGTCTATGAATAGGATGATTTTTAAAATTTTGGTGTGCAGATTCTACCCTTTGCCATTGATGTCAAAGGGGGAGTGAGGAGCAGTGAAAAATGTGGAATCTAACTAAGGGGGAGCTCTATAAAAATGTATTTTAGAATAGAGCATCAACCAAGGGGGAGTGTAGTGTGACACTTAGTCATTTTTCACTAAGTGTTGCCATCAATGCCAAAGGGGGAGACTGTTGGCAAGAGACACTATGTGGCTTTATGAGTGTTGTCATTGATGGCAATAAAGTTCATCCCACCCATTCACAGGACATGGTATGTCTATACTGGAAGTCAGATTGAAGAGTATCTTGGTCCAGTGAGCAAGAATAGAGCATGCAGTAAGATCAGATAATCAGGTCTGGATCTCTCAAAGGAAGTATCTTAGCAAAGTGTGGACTTGGGGAAGTCAACAAGAGTATCATGCCTGATACATTCCAGAGATTGAGCCTCCGGTGATAAAAGAGTGAAAAGATATGAGCACCTAAGTGTTGGGTTCCTGTTTGGCAGAGTAGACTAAGGAAGAACTGACCGACAAAGCATCAAACCTTAATCTGGATGAGATATTGATGGTGATCAAGTTTCTTGAGGGATCATTCATGATTGGCTGACATGATTGATGACTTCTATGAGTATCTCTTTGATACGCATCACTTAGTAAGCAAGGATTCAACCGACATACCAAAGTTTGGGAAAATATTGAGTATTCTGGATGCCGACTACAAAGATTTTGAAATCCTTGGTGCGGATATATATATCAGATGGATTTCGATGAGAAGGAGAGTGTGTGTGTTGTTGTATGCGAAGAAAAGTAGAGAACAATGTGGAAGCAGTAATATAGGTCTGGTATGTGATAGAACAACAACACTAAAGAAGAGGAAGAATGAAGTGCAGTAGATCAGTATATTGAGCCTAACCGGAATTGACCCTCAGCATATGTGGATTCTTCTCATTAGTTCAAATACTTGGTTTCTTTCTATAAACTATTGTAGGTAGTGAGCCTCTTGTGAGCAGTGTGCTCGGGCAGTGAGCCCTAATTGGCAAGTGCCATTTTGTACTACCTTATTCTTTTAATAGAGAATACAAACTTGGGTTAATCACCTCATGGTTTTTCCCTTAACAGGGTTTTCCATGTCAAAATCATTGTGTTATGTGTATTGATTTGTTTATGATTTCGTGGTTATACATGCTTATATGATTTGATGTTGCACTAGTTGTTAAAGAAGAACAAAAAGTTAAAATAATTAAGATAACTGATTCACCCCCCCTCTCAGTTATCAATAAAAATGACACTAAAGAGGGGCATCAACCTATGACATCTTATATAGCATATGATTGACTCAAACATCATCTAGGTTTTAGGTATTAATTATGGGGCCAACAAGTCACCCCTAACCAAAATCTTCAAATCTACACTAACCCTTTCCCCTACAAACTTATGTCAATCCTATTGGCTCAATTTCTTCCATCCCTATGTCTATAAGAAAGAGCTATAGTATATCACCAAGAGAGAAAAATCTTTACTGTGATTATGTGTATTATGTGTCTAGTTGTATCATAGTGATGCATTGTTGATAATGAATATCATAGTGTACTTTATTGTGTGTACTTCCATGTTTAGGTGAACATGTCTATATGTTAGGAACCATGATTTGTATCACTATTCTAATTTCATAATTGAATAATGTTGTTTTATTTTTAGATGATGCGGGCTACAAAGACACCTCCCAAAGTTCATAGGGAAATGGAGCATGGTGTGTCCACTATGATTCATAGCTCCATGCCATTGATGGGGGTATGGGGCATATTAGTAAATTTCAATTTACATTCATTGTTATAGTTGTTTATTTTTGAAAAATCAAATGATTATTGATTTTAAGTTTAATTTCTATCTAGATGGTTTCTATAGGAAATGACATCACCACAGCCTAATCCTATTACTAAGACAAATGAGGAGGTAGATTATATGGTAGCAGTAAGTGATTATTTTGTTAAATGTTTCATTTTTTATAACATGTAATTTCTATATATTAATGTCTGTACTTTTTATTGTAACAGCTACAAGTCCACAAAGAACTAATTAGGAGGAGCAACCCTTGGGTTCATAGTAGACCGCCCCCATACATGTCTCCATCCTCCCGAAGATCAAAGGCTGCTCGTGATCCATTCCCTTCACTGAACAAAGAAGAATGCATACTTATTGGGGTCCTTTGTTGTATGCCTATATGGCTATTTTGTATATATGTTATACTTATATTGACAAATATTGATGTAAGCCTATATGGATATTTGGTTAATACACATCTTTTTATTGATGGCGTCCATATTTGGATTATAAATCCACATTTGAATGGATATTTGTAGATGGTTACTTCAAATATTTAAAGTCCAAATGTATTACATAGGATGTTTGTTGATCCAATAAGCTAGCTATTGTTATTCAAGTATCACATAAACCTCATTCTAGAACTAAAAGATAAAAGTTGTATTTAAAATAAAAATGAATCATGTTGAATAGAAAATATTCATATTCTTTATGAGTTGCTCAATTGAAAATATTCAAATGAGTATGCTGATCCATATTCTTTATGAGTTGCTATATTGAAAATATTTCTTAGTTTCTTGTTACTATACCATATTGGGATGCAAAGAGTATGTTTGTTATTTTGAATAAGATAGTCAAAATAATATGCTTATGAGCACCTAATGATCATTGTGGTTATTAAATGTAATTCCTCTTGCATATAAGGTAAGGTTATGAGATTACATTAAGTCTTACCTAATTTTAGTATGCAACATAACATTGGGGCTATAGGCTTCCATAAGTCATCAACAATCAAGGTTCAAGTTTTTCATTGAAGTCAAAGGGTCAAGGTTGTTTGTCATTGATGTCAAGGTTGATGCCATGATGTTGATAAGGTGATATAGTGATTCAAGGTAGGTGATGGTCACGAGGTGCATGATGTTGTGAATATGGTTTTCATGATAAGGTCTCTCAATTCATGTTGATGTTGCACAAGATAAACATGGTTCATATGATGCAAGGTTCATGTTCATGGTGGATGCAATTTTATTCATGCAAGGTTTTGTTGTGAATATGGTTTTCATGATAAGGTCTATCTTGGAAGGTTGATATGATGCAAGGTTCATATTCATGGTGGATGTGGTTTTGTTCATGCAATAAGAAGTTAGAGAAGACACAAGATTTCATTATCATAATCTTATTGATAGTTAGGGTTTGCATATTAGGCATTAAACCCTAACAATATACTTTTCTTAAGACTTTAAAAACCTCAATTGCCTGTCGTGTGTAAAGTGCACTTTTATTTTAATTTAATATTGACTTACAATCATAAGTTACTATCACTTAAATCAACCTACTAAAGGGTCTTTAAGTCATTAGTTCACCGACCCTTCAACCTAACTCAACCAGCATATTTGGTAAACTCTCATAAGCTTGAGCGCCATATCATAATCGAAGGTCATATTTAATTGATATGAGGGCAGGAAAAAGGATTAGAAAGTCAGTATTTAAAAGGAATTTGGAATACAAACAATCATCACTATGTGGTTGAATTTGATGGGCATTTCTTTATAAAAGGCTAAAAGACAGCTTTATGCAGGATATCATGGTATTTGTAGTGTTTGATGATTGAAGACTAGTTAGTGTTTGTAGCTCGGACTGTTTCGGCATGTTTGGGTGCGAAAAAGGACCATGCCTAGCCTAAACGTACCCATCTAGACGTGTTGGAATTGTTAGTTTGGCCGCATAAGGAGAAGAACAAAAGTTACACCCTTTGTAACTTTACACTGCCTCATTTTGACAATTTTTGGGGCAGTAGAAAACGTTTCACCACGGGCAAACGCTTTAGAGATATAAAAAACTGAGAGAGGTTATTATAGAGGGACCTATGTGATCACATTTCCTCAGACGGAATGTGTCTAAGTGACACAGTTTCTGAGTAACAACTCGTCAAAGATTGCTGCCTTTTTGCACTTTGAACTCTTTAGGGATATCACCGATATAATGTAGCTCAGACTATTTCAGCATGTTTTGGGTGCAAAACAGGACCATGCCTAGCCTAAACCTACCTATCCAGATGCATTGGAACTGTCAGTTTGGCTACATGAGGAGAAGAACAAAAGTTACACCCTTTTGCAACTTTACACTGCCTCTTTTTAATAATTTTTTGGGCAGCAGAAAATCTTTCACCATAGACAAATGCCTTAGAGATATAAAAAATTGAGAGACGTTATTATAGAGGGACCTTACATGATCGTGTTGCCTTAGACATAATGTATCTAAGTGACACAGTTTCTAAGTAATAGCTCATCAAAGATTGCTGCCTTTTTTCACTTTGGACTCTTCAGGGATATCACCAGTAAAACAGGACCATGCCTAGTCTAAACGTATCCATCCCAATGTGTTGGAACTGTTAGTTTGGTCACATCAGGAGCAGGATAAAAGTTACACCCCTTTGCAACTTTACACTACCTCCTTCTAACGATTTTTGGGGCAGCAAAAAACCTTTCACCACAGGCAAACACTTCAAAGATATAAAAAAATGAGAGAAGTTATTGTAGAGGGACCCTACGTGATCGCATTGCCTTAGACATAATGTATCTAAGTGACACGATTTCTGAGTAACAGTTCGTCAAAGATTGCTGCCTTTTTGCACTTTGGACTCTTCAGGGATATCGTCGGTACAATGTAACTTGAACTGTTTCGGCATGTTTGGGTGCAAAATAGGACCATGCCTAGCCTAAACGTACCCATCCCGATGCGTTGGAACTGTCAGTTTGGCGCATCAGGAGCAGAATGAAAGTTACACCCCTTTGCAACTTTACACTGCCTCCTTCTGACGATTTTTGGGGCAGCAGAAAACTTTTCACCACGGGAAAACTTCTCAGAGATATAAAAAACTGAGAGAGGTTATTGTAGAGGGGCTCTACATGATTGCGTTTCCTTAGATGAAATGTTTCTAAATGACACAGTTTTTGAGTAACATCTCATCAAAGATCGCTGTATTTTTGCAATTTAGACTCTTAAGGGATATTATCGGTACAATGTAGCTCGGACTGTTTCAACATATTTTGGTGAAAAATAGGACCATGCCTAGCGTCAATGTACCCATCTAGATACGTTGGAACAATCAGTTTGATCGCATCAGGAGAAGGACGAAAGTTACACCCTTTTGCAACTTTACACTACCTCCTTCTGACAATTTTTGGGGCAGCAGAAAACCTTTCACCATGGGCAAATGCCTCAGAGATATAAAAAACTGAGAGAGGTTATTGTAGAGGGCATCTACATGATCATGTTGCCTTAGACATAATGTTTCTGAGTGACACAATTTTTGAGTAACATCTCGTCAAAGATTGCTACTTTTTTGTATTTTGGACTCTTCAGGGATATCGTCAGTACAATGTAGTTCAGACTATTTCGGCATGTTTGGGTGAAAAAAAGGACCATACATAGTGTAAATGTACCCATCCAGACGTATTGGAATAGTCAGTTTGGTCGCATCAGGAGTAGGATAAAAGTTACACTTCTTTGCAGCTTTACACTACCTCCTGATGATTTTTGGGGCAGCAGAAAACTTTTCACTACAGGCAAACGTCTCATAGATATTAAAATTTGAGAGAGGTTATTGTAGAGGAACCCTACATGATAGCATTGCCTCAGACAAAATGTTTCTAAGTGATACAGTTTTTGAGTAACATCTCGTCAAAGATTGCTACCTTTTTGCACTTTGGAATCTTTAGGGATATCGTCAGTACAATGTAGTTTAGACTGTTTCGGCATGTTTGGGTGAAAAATAGGACCATACTAGTGTAAATGTACCCATCTGGACATGTTGAAATAGTCATTTTGGTCGCATCAGGAGCAGGATGAAAGTTATACCCTTTTGCAACTTTACACTACCTCCTAACAATTTTTGGGGCAGTAGAAAACCTTTCACCATGGGAAAACACCTCAGAGATATAAAAATCCGAGAGAGGTTATTGTAGAGGAATCCTACATGATTGCATTTCCTTAGATGGAATGTTTCTAAGTGACACAGTTTTTGATTAATATCTCATCAAATATTGCTGCCTTTTTGCACTTTGGACTCTTTAAGGATATTGTCGGTACAATGTAGCTTGAACTATTTTGACATGTTTGGGTGAAAAATCAGACCATGCCTAGCATAAATGTACCCATCTAGACGCGTTGGAATAGTCAATTTGGTTGCATCAGGAGTAGGATGAAAGTTACACCCCTTTGCAACTTTACACTACCTCTTTTTGACAATTTTTGGGGCAGCAGAAAACCTTTCACCACGGGTAAATACCTCAGAGATATAAAAAACTGAGATAGGTTATTGTAGAGGGACTCTACATGATCACATTACTTTAGACAAAATGTTTCTGACACAATTTTTGAGTAACATCTCGTCAAAGATTGCTGTCTTTTTGCACTTTGGACTCTCTAGGGATATCGTTGGTACAATGTAGCTCGAACTGTTTTGACATGTTTGGGTGAAAAAAAGACCATGCATAGCATAAATGTACCCATCCAGACACGTTGGAATAGTCATTTTGGTAACATCAGGAGCAGGATGAAAGTTACACCCCTTTGCAACTTTACACTACCTCCTTCTAACAATTTTTGGGGCAACAAAAAACCTTTCACCACAGGCAAACGCCTCAGAGATATAAAAAATTGAGAGAGGTTATTGTAGAGGAACCCTACATGATCGCGTTGTCTCAGATAGAATATTTTTAAGTGATGTGGTTTTCAAGTAACATCTAGTCAAAGATTGCTGCCTTTTTGCACTTTGGACTCTTCAGGGATATCGTCGGTACAATGTAGCTCGAATTATTTCAACATGTTTGGGTGAAAAAAAGGACCATGCCTAGCATAAATATACCCATCTGGATGCGTTGGAATAGTCAGTTTGGTTGCATCAGGAGCAGGACGAAAGTTCCACCCCTTTACAACTTTACACTTCCTCCTTCTAATGATTTTTGGGGCAGCAGAAAGCCTTTCACCATAGGAAAACACCTTAGAGATATAAAAAACTGAGAGAGGTTATTGTAAAGGGACTCTATTAGATGGAATATTTCTAAGTGACACAGTTTTTGAGTAACATCTCGTCAAATATTGCTGCCTTTTTGCACTTTGGACTCTTCAGGAATATCGTTGGTACAATGTAGCTTGGACTGTTTCGGAATGTTTGGGTGAAAGACACAATTAGAGACACCTATTATCCAGTTAAAAACTAAGACACCTAGAGACACCTATATTTTATACATTACCTAGATTTTATACATTATTCTCAGGATCAACTTCATCCATCACTTAGGTCTAACCCCATGAATCATAACATGATGATCTAAAAATGTGTATATGTGTAAAAATGCAACAGCAAAAAAAAAAGACAAACCTTACAAATTAATGTGCATACTTACAACTCAATGTAATATGAATTTACAAAATCAATTTGAATAATTACAAATTAATCCAATAAACCATCCGGGTCTTCTCTACTCTTTATTGTGTCAAGTATTGCTTCATGGTCAAACTCACGCACCTTGCACAAGGTCTTATTCAAAGGTCTACCCCGATACTGTATCAAATGAACATTGGATGCCATGACAAGGTTTGAGTAATGAAGAATCTTTTGATGCGTGTCAAAGTTCTAAAATAGCCAAATATTAACACTCTTATGTGGGTACCTTCTAAGTCATGTTCCAGTAATAACCACTGACCCTGTAGGGTATTCGATGTTTTCTCCATCTGTAACTGGGGCCTCTAATTTATTTTTGGCTTCAACATAATGACATAAGTAATAATATGTTCCCTCTTCATTATCTTCATCTGTAATAACTGCATATAGATGCCCTACATTGATATGTGTAGCAAATTAGATGAAATTAGTCAACATTACAAAAACACTACAAAGTAATATGAGATTAGGAATTTCAAAAACTATGCAAATAGATATATTATCTGGTTGAACTAGATTTGATATGTGGTCAAAGTCAACTGATGATTCCATCTATGTTAGTTCGAGTGCCATCAGGGGTCAATACGTGTCAAGTGGGCTAAGATAACTTAACTGTCATTCGTCAACCCACTCCTTTGACTCGTACTCATCCCAGGCTTGAATTGTATAGGAAGAACAAAAGCATGACATCTTTTGCATATAGATACTCCATGAACCTGCAATTGAGCTTCTGAAAGAGTGCATCTCACTTGATCTTGTCAGTGTAGAATAGTCCTCATATGGTGCAATGTTAGTATCATCTATCAACCAAAAGAATCTATGAACTAAAGACTTACCTTCATTACCTGGACCCATGGAAGTATTACACCACTTGATGATCCATTTTGCATCTGTCAACTTTGCATTGTCTTTATACTTTAACTCTTCTCATGCTCCCCCTTTCCATGCCCGACCTCACAAAAGTTCCACATATGTTGAATACCCATAAAATTATGCCTCCTATTCAGCCAATAGAAATTCTGCGAGTTCTTGAATTGTGAGGCATAGTTATCCAACCATATGATATGTTGAATGAATGATATGCCCCTTCTAGCCAAATCATTGTAGAACACCTAAAAGCAACCTTGCACGAACTCTATAGAATGTGTGCGATCATCACTGATATAGAAATTATACTCCCTTATAATCTTTTTGTCATCCTTTGTACTATCATTCGTATGAATGAATGCGATATTCACAAATATAGAAACCTATGTGGAGTTGTAATATTGTGATTGCACCTCATGCTATGGCTATAGACTATAGTTCTCTGCAAAGTTGATGACTAAAACAATGCTACCAACTGGAAATGTGTCCTTGCATAACTTGAATTGCAAGTCCAACCATCGAGCTCTATGGGCATGTCTTTCATACTCATACACTATGTTGTCACGAAATATAGGCATAAACTAATACACTGAAATCTTTTCAATAACTAATTCACACCTCTTTGCTTCTTTACCATCTTTTGTATTGTATGCCACTATTTTATACTTGTCGAACTCTACTAGTTCATTTCCAACCACATGTGTTCTTTCCATATGTTCACATATTGGCAAACGTTGCAAGCCATCGCAACGATGACATGTGCCATCCAAGCATAATTTATTGTAGAATATTTGACCTTCCTCTCTTTTACATAAAATTCTTGATATGAAGTCTTTTGAAGATGTTGGTGGGGCACGTATGGCACAACCCTGCAAAATATTGTTAGTATGCAAATCTAAACATATAGACCTATAAACATCAAAATGGTTAGAAAATTCAATATGTAATCTACAACAACAAGTAGTGAGTGTGTGATTTATCTTGACATAGAAAGGTTTTAACATTTTAAAATATCTTTGAGAAATTTTAATTTGAGGATACTTCTCTAGAAATTTACCATAAAACTGTGTTTGAGTCTCATCCAAAAAATGCTTTGGATGTGGCTCATAGTTTCGACTGCCAATTCTCCTTCTTACCACATCCCTTTGACTCAGAGATACCCTTGTGTAATTCTTCCAAAAGTCTTCAATTAGTGATCTCAATGCTTCAACAATTGGTTTATCTTTTTGTGGTAGTCTCCCCAAGATTGTCCATAATTCATTGGCATTAGTGTCCTCAATTCTTTGGCATCTTCCAATGGCTCTTGATAAAGTTTTCCTATTAATTCTCAATTCTTGACTCGTCTATCTAATGAGATGAGTTTTCCTCATTTGACTACTTACTATAGTTGATGTAATCACATGCCGTGTTACATTACTATCTTTTGTGCATAAGGTGTTACCCACACTCTCATACGCACTCATTAGATTCTTGACAATAGATTTTTCACTTGAAGCCTCTGATGTTCTCAACCCAAGAATCTTCATGATGGACCTATACTTTAGACTTCACATCATTTCAACGAATAGTTGACATCTTGCAGTCTCATTTAACTTTTCAAAGAACAATCTCCAAATTTTATGAGCATATCTTCTACAAGTACATTTTAGAATCTTACCTTCCATTGGCTGCAAAATATTCTCATCAATATCAATCAAATACTTTGGCTTTCTATGCAAAATTCTAGGTGGTGTTAAGTTAGGTAAATTCATCTCAACATTAGGAATTTCATCAATATTTAAAAGAGATGCGCTAGATGGCATACCTTTGATCGAAGATGGAATAGATGACATACCTTGAAGTTGAGGTGGGAATGATAGCGTACCTCCTTCATCACATGTGAGTGATGATGTACTCTCAACTTGAGATGCGGTAGATGACATCCCTACATGTTGACTTGTGGTAGAGGACGTGTCTCCAACTATGGTATTCAAATCTCTCATAACATGAAGTTTTTGCATTCATTCTCTTTGTGCCACCAATACCATATCTCTTTGTGATGGTTGTGGTTCCTCTTCAATTGGCATGTCTTCATTTATCATGTCCAATTTCATCTTCTCATGAAGTTCCCTCATAGCTGCTACTTTCTTTGCATTCTTAGCTTCTATCTCTTCCTGTGTTGGTTTAATTCTTGATCCTTTCCTCAGCATGACAAAGAATTTGTCTGTAGCATGATAAAGAGACCAATATTAGTTCCTAAGAAATGAATCCATACAAATAACTAAAATATATGTCATTCAACCCTTCATAGTAAATGTACATACAATCATCATGTAAAAAAGTAAATGTCACTCAACCAAAATAGGGACAAAGCATACAAAGCAAATTATTGTAGCCATACAAAGTGTTATTGCACAATGTCATTGCAGCCATACAAAGCATTATGGTACAAAGTTCACTTCAGTCCTAGATGAGGATAAGGTCAAAGGAGAGTCACCTATTGAGGCTACAAGTGAATAGTACATGGGACTTCATGCTTGAAAAGGTTGAGGCAGACCCAATTTGACATGTTTGTTGTTACTAGGGCTACTAGGATTTGGAATTGAAAAGGTGTTTTGTTGGTACTAGGGATACTAGGATTTGGGTGGCTTGTGAAGGAACAGACAACAATTGAAGAGTGTAGACTTGAGTAAGGGTTTAGAATGGTTGTCTAAGTTCCTGAGGGCTAAGAAGACCTCTAGTAACCTTGTTAGGTTTTGAAGTATTGAAGACCCTCTTTGTGCCTTTGTATAAGAAGATTGCTTGAGAGGAAAGCTTATGAAATTTGAAGAAACTATTGGTGTATACGCCTAAAAATGACACGACTCTATCCAAATAAATATTCTTAATATTTATTTCATTTTAATTCCTCTATCAATAAATAAATAAACAATTTTATTTATTTGATTCACATTCCTCTAAATTAATTAAATATCAAAATATTTAATTACCTTTTTTAAAGTTAAAATTAAATAAAATCTTTTATTTAATTAAATTCGTCCAAACAATTAAATAATTCTTAATTATTTAATTAAGTCAAAATCATTCTTTCAAATTTGAATAAATCAAATCAAATTTATTTAAAATCCTCTCAATCTCCAAAAAATAAAATATAATCAAATATTTTATTTATTCTTCCAAATCATGCACAACAATTAAATAAATTTATTTATTTAATTTATTTTCTTATCTTCAAATTCTTCAAATATCTTCCAAATTTTCTAAAAATAAGTCTTCTTCATGATGCACACAAAATTAAATAATTTATTATTTAATTTCTCTCAAATCATGCAAAAGCAAATCTCAAGTTGAGTTAACTAACTCAATCAACCTTGTTTTTATCAATATCTCTTAAATTAGAAAAAAGCTTTCTAAATTATAAAAAGCATGTCTTATCTTTAGAAAAGAAAGTAGTTAACTCAAATAAAATAGCTTTTGGGTGACACTTGTCTTCTTCTTATTCACGCACGTTCCTCAAGGTTTCTATACCATTGATCTTCTCATTCTTTCTATACTGTTGATCTTTTCTTTCGCGACTATAAATTGAACCCTATTCTTCCATTTCATTCATCCAAGATTTAAGTATTGTTACTCTACAGGAATTACAGTGCACCTTTGGCACCAATTCCTTCATTGCTTGCGATCAAACTCGTTACTACACACTACTATCATTGTTGTGAAGCTCATCTTCATGACAATACTATCATAGCCATTCCCATTTAAACATCTTGGAATCATAGCAAGGAAGTGCACCTTCTAAGGGCCATATTTATAGACAAGATCATTTGTGATAGGCGATCAATGGAAGTTGAGAATTAAAAGAGGTTTCCTTTGTATTGTTCATTGTTTGATTGAATCTCTTTTGTTCATTATTTTATTGAGTTTTGAGTATTATTGATATACTATATTGATTATTCATGTTTACTCCAATTTTGCCTTAACATTTTTGGCACCCATTGTGGGGCCTAGACCCAATTTAACCCAAAAACTGAGTTTTTTTGTTTTAGAAAGCCGTACATAGGAGGAAAATGTGCATTTGACACATCCTAACATGCATCTGCTATCTGTTTTAGTGTATACATCCTTTCGGCGCATACAGTCTCTGATCCAGTGCATCTGCTGTCTGTTCCGGTGCATACATCCTTTCGACGCACATAGACTCTGTTCTGGCACATCTATCCTTTGATATGGTGCATTTATCAGTTCAGCGCATATATACTATTCTCCTGCATTTTTGACCTCTTTCTTAGCGCATATGTACTGTGGTACTTCTGAGCTCTGTTTCTACGCATTCAAGCTCTAAAGTTGTGCATATGAACTAGGTAGTGATTTTTAGGGTTTCCTTGAAGTTTTTGCTAACACTAATGCTTTTTTGCAGGAACACTCTTGATCTATTTTGGAGGCTAGGTACTGGTTTAGAATCATATAGTTGCACTTGTTAACTCACACTTCAATTTCTAATAGGAAAGTAAATGGATGCTCATGCAAACCTCACATAGTCTTAACTATGAAGGTAGTAATTGAATCATTGCTATCTTGCATATCATTGAATCATTACTATATTGCTATCTTTCAAAGTTAACAACTCATTGCTATCTTGGTAAAACTGGACCATTGCTATCTTGTTATCACTTCAAAGTTAACAATTTTTGTGCTTGCCCAAGTAGATAGCTCATCTAGTTTTTCTCATTTTAACTAGGGGAAAAGAACCACTATCTTCTATGTTTTGGGAATGATACCAGGCCTATGCTCTCCCCTATCTTGGGTGACCAAAATGCTAGACATATCATTTTTGCATGTGTTTTTCCTTTAGAGGGGCCTGCTCTTGGATATCGTTCATCCAAGTAGGAACGACCCTAAGTGGTAACAAGCTAGATGCCAAGCCCTACCAATCCACTATAAATAAATTGTGTTTGAAGTGAAAGCTTCAAACAACAAGTGAAGTTGTGTTATATTGACAACCAACCTCCTCCAAAACCCTCCAAGGTGCAACCCTTGCAGACTGGGAGACTCCATAATGGAGAGTAGTGTTTCCACATGTGTAACCACTCGAACGGTTGCCTTTATTAATCATCCTTTGTCTTAGTGGCCAAAAACCCCTATAATTTGGTGCAGGGAAGGGCGATTATCACCTCCCGAAGATGCTTCACTAGAGATAGTGAGAATTTGGTTTTATACTGTCGTTTGAAACCTAAGATTGTACTTGCTTCCTTTTAGTCCAAAAAGAGTCAAAAAATCACAAAAAAATAAAAAAACATAAAAATATTCTTTGTGTTTGTTGTGTCTTCTTGCCATAATTTTAGAAAATCAGATCAAAAAGACCTTCTTGTAGCCAAAGATACCAAAAACATCAAAAATTGCTAAAAAAACTTGCAAAAATTACTGAAAAACCATAGCGGCACATTCATCCTTTTTTGTTGCGCATTTATACAGACTTGTTACACATCTATGCTGACTTATTGCGCTTCTACAACCTGTTATGGCACATTTGAAATCTACTAGTGTTGCACTTCTATACTGACTTTTTGTGTATTTACCAATTTATGTAGCGCATCTATTCCGGCGCATGCATGATAGTGAGCACTTCCACAGTCTTTGAGAGGAAAATTTTACCATTTTTGGGTACCCATTTCAGTCTAGTTCCAAATTATGAGATCAGATCTTACCTTGCAGTTACTTTTTCATCCATTTCATGTCAAAGTCTCTCTTTCGTTGGTCATCTCATTCACCTTCTATCAGGTCTCCCTAGTCCAAAGTCAAAGTATCCCATATCATATTAGCATAGGCTTCTTTTTCAGATCATTTTAGATTCAAGTAACCCCAGTAAATCGCAAAACATTGCTAGTGGTCTTGGTGCATGGCTAGTCCCTACACAGTAAGACAGGTATCGAGTACCCTTACTAGTGGCTATCGTCTTATATTGGCTGTCTTACTTGGAATCATTGATCGAGAGAGTCACTTGTCCAAATCTTGTCATAAGTATCCTATTCTTAGCAATCTCCACTGGCACCTTGCCAAAATCTCTAGTTTCATCCTACCGCATCCCACGTCACCTTGCATGGTTCTTACTAGATCTTAATACCAAAAGCAACTTGAAATGGCTAGATCATCTGATTGTATTGTTACCCCTCATGATAGTGATGAAGAAATCTCTCACGAAGATAATTAAGGACACTTTCAAGATAGGAAATTCCAACACTTGCTAGAGAAAGTGCTCCATGAGGACCCTCACAAGTATTTTTATCATCTTGCAAATCTTGGAATTAAGCTCCCCACTGATTTTGATCTAAGAAAACTCAAAGAAACCATAGAGGATAATCATGAACACCACACCGGTGAGGACAAAGGAAAGAAAGTCATAGACCCAAACATACCTATGGAAGAAATGAGGAAACAAATCGAGGGTCTAACGCAACAAATGATGGATCTCAAGATGAGTACAAACACTAAAACATACTCCTTGGAAGATATTGCACCATACCCCTTTGATAAAAGTTTGAACATGATACCATTTCCCTTTCAATTTGAAGTTTCTAAGTTTCACAAGTACAAAGGGAAAGGGGACCCTAGAGATCACATTAGGGAATTCAACACCGTATGCATGAAAGTAGCTCACAATGAGACTTTCCTAATGAGACTATTCCCTAGATCTCTAGGTAGTCAAGCCATGGAGTGGTTCTCACGGCTTCCACCGGGCATCAAGACTTTTGATGAGTTAGTCAACAAGTTCATCACACTTCTTGTACAATATTGAACACGAAGTCTCCATGCTTGACCTATGCAATACCAAGAAAAAGAGTGGTGAATCATTCGCCTCCTTCTTACAAAGGTGGAGACAACTAGCGAGTAAATGCTCATATGATGTACCCGAGAAGCAATTAATGGAGATGTTTGTCCACAACCTCAACTCTGATCTAAGCTATCAAATACAAATTCAATGCCTACCTCATTTTCAAAGGTCATTGAAATGGGATTGTTCATTGAGAAAGATATGATCACCAAGGGACAAATCAAGTTATATAAGGACACACTTACCTCCAACTACACGACTGACAAATCAAAGTTTTGGACTAAGAATAAAAATGTCATCAATGATGGAGTAGTTGATGCCAAGGTGAAGGCTCCCAAACAACAACCAATATTCACTCTCAAAGGAGAGGCAAGCAATGTTACGCCCAACAAAACATTCTCTCGGGAGCCAAGACCATGGTTCAACTCAAATCCAAGGCGAAAGGTCACACCGCTGGGTGAGTCCCAAGAATCCGCACTAAGGAAGCTATTGGTCAACAATGAAATCTCTCTACCACCAAAAAGTGATTATGAACCTCAAATAAAACCTCACTATTGGAAAGACACTGACTTTTGTGAGTATCATAGAGGAAGAGGACATACAACCAATAATTGTATCCATCTCAAACATGTTATTCAATACATACTTGATCAAAATCAAGGAGATACTCAACAACATACTTCCAATGAGACGCATGTGGTTTACAAAGATCCACTTCTCAATCACGATAGGTCGTACAACAACAACAACAACGGTAATAGGCAAAATCAGAATAATGGGAGTAGTAATGCCAATTACGCAAGTGTGCCATTCCATTATACCATCAATTGCATATTAGAGCATGCCCCACAAATCAATGTGGTTACACCCAACCAACAATTAGAGCCCAACATAACTGATTGCAGTATCATCACCCGCAGTGTTAAGGTCACGTTGAATACCATTCCTCCAAGGTCATCACCTTCTCAGTCCAACTCCCATCAATATAGTGTCATAGACCAACTACGAAAGACTCTTGCCCACATTTCTATCTTAGAGTTGTTGCGTCTATCTCCTTCCCACAAGGAGATTCTCGATAAAGCCTTAGTAGAAACCACTGTACCCACGAACTTGGCCTAAGAGAAGTTTCAAGCCATGGTAGGGAATCTGACCTCCTCAAGTACCACATCATTTACTAAACAAGATGACCTCTCAGTGTCTCAACCTCATAACACCCCTTTACATATTCTCACCTTCATCCACAAGCACCGCATCAAGAGGGTTCTCATTGATGGGGGAGTCAGTTTAAATATTTGCATGCTCAAGCTAGTCCTTACATTGGGGTTCTCTAAAAATGTAGTTGATCCAAGGAAGAAGATTACTATCAAAGCCTATGATGAAGAGGAGAGAACTACCAAAGGAACAGTGGTATTACCCATACAAGTGGGACTGGTGATAAAAGATGTTGTGTGCCAAGTCCTAGATAGGCAGCTAGGCTATAATGTTCTCCTAGGTAGACCATGGATTCATGCAATGAAAGTTGTGCCTTCTACCTATCACCAATGCATAAAATTCCCTCATAACGGTAAGCAAGTCACCATCCAAGGTGACCCTGACCCCTTTTAGCATTGCAACTCTGTCCATTCAAAACCTGATTGCATCATACCCAACAATAGAGCATCTACATCCCTTACCCCACAACATGATTGTACCTTCGAAGCTTCCTCATCCAAGCCCAAAGAGCAGAAAATTACCATCAAAGAAATAGGAGTAGGGGAATACTCCATCGAGCACAGCCTTAACTTGGCCAAAATGCCTCTATCTCCTAGATCCTTTGGGTGACCCAAGCATTTTCCAAAGCCATCTACTCCTCCTACACCTCCCACAGCTCCCTTTGTAAAATGGGGAACCCTATCAGATGAAACAGAGGAAAGAGATATCTTACAATGGCTCTACACAGAAGAAGAAGAGAGCACACAACAAGAACCACCTAAGGTCCCAACGGAAATCTATGAGAGAGGTGAGTCTATCCTACACAAAATGTGTTATGAAGGATAAGGCCCCATTGGCCTAAGAAAAGAAGGAATTATAGAACCCATTCAACCTTCTTCATCCTCATTGGCTAGAACCATAAAAGGTCTAGGATATAAAGACCGTGGCTTATTTTGAAGAGGGTGCCAAGCCTTCTAGTCACAAAAATATCAAAATAAAAACTAGATCTAATGGTGAAAACTGCTCCGCAGTAGTGTCAGATCCCAAAATAGTAAAAAGAAAGGATGCATTCGATGGTGAAAACCTAACTGTGGCACATGACAATGGAAGGCTTGACACTCTCCCCGATGACATGCACCAGGAGAAGTCTCATATTGTTGTGGAACCCATAGAGCCTGTTAACATTGGAATAGAGGAACAACCTAAGATCATTCACTTTGCTAAGTCTCTAACCCCACCAAAGAAGACTAAGTTTATACCATTCTTCAAGAAAAAGCAAGTCAATTTTGCTTGGTCATACGCAAATATGTGGGGATTAGATCTAGATTTGATTGTACATCATTTTATACTAGATCTAGGAGTGAAACCAATGAAACAAAAGCTTAGAAAGATGTATCCACACGTTGCACTACTTGTAAAAGAAGAACTCAAGAAACTACTAGATGTAGGGTTCATCAGAGCTATAGACTATCTAGAATGGGTCTCCAACATAGTACCAATGTCCAAACTTGATGGCCGAGTCAGACTATGCAATGATTTTAGAGATCTAAACAAAGCTTGCCGCAAGGATGATTTTCTGTTGCCAAATATAAATATCATAGTCAACTTAATAGCAGGGCATACCATGTTATCTCTCATGGATGGCTTCTTGAGATACAATCAGATTAGGATAGCACCAAAAGACCAGCATAAGATAGCTTTTACCTATCCATGGGCCACTTTCTGCTAGAATGTCATGCCATTTGGGCTAAAGAACGTAGGAGCCACATATCAACGTGCTATGACCACTATATTCCATGATATGATGCACGTCACCATGGAAGACAATGTAGATGATATCCTTGCAAATTCACTCACAAGAGAATCACACCTGGATGTGTTAGAGAAAGTCTTTTAGAGACTAGAACAATTCAAAGTCAGGTGGAACCCAAAGAAATGTGTGTTTGGAGTCACCTCAGGCAAGCTCTTAGGTTTTATTGTAGTGGCAAATGGAATAGATGTAGACCCTACTAAAAGTCAAGGCTATTATGGACATGCCACCACCCAAGAATCTTACTCAACTAAGATCTCTACAGGGCAAGCTACAAGCAATCCGTAGGTTCATATCACAACTGGCAGACAAGTGTCAACCCTTCAGTCATCTCCTACATAAGAACATTCCATTCAGATGGGATGAGAAATGTGAAGAGGCATTCGACAAACTAAAAGAGTATCTTATGAATCCACCTATTCTCATGCCTCCTATCTAAGGGAAGTCATTTTTACTATACATATCTACTACACCAACAGCTCTTGGGGCCCTTCTAACACAACAAGATTATGAAAGTAAAGAAAGCGTTGTCTACTACATCAATCACACATTGATGGGCTATGAGTTGCAATACTCTCAAATAGAAAGATCATGTCTTGCGATAGTTTTTACTTCCCAAAAAATCTGACATTATATGCTAGCACATCTAGTCAAACTTATTGCAAAAATAGATCCACTGAAGTACCTACTAAACAAAGCATCTCTAACAGGTTGCTTAGCCAAATGGGTAATGCTCCTAAGTGAATACAACATTGAGTATGTAGATAGAAAGGCTATCAAGGGGCAATTCATTGTTGATCAGTTAGCGGATGCACCACTACAGGACACCACACCAATGCAATTTGAGTTTCCAGATTAATCCTTATTCAATATATCAACACATTCCTGGAAACTCTACTTTGATGGGTCCTACACAAACCATGGATCAGGGGTAGGAATCTTGTTCGTGACTCCTCGTGGCGACACCATACCGAAGTCTTATCGCCTATTATTTCCATGCACCAACAACATAGCAGAATATGAATCCTTGGTCATTGGCCTCAAAATGGCAACAGAGTGGAAAATCAAAGAGCTACATGTCTATGGTGATTCTCAACTAGTGATTAATCAAGTCAATGATGATTACCAAACCAAAGATGAGAAGCTTGTCCCATACAGGCGGATGGTCGAGGACTTTAAGGAATACTTTGTGATCATCTCTTTTGAGAAGATACCTCACATTGAAAACAAAGTAGCAGATGCCATGGCAACCATTGCCTCTCTTCTTGAAATCCCAAAGAATGAGTCATGATATAAGTTCTTAGTGGAATCAATTCAACCAGCTTATGATCTTCCTGAAACCCATTCCATATTCCTATTAGTTGGATCTGATTCACCTTGGTATGAAAAGATTTACACTTACCTCAAGGACAACACCCTCTCACATGACTTATCTTCAAACCAACGACGAACCTTTCTACACCAAACCTCTCGTTATATCATTATTGCCGACACCCTATACCGACATGGTCTAGATGGTACTTTACTCCATTGTTTAGAACGAGAAGAATCCCAAACCACCTTACAAGACGTACATGAAGGGATCTGTGGAACACACTCTAGCAATCCTTCCTTAGCTAAGAAGCTCATATGTTTGGGTTATTATTGGCCGAACATGGAAACATATTCATATCAATTTGTGAAGAAGTACAAGTAGTACCAGATACACGAAAACCTGATACATGCACCAGCTCAAGAGTTGAGACCTTTAACGACAACTTAGCCCTTTTGTCAATGGGGACTCGACCTTGTAGGTAAAATTCATCCTCCATCATCCAATGGCCACAAATTCATAATAACCACCACTAAGTACTTTACTGAGTGGATTGAAGCCGTCCCCCTCACCACCATCACAACTAAACAAATCTCCTCATTCATCCTCAATTCCTTCATCTGTAGATATGGAATTCCCTCATCCATTATCACGGATAATGGAAGACCCTTCATAAACCAAGACGTCCAAGAACTCTGTGACCGATTCAAAATCCAACACCGTTGCTCCACACCCTATTACCCCCAAGGCAATGGCCAATCAGAAGCATCCAACAAGACCATCTTGAAACTCCTCAAGAAGACAATCAACGATACTTGTCGTAATTAGCACATCCAACTCAATCTTGTTCTATGGGCCTATAGAACCAATATACGCACTCTCACAGGTGCTACCCCTTACACTCTTGTCTATGGATTAGAAGATATACTCCCCATCGAGGTCAAGTTACCATCTCTTGGGGTGTCGTTAAAGGGTCTCATAACATATGAAGAGTACAGAGTTTCCAGATTGCAAGAACTAGAGTTGCTAGAGGAAAGGAGATAGAAAGCCTTTGATCACCTCAAAGCATATCAACAAATGATGTTACAAAGCTACAACCACAGAGTCCACCCAAGAGTCTTTAAAGTTGGAGATCTAGTACTTAGAGAAAACCCCCACAATCAATAGGATCAGGAAAAGAAAGGCAAGTTTGAGCCCAACTGGGTTGGGCCTTATGTGATCGTAGCTGCTTATGGATCAGGGGCATATCAGTTAGCAACATCAGAGGGTGAGTTGTTCGGTGACCCAATCAGCAACATGCATCTTCGTCAGTTCTATACCTAAGAGAATCCCAATGTAAGTGGGGCATAAAATACAAAAAAAATCAAAAAATAAAAAAAATACAAAAAAATCAAAAAAATTAGAAAGATACAAAAAAATCATCCTTTGGTGAAAACCTGGCAAATAGGTGCCTTGGATAGGTATCATGATGAAAACCTCGCAAACAGGCGTCATGTATACTTTCTAGCTTTTGTGCAAATAAAGGCCAGTGGTGAAAACCTAGTAAATAGGCATTACTTGTGATAAACCACTTCCTCCATCCTTGGGAAACCACTCACCTTGTGTCCATTCTTCCCTCATGTTCCATTCGATCTGTATCTGTTCCATAATAAAATCCTAACGATAACCTATCGTGGATTGATACTCTATCTCTTTTTGTTGCCTTGTCAACCAAGGTTTTATCCCATATCCTATCCATAGTGTTAGCCAATCATAGTCTCTGTTGTCAGTATCCACATGGTCAAAGTCCACGAACTACGTTGCCTTTGCCTCATCACATAGGCAAGGCCATTTTCAATGCGACCCTGAGGATTCCCTGTCCATCCCATATCTTGTTGTCTATCCTCTAGTCCATCCATGGTCAAAGTCCATGAACTACGTTTCCTCTGCGTCATCACGTAGGCAAGGCCATTTCTCAAATGAGCCCCCGAGGCTCCACTGTCCCATCCATCACGTGTCTAGTCCTTCTATCTATCTGAGTCCATGCCACTTTCTCCCACCTAGGTCTTAGGTCCATTAGGGTTTATCCTACACTACATTGCCTCTGCGTCGTCACGTAGGCAAGGCCATTTAGCAATGAGCCCTTGAGGCACTAGGTTAGTCCCTTAGGGTCTGTCTCACCAATAAGGATTGTGAAAACTTTCACTAGGCAAGCAAGTGCAAACAAAACCCGCTCTTTTCAAAGAAAAAATCTTGATGCAAGGCATTAACCTATCCAGAGCAAAGAAAGCAAACACTTAAGGCATTCTAAATGATTTTACCTAAATTATGGAAAGAAAAAAACACAGCTAAATACAAAAATGTTTTGTGGTTGGAATCATGGTTAAGTTATGGTGTCTTGGTTTCTGTTATCATGTCTTTCTATGCTACTCGAGGATGCCAAAAGATAGATATGCTATGATGGGGGCATGATAATTTTCTTTGTTTGTTGTTTGTGGATTAAACTTTAGTAATGTGAAGCCTTGTCTAAAGACATGAACGACAAAAGATCATCGAGGACATCAGGGGTTTGACATGAATGGGGGCAATCCTTGTCTGTTGATATGCAAGAAATACTCAGGTCATCTCAGTTCAATTATACCTTGATGCTTGTATTAACTTGCTAAAGCAAAATCCATGTAAGCAGTACTTAGGTCATCTTGGTTCAATTATACCTAGATGCTTGTATTAACTTACAACATTTGGAAAAAGTACCAAAAAAATTGCCCAATGATGAAATAAGCACTTCAAAATACTTGCACCATCAAGATGTCAAAAGAAAAGCATCCATTATACATCCATTATACATCCATACATCCATATCCCATGCAATAAAGGATCCAAACAATGCAAAGTAGCAATACAAAGTGAAGCTTGTGAATCTTTCTATGAAGTCATTCTTTCAATCAATCTTCTATCTATCATTATATCATCTCTATGTCGATAGAGTACATTTGGACATCATAAAAACATAGCATACAGTTGCATATCATATCACATGAGATAGTCATTTACATGATTAAATCAGTTGCATACATAATAAAGTGCATCAGGTCATCCATATACATTTTTGCAATCATCACATAGTATCAACAGAAAAAATCAAAAACATAGATAAGTGCATCATATAAATTGCATAATCATATCGATACCATTTGCATTAACACATTAGAGGCATATCAAGTAAAACATCTAATCTACATTAGGTCATATAGCATCACATAGCATCATCTAAAACGGCATTAGATAAACATCATATAGACATAGTCAAAATATGCATCGCATGAGTACCATCATACAAATAGAAATGCATCCATAACGCATAAGTATAGAGAGCATCAAATAGCTACATCATCATATAAATATCATAAACATGTCCAAGTGTACAATATCAAAAAGTTTATCTCTAAGTCAATGTCATATACAATGTATACATCTCAAAGATAATGATACATGTCTCAAAATACAAAAGTGGTACATGTACGTGTTTGGCTATCTAAGCCATCAAAAGGTATATGTAGGAGCCAAAATCTATGCAAGTGTCTGCTAACCCTACTACTGTGAACTACTACTCCCAGCAGTGTCCTCTATATCCCCTCCTCTGCTGGCCCTAGACTATTGCAGGCCCATCACAGAGGCCCTCGACTGTGATCCACCTACTCTCTACGAGGCCATGGACTGGCTCCTGTAGCTCAGAGCCCTCTGATCAACTGGAACAACACCATGGTATAGTCCCTAATAGTATTGTGTTTGAGCCTGCGCTCTAGCAAGGTCACCCTGTACCTGCACTAATTGTCCCTGCACCTGTGCCAACTATGCCTGTGTCTGTGCTAGCTGTGCCCCTGCTGCACCTATCTAACCAAAAAATTGCTAGTAGCGTTTGTCCCAAGGGCTGTCACTACTATGTCCCTCTCCACTTGGATAGCTCGTATCCTCACCTCCACCATATCTCGGTCTCTAGTGAGCCCCAAGATAACACCTGCGTCTATCTCCCACCAAGCCTCAGCCATCCTAAGCTGTGCCTATAACTACCGAACCTGTCCTCTTAGCATGGCAATGGCTCTCCCCTGGGCATCTGGCTATGCTAGACCCTGAGAGGCATGTGCTTGTCCCTGCTCCTGCGGTTGAGGTACCTGCTACTGTGCCACCTGGTGAGGTGGCGGCATCTATCCCTACTATGCAGCCTATTGTGCAACCTGTGGCTGCACTACCTACTGAGCATGGGAAGATCCCTCCCCATCTCTCCTCCTTTGCCTAAGTCTACGTCCATCACCTCCATATCCCCCATCTCTGTCATCTCTGCCACCATCTCCCTCGTCTCTGCCATCTCCTCCATCTCTTTGTCCTCCTCCTCCTCCTCTTGCCAACCTAGCCCTCGTCATTTAAGTCTACCTCGTTTATGTGAGGAACCAACTCTTCAGGCCCAGAGTATCTTGGAAATGGATGCTCTACAAACCACTCCTCATAGTCCTGAGTCATCCCTGTATCTGTAATCTCTCTCCTCATCACCCAGGCAATATAAGGAATCTATCAAGACTCTGCCACTACCTCCTCATAGGACGCCACTGGGCCCCATCTAAATCTCTCTGCATGTGTCCGTGCAAATATTGCCTACACCTGTGGCATGCCCTATCTCCTCCCAAACTACCTCTGAACCTAGCTGACAATATGTCTCTCTAAGATGAACCACATCTAGCCTATTAGCCACCGAGTCTGATAGTAGTATGGCAGCTCGTCCGCCCAAGGCTCACAGTTTAGATATGGTCACTAGATGACCACATCTACCCCATCCAGTGCGTGCCTTTAGCACTCTAGCTTCCCCAGTCTATGCTGGGAAATCACTCCTACATAGCTATAGCTGTAAGACTCTCCCCTTTGTCTCTGAAAAATGCATATTAGTCTAGTGATGGCAATATGCTCCCACAACCAAAACTGCAACAGTGAGACACCTGCTGATAAACTAGCACCCCTATGGTATACCACCTGATGCATATCATGGTACAGGTGTGCTAAAACATAGACACCCCAAGCATAACGGGTGCCCTCTGTGACCATCCTCTCCATGATCTGTCCCCATCTAATTAGGAACCCCTTGCAATCTCCTATCAAGGCATACAATGCCCCCGATTAACCCTGCAACTATCCTAGGGAAATAGTCATAGTAATCATGTATATCCTGCCAGGAGATAACTTGTCCTACTAGCTTGGGGTCATCAAATACCCGCCTGCATTCTATGAGTCCTGCATCCCGCTGCAGATCATACTCCATGAGCTCTCCCTGAATCGGCAAGTGGAGTATCCTGTATACATCCTTCAGAGTCACCGTCATCTCACCAGTTAGGAAGTGAAAGGTCCCATCCTCGCTATGAAACCTCTCCACTGTTGTAGTCAGTAAGCTAGGGTTCATTCGAACCTTAGGCATAAAGCACACATAATATAATCCCATCGCATTGAAGCACCTCTCGATCTATCTCTGTCAACATGTGACGCTGCAACATCAACATGGGAAACTACTCCCTCGACATCAATGTATCTCGTATGTCCTCCTACAAGCATGCAAATCAAGGCGTCAACCTAAAGCTACAACTACCATGCTCAACATATCTATAGAATCATATCAAATTGATAAAAACAGCACACTACATCTCTTGACTAGATTCTTGCAATCTTGGAGATAGCTTATTGATTGACACATCAAACAGGATGCCAATCGAGTCAATTTTGTTAAAGTAGACTGACTATATTTATCATATGCACTAGAATAGAAGGTACATGCACCATTTCTCAGCAAATGCACCACTTCTCGTACATGCACCGCAATATTTCATGCATGTGACATCCTATACCATAAATGCACTACCCAGTTGCATGAGCCGAATCATACCATAAATGCGCCGCCCAGTTGCATGTGCCAACTCATACTGTAAATGCGCCACCAAATGATACATGCGCTGACCTTACTCATGCATGCGTAGCTTTCATGTGTGCATCGTTTCATATCCTAGATGCGCCGTAGATTGACAGATGTGCAGTTCCATATATTAGATGCACTGAACTGCGATCTGGTGCATTGGTCTAGCCTAATTTTGCCTAGCATTTATTACACTCAAAATTGACCCTAGGTGAAACTTTTTGAGATACATACCAGGGCTTCTACCTCTACTAGCTGGTTGAATCGTCAGATGTGCTCAAAGCGATGCTCCTCATGCAGAATATCCATCCTAGTGCTGACTACTCTATGCTCTGTACTCTCCTAAGCTCTTAAAGCCAATCCAACAAAAGCCAAGTGTGCAAATGACTTGTCTTGTGGACCCAACTCCTATATATCGCGTGCAAACCCTAAACTGGCTATGTGGTGACTATGACTACTTCCTGCACCCGTTTCTTCCCATTTTCTTCCTATTTCTTAGAAACGTGTCTTGTTTTCTTCAATCCTAACTAAGTTTTCCCTTCATTTTCATGAGATTGTCCGTCTCATGCCCTTCTGCCTTCTTCTCGACCAATCTCCCGAGGGGACATCCTATCATCATAACTTGTACTAGGGGAAAACTGGGGCATGTATCATTATCAAAAAATTCTTATTCTTTGAAGCAACACCGTGAACCGCATTACATCAAAGAGGGGCAAAATGTATACGCCTAAAAATGACACGACTCTTTCCAAATAAATATTCTTAATATTTATTTCATTCTAATTCCTCTATCAATAAATAAATAAACAAATTTATTTATTTGATTCACATTCCTCTAAATTAATTAAATATCAAAATATTTAATTACCTCTTCTAAAGTCAAATTTAAATAAAATCTTTTATTTAATTAAATTCGTCCAAACAATTAAATAATTCTTAATTATTTAATTAAGTCAAAATTATTCTTCCAAATTTGAATAAATCAAATCAAATTTATTTAAAATTCTCTCAATCTCTAAAAATAAAATATAATCACATATTTTATTTATTCTTCCAAATCATGCACAACAATTAAATAAATTTATTTATTTAATTTGCTTTCTTATCTTCAAATTCTTCAAATATCTTCCAAATCTTCTAAAAATAAGTCTTCTTCTTCATGCACACAAAATTAAATAATTTATTATTTAATTTCTCTCAAATCATGCAAAAGTAAATCTCAAGTTGAGTTAACTGACTCAATCAACCTTGTTTTAATCAATATCTCTTAAATTAGAAAAAAACTTTCTAAATTATGAAAAGCATGTCTTATCTTTAGAAAAGAAAGTAGTTAACTCAAATAAAACAACTTTTGGGTGACACTTATCTTCTTCTTATTCACGCACATTCCTCAATGTTTCTATACCGTTGATCTTCTCATTCTTTCTATACCATTGATCTTTTCTCTCACGACTCTATAAATTGAACCCTATTCTTCCATTTCATTCATCCAATCTTTAAGTATTGTTACTCTACAAGAACTACAGCACGCCTTTGACACCAATTCCTTCATTGCTTGTGATCAAACTCGTTACTACACACTACTATCATTGTTGTGAAGCTCATCTTCATGATGATACTATCATAGTCATTCCCATTTGAACATCTTGGAATCATAGCAAGGAAGTGCACCTTCTGAGGGCCATATTAATAGATAAGATCATTTGTGATAGGTGATGAATGAAAGCTGAGAATTAAAAGAGGTTTGCTTTGTATTGTTCATTGTTTTATTGAATGTCTTTTGTTCATTATTTCATTGAGTTTTGGGTATTATTGATATACTATATTGATTATTCATGTTTACTAATTTTCACTTAACAATTGGTATGATCCCTTTGAATTGAGTTGAACCCTACCTCTACATCACATACCTAGGACTGTCATAAAAATCATTAGACTAATTTCTGTAATCTAGGGTATTGAATGGTATATAGTCGATCAAGGTAACCACCATCATGTGCTAACAAAGGACAATTACAAAATATTGAAATATTGTTGTGTCATGTGCATGTACAAATCACCATGAATAGGTGCATAAGGAATGTCCTAGCCCAAGATATGTGCATACAAATCATCATGTCAGGTGCATACTTGTATGATCTTGGCACCTATTCATTTGTATTTTAACTTGTTAATATGACAAGATAATAGTGGGATTGTATTTTTATTATGTTGTAAGAATTTATTCTTGTATAGTTTGACATCATGGTATGTTAAGGTCTGTTTATTACACATTATTATTAAAGAGCCCAAGTGTAGAAAATATACATGGCATCATGTGAGATTGTAGGCTACTTTCTTGATTGGGAATGTGTCTATTGTAAACATGTATGATAAAGCATGATAAAGTAATTCAAATAGAATTAAGAAAAATGTAAAGAACATGCATGTAAAGACTTGACATACCTAAAAAAATGGAGATTCGAATGGAGAGAGTGCCCAATTATGTAGTGTTTTTTTCTTCTTGGATCAAACTCCTCAACAATTTGAGTTTTTCACCACTTTCTTCCTTTTCAATGTTAAATTGAATAACACTCAAATATAATTAGTAACAACAATACTATTAACCAATCTATAATGTTAAATTCCTAAAATTGAATCACAATTAACATCGCAACACTACAAAAATTAAAACTTGAATAGATATATATCAAATTTGGTGTGAAAACTATATTATTTCCTCCTTCTCAAGTTGGAAAAGAAGAAAATGTGGTGGAAAGATCATGCAAAGGTGGTAGAATGTGTAAAATGTGCATGTGAACTTCTCAACAACATGAAAGCACTTCTTTTTTGTCAGAACACACGCATAATCAGCATGAAAACAAAGCATGTGGGCCTAGATCATGGGGGTCAACACTTTTTTACCATTTCTATAGCAGGACAAAACACGAGCACGTTTTTGTCCTTCTATAGATTGATGCATAAATATTTGTGCCTATCTCACCTCTAGTTCCATTAGCTCTTGTTCTATATCTCACTTATCTCTCCCCCTCACCAATCTACCTCTCCCCTCTCTATGTCTCTTAGTCACTCCTTGTCTACCTCTCCATGCATCCTTAGCCATCTAGGTCTCACTTAATCCTAAACCCTAAAGCTAGCTATCCCTATTCCTAAACCCTCAACGGGCTTGATACTATACCTTAAACCCTAATTCCTTATCCCTAAACCCTCCAACCCTATCCCTAATCCTTATACCCTTGACACTCTACTTTAACCCTAGTCCCTCAACCCTCAACCCTATCCCTAAACCCTCAACCCTCGAACCTCAACCCTCAACGTGAAACCCTAATCCCTCAACCCTTAACTCTAATCCCTTGACCCTCAACCCTATCCCTAAACCATAAACCCTAAAACTTCAACCCTCAACATCAAATCCTAATCCCTCAACCCTTCACTCTAATCCCTCAACCCTCAACCCTATCCCTAAACCCTCAACACTATACCTTAAACCCTAATCCCTCAACCCTAAACCCTAAACCTTATCTCTAAACCCTAATCCTCCAACTCTCAACTCTAATCCATCATCCTTAAACCCTAAACACTGTCCCTATTCCTAAACCCTCAATGGGCTCGATACTATACCTTAAACCTTAATCCCTTATCCCTAAACCCTCCAAACCTATCCCTAATCCTTATATCCTTGACACTCTACTTTAACCCTAATCCCTCAACCCTCAACCCTATCCCTAAACCCTCAACCCTCAAACCTCAACACTCAACCCTCAACATCAAACCCTAATCCCTTAACCCTTAACTCTAATCCCTCGACCCTCAACCCTATCCCTAAACCCTAAACCCTAAAACCTCAACCCTCAACCCTAAAACCTATCCCTAAACCCTCAACACTATACCTTAAACCCTAATCCCTCAACCCTAAATCCTAAACCTTATGCCTAAACCCTAATCTCTCAACCCTCAACCCTAATCCCTCAACCCTCAACTCTAATCCCTCATCCCTAAACCCTAAACGCTATCCCTATTCCTAAACCCTCGATGGGCTTGATACTATACCTTAAACCCTAATACCTTATCCCTAAACCCTCCAACCCTATCCCTAATCCTTATACCCTCGACACTCTACTTTAACCCTAATCCCTTGACCCTTAACCCTATCCCTAAACCCTCAACCCTCGAACCTTAACACTCAACCCTCAACATCAAACCCTAATCCCTCAACCCTTAACTCTAATCCCTCGATCCTCAACCCTATCCCTAAACCCTCAACCCTCAACCCTCAATGTCAAACCCTAATCCCTCAACCCTTAACTCTAATCCCTCAACCCTAAACCCTAAACCCAATCCCTAAGCCCTAATCTGTCAACCCTCAACCCTAATCCATCAACCCTCAACCCTAATCCCTCATCCCTAAACCCTAAACACTATCTGTATTCTTAAACCCTCAATGGGCTCGATACTATACCTTAAACCCTAATCCCTTATCCCTAAACCCTCCAACCCTACCCCTAATCCTTATACCCTCGACACTCTACTTTAACCCTAATCCCTCGACCCTCAACCCTATCCCTAAATCCTTGACCCTCGAACCTCAACCCTCAACCCTCAACATCAAACCCTAATCTCTCAACCCTTAACTCTAATCCCTCAACCTTCAAACCTCAACCCTCAATGTCAAACCCTAATCCCTCAACCCTTAACTCTAATCCCTCAACCCTAAACCCTATCCCTAAACCCTAAACCCTATCCCTAAGCCCTAATCCATCAACCCTCAACCCTAATCCATCAACCCTTAACCCTAATCCCTCATCCCTAAACCCTAAACACTATCCCTATTCCTAAACCCTCAACGGGCTCGATACCATCCCTCAACCCTTAACCCTTAAAACTTGAACCATAAAATCTATCCCTACACCCTTGACACTCGACATTATATCTTAAACCCCAATCCTTTAACCTTCATCCCTAAAGCCTCAACCCTAAATCCTTAAACCTTCAACCCTAAACCCTATCCCTAATCCCTCTACCATCGACACTCTACTTTAACCCTAATCCCTTGACCATCAACCCTATCCCTAAACCCTCAACCCTCAACTCTCAATATTAAACCTAATTCATCAACCCTAAACCCTAATCCCTCAAACCTAAACCCTATCCCTAAACCATCAACCCTTAACACTATACCTTAAACCCTAATCCCTATCCCTCAAGCCTTAACCCTTAAAACTTAAACCCTATCCCTACACCCTCAACACTCGACACTATATCTTAAGCCTTAAACCCTCTTCCCTAAAGCCTCAACCCTCAATCCTTAAACCTTCAACCCTAAACCCTATCCCTAATCCCTCTACCCTCGACACTCTAACCCTATCCTCAACAATAAATGCTAATCTGTCAACCCTAAACCCTAATCTGTCAACCCTAAACCATATCCCTAAACCCTCAACACTATACATTAAACCCTAATCCATCAACCCAAAAACCTAATCCCTCAACCCTTGACACTATACTTTAAACCCTAATCCCTCAACCCTCAACCCTCGACACTATACCTTAAACCCTAATCCCTTATCCCTAAACCCTAAACCCTATCCCTCATCCCTTAAAACTTAAACCCTAAAACCTATCCCTAAACCCTCGACGCTCAACACTATATCTTAAACCCCAATCCCTTAACCCTTAGTCCTAAAGCCTCAACCCTCAATCGTTAAACCTTCAACTCTAAATCCTATCCCTAATTCCTCTACCCTCAACACTCTACTTTAACCCTAATCCCTTGACCATCAACCCTATCCCTAAACCCTCAACCCTCAAGCCTCAACTCTCAACATTAAACCCTAATCCCTCAACCCTAAACCCTAATCCCTCAACCCTAAACCCTATTCCTAAACCCTGAACCCTCAACACTATTCCTTAAACCCTAATCCATCAACCCTAAACCCTAATCCCTCAACCCTAAACCCTATTCCTAAACCCTCAACCCTCAACACTATTCCTTAAACCCTAATCCCTCAACTCTAAACCCTAATCCCTCAACCCTAAACCCTAAACCCTATCCCTAAACACTCAACCCTCAACAAGTTATACCTTAAACCTTAATCCATCAACCCTCAACCATCAACCCTAATCCCTCATCCCTAAACCCTAAATGCTATCCATATTCCTAAACCCTCAACCCAAGACACTATACCTTAAACCCTAATCCCTTACCCCTAAACCTTAAACCCTATCCCTCATCTGTTACCCTTAAACCTTAAACCCTAAAACCTATCCCTAAACCCTCAACCCTATACCCACAACAATATACTTAAGTCCTAATCCCACAATCATCAACCCTATACCTTAAACCCTGAAGCCTACAGCCTCAAACCCTCATCCCTAGACCATATATAACCTCACCCTTATATCCTAAACCTCTAATATTGTGCCTCAACCCTATACTTAAATTAAATCTAAACCATACGTGCTCTCAACCCAAGTCACCCTATGCCTTATATACCCTCAATCCATATTATAAACCCTAAACCCTAATCCATGTGCCTTACACACTTAATCTTATGAACTCAACAACCTGAATATTAACCCTCAACCCTCTAATCTCTACCCTCTACCCTCTACCTATTACTTAAGCCCTAATCCTTCAACCCTCAACCCTCAAAACTATATAGGCTTAGGTCCTTATATACACTAAACCCAAAACACATACATACATACATACATGCATACATACAAACATACATACATACATACATACATACAAAGATGCATACATACAAGCATGCATACATGTACATACATACAAGCATGCATACATGTACAAGCATACATACCTACAAGAATAGATATAAACATCCATGAAACATACTTATGAAAGTTGAACATATCTCATTCAAAGGAAGACATAACGCGAGTGCGTTATAATGCACTCACGTTGTGTCGAACTGGGAAAACACTGGCAAACATGCAAAAAAACAAAAAAAATTACAACATAATGCAAGCACGTTATAACGCGCTCACATTATATTGTGCTTTGGGAATCCCAAGCCTTGGGCTTGGGATTTGCTTTGGATTTCCAACTCAAAGGCTCGGAGTGTCTTTTCAACATCCACAGACATGTTTTTACAAATTCTACATGATTTCACATAATTTTGTTCGTGCTAACCCTCATATTTGCATGTGTTTCAAGGTCAAACAAATCAAACACCTGGGTAATGTTAAGCTTTCTCTTAGCTATTTAACGATGTAATTTTTTTCATATTTTGACAATGTTAAGCCTTTCATCTTTAATTTCTTTTGTTTGTGTGTCTGTTTTTGGGCAAAAACCACTGTTTGGTCTTTTTTCATTGTAAATTAACCATTCATTGAAATTTAAAAAAAAATACATATTTAGAAACTAGACTCTATTCTACACATATTAAAAAATAAATAAAAAATGATTTTCAATTAGTTTTCAAAATTTATAGGGGTAGCATGACCAAAATTCTATTTTTTAGGATGTGTCCACTTTGAAAATTAGTAAAATATCAAATATTCATCAAAAAATTATCAGAAAAATTGGGCATAAACTACATGCTGTCAGCTAATTTCTCACTGGAGTGATTTTAAAAATACCAAAAAAATGTTAACCTTTTGAGGGAGCCACAAAACATGCTATGTTATGTTTTTTTGACAGAAACAACACCAATTTTTGTGGCTCCCTCTTTTGAACCCCTTAATCTATACTATTTTTTTAAAAAATAGTAGTTTAGAAAGTAGACTCAGAGCACTACGAACAATGTTTTGGTTGCATCTCCAAATTTTGAGTGTAACTATGCTCAATTTCTCATCCAAGGCCAGCATTTCTTGATTTCAGAAAAAAAGTGGCCACTTAAGACCCCCTTTTGGCCCCCATCTTCTTGCACCTACCCCGCACTCCACCCAAGACTTAATAAATCTCTCCAATCCCTCTGCCATCAAAATGAATAAGGGGATAAGGGACCCCCCTGCCGAACGCCCCTAGTCACCGCGAAAAGATCAGAAGGCTTCCCATTGATAAGAACCAAGAAAGAAGAGGAGGTAACATAACTCATGACCCATTCAATCCATTCACTACCAAACCCAAAAGCCCTTAAAATATTGGATAAGAAAGACCATTTTACTCAATCATATGCCTTGGCCATGTCTAGCTTAATAAACATAGCCTTCTCTCTGGAAGAATCCATAGAATGAATAGTCTCAGCCGTAATGACAACACTATCCAAGATTTGTCTACCAGCAACAAATCCACCCTGTTCCTTAGAAATCAACCTATTTAGCCATAGATTCAGGCATTCAACAATCAATTTGGTAATTATTTTGTACACCACATTGCACAAAGCAATTGGTCTAAAAAGATCCAAAGAATCAACACCTTCCCGTTTAGGGATAAGAGCAAGAAAAGTAGCATTCATGGCCCATAGTAATTGCTTATTCCCTTGAGATTCCTGGACAACCTCAAGTAGGTTAGGATTGATCACCTCCCAAAACTCCTAAAAGAACTCAGCCAGAAACCCATCAGGACCAGGAGCCTTTCCTTTCTTCAATTGAAACACAACATCCTCCAATTTCTTAAAGGTAATAGGTTTAATAAGAGAATCATTCATGTCCTTGGTCACTAGAGTAGGGATACAAGTCAAGATAGTATTTTCCTCTTCACTAACAAGAGGAGAATCTTCAGAAAATAGAGCAAAAAACAAACGAATAGACTCTCTCAAAATCTTAGAAGAGGAAGAGAGAATACCTCCCCCAAGAGAATGAAAAGAAGGATGACATTACACTGCCTTCTGTCTTTCACCGAGTTGTGAATAAAAGAGGTATTCATGTCACCTTCTTGCAACCAATCAATGTGGGACTTCTGTTTCCAAAAAAATACCTCTCTAAGCTCCCACTCCTCCACCTCCTTTACCGCAATAGCTTCTAACCTGCACAAATCCTCTGAAAGTCCGTGGTCCCTGATCTGCCAGGTGAGAGAATCCAAGTGTGCCTGAGCTACCTTTTTTGCTAGAAAAACATTGCCAAAATGAGTTCTATTCCAATGTTTCAACCTATATTTGATGTATTGGAGTCTCTTCACAAAGGAGTACATAGCAGTGCCAAAAGCTGGCCTCCCTTCATCCCACCACCTAGGAATGAGATCATGGAGCATCTCATCCCTAAGCCACATTAGCTAAAATTTAAAAGACTACTTATTAGAGAAATTATCCGGATGGGCAAAAAGTTTAATCGGTCAGTGATCCGAGCCATGCTAATCCAAGATTTCAGAGCTTGTCATCCACCTGTCACCAAACCAAAAGCTGGACACCAGAAACTTGTCTAACCTTTCCAAAAAGGCATCCTCACCGATCCTCCTATTGTTCCAAGTAAAAAAACCATTTGAGGGCTTGATATCCACCAACTGCAAATGAGCCATATTGTGCCTTAGGAGATTAGAGGAAGAGTCCAATCGAGCAATACCACCCCTTTTCTCCTCAAGGGAGGAAATAGCATTAAAGTCACCTATCGTAATCCAGGGAAGAAAAGGATCCAAGGATCATAGATAACTAACATGAGACCACAAAAACACCTTACTAGGGATGTTAGAAGGAGCATAGATGTTAGAGAAGAAGATTCTCTCCCCCGACTCCAAGCTAGTCGCAATAAGAGAAATGGAGTACCTGCAAGAGAACCACCAAATGGGGGTAACTCACCAAGGATCCCATAAGCAAGCAAGACCACCTACCTTGTGCACCCACACATTGGCATAGCCCTCTATTCCAAATCCTAGAAGCACACTACATCATACCATCAACTGACAACTAGGTCTCCTAGAGGAAGACCATATTTAGAGAGTGAACACGAACCAAATCACGAATAGCCTTTTGTCTAGGGATGCTATTCATAGCCCTTACATTCTAGGATAACACTATCATTGTAGAGGGTGGCACAAGAAATGAGAATCTAGTGTCCTTACCGAACCAGACTCAACCAATGTCTCACCTACCAACTTAACCTTTTCCTGATCCTTCTTTCTACCTACCTTCAGAGGCTTTTCTGGAACACCCTTTTTTATGGGTTTTTGTTGCAAACCCAAAATAGGAGAAGAAGAGGAAGATTTAATTTTACCAGTTTCTTCAAAACCTATCCCACCTAAAAGACCGGCACCCAAAACCTCCACCAGCCCACCAAAATCCCCAGACACAACAACAGGGGAGATGACACTAGAAATCATCAACACCTCAGGATCTTCCACAAAATCCAAAGATGAGGTAACATCTGGTTGAGAGGTAATATGTTGCTCAACTAAGGGGGCAACCTCAACTTGCATATCGAGGGAAGCCCCCTCCTCATGGACTAACTCATCTAGAGGATCAAATCTATTAAACGTCTCCTCTTCTTGCCTATCTATGAGAGTCATCTTCTGACCTCAACTTTTATTATGCAACTTAATTGGCACAAACCCATCTTTATCTGCCACCACCCCCTGCATAGGCACCTTACCCTTGTCACCCATAGAAGAAGAATGGGGAGGAGCAAAACCAAAACCAGAAGAATTTGTAGCTCTAGGGCACTTTCTTTGAAGGATCCCATATTCATGGCATAAACGACAATGAAATAGAAAAGTCTCATAATCAAGCTGCTAAGTCCAAGAAGTTGTCTTGATGCTCATATCAACTGAATCCAGTAGTGGATTGTTCAGGTCAATCTCAATGCACACATGGGCATAAGAAAGAAAATGTTTGGTCAAGGTATGCTGACAAGGTCCAATAGGCTTGCCAATCAAAAGAGCTATCATTTACAAAATATCACTTCGTCAGCATTCTAGCGGCAGATGAAGAAGGCAAACCCAAACTGGAACTCTAGACGAAAGTTCCTCTACAGAATTGAACCCCACATGGTTTGATAAAGAGGCCCACCTAATTATAGAAATAAAGTCCACCTTCAAAGGCCTGATTCCTATCTGTCATGCATGGAAACTCCACTAGAAAAAAAATTATTGGTAGTGAGCATTATGTCAAAATTCCCCTCTGGGTTCTAAGTCTTGCAAATCCACGAGTCCAGAAATGGAAATGATATCTGTATCCCCATAAACTTACAAATTAAAACATGATTACTATAATAATTCACATCTTCAACAATGGATTTTGATTGTATTACCAGCACTGGCTGATCTTGTGATCTCTCCAAACACCCATTAACTTTCTTTAAATGAAGTCCATCAGTTCAAGACAAACCCACATCAGGGTTATCCAGATTAGAAGAAGATGGACCTCTCCCTGGCGAAGAAGAAATAGGATTCTGCAAGTCAAAAGATGCTTGTAGCACCATCCTCAAGAGAACAAATGCACTCCAAGTAGCCAATAGCAAGACACACCAGACAGAAGCAAACAAAGCACCCTCAAAAAGAGATAAACAACATAAGGCAATGTAGCAACCAAAGAGGACAATGTCTGTCCACACAACAACGCCCAATGCTCAGCTCCAAACACAGAGACTATAAGTAGTAGCCAATGAAGAGGAAATAAACCTAAGAAGAAACCACTGATGGAACCCCCCTTGGAAGCATAGACCACCTCCCAAGCAGGAAAATGCCAAAAAGCACCGATCTGCTCAATGCCAAATGTATGCAAAAGGAAACGATGACATGCAACCACAACCTCAAAGGTCACAGCCAGCCATGCCCATGCTTAGACCTCTGTCAATGCCTAGCATCATTTCCTCCACAAGCATTTGCACTTACAAACTAAATCATCACCAAAATAACAAGTTTCAGGTATTAAGACAGTTCAGGAACCAAATTCATGTCTTTCAACGATTTAGTGTTCCCAAGAACTATCAAACTTCTCCTAGATCATATTTCGGTGAATCAACATTTATTTGAACTTGTGAACCCTTCATTCTTCATTGGCGCATTAGGACTTATGTGAACTCCTAAACTTCATCATTGGTGATTCTCTCAGTACACAAACTTGAAATTTACTTGAAATGCCTTGAGAAACTTCTCTAAGTCTTCATGAAATAGCTTTTGACGAGTAGAGTAGTTAAAGAACTAGGATTATTTCCAAAGTTGAAGAAAATGATAAGCCAAAAAACCTTGCAGTGAAATGAAGAGTTCTTGAACTCAAGAAATTACTGATTTAAGGAAGAGAGACAATCCTTTTTGGTGAAATGAAAAGTTCTTAAACTCAAATATTCATCAAAATGTTCATCAAAATACTCTATAAAAGCCTTGTAAGTTACCCAAAATTCCTTTTGGAGTGCAGGAAGGTTCATGAACTAGAAATATAAAGGATATTGGCAAGCTCTGTCGGTGAATGTCAAGGTCTATGAACTTGAATTTATTCTAAAACAATTTCATGAACTGTAAATTTTGTCGAATTGTTCCAAGCTTCATCAAAATTTTCCAAACTTTCACCAAATTGGAACTACATAGACCCATTTATCCCTTCTACATAGTAATGTCATTAAATTGATTGAATTGACTCTGAAATTTCTCTTGAAGAAGATGAACAAAAACCAACTAAAACACAACAAAATTAAACCAAAAAAAAACCTGAGGTATTTTTGGTTGACACATGATTTCTTGTGGACCTGGATGCTCCTACATCACACTTTTTAATTATCAAAATCCACTCATTTGAATGCCAACCAGTGGAATATTGGCTATAAACTGAAACTTGGTAAGGAGGAAACATGTCTCCATAACTAAAAGGGAGATCGATTTACATAGAGCTTAAAAGCTTTGGACTTGCTAAAGAGAAAATTTAAACCTTCATAACATAAAAATCATAAATATAAGAAGGATTGAGTGTGGTTTGTATATAATAAAAAATACTTTGACTAATTAAACTAATTTCTAGAAACTATACACATGTAACATATTTGAAAATTAAACAAAGTGTAAAGATCATTTAAGTGGAGAGATTAACCAAAATGTTATAAAATGTTTCATAACCATTAAAAATAATCACAGTATTTACAAATAATAGTTGTTCAAATATTAATCATCCTTCACAAAGAATCTTCTACTAATAACACTTTATTTTCATTTAACATAATTTCTAGTCTTATAATGATAATAAAAATAGGGTGATATCTCTCTAGCACTTATATAAAAAGCAAAATCACAAAAGTGAGATAGTAAACCTTAAAAATAAAATTTGCAATTAAATTCAAAATTTTATGATAAAATCTACATATTTTACAACTACAACATCTAACAAAGTTTTAATTTCCATTATGCTTTCATGGATGTCCATACCTTATTCTAAAGCTCCCATTTTGATATGGGCTAGTAGGATATTGGTAAAGAAAAAAACATTAAAATATAAATCTTTACAGAATATAAATGGAAAGAAGATTGTAGTTTCTGGCCAAAAACATTTATGCATACAACAATGACCTCAAATTCCTATGACAAAAATAAAAATTTGTCTAGAAAGAAAAAAATGAAATGATTACAAATGTGCACTTTAGTGAATGTTCACGGAATGCATTATATTTTAGCAATAGCTAGGCCAATTTGAATCACCTATAGGAATAAATAGAGAGGTGCAATTTTGTAAGATATCCATCCTTCTTACTAACTATTTTGAGAATGAACAAGACATCTTAAAATTGGACTAAAATAGCTTTTGAGATCTTGGTTATAAGCTAATTTCTTTCAATTTTCTTATTTTAAGCACCTATCCATTTTGTACCATAATACTATCATTCAAATCTTGACATGGTGTAGATGTTATACTTTCATCTTGGATCGTAGAAGTTTAGTAAAAGTGATAATGTTTTTTTTAAATTTTCTAAGAATTAATTTATATATTGAGAGATTAACTCATAAATTAAGTGTAGACTTGATTAATAGAATGTTTTCTATTTAATTTATATCAGAGTGAAGTTTGAGAGATTTACATTCCCTTGCAAAACTATAATGCTTACCTATGTTGACCCTTGTCATCCTATGTTATAGATGATTAATTGTGTGTTGACCATGTTATTAGATCTTAATGGGATATGTTGTGTTGAGTGTTTCATTAGTGTATTATATTATTCTTATGATTATGTATCGTTGCACTAAACTTGCTAATGAGGTTGTTTTGCCATCGATAGTGTAATCTAGATGCTTTGTGGAGATTTTTTGTATGACCATTGAGGTGCTTTTGAAGAGGTTATGTAATGTGATTGATCTAGATTGGTGTTTCGACTTCACTATTTTCATTTAAATGATATGTTGGGTGGGTAGACCTAGTTCCCTCAGTGTTATGGTTTTATATGAGTAATTGCACCTTAGTCATATTGTTTGAATGGATAATTTAATTGAAACATGCCTATTAAATTTTAGTATTTTATTGTGTAATTTTATCATTTGCTTTAGCTATGGTTACATGCTGGGCAAATGTGTATAACATTTGAATGTGTAGGAAAATTATAGGTGTTTGAACAATGAGTGGGATGTGGAGAATGTTGACATGGGATGCTTATCCATCTCACCTTTGTCCTTGTGTTGTCAAAACCCATGTAAACCATATCTAAGTTGATTGTGATTCTAGATCTCCTTATGTTAGACCCATGAATGTGTCTTCTTGGGTGATTTAAATTATTGCTTTTGTGACTACTTAGATATGTGTTAAGTTTTTTTAGCCTTTCAAAATAGTTAATTATGGGAAATAGTCCAAAAGTGTTTAATTATTGCTTTAGCATTTGTGTTCCTGCTTGATGTGTGAGAAAAGGATTTATTAGTTCCTTGGAAATTATAGTTTATGCTCTCTATTGCTAGAGTAGAGAAAAGTAATTATTTTATTTAATTGGGTGTAGAATTATTTAATTACGGAAAGGCATTGTATTCTAATTATTATGTTTTTGAAATAATGTGTTTGGGTGAAATACATTCTAATTTCAAAAGTTAGAATTATTTCTGTAAGTTAGAAATATATCATTTATGAAAAAAGGAATTATTTAATTTATTTGAGTTGTAGGAAATATTTTTATTGTGAAAGTGGAAAGGTTAAGTTAATTTGCATTAGTGGTATATATTGGAAAGTATGTGTATTTTGATTGAATTATGCATTGTTTGAAATGGGAGACCAAAAATAGTTCAGAGAAAGGATATTTTCAAACCCTCCTTTGGAAAAATAAAATTTTAGCCTACTGAATTGTGCTTGGAGTGGACTGGATTTATGTTTGAAGGGAAAATGATTAGTTTGGGATTGCTACTAGATTCCCTAAGGTAATCCTTGCTTTACTTGAGATTAAGTTTGAATTTTAATTTGAATTCTTATTATTGTAGGAAATAATTTTTGAAAATTTGATTTTCCTACCCAAACCTTGGAAATTTTTTTTGAAATTAAAAAATGAGTTGGAAAGTGTGTTGTTGGGTAAGAATGGAATAAGAGACAATATAATTATAAATTTAGTTTTTGAATTATTTGCAAATTGTGAAAAATGCATGAATTTTCCTGTTAAACCCACCTAAACCTTTTCAAAAACATTATGTAATGTGAAAAGTGTGCTATTGGGAAAATTGGGAACAAGAGGGTATCTTTTAATTTTTGAATCTTTGTGTTTGTCAAAAAAGAAAATTTTTGGGAAGAATTTGCTCTAAGTTTTGTTAATGGTAGACCCTCAATAATTTGAAAAATATTTTATTTTATTTAAATTGTGAAATTCAAATTTTTTGAAAAATGCATGATATGTGGAACAACCGATTATCCCATATGTTTTAATTCTTATATGCATTGGAAAGCATGTTTTCAAGAAAAAAAGTACTAATTTCTTATTCTCAGGTTTGTTGAAGGAGGATGACCCTTGAATTGTGTGGGATAGGGAGATATATGTAGGATGTTTGGGGTGGTTAGTTACCCAACTCTTTGGATGATGTTGGAAGCAAGGCGTGCACTAAATAAATTCCCCTTGAGCTTTCTCAGAATGCATGTGTAAGAGTGATGGCATCTTTCTTGAGGTTCTTAAGTGTGAGCTATTAACATGCATCTTGAGGATCTTATGTGTAAGTGATTAACGCACATCTTGAGGCTCTCATATATGAGTGATTAGTGTATATCTTGAGGTCCTTAAGTATGAGTGGTTGAATCCATCTTGAGGCTCCTATGAGGGTGGTGGCATATTGTCTTAAGGCTCTTATGAGAGTGGTATCATCCTTCTTGAGGCTCTTATGTGAGTGTTGGGAAACCTTCTTGAGGCTTTCATGTGAGTGTTGGAGTCCTTTCTTGAGGCTCACATGAGAGTGATGGCATCCTTCTTTAGGCTCTTGTATGTGTTCTTTATAATAGGTTGTTCTTTGATTGCTATGTGTGCTATATGTTGCCTTATATGCTTGATTTGGTGTGAGTTGCCACATGTGTGTTATGTGCTTTGATTGGCATGAGTGTAGGCATGTATTCCTTGAATGTGTGTGAGTTTGGACTTGATAGCGATGTTGCCATGATCTTCTTCATAGATTGGGGTTACCTAGAGTGGCATAGACATTTATTACACTCAACAATGGTAATACGGTAGGGTGGTGGGGAATATTTCTCCGTTGGTCCTTTAAGAAGATCTCTTACGAGTTGGAAGAGTTCCTTATGCATTATTTTATATTATGCTCATGTTGCATTTTAATGATTATTGGAGCACCTTGGAAGTGGCTTATTATTGTTGTATTATTATTTGTATCATTTTATTATTGGAGTGTGACCCTTCTATGTTTGGGAAGTAGATTCCATCATATTATTTTATATGATTATTTGGCTGGAAAATGATCCTTGTTTTGGAAGGAATTTGTCATGTTGTGGAAGTTGTCTTAGTTAAAATGATTAAATCAAGATGTTGGATTCCTCTATTATATGTTGTAATATTGTTGTATGTTATGTTTATGAGTTGGGTTGTATTGTACACCCACATAATGGATAAGAGATCCATATTTGTATTTGGCCTATCTTGATGTTAGTGTCGAATGAGTGTGGCTTTCCATATGGCATTTCTCATATTTGGCATGGATGTTAATATTAATTGGGAAATGTATATTATCTATATTTGAATTTTAATCATGCTTTTGAGTTAGTTAGCATGTTGATTAATGGTTAGTGAGTCTTGATGAATTGTGAATTGGATTCATGCTGGACATTTGTCCTTATGAGGTATTGTGATCTATCCTCCATTTGGCTTGTCAGTCGTTTGTCAAAATTACTTGGCTTGTTGGCCATTTGTCAACTTGGATTGTTCTTGTCTTGTAGAGAAATGTGTGTGGCATTGTATCTACCTTCTCTCTTGTGCCTTTATGTGGTTCTTTGGTGGATTTTGTGCTTGAGTGTACAATTGTGACATGAGAGTGTTACATTTGCATTGTGAAAATTTTGTTTCCCTTGGTTTTTTTCCATCAATGTCCTAGTGTAAAATCTAGGGCATTATAGAGTTAAATTCCCTTGCAAAACTATACTAAGCCTAAATAATCAACCATTGAATAAATTCCTAGAAAAGATAAAATATCTCTAAATTGTTAATATTCTTTGTAGCCACACCCCGGTGTCACCAATGTGATGTACTAAAAACCACAAGAAATAAAAAAATTCTACAACCACATCACAATCTAATGTCACTCATGTATTCCTTGTTGAAGGCACAAGACAATTGAGAGGGGGGGTGAATCAGTTGTATCAAAAACTTTAACTTCTCTTAAACAAGATCACATCCACATTCACTTACTTTAATTCCTTAATCTGTTATGAATATTAAACATGAAGTGCATAAACAAAACTTAAACACATCAACATCATACACACATGAACACCAGATTTTTTACGTGGAAAACCCTAAAAGGGAAAAACCACGATGAGGATTAGCTCACAATATAATGTAGTAACAATACTAAATAAGAGGCTCACTATCAAAGGGCTCACTGCCCAAGGACTCACTATCCAAAGAAATTCTTATTGCAAATAGGGCTCACTACCATGGGGTGGCTCACTGCTAAGGGTGTCTCACTGCCGAGGGTGGCTCACTACTAGGAGGGGTAGCTCATTGCCATGAACTGATATAATAGCATCTACAACATGCCTAAGTTCAGTTCCATTGAAGCACAATACAAATCACCTTCGCTGCCCTCACAACACAGAAGAAATGTGAAGCAGAAACTCAAATAGTATCCTGTAAGCCAAATATATCTTCACAACTCTATCTTCAGTATGAACCAACTTTTCACAAAAGCACTTGGATACTCAATATTCTTATCATCTTCAACACTTATACAACATAATACAAAGCAACTAACTCATCATAATCAAGTAACAAAACAAGAGTACAGTTGACACTAATGACAACACAAACATGTTGACATCAATGACAACACCGATTAGCACATACTTGCAACAATCTTCCCCTTTGTCATTGATGGAAACATATGATGTGAAAAATTGAACAACATGTTCCACCATCAAGACACAAATCTACATCAAAACCCCCCCTTATTGAATGCTTTCTTTTTCTCTATGTTTTTCACATGAACTCTCCCCCCCTTTGACATCAATGGCAAAGGGCAGCACATCTCCTTCCACTACACATACTTGCACTTGTTCTTAACTGCCCTGAATGCTTCCTTTAGTCTACAACATTCTTCAGTATCATTCCTTACTTCCCCTAAGAGGTAGCCTCCATCATCAGTCTAGAAAGGAATGAATCCTGAACCATACTGGACTTATGCACTTCCTTATGCATCTAGTTCCTAGAGGAAACATCTATACTAGAGGCTAGTACAAACATATTCTTGACTTCATTTATATCCTTGTTGATCCATGTCTTGTTTATCTCCTTCAAATTATCCTTTTGCACTTTATTCCTTTCTACTAGGTTATCCTTCTTCATGTTCCTACTTCTGTAGAACTTTGCAATGTGTCCAGGCCTATTACAATCATAGTACACATCATTTCTTTGACCGTTGTTCCTTCCATTCATTCTAGACCTGCATTGGTTAGCCTTGTGTCCAAATCTATTGCATGTAAACTAAATACCACCGAAGGATTGAGCATTCCTTTCATTACTATAACCCTTCCTTATCTGACTTCTACATTCACTAACTTTATGACCAACTCTCTTGCAAGTAAAGCACTAACTAAAAAAAATGGAGCATTTTGATTCATCCCGCTCCTACATTGAGTAGCCTTATGACCGAATTTATTGCATGAATGACAATAACCATTGAAAGATGGGTGCCTTTGAGAATTTGGTTGCCTAACCGGTGGTTTTCTTGGTCCACTCCTTTGATTTTGGATCTGCTTGCCTTTGTCCTCCTTGTTTTCAGCACTCACTATTTGACCTGATTTGGAGCATTCACATTTCTCAAGTCCCAAGCCTTCTTTGTCGTTAGAGCTCTTCTGACTATCAATTATTTCATTAAGTTTTGTTAAACTTATCTTGAGTTTTTCTTCATACTTCTTTTCCTTCTCCAAGTTTGACTTCAAGTTCACAGCTTCCTGCTCAAGGTTTGTGTAATCTTCAGTTTTGTCTTTCAAACATTCCTCAATTCTTGCTTTTTCTTCATTTGCTAACCTCAAATTTTCACTACCTCTTTATGTCTTTGTTTAACCTTCTTGACTTGCTCTCTTAAATTTTTGATGTATTCATTTGCTTCTCTGATATTCTCCTTTAATTCTATGGTTTCTTCTTCAGATCTTTCTAGGTCTTCAAGAGAAATTTTGAGTTCTTCAATGTCACCAGACAAACATTCTTCTTTTGAAGATTAGATATCATTGAAGGCCGCAATTACTATTTTAGGTTTAAATTTAGAAATTAAACACAAGTTTATTTGCTCTTCAGCAGCTTTGTATCTTGTCAATTCACATTTTCTTTTATCACTAATGGTCTATCCCATTTGAATCTGATACAGATTCATTAACTTTTGAATACTTCTATATGTCTTCATCAACCTTGACATTGGTACTTTCAACAATATTTTCTAGTCTCTAGTTATAGCACTGGTAAGCTTTGCTCTAGGATGAATACCCAAGAAAAACACCTTCATCATACTTTGAATCATCCTTTCCTATTTCTTCCTTTCTTCTAATAAAACATTTTCTTCCAAATTTTTTGAAATATTTAGCAGTGGGGGTCTTTCCATACCATAGTTCATAGGGAGTTATTTCATCATTTGCTTCCACACGTACTCTATTTTGTGTGTAGACTGTAGTCTGAATTGCTTCTCTCCAAAATATTTCTGGTAGATGTGCTTCTTCTATCATTGTCCTTGCAGTTTCTTGAACAACCCTATTCTTTATTTCCATTACTCTATTCTACTGTGGATTTCTAGGATCAGATAGCTACCTCTTTATCCCATGATTCTCATAGAACACATTAAATTTATCAGAGGTAAACTCTTCTCCTCTGTCAGACCTCAAACATTTGATCTTCATATCCAACTCAATTTCAACCATTGCTTTAAATGCTTTAAACCCATCTAGGGCTTCTGATTTTCAATAATCATCAATGAATAGCATAAAATACCTATCATCATGGAAACTTCTTACTCTTGTAGGACCACAAAGGTTTGTATGAACTAACTCCAATACTTCGGTAGAGGATCTTTCTTCATCTTGTAGGCTTCCTCTTGCTTGCTTTCCATCTTGACATTCCTTGCAAATGATACTACTAGGTTTTGTAATCTTTGGTAGGTCTTTCACAATTTGAGTTGAACTTATTCTTACCAGATCATCAAGATTGATTGACATAATCTCCTATGCCAGAGCCAACACTCACTGATCTGAGTCATAGAGCAATAATAATAACCTTCTCTGAGATGATAGAGGTTTCCTTCTATCCTTTCTCCAGTAGCTATCACAATTCTAGATTTCTCTCTAATCTCAAAAACACCATTCTGAAATACAAAGACTGTATCCTTTTCTACACTGTAACTATCCAACACTCAAGAGATTTTGCCTTAAACTTTTAACATAAAGAACATCATTAGTATGATGTTTTCCATTGAGACTAACTGAACCTTTGTTAGAATCTGGAAAGATTATTAACCCAGAAAACTAGTGCAAATGAATAGATATTTAAACTATGAATGCAAATGATATGAAATCAAAATAGCAACACAGAGTTAGTCTCCAAAAGAGTAATGCAAATGCTAGAAGAAAAATAGCATTAAGAGGATGCAAAAGAAAAAGTTACAAAATACAAGCCAGGTAGCATGCTTATATAGACTAGGAAGAGGGAGGAGGTGGCAACAACGACTAATGAGGAGCAACCATCTATTGGACTAAAGATAGCAAAGTATCTTCCCAAGATAGCTAATGGATGCTCACATGTGGGAAGGTGACACCTTGCAACCACTCACCTAATAAGACATGCTTTATTAACCTAAGCGAGATTAATAGAAGTATAGGAAAAACCTAGGAATATAGGGAAAAATAAATAACCCAACTAGGAAAATAAAAACCTACAATAACACCCCCCAATAAGCAAAGCTTAGGTGGATGTAGAAATGGGTCCCAGCAAATCAAGCCTGATGAGGTACCCATGTACATAAAATTCCCCCCCCCCAAAGAGAGAGAAAAGAGACCCCCCCAAAAGTAGAGAGAGTCAGAACTCTGAGTGAGAGGAAGAAGCCCCCCAGAAGATGAAGCATCCCGCACCCCCAGCAAAGCTCGCAAATGAAGGAACTTGCCCTTAGTGAAGGGTTTGGTGAAGATATCAGCAACCTGCTCAGAAGTCGTACAATAGTGAAGGTCGATGATGTGGCCATGGATGAGCTCTCGGATGTAGTGCATGTGGACCTCTATGTGTTTGGTCTAATGATGATGGACCAGATTCTATGAGATCTGAATGGTGCTCTGGTTGTCACAAAATATGACTGATGGTCGTCTGATCTAGATACCAAAATCAGTGAGAAGATTTTGAAGCCAAATGGCCTCAGTGGCAGTATTCACAGTCCCCTGATACTCAATCTCAGTAGAAGATAGAGCAATAGCAGACTGCTTCTTGCTCGACCAACAAACAAGACCTAAACCAAGTGAGAAGCTGTAACCTGAAGTAGACTTGCGATCTTGAGAATTGCCGACCCAATCTAAATCTATGTAGCCCACCAAGTCAAGCTCAATGCCTGCTGCATACTGAATCCCAAAATTGTGAGAACCCTGAATGTAGTGAAGGATCCACTTGGCTACTTCCAGTGTAGCTCATGAGGCTCCTGCATGAATCAAGAGACCATGCCTATAGCATATGAAATGTTAGGTCTCGTATGAGTCAGATAAATGAGACTCCCAACAAGATGTCGGTATAAAGTGCCATCAACAAGTGGAGAACACTGAGCCTCAAGTTTGACTCCAGAAAGAAAGGGAGTCAGAGCAGGCTTACAGTTAGCCATATGAAACCTCGAGAGCAAATCTAGAGCATACTTGGACTGTGTGATGGTGATCCTGGAAGAAGACTAAAAGATCTCAATCCCAAGAAAGTAATGCAACAAGCCCAAGTTAGTCATCAAAAACCTATCATGAAGGGTAGTTTTGATAGCCCCAATGGTGGATGAAGAACTCCCTATGATCAGCAAGTCATCAACATACAGAACTAAAAATAGGAGTGAATCATCCTGCTGCAGAATGTAGACATTGGGATCAGAATGGCATCGAGTGAACCCAACTGATAGAAGGAAGGAGTCCATCTTGGCATACCAGGCCTGAGGAGCCTATTTGAGGCCATAGAGAGACTTCCGAAGATGGCACACAAGTGAAGAATCCCGAAGAAACCCCTGTGGTTGCTCCATGTAGATCTCCTGCTGAAGGTCACCGTGAAGAAAAGTACTCTTCACATCCATCTGGTGTACTTCCCAACGATTAGCTGCAGCAATGGCAAGAACAAGTCAGATGGAATTCATTCGAGCAACTGGGGCAAAAGTCTCAGAGTAGTCAATCCCAGGAACCTAGGAGAATCCTTTGACAACCAAGTGAGCCTTATGCTTGTCAACCGACCCATCTGCTACAAATTTTGTTCGATAGATCCACTTACATCAAACAAGTTTTCTTCCCTTAGGAAGAGGGACAAGATCCCAAGTGTGGTTTCTCATCAAGGAACTATACTCCTTCTACATAGTTGTATCCCACTCAGGAATACTAGAAGCCTCATGAAAAGATTGTGGATCTAAGGCAATAGCAATGAAGACATGTGGAGCATCCTGAAACTGTGAATGAGTCCGCCTAGTGTCTGATGGATCCCCAACCCAATCACCTGCAGACTGTAAGGTTTGTCTAGCCCAAAGTGGACTGGAAGATGGAGAATCTGGAGGAGAATCATCAACCTCTAAATGATGACTAGGAGAGGAATGAGGTGAGTCCTCTGAATCACTCTCTGCATCAGAAGTGGAGGTAGAAGACTGCTGAGGTGAATCTGACTCATCAGAAGATTTGTCATGTATCCCAAGTGACTCTAATGTCAAAGTAGAAAGAGTTGGAGAAGTGATAGAAAGTGAGCTCAAAGAGCCCTCCTCAAACTGAACACTCCTCTCAATGAACAACTCATGTGTAGTAGGGTGGAGCAATCGATAACCCTTCACACCATCAGGACAACCTACAAATATGCAAGGTCTGCTCTGTGGATCTAAGGCCTTGCATTTCTCTACAGGAATGTGGGCCCATGCAGGAGAACCAAAAACTTGAAAGTGCTTAACTGATGGTTTTTGACTACTCCAAGCTTCAAAAGGAGTTACTCCCTTCAAGGCTCGGTGAGGAACACGGTTCTGGATATAACAAGCACAGTTAATGGCCTCTGCCCAATACTGTGGTGCAAGAGATCTGGAGTGAATCATGCAGTTCACCATTTCCTTAAAGGACCTATTCTTCCATTTTGCAACACCATTCTGCTGAGGATTGTATGGAACTGAATGCTACAAATCAATCCCCTCTGAAGTGCAAAACCTCTCAAACCGATGGTTGACATACTCACCACCATTGTCAGTGCACAAAACTTTGATGTCTTTCCTGGATTGCTTCTCTACAAAAGTCTTAAAGTTTTGAAAGTGATCAAATACCTCAGACTTCTATTTGAGAAAGTACACCCAAGTATATTGAGAAAAGTCATCAATGAATGTGAGGACATATCTAGCCCTGCTGAAAGAAGGATGTTGAAATGGACCAGCCAAATCACTGTGAACTAACTCCAGTATCTGTGAAGCTCTCCATGCCTTACCTTTGTCAAAATTTTCCTTAGGATGCTTACCAAGAATGCAACCTTGGCAAACACCACTTGAAAACTGAACTGAAGGCAACCCTGTGACCATGCTCTGCTAGTTAAGTTGTTGCAAGTAGTAGAAGTTAAGATGGCCAAACTGCTCATGCCATAATCTACTCACATCATTAGAATGAGTGAGCAAAACAATCAAAGGAGGATCAGGAACAAAGTGAGAAAATAGGTAGAGCTGTGACTGATGATCTGCTCTCCCAACTGCAACTGTAGAACCACTATGCAACTCATGAATCTCCATTGAATCAGGAGTGAACTCAACCCGCGTGCCTGAACCTGTGTGAGTGATCTAGTATACTGATAGGAGATTAATTAATAATGAGGGCACACAAAGAACATAATGGAATGTGCCATCCCCCACATCAACAGACCCTCTCCCACACACCTCAACAGGAGTGTCATCACCCATCAAAATAGAAGCCATAGTACACAGCTCCAAAGATGCAAGTTCTTCCTTAGATGAGGCCATGTGGTGCAAAGCACCCAAATCAAGAACCCAAGTGGATGGTGAAGAAGCAACTGCAACAAGGGCCTTGCCCTTTCCTTTCCCCTTGCTGTTTTCTTTTGCCTTATTAGACCCCTCATTAGAACTCTGTTTGATAGACTCAGGAACACTGATATTATTCTTCTCAAGAGTGTGTGTCAAGTTATCAATTTGTTTCTTCAAACATTTATGTTCATCATGACCGAGTCTTTTACAATAGGCAGATTGGACCCTCTCTTTCTTAGGCTTGTTGCCCTTAGAAGATTGAGTCTCATTAGTTGCTTTTGAAGCAACTGATATTTGATCCTTCTTCTCCTTGCTATTCTTCTGTTTCTTATCCTTACTATTGTTGTTACTACTATGTCCTTTATGTTCTTTTGTGCCTTGGTTAGCAACCAAGGCATGTGACTTAGAGGACTTAAGAGTGCCCATCTGGATTAGCTTGTCCTGTTCCCGAGTGAGACTGACAACAAAATCATCTAAAGATGGCATGGTGAATTGAGTACCAAGTGCACCCTTAGTAGAGTAGAAGGTAGAAACAAACACAGAATATTCTGAACTTAGCTTAGAGAGAATACTAAGAATCAATTGTTCATCTTTCTTTTCAATTCCACATTATTTTAACTGCAGCCTTAGTGATTTCAATTTAGTGAAGAAATCCTGGATTGTGTTGAAATTGCCTGGACTTAAACTAATTAGTTTATTTTCCAACATATGACCTCTCATTGAATCTTGTGTGCCAAATAGTTTTTCTAGCTTTGTCTAGATTTTATTTGGTGTATTCAAAGACTTAATGTGAAAGAGCAAATCAAGAGAAACAGACAAACACAATGTTCTATATGCTTCATCACATTTGTTAAACCCCTTAGGCTTATCTTCATCTTTAGCAGGTTCAGTTTCAAGTCCCATAGTTATCCTATTTTATCCAGCTTTCCTTAAGTGAATTGTCATGCGTGATTTCCACTCAAAGTAATTGTATGGAGTTAGGATGGGCAGATTTGTTTGATCCATGATGAAGAAATGCAGAGAAGAAGTGCCGAAAAGAAGAGAACCCAACCAAGATAACCCCCCCTTTTCACTCAATCAAAGAACCCCCCTAAGAAAATATGATTTGGCACTTTATATTAGTGCATTTACAACTACCACTAGCAAGAAATACTAAGTGGTCTTGATTTCAATGCATTATAAATCCCTCATGAAGAGCATATGCTGAAAATATAACTTTGGCACAATTCCTAAGAAAATAAACAGCACCACTACGATCTACTCGAAAAATCATGCACTTTCAAAAAAAGAATCACCTCGATACGAGGTCGTATGTGAAAGTTATGATCCTTCTAAGTTCCCAAAACGAGAATTGTGCAAAGTCATGACTGAGAATCTGCAATTTCTAAAAAATCTTGATGTCAAAATCAAAAAATGTCTGCACTAGTGCATAGAGCACAAAAAAATAGCCAAAATAATAAAAAAAAAATCATCGGAAAAGGAGTCCGTATGAGCAAGAACGGAGCATTTGAAAACTATTTTCAAAACTGCAACTGCCAATGGAGAGGGGTCCTGCTATAGCTTTTTGAGCACATTTTTACAAAATATACAGACTGCATGTAGAAACAGAAAGATACCCAGATGGTTTTTCTATGCTACGAACAAAACCCAGAAGGCATTTTTCTTGCTGATGTACAGAAGATGTTGATCCAGTGTAAACAAAACACCTTTAGCTACAAAAAATGACCCCAACAACCAAAAAATGACATGCAAAGGTTGAATCAGCTACCTAAGATAGGAAATGGCATGCTGGAACCTACAATATTGATTGAAAACACCAAATATGCAAGCTGGTTGTCATATTTGAGCTCAAAACCCCAGTTCTGCAACTGTGTATGACGATTTCTGATTTCGGTGAAATAAAAGCCAAATCTGACTTTCTCAAGCCTCCTGGACGCGTTGGAATAGCTAGAAATGCTGCCAGTATAACCAGAAATGCTACAATCACCCAGATTTCATAAAACACATGTGCAAACCCCAGATATTAAAAAAGTTTATGTCAAACTTTTCTGATTCTCAAGATCATCCGAAGATGCAAGAGAAGAGCATACTGGGTTTTTCAAAAAATTACAATAAGCTTAATTAGCCCCCCCCAAATCTCTCAAATAAGGAAACTAAAATCTACTCTTGCACAAAACAAGGCTCTGATACCATGTTAGAATCTGAAAAGATTATTAACCTAGAAAACTAGTGCAAACGAATAGATATTTAAACTATGAATACAAATGATATGAAATCAAAATAGCAACACAGAGTTAGTCTCCAAGAGAGTAATGCAAATGCTAGAAGCAAAATAGCATTAAGAGGATGCAAAAGCAAAAGTTACAAAATACAAGCCAGGTAGCATGCTTATATAGACTAGGAAGAGGGAGGAGGTGGCAACAATGACCAATGAGGAGAAACCATCTATCGAACTAAAGATAGCAAAGTATCTTCCCAAGATAGCTAATGGATGCTCACATGAGGGAATGTGACACCTCGTAACCACTCACCTAATAAGACATGCTTTATTAACCTAAGCGAGATTAATAGAAGTGTAGGAAAAACCTAGGAATATAGGGAAAAATAAATAACCCAACTAGGAAAATAAAAACTTACACTAACAACCTTTTCCACAAATGTTAGCAGTACAATTATCTCCAAATATAACTAATCCTTCATCACATTTCTCAAAATTAATGAACTTACTTCTATCACCAGTCATATGATTTGAGCAACTGCTATCAATAACCCAATAATTCTTTTCTTGAAAAGTACCTTCACTATTAGAACTTACCTCCGGATCATTTTATTTCATACATCCTTGAGGGTCAGCACTGCAAGTGTCATCCTTTAAGTCAGTAAGAAAGCATTCATCATTGTCTTCAACATCATAATAAGTTCTCTTAGGCATTTTGCTTTTATTTTCTTCTTTCTTACTTCTCAAATTTCTCTTTGGACATCTTGATGCATAATGACCAATCTCACCACACTTGAAACACTTGAGAGGCAACTTGTCCCTGTGCATATTACTATCAAATTTTCTTCTTCTCTTAGAGTTAGCTTCCATATAAACAACAATCTTCTAAATTATTTCCACAGTTTCCTTAGGTTTTCTAGTATTGAATGTAGTTATTATTGAATTACATACAACATATCCAAATAGCTTACTATTCTCATATTTCAAAAAATAAGCAGAGCAACATCCTTCCTATCCATCATTCCAGATCTACCTTAAGCTATTAGGCTTTCTTCTGAGGAACCTACTCTGATACTAATTGTTGAAGGCACAAAACAACTGAGAGGGGGGTGAATCAGTTGTATCAAAAACTTTAACTTCTCTTAAACAAGATCACATCCACATTCACTTACTTAATCCCTTAATCTATTATGAAGATTAAATATGAAGTGTAGAAACAAAACTTAAACACATCAACATCATACACACATGAACACCAGATTTTTTACGTTGAAAACCCTAAAAGGGAAAAACCATGGTGAGTGTTAGCTCACAATATAATGTAGTAACAATACCAAATAACAAAAGGGGCTCACTATCGAAGGGCTCACTGCCCAAGGACTCACTGTCCAAAGAAATACTCACTGCAAATAGGGCTCACTGCCATGGGGTGGCTCACTACCGAGGGTGGCTCACTGCCGAGGGTGGCTCACTGCCATGAACTGATATAATAACATCTATAACATGCCTGAGTTAAGTTCCATTGAAGCACAATACAAATCACCTTCAATGCCCTGACAACACAAACACTCTCATCTTTGCATCTTTGCATCCCCCACTCAATGCACATATTCATTACATTTATTTATACTAATCATCAACCTTGAAACAAACATCAAGGTCGGCAATATAATCTACAACCTTTGGAATAATCCTCCAAGGTCGACAAACATACATAATTCAAATTAGGTCTAGACCTAAACAAGCTTGCAGAGCAAATGAATGAAGGAGGAACATTTCATAGCTTAGCTCAGACCCAAATACATCTTCACATGCTTCTACAATCCACAAGACACATCCGCAAAGAGTGTTAGCATCCAAGTCAACCAAACTTGTGCAAACCCCAAGAATACTTAGACACGCGCTTCTAAGAACTTCATCATAGCTTGCGGATCAAGCAAAAGCCTTCAACATGATCTAAAAACATCCACAAACAACATAAAATCACCTAGGAGCTGACAAATCCAGCCGTAATAGATCTCACTTGAAGACAACAAATATCACTTGAAGACAGATCACAGACTGCTCACAACAAATACTGACAAACTCTGCTAATCAATAACTTGCTTTCTGGAGCACCAAATAACAAATCCTTTGGAATCAATATAGCTAAGGACCTTATAAACATATGTCCAAAACTGCAAGACCAAAATCCAAACTGTGGAGAAATGCAGGGAAAAATACTTTCTCCCTGTCACACTACAAATGCTACCAGGCACAATCTTCAAACTGGTGAATATAACTTCTACTGCACAATGATCTGGACCACCAAATTCTAGATTTAGCATCTTCAAACACTTCTCTAAATAATATCCAAATCTCATAGTTCGGTCTTCAACAAAGAAGAAATGCGGAGCAGAAACTTAGGTAGTATCCTATAAGCCAGAATATATCTTCACAACTCTGTCTTTAGTATGAACCAACTTTTCTCAAAAGCACTTGGATACTCAATATTCTTATCATCTTCAACACTTATATAACACAATACAAAGCAACCAACTCATCATAATCAAGTAACAAAATAAGAGCATAGTTGACACTAATGACAACACAAACATGTTGACATCAATGACAACACTGATTAACACATACTTGCAACAATCCTCAATTGCATGAACACACTAGAAAATAAAATTATAAAAAATACTACAGATCATGCAAAAAAAAAATCAGTAAATATGTGGGATTATGGCCCACAACCAATAAATGAACAAATAAAATAAAGACTACTTTAGACCCACGAGTGGGGAGAACAAAAAGACTCAGAATTAAGAGAAACCTAAGACATACTGAGAAGACCCATAGAGATCTTAGCTACAACCAAAATCAACACAAACCATATCCATTACCCCCAAAAGACAGCTCAAGTGGCCTTTTTGGCCAATCCCTTCCTCTTACTCCTGGTGAGGAGAGCATCCATGGTCCATTGTGTTCCTTCTTCAATAGCACCTCTGCCTTCGATACAGAGCTTTTTCGCTTCAGATTTACGTCCCTTCTTTTTGACAAGGATGTTAGGTTTGGAGATGGCACTAGCAGTTTGGGCTAATGATCTCTCTTTGAATGAAACATACATATCATCGATGTACAAAAAATTTGAGAAATCCTCATCTAGATCGTCCATAAAGGGATAAGAGCCCTCAGACTCAAACCCATCACTAGTCGCCCCAGATGGGTAGGGGTTGGTAGCAATGGGCTGAAGGGGAGGGACCTCATGGGGAGCACTAAAAGGTGAAGAGGAGGGCAACACCGCATCTGAAGAGGCCATAGTTGGGCCTACAAAATAAGGAAAAGGATCCTCTTGTGTAGAAAAAAAACTTCCCATGGTTATGCCAAATGAACTCTACATTAGGAGAACCAGACTTCTTAACCCATTTCTTAAGGCTAAAAATTCAAGAAGGGACAGTCAAAGAAGAACAACCAGTAAATTTATGTCCCAACATATTACAGTGAAATCATCTGAAGGGGAGCCCTTCATAATTTAGAAATTGGGTCCAAGTGCCAGCAGTCGAGTGAATTAAGACAAAACGATGAACTAGTTTGGAGATATCAATGATTGAACACACCCTGAAGATTCTATTGTGAGGGGCTCCAGAATCTAGCTTAACAAAGGTTCCAAACTGTTCAACCATGTTTTTGATTAGCTCTGGTTCCCGCATAATTGGAGGGAGGTTGTACAACCTGATCCAAATGGAAACTTTTGAGATCTTGGTAGAGGTAGGATTAAAGAAAGGCGACCACTACAGGGAGATGAGGCCTGACTGGCCATAAAACCACAGGCCCTTCTGCCTTACAAAAGTGCAATCTTCTGTAGTGGCGAAGTGAAGAAAGAAAAAACCAAAGTCTAAGACGTCGACGCTCGGAGTGGGGGATGTTATTCCAGGAGACCTTCATCCATTCAATAAAGCTATCAGTCGAAGGCCTCTTGCTTAGGCAGCGGGCAAAGAGGGTTCTTCTTCCAATCTCCTCCACTAAAAATTGGATGTTGTTATCAGAGATGTGGAAATCAATAGGGGTGTTCGACAAGCAAACCTCAGAGTCACCCAAAAAATAAACTTTATTTGGATCAGGGTCAAGATTGACCGAAACAGACTTGGCAAACAACGACAAAGGACAGTCTGAGACAATTTGAGTTTTACAGAAATCTATGCATTCTTGGAAGGGGTTAGATCTATTCCTACACCTAGTGATGAGGAAATGAGCCACAGGGTGAATAGCAAAGGTCAGCGGAGGGGTAGGAGATTCTGTTCATGTCGAGGGTGGTCATGAGGAGCCTTTCAAGATCTTCCCGGCCTTGGGTTTTCCCTTCTGGGTGGCCTTCGCACCAGCTTCATTCTCCCACCGTCACCTCTCACCCACCTTCTCACCTGCATGCCCGGTGTCGCCTTTGCACATTGCAAATTTCCTTTATGTCTATTCACAATTACAGATCATACAAAATTTACCTATTTTTAATTAAATGACTTAATTTCTCCTAATTGAACAAATTAAAAGAAACCAATAGGTAGGATTTAATTCATAATAGTTGAATAAAAGATATCAATACAAACCCCAATGAGCCAAAAATTAAAAAAATTGCAATTATATGAGGGTTTCTATTCATTGCAATAAATTTCCCCAATCATATTGGCATTTATAGAGAAACTCAACTTAAATAAAATTTTCACCATTTAAACATAAAATGTTAAAAATTGATCTACAAAGCACCTGGTAAATTTTAAATTTTGTAGATCTTGAAATCACAACATTTCCCTAGTTTTTTAGATCAGGGAGACATTGCATTCATTATTTATACGTTTCATTTCTTTTTCTTAACCATTACAAATGCTATGCAAAAAAATCATTATATAGGGACCACATCCATTCTTATATTATAAATATAATAAACATAAAAATTTAGGGAAAAAGAATTGGAAGAAATAATATTTGGATGACAAAAGAATTAATTTTTGGACAATAAAAATTTAGTAATTACTAGTAAAGTTCACATAATAATGGCCTATCAACCAAAAATATCAAAAAATATAGAAAATATAATATGTTATGGTAATCTTATTTAATAATAAGAAAAAGGGAAGGTTACTTATAGCATAACTTTAGTCAAAGGTATTAGGAAAAAAAAATCTCTGAGCAATAAAATCTTACTTAAGAAAAGCATACTCTTTTAAAGGGACAAATCCTTGTATTCACTTTCTTTATTTTAATAAAAATGTATGAATTTTTTTTAAAAAAGTCTTGGGTGAGTTTGAGATCATCATGGGCCAAATGGTGGCAATGGAGGAAAAAATTGCATGAAAGTGTTTAACCAAAATCATGAATTTTTTAGGCTTAGATTTTGACTTGGTAAGTGGAAACAAATTGGATATTAGCTTTTACAAAAATATCCATTTTGAAAACAAAATGGATATCTATTTTAAAAATAGATATTTGTTTCCAAAACATATCCATTATTGAACAAAATGGATATTCATTACGAAAACAAAACAAATATCTATTTTGAAAATTCTTTTTAAAAAAAAATTAGCCTGAGAAGAAACAAATATCTAATTCTTGAAAATGAATATCAATTTCTTGAAAATGGATATCCATTGATTTTAAAATTCTCCCCTGTTAGGGTTAGCCGGCAGAAGATATCAATTAAATGCAAATAAAGATTAAACAGAGAAATGGAAATACACAGAATTAATAACAGCGAGAGACAAGATTTAACGTGGTTCACCCAAACTCGGGCTACATCCACCAAACAGAGAGTCCAATATTATTATCTAGTAAATCAAAATGATTACAATCAGCAATCCCTGCAACTCAATACCGCTGGAAATGCTACAATACAATTTTCCCAAACCCTAACCCTTGGCCGCTTTTTATCAAGCCTTTTTGTCGGTTACAAAAAATTAGGGTTTTCTTATGTCGGTCATAAAAAATAGGATTTTTTAAGTCAGCCCTAGGATTTTTTAAGTCAGCCCCGAACCCTGGCAAGGATACATGGCTAGTGTACAGTACTTTCATGATCAGTCGCCACCTACCAACAATCTCCCACTTGGAGACTGATCAGGCTCCACACCAAACAATCTCCCACTTGGAGACTGAGCCTGGACGACACTGCTGCACATGCAACTCCCACTGGAAATAAGCACCCTGGACTCTACTGTTCTATTTTCATTGTTGTCAGTCTAGAAGACCAACTGAAGCTGAAGAGGAGCTCAGCTTCTCCCTTGTCACTACCTTTGTAAACATATCCGCTGGATTTTCATCGGTATGTATCTTTTCCAGCCTTAACTGTCCATTATCCAACACCGACCAAATGAAGTGATATCTCAACTGTATGTGTTTGGTCTTTGAATGCACAACAAAAATTTTTGCAAGATGTATGGCACTCTGACTGTCTGTATACAAAGAATTGTTAGCCTATTGTTTACCTAATTCTTCCATGAAAGATTGCAGCCATATCATCTCCTTGCTTGCCTCTGTTGCAGCTACATATTCTGCCTCGGTGGTGGATAAAGCAACCACCTTTTGCAACTTGGAAATCCAACTTACCGATGTTCCTCCTACAGTAAAGACATAACCTGTAGTACTCCGCCTGGTATCAATATCCCTTGCCAAATCTGAGTCTACATAACCTGCTAAATCAGTATTATAGCCCCCAAAACATAAGTGTTTAGTAGATGTACCTCTCAAATATCTGAGAATCCATTTTACTGCATTCCAATGCTCAAATCCGGGATGACTCATATACCTGCTAATGACTCCGACAGCATGTGCAATATCCAGTTTCGTGCATACTATGGCATACATTAAACTTCCTACAGCTGAAGCATATGGTACCTTGGACATTTTTTCTTCCTCCTCTTGTGTCTTTGGACACATCTCCTTAGTCAATTTCAAATGACTAGGCAAAGGTGTGCTGACAGCTTTTGCATTCTCCATATGGAATCTTTGCAACACCTTTTCAACATAAGCAGCCTGAGATAGAGTCAATTTTCTGTTCATCCTATCTCTACAAATTTTCATACCAAGGATTTGTTTTGCTGCCCCCAAATCTTTCATATCAAATGACTGTGCTAACTGATGTTTTAACTCTCTGATGTGATCCATGTTAGACCCAGCTACAAGCATGTCATCAACATATAAACATAAAATAATGTAGCTGTCATTATCCAACCTCTTAAAATAAACACAATGGTCAGAATTACACCTACTGTAGCCTTGCTCAGCCATAAAACTATCAAATTTCAAATACCATTGCCGAGGTGCTTGTTTTAGGCCATACAAACTCTTCTTCAATCTGCACACTTGTTTCTCCTTACCTTTGACCTCAAATCCCTGTGGTTGTGCCATGTATATCTCCTCCTCCAAATCACCATGGAGAAAGGCAGTTTTCACATCTAGCTGTTCCAAATGCAAATCTTCAGTAGCCACAATACTTAAAATAGTACGAATAGAAGTCATCTTGACAACCAGAGAAAATATCTCATCAAAATCAATGCCCTGTTTCTGTGCAAATCCTTTTACAACTAACCTGGCCTTAAATTTTTTCTTACCTCCATCTTCCTCTTTCAGCCTGTAAACCCATTTGTTTGGTAAAGCCTTTTTACCTGCAGGTAACTTACATAATTCTCAAGTCTGATTTTTCAGCAAGGAGTCCATTTCTTCTTTCATGGCAAGCTCCCACTGAACTTGTGTATTCACCTGCATAGCTTCATCATACCCTTCTGGTTCACCAGCATCTGTTAACAAAATAGAATACAAAGAGGGAGAAAACCTTTCAGGAGGTCTACTTATCCTTGTTGATCGTCTAACATTCACTAGAGTTTGTGGTATTTCTGGTTGCTGTTGCGGAGCATGAGGAGCCACTGGAACATCACTATTTGGAGTATCATCCAGCACCACATAATCCTTTTCTTTCTTCTCATGCTGCTGCAACTGATATTTGTACAACACCTTCTCATTGAATATAACATCCCTGCTTCTCACAATTTTCTGATTTTTAAAATCCCAAAGCCTATAACCAAATTCATCAATGCCATATCCAACGAAGGTACATTTTTTTGATTTCGCATCCAGCTTGGTTCTATTTTCAGAATCTATATGTGCAAATGCTTCACAGCCGAAGGTTTTCAGAAAAGAATAACTCACCTTCTTGCCAGTCCATGCTTCCTCTGGAATACCACAGCCCAAAGGAACTGAAGGACCTCTGTTAATTAAATATACAGCAGTGTTGATAGCCTCTGCCCACATGTTTAAAGGCAGTCCAGCATGCAATCTCATGGTCCTTGCATGCTCCATTATTGTCCTATTCATGCGTTCAGCCACTCCATTTTCCTGTGGAGTCCCTGAAACCGTTTTCTGCCTACGAATTCCATTAAAGGAACAATAATCCTCAAATTCTTTGCTGCAATACTCACCACCATTATCAGATCTGAGACATTTTAATCTTTTACCTGTCTCATTTTCAACCAAGCTTCTCCATTTTTTAAATATTTCAAAAACATCAGATTTCTGCCTAAGGAAATAAATCCATACCTTCCTAGTTGCATCATCTATGAATGTAACATAATACCGAGAGCCACCGAAAGAAGATACCTGAGCTGGTCCCCATACATCTGTATGCACAAGCTCCAACTTTTCATTTTTCTTTTGCTTCCCATCTCTGAGAAAACTGACTCTCTTTTGTTTTCCATACACACAACTTTCATAGAAATCCATATTAATATATTTCAGACCTGGTAAAACTTTCTTAGAATGAAGTACCTTCATACCTTTTTCACTCATATGCCCAAGTCTGTTATGCCACAATGTTGTTTCAGAACCTGCAACAACTTTTCCAGTCTCTTCCTACAAACCTGCAACAACTGTTCCTGAACCTGTTTGTTTTTCCTCTGTAACAGCTAAAGTAGAAGGAACAGTATGACCTGTACAAAGATATAAGGTGCCTACTTTCACACCTTTTGCTACTACTAAGGCACCTTTTGAAACCTTCCAATTTTTATCAGTAAATGTAACAGTGCAACCTTGTTCAGTTAGCTGCCCTACTGAAATTAAATTCCTACTAAGCCTTGAAACATGCCTTACCTCTTGTAGTAGCCAATGATTCCCATTCTGTAACTTAATCTTGATTCTTCCCTTTCCAACAATCTGACAGGGTTCGTTATCTCCCAAATAAACCAGCCCAAAATCCCCTTGGACATAATCAAGAAAATAACTTCTATGGGACGTAGCATGAAATGAGGTCCCTGAATCTAAAACCCATGAATCATCAGAATTATCTAGGGAAAGAATCAAAGCATCATCTTCAGATTTATTACTTACCACATTTGCTTCCTTATTGCCTTCTTGTTTGTCTCCTTCTTTATTTTTCTGAGACCAGCAATCTTTCTTTAGATGACCTGGTTTTCCACAGTACCAACAATCCTTCTGTCCTCTGGTTTGGGATTTTTGTCCTTTGATTTTCCTCGTGACTTCCCATGACCTCCAGAACCTTTTCCTCTCTCCTTTGATCTGCCCCTGCTTTCTGCATTCAAAACACTGCCTGATTTGGATCCACCTGAGCTTTTCTTACAAATTTTCTCACTCAGAATAACACCAACAACATCATCAAATTTTAGGGTATTTGAACCAGAAACAGAGTTACTAACCGCCATTACCAAACTATCCCAGCTTTTAGGCAATGAACATAATATCAAGAGAGCTCTAACTTCTTCATCAAATTTTACATTTATAGAAGTCAATTGACTAACAATCATATTAAATTTATTTAAATGATCTGTCACAGATCCACCTTCAACCATTTTTAGATTAAACAAACGCTTCATAAGAAATACCTTATTTGAGGCTGGGGGTTTTTCATACAATTTAGCCAAAGCTTTCATCAGACCATCTATTGTCTTCACTTCCGTTATATTGAATGCCACCGACGGTGCCAGGCACAACCGAATGGTTCCCAGTGCCTTTCTGTCAAAAAGATTCCAATCCTCATCAGACATTGTTGCCAGTTTCTTGGCTACTCCTTCCAATGGCATCCATAAATCCTTTTGATAGAGGTAATCCTCCATCTGCATCTTCCATAACTGATAGTTTTGCCCATTGAATTTATTGACCTTCAATCTTCCCTCATCCGCCATTGCTCCCACTCAACCGTGAGACTTTCCTGTAGACGATAATCAAACACAACCCGCTCTGATACCACTTGTTAGGGTTAGCCGGCAGAAGATATCAATTAAATACAAATAAAGATTAAACAGAAAAATGGAAATACACAGAATTAATAACAGCGAGAGACAAGATTTAACGTGGTTCACCCAAACTCGGGCTACATCCACCAAACAGAGAGTCCAATATTATTATCCAGTAAATCAAAATGATTACAATCAGCAATCCCTGCAACTCAATACCGCTGCAAATGCTACAATACAATTTTCCCAAACCCTAACCCTTGGCCGCTTTTTATCAAGCCTTTTTGTCGGTTACAAAAAATTAGGGTTTTCTTATGTCAGTCATAAAAAATAAGATTTTTTAAGTCAGCCCTAGGAATTTTTAAGTCGGCCCTAAAAAAAATTTCTTTGTTTCCAAAACATATCCATTATTGAACAAAATGGATATTCATTATGAAAACAAAACAAATATCTATTTTGAAAATTCTTTTTAAAAAAAATTTAGCCTGAGAAGAAACAAATATCTAATTCTTGAAAATGAATATCAATTTCTTGAAAATGGATATCCATTGATTTTAAAATTCTCCCCCTCCCCACCCTACCAAAAAACATTGCATGGGAATTAGGCTTGGGATTCCACACCTATCTTTTCCATGCAAATGAAGAGTTGAAATGTTTTCATAGATTTTCCTCGACTTCACTCTTCATGTTGATAGACTTTTTTTAATCCAAATTTGATAAAATAATAAAGGTATATTAAAAAAACTATTAAGATTCTAAAATATAATACATGCCTAATTATAATTTTAATAAGTAATTATTAATAATTTTCTACCTACACTATATCTAAATTCTTGATAGACACACTAATTGAAAAATATCCATAACTTTCAAACCATTTCACCTTTTTTAAATCTGAAAAATATGTCACACTCTATTCTTTGTTGATTACAAGTCTTAAAAAAAAATTTGAATTTCATATTTTTTGACCAAGTTAGGTTGGTCGGAAAATTACTTTTTAATATATTTAAAAATTTGTAGTAAAAAAATTATAACTAATTATTAACTTACAAAAAAAATTCACAAAAATATGCATCAAATCCAGGTGTGTGTTCTTTACTTATATCTAAAGATTAAAAAAAATATTTATATCTCATACTTAGGTTGGCCTGGATGACACCTAATTTTTTTTCAAAAATTTTAGGAGTTGTCTCATTGAAATATCCAATATTCACCAAATAATTTTTTTTTTCAAAAAAATAGTAGCCCATAAACTATATTCAATTTATACAAATTTTATTTTTATATTATGTAGATAACCCATTCAAGTTTTCATGTGAAGTTGCTTAAACCTATTTGTTAGCATTTTTATTACCACTTAGAGGTATTGTTTGGCTCATTATGATCTCACACTCACCCTCTTCTCAATCGTCCATTCACAAATTTGATACTCCGTAGGTGAATAAAATTACAAAAGTCTGATCATTAAACCTTTGTCTCCCCATCCTCTCTTCTTCTTGCATTCACCAAAATTAGATCATTGCATAATAAGGAAAAGGTGATTGAGAATTTTAAACAACCCAAATCACCCTTCTTTTGTAGTTTTGTGGATTAACATGGTACAATCAAATCTTGAAAGGGTAAATTTAGGAAGGCGACTATAAATTTAAACAATGTTCACCATTTTCTATGAGGACTACCTTGCACTAAAAATACTAATAGAAACCTTTGCAACCCTTGCCTTGTCCTCTTTCAATTTCTACATTTTTTTCTCAAACCTATTGGTATGCCCATTAAACCTTTGAGTGCAACTATCAGTTATATGTCTATTTTTATATTTTAATTTGTGCATTGAGTGTTTATGGCACTTTTAAGATTGTAATATTTTTTAAAAATTGTTATAAATTCATAATTTAAAATTTGTAATTGTGTTATTACAATTTAACAACTCATGAAAATTTAAGCATGGTTGAAACTATATTTAATTTTAACAAATTGATAAGTAAAATATAAGATATAATTACAAAAATTAATATATTATTATGTTATTTGGATAATTAAAAAAATTAAATATATTATCAAATGGTATTTGGTTTTCATTTTATAATTGTAATGGTGAAATTTGCATACCCATTCAATTTCCCGTTTAATTTTGTTCCCATTTAAGGAAATGTCTTGATACATGTACACACTGATAAATGGTACAATCTTGTGTGAAGTTGAGCTCATTCCCCTAGCCTCTATTTGAAAGGAAGTAGAGGTGTGAAATATGCTTCCTACACTAATCTATGAAAGGAGGTATGTGTAAAAAAATAAATTAATCATATAGTTGCAAAGAAATAAACACAAAACCAATATACTATAACACAATGATTTATGTGGGAAAACCCTTTCGAGAAAAAAACCCCACACTCCAAAAGTAACTTAGTGTATTATTCAATAATCAATAGTTACTTGATACACTTGCAAAGTCTTTAGAAGCCTTTACAAGTGTATCACCAATAAGAGATCTAGATAAATTTTTGTAGCATAATAGTACCTACAAAACTCACTATCAAAACCTCCATCTCAAGAGCCCAATAAATAGGAGAAGCAATACATGAAACAATCAAATGGTAATTATAAAACCATGAGCTAAAACCACCCAAAATGTGGCACCCAAATCCCTAATAAAAATTCAATGTCTAGATTCAAAGTTGAGTCTACAAGCTAAAAATAACATATTCCTTCCACTTGCCATAAGCTCATCATAATCCACTCATTGACTTGGATGCTCCATTTTGTCTCCATTATCTTCATTCATACATGCATTAAAATGTGTCATAACATGTCTTATAAGTTGGTCAACAAGTGTAACTCCGTTTTATAACTCTCTTATGTGTCATAGATGCTCTTGCATTTTAGATGTGGGAGGTCCAACTTTTGGAGGCTATAAATTTTGATCTAGGAAGATGATTGATCCCATTTTTTAAAAATTGATCTTGAAGAGATCTACATCTCCATAACCAACTTGTCAATTATGGCCCATTTTGACATTTTTCATTGAAAAAAATAATCTCTATAGCCTAGAAATTGAGTTTTTTATTCTATAGCCTAAAAAATATATTTTCTTGTGTTCTTAACATTAGGATGAAAGGTTGAGACATATTTCCTAATATTATCTCACTTGTCAAACACCTTGCGAAATAAAATGGAATACCAACACTATGAACCAATTGCTAGAGCTCAACAGGCCTATAGGCTCATAACACTGGACATGAACTTCTTTGTGCTCACAAGCTTCATCAATGCATTTAAAACATTTTGTAAAGTGTGAACTTTCTTTATAATCACCCTTCCATCCTCTACCATGTTACAAACAAAATTTTACTGAACATCAATATGCTTCATCCTTGCATGAAAGGTTAGGTTCTTTGCCAAACATATGTCACTCTAGATAACTATCACAAAAAACTCTGATATGACTCAATCACACATCTAAACATAATCTCTTAAGCTAGATGACCTCCTTACAAGCATGAGTACAACTACCATGTACACAACCTCTATAGTGGATAAAGCAACCATAACCTACCACTTGTTCATCCAATAAATAACACTACTAAACAAAGTGAAAACATAACCACTTGCGGATCTCTTGTTGTCAACATCTCTTGCCCAATCTAAATATATGAATATCCACTGAGTGTTGGTCCCCTAGAAAATCACCATGATAACAATAGAGTACTTGGAGGTACCCACCATATATCTAAAAAACCTCTTAATTGCATCCCAATGATCTCATCTAGGATTAGCCATAAAGTGACTCAAGACTCCCTCTACTTGGGAAATGTCTAGTCTAGTATAAACAATGGCATACACCAAGCTACCAACATCACTAGCATAAGGAACTCGAGCCATGTCGTCCAACTCACTAGGTGAAGTCATACACTACTCTAAAAATAATTTAGCTCCCACCAAGATAGGAACACACAATGGTCTGCAAGTTATCATATTAAATCTCCAACACTACTTGTTCACATACTTACCCTAGCCTAACAAAAGATTTCTATTTACTCTATCTTCTCTAATCTCCATACCTAAAATATATAGAAACCCATAAGTCCATTTCAAACAATACTAAAAGCTGAGACTTCAAGTCATAAATCACATCCTTACTATTACCAAAAAACAACATATCACCAATGTACAATGCAATAACAAGGAATCGATCACCATTTGTCTTATATACATGCAATGATCTAATTTAGATCTCAAAAATCCTAAACCCAACACAAAGGAATCAAACTTCTAATATCACATCCTAGGAGTCTATTTGAGACCATGCAAAGACTTTTCAACTTACAAACCAAATATTATTTACCTTCTTCCATGTAGTGCTCTGGTTGTATTATGTAGATCTCTTCCTCCAAATCACTATGAAGAAAAATTGTCTTCACATCCATTTGCTTAATCTCAAGATCAAAGGCTACTGCAATAGATAATAAAAACTGAATGGATATCAACTTAGAAACTAGAGAAAAAATCTCACTATTATCAATTCCCTCCACCTATGAATATCCCTTTGTAACCAGTCTAGTCTTGTACTTCTCAACATTACCATCAAAATCAATCTTCCTTTTGAACACCCATTTACAACCAATGGATTTTTTACCATCATGCAAAGGTACTAAGTCAGACCATGTGTGTTTTTTCTTCAATGCAACCATCTCCTCATCCATAGTCACTCTCTAAGACTCAAACTCATCCATACCTAATGCATCCTTCATAGTTCTAGGCTCATCTATGTTAGTAATTAAAGTAAGAATACATCTTCAATCATGAGGAGTATACATGTCTAGTTGTTGTCTATGCCAAGTAGACCTCCTCAAGAGTTGAGGTGGAGGCTCTACCTCCTCTTTAAAACTATTTGAACTATCTAAGCTATCCTCCTCTTCAGAACTATTTGAACTATCTAATCTCTCCTCCTCTTCATGTCCTTCATGAGATTATAGTTCAACTTTGTCAATCTTAGGAGGTAGTTGAATCACATATTTCTTCTTATCCTTTTCTAGCTACAAAGTTGTAGGAAGAGGTTTAATCTCTCTAAAAATAACCCTTTCACTATATATAACTCTCTCAACTATAAGTTACCAAAGCTTGTACCCATTCACACCAACACTAGATAGCTAATTAAGATAAACTTAATTGCCTTGTTCTCTAATTTTGACTACCTCTCCCTAAGCACATGAGAATATTCCTTACAACTAAAAACATGAAGACTCATTGTAATGAGGGATTTTTGCCTAACCAAGCCTCCATAGGAGTCTTATCTACAATATTTGATGTAAGAGACCTATTAATCAGGTAGCAAGTCATAACAACCACTTCTCCCTAGAACTTATGTTCTAAGCTAGCTCCACTAAGCATACTCCTAGCCCTCTCCATTAGTGTCTTGTTTGTTCTTTTTGTAACTCCATTGTATTGAGGGGTATATGGATTTGTCTTATGTCTCTCTATCCCATGGTCCTTACAAAATCTATCAAAGTTTGTTGAACAAAACTCACCACCATTGTTCTCAAAAATTTAATCTTCATACCAGTTTGATTTTCTACAAGAGCCTTAAACTCTCTAAAGCTACTAAAGACTTCAAATTTACTTCTAAGGAAATACAACCATGTAATTCTAGAGTATTAATCTATCAAAGATAAATAATACAAATATTTTGAAATAGAAGGAACATTTACAAGACCAAAAATATCAAAATGAATTAGATCCAACACCCTAGAAGATTTGTGAGAATTCAAGTAAAATTGAATGTAGTTTTTTCTTTATATGCAATGTTCATAGAAATTAAACTCAAGAGCATAATCATTTAAACCCTCTACAATGTTTTTATTTTTCAATAGCCTTAGATCCTTCTCACTTAGATGACCTATTCTCTAGTGCCACAACATTATCTTATTTGTAGGTATCTTGGTCTCTTAAGTAGGAGCACCCTTAGGTACCCATAATTCATGACCATTGGAAGTATATGCAACACTCCTCTCTACTATTGGTTCCAATGGTGAAGGTGTAGATTCTATAGATCTCTTCACTATAGAATTAAAAGAACTATTGCAATGAATTGTGCATGCATCCAACTGAAACAAAATGCCCACATAAACACCCTTAGTAAGCATCATAGCTCCTTGCACCATCTTATACCCTCCACTAGACAAAATAACTTGTACACCCACATCATTGAGTTTTCTAATTGAAAGTAGGTTCCATGCCAAACTAGGGATGTGCATAACTCCATTAATCCCCTTCACATGTCCATTAGGGAATTGGATTAAAACTCTTCCATTGCCAATAATCTTTAGGTGGGAGTCATCTCCAAGAGAACACTTTCTTGCCATCATATTACCCATACTTTGAAAATCAACCCCAATTTGAGGTCATATGAAAGGAAACTCCAAAATCTATCAACCATGCACCTTTTGATGCATGTGTTTCCAAGGTTGAAACAAAAGCATCACCATCATCCTAAGACTTTTTAAACTCATCATCTAAAGCATTTTTCTTTTTCTTTTTCTCCTCCTTGTAGTTTCTTTTAAAATGCCTAGGCTTGCTGCAACTCCAACACTTAGCCTTGGTCTTTCCATGAGATTTAGATCTAGACTTGTTTTTTTCTTGTCCTTCTTTCCTTTCTTTTTTGATCTTCCACAAACAACTAAAGCCTCCTTGGCTAATTTAGAAGTTTTTATTGTATCTCCTCCAAAAGTAATGATGCAACTATCTCATCCATATTGATTTTAGAGGTAGTACTCATGATTGCTATCACCAAGTGATCCCATAAGTCTGAAAAACAACATAGCAAAGTCATAAGACAATCCTCCTCCATCTTCACTCCAATAAGGTGCAATGAGGTAACAATCATGTTGAAAGTGTTTAGGTGCTCAGCTACATAACCACCATCTTTTGTCTTGAAGCAATATAACTTCTTTTTTAGGAAAAGTTTATTTACCAAGGATTTAGCCAAATAAATCTCATCCAACTTGGTGGCTTCTTCATATACATTTAACAATACAAAGTCTACTTAGAAATGGAGCCTAATGAGACCCTTCACTTTTTATTCATTTGTCCTATTTTTTGTGATGTAGCAATTGGTTTGGGTATGGATACTATAGCCCATAAATCTCTATTCATGAGCATATCCTCCATCTTGAGATTCCAAAGTTTAAATCTTGTACGCAAGAACTTCTCCATTTCTATCCTTGATGTGCCTACCATTTTTCTTGCAACAATATCTTCTTCTATGCAAGCTCCTGCTCAATCCAGAAAGTACAAAAAATCCTTGTCCTTAACACCTAGAATATGAGGTGATCAGGCTTTGATACCAAATGAATGGGAATAGAGGTGCAAATTATTTTTCCTACTCTAATCTATGAGAGGAAGTATGAAAAAAATAAATTAATCATAGTTGCAAGAAAATAAACACAAAAGCAATATACAATAACATAGTGATTTATGCACGAAAAACCTTTTCTAGAGAAAAAAATTACACTCCAAAGTAACTCAATGTATTATTCATTAATCAATGGTTATATTACACTTGAATAGTCTATGCTTTACATGAGTATCACTAACAAGAGATTTGGAGCAATTTTGACACCATAAGAGTACCTATAAAACTCACTATCGAAAACTCCATCTCAAGCACCCAATAAATAAGAGAAGCAATAAATGAAACCATCAAATAGTAATTAGAAGACTATGAGATAAAACCACCCAAAATGTGGTACCCAAATTCCTAATAAAAATCTAATGCCCAAATCCCAAGATGAGTCCATGGGCTAAAAATAGCATATTCCTTCCACCTGTCATAAGCTCATCATAATCCACTCATTGACTTGGGTGCTTTACTTTGACTCCATCATCTCCATTCAAATATGTCATATGATATGTCATAAAATGTATCATAAATTGGTCAACAAGTGTAACTTCCTCTTACAACTCTCTTATGTGTCATAGATGTTCTTACATTTTTATGTAGGAGGCCCAACTTTTGGAGGCCATAATTTCTTTTATTTCGGAAGCTATTTGAGACATTTTTTTTAAATTGTAGATCTCAAAGAGATCTATATATGACTCATTTCAACAATTTTTAGGGCACAAAATGACATCTATAGCCCATAAATTAAGTTTTCTTTTATTTTTTTAATTTTGTTTATAGCTCAAAAATTGCATTTTTGTGTTCTTAACATTTGGATGCAAAATTGAGACATCTTTCCTAACACTATCCATCCATATACACGCATATTCCTATGCACTTAAGCCCCACCTTATCCACATTTGCCCACATTTCCATGTACTCTTCATTTATTATGCCTATTGTTGGTGTAGATATTTCACTTCACCTAGGAAGTGTTCATCTTAAGTGTAATATTGCATTGAATTATTAATTTTACTTAGGATATTACGAATATTTAATTATTATCACCGAGGTAGTTAACAATGACATGTGTACACCTTGACTTGAGGTACAAAAATGCCACAACCGTCTCATCAATCTTTGATTGAAGGTAGTTAGGTGCCACCTATGTTTTGTCAAAGCCACTTTTGTCTCAGTTAGATTGAATTAACTTGCCTCCTAATTGGGAGTGATTATGAGTTAAACTCTTATCTCTTGGCCATGTCATCGCCTTAATTCATGGATCTAAGAGATCTATATATTTGTAAGATACTCTTTGTAATTAAGCTCCATTATATTGAATATAATATCTTTATTCATTTTCTTGGTAATTGTGATTGTAGACACCTAAAATTTACCTATTCAGATTCCTCATAATACCATGTTTAACACAACTTTCTAACATCATTTTAATACCATGTTGATGTTCATCACCATGCTAATTATCTAAAATTGACACTTTCACCACGTTAACACCTTCCTAACTCATCAAGGGAATGGTGGAGCTCGCCATTCTATCCTTGGTGAATGGTGAAGGTATTCTAGTGAAAAGAATTACCCTTCTTTCACTATACACAAATACCTCCGTGCACGTGCATGCATAATGAGGTTTGTGAGAAAAGCTGCCCTTCTAATTATTTGGAGTGACTTGACTCCACATGGTTCAAGATATTTGTTGCGTGGATTCATGGCATCGTATAAAGTATTGAATTAGGACCCTCAAAATCAATAGGACATGCAAGATTTACGCAACCGTCAATATTCCAAGGTTCTCCTTGTACTATGATTTGTATAGAATCTTTCCTATTTGAAATGCCGTAGACCATGCATTTTAAAAAAAATAATATCCCATGTTCCTCGAGACTAAGCGAGATCCATGGCATTAATTAAGGGAAATCTTCTTTTAGTATATGAACTTCAAATAGTTTGAAGTGACCGCCATCTGTTTTATGGGATGTTGAGTGCTAAATTTTTGGGAGATAGGTTAGTGGAGTATGCCTTAATTTAAGGCTATTTCTTTTTCCTTAAAATATTCCATCGCCCCCTCCCATCTTTTTGTCATATTCTACTCACATGGGCATATGGGAATCAGTGGGATAGGATTTAATAAGTAATTGGAATATCCCAATTTAGATGATGATAGAATCTTTTTGGATAATATTCTTTGTCAAGGTTTTATAAATTTTTGTTAGTGCTTTTTATAAAAATGGGTATATCTTTTGTTTTTAAATTTTTTTTTTTTTAGTTTTATAAGTGTTGGGAAGTTGGTTTGTCATTCATTTATATGATTTAATTTGTTTTTGTTTATGGTGTCATTTGTGTATATTTTGAAATATTTTTTTTTTTGGAATTTGTATGTGTATCTTTAAAATAGACTTGTATTCGCATTGATTATAAAGTGTCATCTTCTATTCATTTAGGAGGGTTTATGTATTCACGCATTGTAAACATTCACTAATGATAAATTGCCAAATTTTGAATCTATTTGAGGGGATTATGCAAATCGCTTTTGGAATATTGTAAAAGCACTAATATAAAGTGCCAACATTCTAGGGGGTTGTAAATATGTTTTTTGGCACCTCATTTCACTCTTTTGTTGTCACTTTAGACAAAGGGAACTATTTGTCCTTAAAAGAAGGGAAAAGAACCACTACCTTGAGCAAGATCTATTGTCCTATCTCCATGGACTTGTTCTAGAGCCAAGTGACTATGAACAAGAACATATTTGGTTAACCTACAATGACATGGCCTACAGACTAATAGCTCTTACAATTTTTGAGGAAATCCTACATCACATAGAGCACATTGATTGCTCTATCACTACCATGACCATAATCGAGAAGTTGTATGGAGATCTTGAACCTCTAATAGGTTGTGATGTTCCCTTAGAGAGCCTTGCACATGTGGATGAAACTAAAACAACAATTTGTCCTCCTAATGCTCCATCTATATTTGTTCATACTCACACCATTGATGTGAGTAGTTCATGGGATGTGCAACATGTAGTCATTCAAAATGCACTAAGATTATAGCACCACTGATAGCTTTGCCACTTGTTCATACTCGAGCATCTAATGTGGAAATATTATGGAATGAGGGATGTAGTCAAGTGACATGCACTGTGATTCCACCACCACCTTTTGTTGACACTATAGAGTTCTAAGTTGCTTCACCGAGAGTTTCTAGTAATTCTTCACAACATGGCATATTGTGGGATGTACAGTGTAGTCACATGACATGCACTGAGATTTCACCTTCACCCGTTATTTCTATAGAGTTTAGAAATGCTTCATATATGGGTTCCAATTATTCTTTGTAGAAGGAAATCTCGTGGGATGAGCATTGTAGCCACATGGTAGGCATTGAGTTGGCACCTATTGTACATCACTTTCCACTTGGTCTAGAGAGAAGTCATCCTTTTCAGTTAGGCCTGGGACACCTAATATAAACTTGACACTACTCATCACCAACATGGGGATCATTGCACAAATTCTAGAGAAGTACATCTTGTGTTTTCCTCCCATATTTTCCTTCATGGATTCAGAGGACCTTCTACATGCACCTTTGGGCCCACTTCATTTTAAGGGAAGGAATGCTGTTGGGTGAGCATAGGTATTCATCAAATTGTAGTATCATTCTTTCTTCACTGATGTAGGAGGCATCACATCTAAGGGGAGGAGGCATCACATCTAAGGAGGCTACCAAGTTTCTCTTCTTCTCTCTCTCTCTTTGGGGGTATCATTGTACATGGGTACTTAACATGGCCTCATTTTTGTTTCCTTTGAAGTCACACTTAAGTGGGTGTGTTGGTGTAAATATCTCACTTCACTTAGGATGGTGTTTGAATTCTAAGTGTAATATTACACCTAGCTATTAAGTTTACTTATGATATTTGGAATATTTATGTATTCTCACTTAGGTAGCTAATAATGACATGTATACACCTTGACTTGAGGTACACAAATGCCATCACTAGCTCATCAATCCTTGATTATTGGTAGTTAGTGCCACCTCTATTTAGTCAAGGCCAATTTTGTCTCAGTTAGACTGAGTTAACCCACCTCACCTCTTGATTGAGAGTGATTATGAGTTAAACTCTTACCTCTTGGCCATGTCATTGCCTTGATTCATGGATCCAAGAAGTCTATATATTTGTCATTCACTCTTTGTAATTATGCTCCATTGTATTGAATAAAATATCTTTACTCATTTTATTGATAATTGTGATTAGCTCATAGACATTAGGTCCTAGGTTGTATTTTATTTATCACAAAATTTAACACATGTCCATGCACTCATTCCTAAATATTTCCATTCCCACATTGACTTTACTACCTCTTTGTCCTAATGGTTGAAAGATAGTTGTCCACTATTTTGATCATAACTTTTAAACCTTAACTAAAAATGACACCATATTATATGTGTTGGAAGAAGAATAATGATATCTAAATTTGGTTTCTATCATAATTTGATGTGTTGAGTTTGAACTCATGTAATAGACCCCACACCCGTGAAATTGAACTTTCACATTTTAAAATTCAAATTCAAAATTTGGCCAATTCTACCCATTCCTTTCTCGCATAGAGCTGATTGAAAACATATTTGTATGATTTATTAATATGTACTTATATTTAAATGCATCTAATTACATTCATTTTACTCTTCTATAATCCACAAGTGCTCTCTCATTCTAGATCATTGAAGGAGCAATCAATAGTAAAACATTTAGATTTGGTGCACTAAAAGTAGTAACAAATCTACATACATAATTCTAGGGCCCTTGCTTATTGTCTTTGAATCCTTATCCATTTCTAGGGGTTGACCCAGGATAATTTATCTCTTTACAATGAAACAACAACCCTTCCAAGGTATTTTAAAATACTACGAGCCCTCATATTATTAGTAGTAGAGTAGATGAAGATCTACCAAGTAAATAAAAGAGAAAAAATTCATTCTATAGGGAAAAACTTGGATGCAAAGCACTAGTCCATGACTATGAACTTATCTTAGGTCCCTAAAAACTTATTCCTTGACAATGTACGGATCTAACATAGATTGAGGCACTCATCTAATAAAGAGATTATGTTTCCTAAGAACATTCAAGTCTGGTGCCAAGAATCTTCATTGTTGGAATATATTTTTCCATCATAAAGCTAAGTATTGCCTTATCCCACATTCAATTTGCTAATTATTATAAATTATTAAATATAAGTCCCACTATATTTAGTTAATAGGCTAATTTATGCTTAATTGATTACATAAAACATAATTAGCCTAGGTTACCCCTAAGGAAGGTTTATTTATTTACATTTTTGGTGAACCTATCTAATATTAAACACCACCTTAGGGTCTTTCTTTAGAGTTTATACCTTCACTATTTTAGGGTAGTCCATATATGATATTATTTTGATTTTATCATTCATTTTAAAAAAAAATAGGGTTTATTTATACTTATCATATATGTGATTAGAGTGTGGACTTACATAGAGATATACATCGTTTATGCCATCATCCCACCCTAGGATATTCGACCTAATGGCTCCTTTTTGGTCTTCTTCCTTAGCTAATGTTAATGCCTACATTTGATTACATGTCATCCTTATATCCTTGATATTCTTATTAAACATTATACTCATAATAGGAATATCTTTTCTATGGAGGTTTTGTTCCATCATGTCTCATCTTTTCCTTCCTTGAGTTGATTAATGTCTATCCACACCTATTAAATACACTTAAGTCATTTATCCATGAACTTAATGATGATCCTACAAATTGTGATAGTGATGAGCCCATACTTAGTGAGGATATACCTTGTGGCATACCTTATGGGAGGTACATCTAGATGATATTGTTTTACCTTTGTCACATTCTCGTGACATTGTTACATTTCACGATTATCTTTCTTTCACATGTCATAATGGTCTTACATCCATAGAGTCATGCATTTTATATATCCTCTCTCATATGTGATGATATTATGTATGATGTATGCTCTTCCATGACTAGGGATATGCTTGTTAGTTTATGATTACCTATCTATGATGATTATCATAGTGATGAGCTTTATGATTATTGTATTTCTTCTATCACTAGTGAGATTCATTTTCACTTTCAGATGAGGTAAGTACCTTCCATGTAGTTCATGATGATCCATTTTCTTTATCTTGTGGCTCATGATCTATTGATGATATGTTTAGTAATGAGCATAACTTGATAATTTTTTCTCATTTTGATGTGGTTGATGACTGTGTTTTGTGATGCTATGGTTTATTCAATAGACATTCTCTTTATACACCTATCATAGGGCCATTTAATGGAATTTAAGATGCAAACTACATGTTAGATAATTATTTTCATATCATACTTCTATACATGATGGTGTTTTGATACTTGCATTTGGTGATACCTTGATCGATAGAACCAAACAATGGTTTGATAATTATACGTCCTTCCATGTTTTGATATGTACTTTCACATACCATTTTTATTGTTGGCCCTAAACTATATTTTTCCCATAATTTTCATTCTTCTCCTTTTAGTGGCCTATCTTTAGTGGATCCCATTGACTTTTCTATGCATCATTACATGGGTAAGTGCACCAACTTGAGGGACAAAAGTATGGCCAAAAGGGAAGTTCTTATAAAATGGGTATTCATTCTATAAAACATGTATAGGCCATAAGGCTTACGTGTTATATCAGATACACATTATGCCATGTATGCACTCTAACTACTATATTTAAAAAAAAAAGAAACCTCACCCTTTAGGCCTATATTTTCATGCCCAAGGGTTGGGCTTCCATTTTGGCTAACAAATACACGTTTTAACATAAGATAATAGATTCAAACCTCATCCTTGTCAAATTTACATGTTTTATGACAAAATTTCATAAAACCACCACACAAATGTCAAGCTATTTCTTAGGTTTCTAATTGAATATAATTTTTTAAAATATTTTGAATAAACTAAGAAATTTATTTTTGTTTATTTAACATCTTCATATTCCTCAAATACATATAGATTTATTTTTCTTTATAAATTTTTATCCATTTATCCAAATTTGAAAAAAACATATAGGATTGTTTTATGCTTCGATCTATACACTTTTTAATTTTTTTTAAAACATTTTTTAGTATTTTTGTTGAAGTTATGTGATGCACACACTTAGTGATGCTATTTTCAAGTTGCATTCACTTTAAAAAATCATAAAAGAAATTATATATATATATATATATATATATATATATATATATATATATATATATATATATATATATATATTGTTTAGGTGGGAAAAGAGGGGTTGTTTGTATGGGGGTTTTAGCTTGAATCCTCCTTTCCACTAAACATTCCAAGAGCTTTTCAACTGAGTGCTTCTCCTATTGAGAGGAGAGTCATCTATCAAATTGGGTTGCCACTTGGTTTTCTATTGGGAAATTTAGAAGTTATCACACAATGTCTCTAATTAATGCTCTTATGCTCTTGAAACCCTAATTTAAGAAAAACGGTATGTAAATATGCAAATTACGACTGATGTTGCTAGAATAAGACAAAGGGCAGAGAACCTTAACTCACTATTGTTTGCAATCTAGAAAACGAAAATGTCAGGGACAACAGTGATGGCACCCAAGTCCAAGGTACAGGTTTTTCTGCAAAGTCCTGATCTCCTTCCAACACTGATCTCTACTATATCTTTAGTTTCCAACAATGCAGAAGTAGAGGACAATGTTGATGGTGCCCTAGTCCACTGAGGGATCTTCTGTTAGATGTCAAAAGCTTTGCAAACCCTGATTATCACTATCCAGTCTATTTCTGTAGCTTTGGATGTGAAGGACAATGTTGATGGCACCCTAGTCCAAGTAGGCTCCACCTTCGGGATCTTGAATCTCCACAGTGTCCTCCTACTCCCTGCAACTCCACTTCTTCCACTTTCGCAGCCTATAACCTGCAATCACAAGAAGTGTGGGAGGGGGTTGTGGTGTTTAGAGGCTTACCTTAGTCAAGCCCTGGAGAGACATTCAAGTCTTCTAAACACCATTGTCAGAGAGAGAGAGAGTGCATATCCTTGTGGGATAGAGGCCAAAATCCAAATGATAATGATGATAAAACATAATAGATGTCACCTTGATGATGAAGCTCTCATGGAAGGAAGATGCTCTTCAATGCCATGAGGAGAAGATGGAATCCAACCTATAAAAATAAACACAATAACAATGCTATGCTCTGCAACACAATGAAAATCATAAGTATGCTAATAGATTTCAATCATAAACATCTTCTAGTTTGCAAATGAAATAGTAAACATTCTTATATATGCAACTACTAAGATTCCTGCCAAGAATTTCATAATTGAAACTTATGATATCAGCCTAGAAACCAAATAACAGTCACAAACCCAACATTTGAATTTAGGGTAGACCCAAAATAGGGCTGGACAGGGTGCTAGCACCCATGTCCACCCTCCTGTCTTTGTTCTGTGATCATTAAAATAGCCCCCCTAGGTCCTATTTATCACAAGATCCAAGGGTTTTCTCATCGGGAGTCTAAATTATTATGAAAGATGCTCTAAATGAAATTTAAAGACCCAGGAGCTAAACCTTAATAGGAAAAGCCCCTAAGGGTGCATTTTTTTGACATAACATTTAGCCCCCACTTTAATGTATGTTTAAACGTAACGACAATACATGCATTAAAGTAAGGTCAACAAACATAGCAAACACACCAGGCACGGAGAAGACACGCCAAACACATTAAAGACAACAATAGGCACACAAAACACGGAGAAGACTGTTACAGTCACACAAAACGTGTGGAGAATACAACATTGAAGACACACAGAGCACAGAGAATACAATGAATACAGTGATTATTTTATTTTTGATTTTCCCATATGAAATGTAGAATGCAAGTACAAGGAAATTAAACAAACAAATCCCAAAAGAGTATAGAGGAGCTCATCGCCATCAGCCTTGCACTTTTTGAGAACATACACACCATACAAAATCCCAAGGTGTAGAGGAGTTCATTGCCACTAGTCTTGCAATTTGAGAACAAACACGCCATACACACACACTTGGAAGACATGGAGAAAACATGACAAATAAGCGATGGAGTGAAACTATTGCTAGGTTCATCACCATCTCAGGCACATTACAGGTACACACTGACGATTGGGCTTCACTAGAACAATCACCGAAAACACGCTTAAGGGTTGAGTTAGTCACAGAACTGCTCGCCTCACGATGAGGACTTTTTGAAAATGGCAGGAAGGTTTAATCTCTCTGAGAAATACACCATCCCTGCCTCACGATGAGGGCTTAAGATAGAAAAGGGATGCGATATCCCTGCCTTGCGATGAGGGCTTAAATGATTGTGATTAATTTTCAAAATGTTCAAACATGCTTTACTATCATCTAGATAGCTTACCTTATATATGCCCCCACCTTAAGGTGGTTGATATCACGTACCAATATCAAGCATGTTAAGGTAGGAAGAAAACACACAAGGGAACACGTGAGCTCTCGTAAAGCCCATGCCCCCTAGAGGTGACATCTACTTTACGATCACCAAATGTTCCCACAAACACATCCCTACAAGAAAGATGTTAGTGTCCAAATAATCATGATAAACAACAATGCATATGATCAACTACATGAAAGAGCTAAGCAAGGCGATATCCATGATAAACAAAGTGCACAAAGCAGCAGTATTGTTAAAGTGTTGTTAGCAAGATAAGATAACATTGACATCAACATCAAGATAGAGAAACCACAAGGAGTGATTCCACTAGCCAAGCGTCAGATAATATGTAACTACCCCATCGTCATGTATGGACTAGGTCTATTTTTTGATTACTTGCTAAAGGGACACTAGGTCTGCATCAGTATAATATGTTTTTCATCATCTTCCAGCTAGATGGAAACACTAGAGGAAGGTAAACAATAAATCAGAGAGGTGAACAAGTGCCTTAGAGACATTCACGTAGGAGGGTGCCCCCAAGTTAACAATCACAACGCTATGTCCATAAGACATAACACACAACAATGAAATCAGAGGAGAGGCAATATAGAAGAATGATGATACAAATAGAAGAAGGTCACAATAGAGGCAATCTCCTAGTATCCTTGACCTTACAAGAGAATCAAGGGTCATCCTAGGAGACCTAACAACACATAACACATCACGGGGGAAGCACAACATAGAGGAAAAGGGTTAGAAATACTTACCTATAGAGAGGTTCATGCTAGAAGTCATCATCGAGGAGGTCATCATCCTCCCAATCTTGAATGCTAGATGAAAGTGGTGTGTAGGGTACCAAAGCCCAACTATTGTTCTTGTTTTCAACTTATTCATCTTTAAGCTCTTCTTGATTTGTTTCAATGTTAGGTTGAATGTTCTCTTGTTCATTTGCGATCCGTTGGGCATAAGCTTGTCTTCTCCTCCTCCTTTCTTTTGCTAGTCTATTTCTTCTTGTCTTATTGCTTATTTCATCATTGTTATGTTTTTCCATAGTTTTCATAGTAGAGGAGGAAGCACCATGTTCAAATCTTATTGGTCTTGGTGGAATATTTTGTTGTCGATGAAAGCCTCCCGATCCATGTAAGGATGACGAGGGAGGGACCTCAGCGTAAATGCCATCTCTCTGTGGACAAGGTGGGTTATGGGACCTTTCCTTATCCACATTTCTCATGCCGAAAATCTCATCAAAGCCATAATAATCTTTTTTTATGCTTGCTTCTTGTTCTTCTCTTATTGGTTGCAAAGGAGACCTTGCCACTCGAACTAGTTGCTTTTCTTTGTATTTTTTGTATTCTATGAAAGTTCTATCTGTTCATGGCTTAGGATCTATCTCAGGTTGTGGCCAAAAGTAATCAAGAATAAAGTTCTTGTCCTTAGCTAGAGGTTGATAATCATTACGACAGATAGTACAAATCTCTCCATGCAAAGGAAATTTTATATATTTGTGGATGGTAGAAGGAACATCATTCATAGCTTTAAGCCAAGGATGCCCAAGTTTTGCATGGAAGAGGTTAGATAAGGGGATTATATAAAATTATTGATCCACAAATTTATCATAGACCAAGACCATTAGAGTTATCTTACCAATTGGTTTCATTAAATCTCCAGTATGTGTTTTAATTCTCAAATTCTACGGTTCATAAGATTCTTGTACCATTTCATGTTTAAGGAGGAAACCTTCTATGACCACATTTTTCATGAAATTAGGGTCTATGAGTTCTCCATGCATAGGTTGTTCCATTATCTTTACCGTGATATAAAGAGGCCCTTCAGTATTTACCATTTCTTTGTCATGGGGTGTGAATGTTATTTCAAGCTTAGAGGCTCTTCTTTTTAAGTGAGGCCTAGGAACATCCCTAGCATCATTATTATATTGAGAATACATTTTTAAATTTTCAAAGGAGTGTTAAATCAGATTTTCAAGATCTTCCAAAACTTATGCAAAAGGCAAATGCAAAAGTGATGTCGAATATGCTCTAAAATGCTTGATTTTGTCAATTTTCTCAATGCAAACAAATAAAAAAAGAGGTGTTGTAAAGATTTTTAAGAAGGAAAGAAAATTATATGCATAATGACATCCACTAATGAAAAAATATCTTTCACAACATGCTTTTGAAGCAACTCTAGAGAGTCGATAAGCCAAAACCTAGTGAAAATAGGCCACGATATGCAATTTTTCATCAAACCTCAATGCAAAAGAGTAGGGCAACAGGTGTTGTAAGGAAAATGATGATGTACATAAACTTATAATAGTAATAACAGCCACCTAATGAAAAAAAATCTGTTACAACACACCTATAGTGCCTCTCTAGATCAAACCCTAGTGCAAAGATATAAAAAATATGCAAATTTTTGCAAAATTTCAATGCAAAGGCCCAAAAGAAAAGGTGTTGTAAGGAAATTGAGAAGGGGCAGAAGATAATAACCCTAATAATAGACAATTAGTGCAGAAAAATCCCTTACAACACGCTTGGAGTGAAAATCTAACAAGACGATAAGGCCGAATCTAGTGAAAAAATGCAAGTTTTCAAGCCCTAGACATGAAATTTCACAAGGAGGTCACTATAATGCAACACTAAAATTAGAAATCAGACCTAATGAGTGTTTTAACAAGGTAGTAAAATCTGAAACAAGATTTTGACTACAACCCTAGCTCATGCAAAACTAGGTTTTCATGAAAAATGCACAAATCAAGCAATTTCTAATAAATCAAGCATGTAAATGCAATGCAAATGAATTGTAAATGATGAATTCATGCATTTTGTATTAGATATAATGTAAATAATAGAAATTAATTTAAATTAGATGCCAATTCATTCAAATTTTTACAAAAATGCAAGTCTAATATGCCAATTTTTCAAAATTTTCAAATTTTGTCAATTTTTTGTATTTTTTTCGAATGCAATAGAATGAATGAATGCAAATCTATGAAACAATACTCAGCAAGGTGCCAAAAAAATTCAAAACATAGGTTCACCAAAATGTTTACGTGGGAAAAGAGGAGTTGTTTGTATGGGGGTTTTAGCTTGAATCCTCCTTTCCACTAAACATTCCAAGGGCTTTTCAACCGATTGCTTCTCCTATCGAGAGGAGAGTCATCTATCAGATTGGGTTACCACTTGGTTTTTTGCTAGGAAATTCAGAAGTTATCACACAACGTTTGTAATTAATTCTCTTATGCTCTTGAAACCCTAATTTAGGCAAAATAGTATGTAAACCTACAGATTATGACTGATACTACTAAAATAAAACAAAGGGCAGAGAACCTTAACTCAATGTTTTTCACAGTCCAGAAAATGGAAATCTCAGGGACAATAGTGATGGTGCCCAAGTCTAAGGTATAGGTTTTTCCACAAAGTCCTAATCTCCTTCTGACACTGATCTTTATTGTATCTTCAGTTTCATACAATGTAGAAGTAGAGGACAATGAGGGATCTTCTGCTAGATGTCGGAAGCTCTGCAAACCCTGATTATCACTGTCTAGTATGTTTCTGTAGCTTCAGATGTAGAGGACAATGTTGATGGTGCCCTAGTCCAAGTAGGTTCCTCCTAATGAAAAAAAATCTGTTACAACACACCTATAGTGCCTCTCTAGATCAAACCCTAGTGCAAAGATATAAAAAATATGCAAATTTTTGCAAAATTTCAATGCAAAGGCCCAAAAGAAAGGTGTTGTAAGGAAATTGAGAAGGGGCAGAAGATAATAACCCTAATAATAGACAATTAGTGCAGCAAAATCCCTTACAACACGCTTGAAGTGAAAATCTAACAAGACGATAAGGCCAAATCTAGTGAAAAAATGCAAGTTTTCAAGCCCTAGACATGAAATTTCACAAGGAGGTCACTATAATGCAACACTAAAATTAGAAATCAGACCTAATGAGTGTTTTAACAAGGTAGTAAAATCTGAAACAAGATTTTGACTACAACCCTAGCTCATGCAAAACTAGGTTTTCATGAAAAATGCACAAATCAAGCAATTTCTAATAAATCAAGCATGTAAATGCAATGCAAATGAATTGTAAATGATGAATTTGTGCATTTTGTATCAGATATAATGTAAATAATAGAAATTAATTTAAATTAGATGCCAATTCATTCAAATTTTTACAAAAATGCAAGTCTAATATGCCAATTTTTCAAAATTTTCAAATTTTGTCAATTTTTTGTATTTTTTTTCGAATGCAATAGAATGAATGAATGCAAATCTATGAAACAATACTCAGCAAGGTGCCAAAAAAATTCAAAACACGGGTTCACCAAAATGTTTAGGTGGGGAAAGAGGAGTTGTTCGTATGGGCGTTTTAGCTTGAATCCTCCTTTCCACTAAACATTCCAAGGGCTTTTCAACTGATTGCTTCTCCTATCGAGAGGAGAGTCATCTATCAGATTGGGTTGCCACTTGGTTTTTTGCTGGGAAATTTAGAAGTTATCACACAATGTCTATAATTAATTCTCTTATGCTCTTGAAACCCTAATTTAGGCAAAATAGTATGTAAATCTACAGATTATGACTGATGCTACTAAAATAAGACAAAGGGCAGAGAACCTTAACTCAATGTTTTTCAGTCCAGAAAATGGAAATGTCAGGGACAATAGTGATGGTGCCCAAGTCTAAGGTATAGGTTTTTCCACAAAGTCCTAATCTCGTTCTGACACTGATCTCTATTGTATCTTCAGTTTCATACAATGTAGAAGTAGAGGACAATGAGGGATCTTCTACTAGATGTCGAAAGCTCTGCAAACCCTGATTATCACTGTAGCTTCAGATGCAGAGGACAATGTTGATGGCGCCCTAGTCCAAGTAGGTTCCTCCTTTGGGATCTAGAATCTCCATAATGTCCTCATGCTCGCTGCAACTCCACTTCTTCTGCTTTCGTAACCTGTAACCTGCAATCACATGAAGTGTGGGAGGGAGTTGTGGTGTTTAGAGGCTTGCCTTAGTCAAGCCCTAGAGAGACATTCAAGTCTTCTGAACACTATTTTTAGAGAGAGAGAGTGTGTGTATCCTTATGGGATAGAGGCTAAAATCCAAATGATAATGATGATAAAACACAATAGATGTCACCTTGATGATGAAGCTCTCATGGAAGGAAGATGTTCTTCAATGCCATGAGGAGAAGATGGAATCCAACCTGCAAAAACAAACACAATAATAATGCTATTCTCTACAACACAATGAAAATCATAAGTATGCCAATAGATTTCAATCATAAACATCTTCTAGTTTGCAAATGAAACACTAAACATGCTTATATATGCAACTACTAAGATTCCCACCAAGAATTTCGTAATTGAAACTTATGATGTCAGCCTGGAAACCAAATAACGGTCACAAACCTGATATTTGAATTTAGAGCAGACCCAAAATAGGACTGGACTAGGGTGCTAGGGCCCATGTCCACCCCCTATCTTTGTTATGTGATCATTAAAATAGCCCCCCCTAGGTCTTATTTGTCACAAGACCCAAGGGTTTTCTCATCAGGAGTCTAAATTATTATGCAAGATGCTCTAAATGCAATTTAAAGACCCAAGAGCTAAACCATAATAGGAAAAAGCCCCCAAGGGTGCCTTTTTTTGACATAACAAATGTATATGTATATATGTATAGATATATAGGTATATATGTATATGTATACACACACACACATATATATAATTTGTAGTACTCACTTTTAGCTATATTTCTAACAATTGGTTTTGAAAATACTTAATGTAGCAAAAATGGGGAAAACATTGGATGCTATGTTATACTTTAGTGATAAAAAATTGTTGGGATAGGTGTCATACACCTTATAATATTCTAATGTTTGAAGTATTTATTTAGCTATTTATTTAATTAATTACACCCACATATTTGGGGTGTCCCACTTGGAGTGACACTTGGTGTCACTTGAAGTTTATATTTTGGAAAGTGTAAGACTCAAATAGTGTGATGAAAGTTGGTAATTGTAACTATGACAAGTTGTAAGGTAGAGTTGTCGAAAAGGAAAGAGCATGACAAGATGGAGTTAACTATGGACTTGGAGAAATCCATGGAGTAGTTACGGAAAAGGGAAAATAAGGTTACTTGAGCACCCAAGGTTGGTAGTGGTAGTTTCTAATTTGTTGTCAATTAACTAAGATTGATTTTGGTACTGGGATTTTTAAATGGATATGGATGCCTAAATAAGCTAGTGGTTTTCAACACATGGTTTTAGAAACCATTCATGATTTGTGGTTTACTCATGCTTGTATATTGAGTGATCGAGTTGGAGGTATTATGTGAAGGTTTTGTTGGTACCATTATGCTACCAAAATCTCTCTAATATAACATTAATTTGCTTATTATCATGTGAAGGCTAAAGCATGGAGTTGTATTCTAGCCATTACAGTTACTGATAATACACTTGATTCTACTATGGAGGCTAGGCTTTTCTCAAAAGGTGTAATGCACACCTATGTTGACCCATGTTGTGTGTAATAGATGATTATTTGTGCATAGATCCTATTATTGGATCCTTATGAGATATGCTACTGATTATTTCTATAGTGTATTGTGTGTTATCATGATTTAGCATTGTTGCATCAATCTTGCTCGTGATGTTGTTTCCATCGAGGTGTTTTGATGGTGTAGTCTGGATGATTTATGAGATGTTTTGTATGACCATCGAGGAGTTTCTGATGAGGTCATGTTATGTATTGTTATATTATTGGAGCTTCAACTTCACTGTTTTCATTTAAAAAATATGTTGGATGGGTAGATCAAATTCCTTCAGTATGATTATGTTATATGATTAATTGCATATTGATCATATTTTTAGAATACATTATTTAATTGAAATGTACATTTTAAATGATTAATATTTATTTATGTAATTTATGTCATTGCTTCGACTATTGTTATGTTTTGGGCAAATGTACGTAACGTTGCTTTGAGTGTGTAGGAAATTATAGATATTGACCAATGAGTGAAATGTGGAGTAGATGACATGGGACACTTGGTCATCTCACCTCATGGTCCTTGTGTTGTTAAAACCAGTGAAAAGCTCATCTGAATCGATTGCAATTTTGGATTCCCCTTGTGATAGACCTAGGAATGTCTTCTTGGGTGTGTTTGATTTATTGCTTGTGTGATTTTGCATGTGCATGCTATGTGTGAAATATCTTATGGTGTTTTCAAAATCATTAATTATGCTTTTGTTTCCTAGTGTAGAGGAAAGGCAATTTAACCAATTTAATTGAGTTATGAAGTACTGTGTATGCTTTTTTGACTCAACGTTTCGGATCATACTCCATGATCCATCATTAGGAGGAAAGTGAGAGAATACAACTAAGAATGAATTGCAAAAAGAGATTCTTAAAAGGATGGAGAGAGTGGGCACGGATAACAACAAGTCAAGGGAGAGAAAAGAGGGATAGGAAGGGACAAGAGAAGGAGGAAATAAAAATTAATAAAAATAAATAAAACAATAGAGAGAGAGAGAGGAACTCAATGAATAGATCACAAAAAAAAAATTTAAGGAAAAAAAATTGAAAATAAAAATGTAAAAATAAGACTATGAATAAGAAAAATAAAAAGTGATATATATGAAAGGGACCATATATATAAAAGAGTCTCAAAAATCTAGATTCTAATTAATAATGAATTAAAATAAGATCTCTATATATAGAGATAACAACTAAATATAAATCAAAGTATATATATAAATAAAGAAGAATAGAGAAGGAAATATGGACTGTGGAAATATCATGTCTTCAAATGAGTTGTGAAGTGTTTACTTTTGAAAAGGCATTGTATTTTATTTAAATGTGTTTTTGAAATAATGTGTGTGTGGTGAAATGCATTCTAATTGTAAAGTTAGAATTATTCCATAGGGAAAGGAATTATTTATTTATTTATGTGTTGAAATATTTAAATTTGGAAAGACATTTTATTTTTATGCTTGGTGATTGAAATAGATTTAATTCTATTTGGAAAAAGAAATATTTATATTCTATATTGTATGTTAGTGAAAATTAGCTTTGGAGTAATGAAGGGTTACTTAAACCTAATCCTGATTAGAAGCTTATAAGGGAAAAAGTGAATTGTATTATGATTATTATAAATGGTTTGAAAATGAAGAGCAAATATGGAGTTTGAAAACCCTTTTTGGAAGAAAAATTGACTTGCCCATACTGGGAGATCGCTTGGTCGGATTGGATCATGTCAACAACGAAAAAGATTCCCCTCCTCCATACCTTTAGTTTGAGTCGGGTATTTTTTCTATTGGTTCTGAATTTAATTTTATTTAGTAATTTTTATTTTGTAGGAAATTCCATTTTTGGAAAACTAAATTTCCTACCCAAACCCTGATAAAATTTTATAAAAATGAAATGTTTTGTAAAAAGTGTGTTGTTGGGTAAAATTGGAACTAGAGGGTATATTTGTATTTCCAATTTTTGGATTTCTTGGAAAGCATGAAAAGTGCATGAATTTCCCTATTTTGACCTATCAAAAATTGTTTAAAAAATCATGTGAGTGGAAAAGATTGATGTTGGGTTAATTTGGAACAAGAGGGTGTTTTCAGACTTTTGTATTTCTTTATAATTCAAAAGTTGACTTTCTAGGTAAAGTGTTTGGGGAAGGATGCTTCAAGATCCATCAATGGTGAACCCTGGATATTCTTGGAAATTATTTTATTTTATTTAATGAATTTTGGGAAATTATGAATGTTGTATGATATGTGAAATGATGTATTCTCCCATATATTTAATTTTGTAGTTGCATTGGGAAGCATGCCTTCAGGAGTAAAATACTATTTTTCTATTTTTGGGTTCCTCAAAGGAGGAAGCCCTTGCTTGTGAGGGTTGGATAGTTACCAACTTGTTAGACAATGTTGGATGCAAGGAGTACACTGAAGAAGTGCCCCTTGACCCTATTTTGAGTGTTTAGAATGGTTGTTATACACCTTATGTCTCTCATTTGTGAGTGGTGGATGTACATCGTGAGGCTCATATGTGTGAGTGGTGGACATGAACCTTGAGGCTCTTATGTGTGAGTGGCAGATGGGCACCTTTAGGCTTTGTACATGAGTGGTGGCATCCTAACCTTGAGGGTCCTATGAGAGTGGTGACATCCTTACCTTGAGGCTCATATGAGAGCAGTGATACTATTATTGATATGCCTGTTGTTGAGTATTATCCTCTCTTGTGCATTGATTGGCGTGTGTGCCATATGTTTCCTTTATGCTCTTTGTGGCATGAGTAGTCGTATGTGCTTTGTGAGTACTAGTGATGCAAGTGTTACCTTATTGTACTTATGTGTGATTCCATCATGTGACTCTTGGGTGAGTGATGTGTATGAGACATTTGTACTTGTTTGAGTTTTCTATGCATTCCTTGGATTGGTGTGAGATGGCCATGATAGTGGGTTTTCCATGAGCATCTTCTCTATAGCTAGGGGGTTGCCTAGAGTGGCATAGTCATCTATTGCACTTGACAATGGTAATATGGTAGGGTGGTGGGTAACATTTCCCATTGGTCCTTGAGTAGATCTTTCTGGAGATGAATGAGTTCTATTTTCATTTCGGGACATTTGACTATATTGTACTATGTGTCTACGGGCCCATTTTGGAGGTGGTTTATTATGATGTATATTTATGCTATGTATATTTTATTCATTGGAGTGTGATCCTTCCATGCTTGGGAAGTAGCCTCCATCATGTTGTATTTTATGATGTCGTTTGGTTAAAAATGAATCATGTTTTTGATGGAATTTATCATTTTGTGACTTTATCTCATGTGGTTGAAATGGCTAGTTGAGGATGTTGGAGTCCTCTATTTTATATGCTAGACTTTAATTATTCTATGTTTATGGATTGGGATGTATTTTCCTCATATTATGATCAGGATTTCTATTATTGGTTTTGGCCTGATTCGACATTGGTGTCGAACGAGCGTGGCATTCCATTTGGAGTTTCTCTTATTTGGCATGTATGTAAGCATTTTGGAAAATGGCTATAATTCTATATTTGAGTTATTTCATGCTTTTGATGTTAGATAGCATGTTGTTTAAGGTTGTTAAGTAGATGCCTCATGGTGTGGATCCTTGTGGTTGTACCATTTTGGTGAGGTGTCATAGTCAACCCTCCTTTGGCTTGTTAGTCGTTTGTCGACATTGCTTGGTGGTGGCCATCTATTGATGTTGTTTGTTCTTATCTTTTAGAGAAGTGTGTCTCTTATTTTACCTTCTCTCTAGTGCCTTTGTTTGGCACTTGGGTAAGTTTTTTTCTTAGCGTGCAATTGTGACATGTGGAAGTTACACTTGCATTGCAAAAAATTGGTTCGTCCCATGTTTGTTCGTTAATGTCCCAGTGTAAAAGTTGGGGCCTTACATCTGGTGTCAGAGCCCATGTTGCAGCATTGGGAGCTCTGGGTTCTTTGTATGTGTGTTGGTTCATCATGGAATGGACTTGAGGTATTTGTTTCCCTTATCCTATTCCATGAGTGTATGAGAGAGCAAGGTTGTGGACTGGTATCCAACCTCTGTTGTAGACTGGAAGCTCCATCCTCTCATGTGGTTATAATGGTGACTTTGTCACATGATTAGTGAAGTATTCCACTAGTGGTTTTGTTGTGGTGTGCCTTGATGCTTGTCTTGGCTTGCGTGTCGATCTTCATCCTTGTTAGAGAGTTTTTTTACCTGTGTGTTCTTTGCCCGCTTGAGTGGCTTTTTGGGTTCTTGTTTGGGCTTCTAAGTGTTGGTAGGTGTTCTTGAGTATTTTTGGGGTTTGTTGCATAGGCCTTGGGAATGTGTGTGTATTGTTCCAAGACACGTGCCTTTGAGAAAATTATGTTTAGGCACTGTTCAGGGACACTAGTGCCCCAGAAGGACACTAGTGCCCAGATTGGACACTAGTGCCCTAGGGGGACAACAACGCCTAGCGCTGAAGTCCTAGTTTAGTGCCAGAGTCCCATTCTAGTGCTAGAGTCCCTATGCACACTATGGTCCTTAAGCCTTTGAACAATGAGCATTTCTTGACATTTTTTGACGAAACTTTATATACATAAGTTATTCCCCATGGTCCTCTAAGTCCTCCCATATTTTTATCTTGATTGGATGTGAGGTATTTTGGGAGTTATGACCATGTTTTTTTGGGAAGTGTGCCTCGCATTGTGTCAACTAACTATCCTTGTTCTTGGTGGGAGTTGTGTTCCCCCTTGTGGGCCCTCTTCTTGGTGAGGTTGCTTCTTGTGTTTGGAGGTTGTGTGGGACTTTTCTTGGCCTTGTTCTTTTGTGGAGTGCATTGTCATTCCCTAGTACGCTCTCCCTATGGTTGGGATTAGAGGTTAGTGCTGTCATGGGAATGGTCAGGTTGGTGTTGTGCTTGTTGTTGTGTTACCCTTGTGTAGTGGATGTTTTTGCTTCATAGAGTTCTTGGGAAGGATCCTTGATTGTATTCTTTGCATGATTGGCCTTTCCCTAGTCCTATGTGATTGATGTGTGATGCTATGATTTTTATGTATTGATGGGGGATGCCCTATGATGATACATGTGCTTGTATGGGTTATTTTCCCCTCTTCTCCCTTGTTGGTGGCTAGAAATGGTCACATAGTGAATGTAAATGTGTAATTTTTTAGAATTATGAACTTTTCTTTTGGTTCTTGGTGAGTTTTATTTTTTGTGAAGACTAGTGTTGCTTATTTTATCTTTGGTTTTAAGTAGCTTAACCATAATCTTTGGATTTATTTTCAGGTAACTCTTGTGGTTATGTTTTATTTAGTGTTGAAATTATGCGCATTTATTTACCCTATTGTTGGAATTGAGATTTCTTTCACTTTGGTACTCTTGAAAGTGTTGTGGCTATGCTATTTTATAATTGTTTGGACTCACTGGTTCTTTGTTGAGGGATTGTGATATATATTAAATTTCTATTTTATTTTATTTTCCTTAGGGATAAACATTTATTTTATTTTATTTAAGAGGAATCCCTATTATAGGGATGTACTATAATTTAAGTATTTATTTATTTCATTAATGAGAAACAAAATTCTTATTAAATAGTTGTTGTTTTAAATATTTGAAATTTAATGTGATTTAGTTATTGGGTGTGGATATTAATATTTAAATTGTAAATTTTAAATACAAGAATATTAATATTATTCACTTGGTAATTAATTAGGATATTTAATTACCAAATTTAATTAATTAGTAAGTATTATTTACTATATAAAGATAATTATTGATTGTCTTATATATAAAGGATATGAACTTTAAATACATTTTGTGAAGGTTCTAGATACTTATAAACTTACGTTGTAATTTATTTGATAGAACTAGACCTTAGAAAGGGTTGTGTACCCTCTTAAACCAAGTTTAAGGAAACCATCAATCTATGACTTGAATTTTAGATCAACATATACTCTTGTATGCATTTCATATGTGGAACCATTGTAAATTATTGTCGATAATGAAGGATAGTTAGATCTAAATAAATGGTATAGGACAATATAACAAACAATTTTAAACTCTTGAATGGTCCCATGATAGTTCAATGATTCCTTGTATTATTTCTATGTAATCCTAATTGTAGAATTGATCTACAAAAAAAAAAAACCTTAATGGCTTGGTGTTTATTAATGTGCTTTAAGCTTTGTAATGTTCTTAATGTGCATAGATAAAGATGAATTTCTTTTTGAATAATCATGCAACAATATGGTCTTGAATTAGAGAACTATTTATCTCTAGTTTGTTGTGTGATCATTTGTACTTTTATATTTGCATATATCATCATTTAATATCATATGTTAGATTAGTATTGATTTCCAGGTAATAATGTTTAGTAGTGTTAAATGATGAAATAAAGGTATAGTCCCCCTTATAAGTTCTAGGGAGTATAAAGCTACTATTACTTATGTTAACCCTAGTTTTGGATTGTATGATACCATCTTGTGGTTGCAAGTTCAAGTCACTGAACTATGAATCCTCTACGCTATGCGTATGCAGGCAAGGCCACCACGGATGAGCCCCTGAGACATTAAGTCGGCCCCTTAGGGCCTTTAGTCTTGTTATCTTGTACAATGATATCTAATATGTTTATTTATTAACTTTGCAAGACTAATGTTTATATTTAGTTATGCAGATTCAAGACTATTATCTGTGCAAGGTACTAGAGCTAAGAATGTATTTTTCAACCTTGTGATTGGATGAACAAATAACACTCATTGTAGTAGTGTATAATTGTACAAGAAAAGTTTAAATCTTATTTTTCATTTAGGATGAATGATACTAACTTATGTTTAATGTATAATTTTATTAAATGATGATGGTACATATTATATATCTATTCAGAAATTTTGAACCCTTGTTTTACTAATTTCAAAATAGAGTTATAATTTTATCAATGACTTATGTAATAATCAGAGTTTTATGTTTAATCAATGTGTTTTTCTAGGATGTGAACGTGGGCATAACACCAAATGAAATGCACATTGTATGCATTTGATGAATTTGGGTGTCATTTGATGATCAGTTTGTTGATGAAGATCTCCAAAGGGATTAATCCACTAGATGAAAAAACACACCCCACTACTACTGATGTGGAAAGCATTGAAGTATATCTGCCAAATGTTTCTTGTATTTTTGGTTGGTGTGGAGGGTGACTAAGGGAGTGATTGTTTTTATTTCAAACTCAAGCCATGATAGCTCATCCAAGGTTGAACTCAAATTATCAATAATTTTTTCTTCATCCTCATTTATCTCAAGGATGATTGGAGTAGTAAGTCTTGAGCATTCTTCCCTCCACTTCTCAAAACCTTTTAATGTATTATCCTCCCTTCTTAATGATAGAAAGTATGGCCCCTATAGCCTTTGAAAGTATGTGAGCTCTTTGGCAAATTCCTCAGTGAACTCCTTGTGCCTTCATATTATTCTCCTAGTGGCTCTAATAGTGCTACTCAATTCTATCAAATGCTTAATGGCATCCTCATCACAAAAATGTTTTTCTATCAAGACATTGAAAGCTAAGAGCATGGGTGTCACGCATTTTTCCCATGTCCCAACCCTGATCTCCAACTTCATATGCTCTTCAAGCATTCTCCTCAAATCACAATGACATTCTCAAATTTTATCCACATAAGGCATTATTCTTTCCAATTTTCTACTCAATAGGCCTTGTATGAAATCTAGCTTCACCTATTTCAACTTCTTTAAAGCATCATCCTCTTTGGCCTGAATTTTTCGCAATTCATCCTTAAGCCTTTCCTCTTCCTTTGAGGGAATTGGAAGAATGATTGGTGGGAGTGCACCACTAACCACATTCAATCTTTCCTGCAAATACATATTATGAACTTAGTCATTTTTTCCATATCTGCCTGCAATTTCTTAACTAATGCTTCTGTAAACATGGCAGAATGAGTGGTTAAGGAGGCAGCCTAAAGGGGGGAAGTATCTTCTAATCTATGCACTATAAAATTCCCAGTAATCATACTAGGGTCACTAATAACATAGGGCTTATTACCTGCAGGGGATATTGACCAAATAGCCAGAGCATTTGAATCTGGGTCAAAGGATGATTTAGAATATAGCTTATTGGCTATCTCCTCTGTTAGATTAATATCTTCATGTTTTCTAATGGTATCGAATGCTATTGCAAATAATATATCCCATCCTAGTAGTAACATGTAGCCGCTTGCCTTGACAATTTCCCTTCCTTTTTCTGGAGTCATTCCATCCATTTCTCTATGCACTCTTTACTAGAATTCTGCAATAGCTTGCTCCTTATTCTTAGAGGTCAATCCCTTGACCTTTTTTAATATCTCATGCCCTTTCACCTTCAAAATAAAATCTTTTAATTCTTTGGAAAGAATGAAGGAGTCATCATCAATGAACTTTTGGCTTGCTAGTGCTCTCACATCATCCCATACTTCATTAATTTCTCAAAAGTAATAATCATTCTTTCCTCTGAGGGTTTTTCTATTTTTAGCATAGAAGGTTACATTACCTCCATCATGTCAGGTGAACCCAAAGCCTCATCTTTATCCATTGAGAAACTAGGAGAAGGGGATATAATCAAGGAGATACCTGATGGAGGGGGGTAACAACCCTAGGAGCATGAGAACTTGATGCATCCCCTAATGAGGAGGGAGCTAATGAGGAAGGGATAAGTGCCCTTTTAGGAATTATAAGAAAATTAGAACATAATTTACCTACATTTTGTAACATTACTTTAACTCTCTTGACAAGGTCTATAATATCAATGAAGGCTCCCTTATATGTAGGATCAGCTTTTTGTCTGTATCCCTCTGCCTTAAGGATCCTTTCCCATGTCTTGACCCTCTGATTAGACTCCTCATCTATGAAACTATTTCTGATAAGATCTTCAAGGGAGTGGAAAATATGTGCATAGCTTGTAGAGTCATTTTCTAATCTAGCATTATTTATGAACCTTTTTGGGTCACAATTCCTTGGATTACCTACAAACATCCTGTAATACTACAATTTTGCCACCAATAATTCCATTCCCTCCTTTGATGTAACCAAGAAATTAGAAAAAAGCAATAGTTGTAGGGAGGAAAGATGCCTTCTTGAAATTCCTGAAGTGAGTCTTATCAGACTTGTTCATTTGCCACATAGTTTCTAGAAAGGCAATGCTATCAGGGACCATCCTCAGCAAAAAGTGAGGTACCCCTTCAAATCCATATGCTCTGATAACAATAACCTCTTCATAGAGGTACCAATCACCCCAATTGTGGTTAATGCCAAGATTAGGGCACATATCCTTTGGTCTCTGAAATCTTTGAATTTTCTTTGATACTCTATAATCTTGGTGACCAAGTCCCCTGAGGATTTATTTGACAAAGAATTCTTCAAAAACTAGATAATTAGACTTAGAGCAGTTGCTATCCCAAATGAAAGTCCACTCCTGAACTGGATACACATTACCACATTCATCTGTTGCCTTGATTTTTAGAGGAGGCAACCAGGTCCCTATTTCCATCCTTGCAAACAACAACAAATGACACAAAAGGGAGTAGTATTTGAAGTGAACTATAGAGCTATTATTTTTTAGAATTGTCATAGCTGTGTTGAGCCTATCCTCTAAGTATGATGCATAATCAAAATGGGTATTACCATCCCACTTTTGAATATCAGCCGCTAGAACTATAGCAGCAGTAGGCATCAAAATACTAGCATATACTCGCATCACCTGGCATATGACAATATATATTTTCTAAAAATAGTCCTCAAATAAATCATAGCTGAAAGGCTCCTTATTAGCATCTATGAACTTATCTAACTTGTCAAACTTTCCCTGGGCATGTGAGAAGGAAGCAACTTTACCTTATAGGTAACCCTTGTCATGTGATACTCTCAGAGCAAGGCCCCTAAGTCCAATGGTATGTGCAAGTTGGGATCTAGCATAAACACTTGACAAACATATTCATGGTCCATTTGATCAAGATGCTTCCACTATGAGTATATATGAGTTTATTCTTAGGAGTATAATTCCTAACAAGTGCTTGTATCATTTCAATATTAATGAAGACATTGGTGACCACCGACCTGGCCAATCCTAACCTCCAAATGTTATTCATTGGGCTTCTCTTGAGACATTTGTGAAAGCGATACTTGTACAATGTGTACCCATCAATTGGGAGGATAGCATCTCTGCAACCTCTAGGAGTATCAGTGAGTCTACCCGCCAATATGCCCAAACCAGGTAATTGGTAGGGTCTCTTGGCGGACCTAGGCAATTGAGTTAGGATATAATCATTGAATTCTCTATCTCTACCCCTCTTTTTATCTGTCCTTTTCATAGCCTTTTATGATAAGCTGGCCAAATTGAGTGTGTGAGGGTTTTAGGGTTTTTGGTTTTTGAGTAATCTTTCAGGCAACCCTATGACTATTTGCTTTAATTGGGTAACCCTTTAAGTAGATTTTAGATAGATAGGAATACTAGCAATTGGCACAATTCAAATGAGATTTTAATTCACAGGAAAAGAAAACCTAACATACCCAAGAAGGAACTAAGTACTTACAGGCTATTAATGATATTTCCCAACTCCTGACTGGTTATTGATCCCTCATTCAATGCAAAAACTTGAGAAATTCCAACTAGGATGTAGTTGCAGAGCTAAGGGATTAAATTCACCTGCTCATTTATGTGAAATAATATGCAGGGGTACCTTAAAATAGACTAGGGTGCTATTAATGTCGAACGCGCAAGGGAAGATAGGTGTTATGAATTTTGAATATCTAATGTAGATCTATCTAAATCAACGACTACTACTAAGGTTTGAATTTGCCCCAACAAAGACAGATATTACTTTATGGCCTGGCACCTTTATGCCATAGTGGTGCCTTTCCCAACTCACAGTGAGTCAATTAAAGCCCTGTCGAAGTTCCTGATCCCAGAAAAATGCTTGTTTTGTTGACATTGTGGACAGAGTAAACATGTCGGTCCATGCCACATCCTTCATAGTCCCGTGGAAGCTTGCAGCTAGTCTCAGCGAATGAACACACCACTGTGAAATGATACTGAAATGCAAAGGTTTACCATGTCAGCTTCACCATTCTGCATAGCATGCTTAGTCACTCTAGTGAAGGGTTTAGCTTGTACAAAATGCTTTGTCACAATGGATTGACATGACCTGTCAGCTGACAGGGATGACTCATGGTCCCTAGAGACAAGAAATTAGGCTCAGTGAAGGAGAAAACTCTAGAGGAAACATGTATTAATTGACATAGGATGCTGACGACACATAACTTAAAAGGTGATTTCAACATGTGCGATAAAGTTGCTTTTAAGAGAGGCCTTGGACCGATGACCTAGTATGTCATTCAAAGGGCAAATTAAGATATTGGGAATGACCTATCAGTAGTTAACTGAAGATTATGAATCAAGATGAATAAAAGCCATTGCAATAAGGTTTTAGGCCCTTTTAGGGTTTTACAAGGGTTTATCAAGCTTGTACAAATGAGACCAAGGGTAAAAGCATTCATTGAAATGCAAGGCCAAACAGGTTGGAGGTGTATGTTGTTTTCTTTGATTTGGGTGTGCTTAGCAGTGTGGTGATCCTGCCTTGGATGACTTCTAGGAGGATGTCCATTTTAAGGGGGTGAGGATTAAATGCCCACCAATGTTGACCCTTGTCGTTGTGTGTAATAGATGATTATTTGTGCATAGATCTTGTTATTGGATCCTTATGAAATATGCTATTGATTATTTATATAGTGTATTGTATGTTCTCATGATTTGGCATCGTTGCATCAATCTTGCTGATGAGGTTGTTTCCATCAAGGTGTTCTAATGGTGTAGACTGGATGCTTTATGAGATGTTTTTTATGACCATCGAGGAGTTTTTGATGAGGTCATGTTATGTATTTCTATATTATTAGAGCTTCCACTTCACTGTTTTCATTTAAATAATATGCTGGGTGGGTAGATCATATTCCTTTATTATGATTAATTGAATATTGATCATATTTTTAGAATACTTGATTTAATTGAAATTTATATTTTAAATGAATCAATTAATATTTATTTACATAATTTATGTCACTGCTTCAGCTATTGTTACATTTTGGAAATATGTGCGTAACGTTGCTTTGAGTATGCAAGAAATTATAGGTATTGACTAATGAGTGAAATGTGGAGTAGATGACATGGGATGCTTGGTCATCTCACCTCATGGTCCTTGTGTTGTAAAAACTAGTGAAAACATCATCTGAATCGATTGCGATTCCATATTCCCCTTGTGATAGACCTAGGAATGTCTTCTTGGGAGTGTTTGATTTATTGCTTGTGTGATTTTGCATGTGCATGGTATGTGTGAAATATCTTATGGTGTTTTTGAAATTGTTAATTGTGCTTTTATTTCCTAGAGTAGAGGAAAGGCAATTTAACTGATTTAATTGAGTAGTGAAGTGTTTAACTTTGAAAAGGCATTGTATTTTATTTAAATACATTTTTGAAATAATGTGTGTGTAGTGAAATGCATTCTAATTGAGAAGTTAGAATTATTTCATAGGGAAAGGAATTATTTATTTATTTATGTGTCAAAATATTTAAATTTGGAAAGGCATTTTATTTTATGCTTGGTGATTGAAATAAATTTAATTCTATTTGGAAAAAGAAATATTTATATTCTATATTGTATGTTAGTGAAAATTAGCTTTGGAGTAATGAAGGGTTAGTTAAACCTAACCTTGATTAGAAGCTTATAAGGGAAAAAGTGAATTGTATTATGATTATTATGAATGGTTTGAAAATGAAGAGCAAATATGGAGTTTGAAAACCCGTTTTGGAAGAAAAATTGATTTGCTCATACTGGGAGATCACTTGGTTGGATCAGATCATGTCAACAATAGAAAATATTCCCCTCCTCCATACCTTCAGTTTGACTTTGGTATTTCTCCTGTTGGTTGTGAATTTATTTTTATTTAGTAATTTTTATTTTATAGGAAATTCTATTTTTGGGAAGTTGACTTTCCTACCCAAACCCTGTCAAAATTTTCTAAAAATGAAATGTTTTGTGAAAAGTGTGTTGTTGGGTAGAATTAGAACAAGAGGGTATATTTGCATTTTCAGTTTTTGGATTTCTTGGAAAGTGTGAAAGTACATGAATTTCCTTATTTTGACCCATCAGAAATTGTTTAAAAAATTATGTGATTGGAAAAGATTGTTATTGGATTAATTTGGAAAAAGGTGTTTTTAGAATTTTGTATTTCTTTGTAATTCAAAAGTTGACTTTTTGGGTAAAGGGTTTGGGGAAGGATGCTTCAAGATCTGTCAATGGTGAACCCTAGATATTCCTAGAAATTATTATTATTTTATTTTATGAATTTTGGGAAATTCTGAATGTTGTATGTTATGTGGAATGATGTATTCTCCCATATATTTAATTTATAGTTGCATTGGGAAGCATGCATTCAAGGGTAAAATACTTTTTTTCTATTTTTGGGTTCCTTGAAGGAGGAAGTCCTTTCTGTAAGGGTTGGATAGTTCCCAACTCATTGGATGATGTTGGATGCAAGGAGTACACTGAAGAAGTGCCCCTTGAGCCTATTTTGAGTGTTTAGAATGGTTGTCGTACACCTTGTGTCTCTCATACATGAGTGGTGGATGTACATCTTGAGGCTCTTATGTGTGAGTGACAGATGTGAACCTTGAGGATCTTATGTGTGAGTAGTGGATGGGCACCTTGAGGCTCTATTCAGGAGTGGTGGCATCCTAACCTTGAGGCTCCTATGAGAGTGGTGGCATCCTTACCTTGAGGCTCATATGAGAGTAGTGATACTATTATTGATATTCTTGTTGTTGAGTATTATCATTTCTTGTGCATTGATTGGTGTGTTTGCCATATGTTGACTTTAAGGTCTTTGTGGCCTGAGTAGTCATATGCGCTTTGTGAGTACTAGTGATGCAAGTTTTACCTTATTGTACTTATGTGTGATTCCATCTTGTGACTCTTGGGTGAGTGATGTGTATGATACATTTGTACTTATTTGAGTGTTCTATGCATTCCTTGGATTAGTGTGAGATGGCCATGATAGCAGGTTTGCCATGAGCCTCTTCTCCGTAGCTCAGGGGTTGCCTAGAGTGGCATAGTAATCTATTGCGCTTAATGATGGTAATATGGTAGAATGATGGTAACATTTTCCCATTGGTCCTTGAGTAGATCTTTTTGGAGCTAGTTGAGTTCTATGTTCATTTTGGGACATTTGACTATATTGTACTATGTGCCTATGGGGCCATTTTGGAGGTGGTTTATTATGATGTATATTTATCCTCTGTATATTTTATTCATTGGAGTGTGATCCTTCTATGTTTGGTAAGTAGCCTCCATCATGTTGTATTTTATGATGTGATTTGGTTAGAAAACAAATCATGTTTTGGATGGAATTTATCATTTTGTGACTTTAGCTCATGTGTTGGAAATAGCTAGTGAGGATGTTGGAGTCCTCTATTTTATATTCTAGACTTATATTATGATATGTTTATGGATTGGGATGTATTTTCCCCATATTATGATCAAGATTTCCATTATTGGTTTTGGCCCAATTCGACGTTGGTGTCGAATGAGCGTGGTATTCTATTTGGCATTTCTCTTATTTGGCATGTATGTTAGCATTTTGGAAAATGGCTATAATTCTATATTTGAATTATTTCATGCTTTTGATATTAGATATCATGTTGTTTAAGGTTTTTGAGTGGATTCCTCATGGTTTGGATCCTTGTGTTTGTATCTTTTTGGTGAGGTGTCATAGTCGACCCTCCTTTGGCTTGTTATTTATTTGTCCACATTGCTTGGCATGGTGGCCATCTGTCAGTGTTGTTTGTTCTTGTCTTTTGGAGAAGCACGTGTCTTATTCCACCTTCTCTCTAGTGCCTTTCTGTGGTACTTGTGTAATTTTTCATGCTTAGTGTGCAATTGTGACATGCGGATGTTACACTTGCATAGCAAAAAATTGGTTCATCCCATGTTTGTTCATTAATGTCCTAGTGTAAAAGCTGGGGCATTAGCTTTTGCAGGGTAATATTATGTTAACTATGTTTTTTGTGAGTTGCATGCCATTGCACATATCCTTGAATGTCATGTGCATGTGTTGTTTTCTTATTTAGAATTGTTAGATCTATGTCTCTTATCATTATTTCTTCTCATATATTAGTGTGATGAAACATTTCTACCATTTAAGATTCCTTTCATTTAGTATTAGAGCTTGATCAACTCATGTCCTAGGTGTTAGGATTTTTTTTGAACTAATATTGGTTTGAGTGAGAGTTATGCACAAATGAACTATTTATTTTAGGGAATATGGCAAGCACATCCAAATTAGAGATGGAAAGATTTAATGACATACATTTTAAGCTATAGCTTCTCAAGATGGAGAATTTACTTATAGATTTAGATATGTGGGTTTCTATATCTAGAAACAAACTTACTTTGATGAAAGATGAAGACTTGGTTGTGTTAAGAAAAAGGAAAGAAACCTTATTAGGATTTTCTTAGTAGATTCAATGTTGCTAAATGTCTCTAAAGAATCCATTGTGGATCACCTTTGGAAAAATTTATGGAATTTGTACTAGGAAAAATCCTTGGTTAACAAGATTTTTCTATGGAAGAAGTTGTAAACTTTGAGGGTGGCTGATGATTTTCTAGCACCTCAATGCATTTAATAGAATTATGAGCTAGTTACGGTCTATTAGTGTAGAAAATAGAAGAAGAAGATCAATACATGTCCATGTGTTTTTTTTAAGACCCATGGGACAACCTAGTAGTGTCTATCAACAGAACTACTTACAAGATTATTATTGATGAGGTAGTGAGTGCTTTAATCTCAGAGGAGATGTGGTAGAGAGTTTTGAATATACCAAGAAAGCTTGATTGCTCATGGATGGTCAAAAGAGAAAGGCAAGAAGGACAAGAAGAAGCATAAAAGTAGATCTAAATCTCATGGGAGATCTAAGTCATTTGGTAAAGGTCCAAGGAAAAATGTTGGAATTATGGAAATAAAGACCATTTCAAAATATATTGCAAAGAGAAGAAAAATAAGAAAAATAAAGATGAATATGATGATGATTTTGATAAATCTTCTTATGCTGATGTAGGAAATGTATTTATTGTATCCTTGGCTACACATGCATAGAAAGATGCATGTATGATCAACTTTGGAGCATATTTCCACATGGCAGTTTTAATGATGGGAAGGTATATCCTAGTGAAAATTCATATCTTAGTATTGTTGGTCATGGGAGACCTAAGATATAATTATTTGATGGAGGATCAAGGGCATCTTTAAAGTTCTACACATCCTTGGTTTGACACGGAACATGTTATTTGTTATCAAAATGAATGATGTAGGTGTGCAGGCTGTCTTTGGAAATATTGGGTACAAGATGGTTCATAAGGCTACAATGCTTGCAAAGGAAGTTTGGATTGGAACTCTTTTTTCCTTGATGGAAGAACATATATTTAGTGTAATATTTTTGAAGTTTAGTAACATCTTCAGTAGTAAGATGGAACTTCGTTAGTAGTGTGATTTTATTGGTGAGTTGACACTTCTACAAAAACTAAAACTTTAGCTACCAATTCTAAAACCACTTCAATAACACCTAGATATGTATGGGTACCTTAGAAGGAAGAAAATGTGTAGAATACACTTCCTACACTAATCTACGAGAGGAGATATGTGCAAAAATTAAATTAATCACATAGTTACAAGGAAATAAACACAAAAGCAATTTACCATAACATACAGATATATGCGGGGAAAACCATTTCAAGAGAAAAACCCTAGACTCAAAAGAAACTCAATGTATTATTTAGTAATCAAAGGTTATAATACACTTGCAAAGTCTAAGCCTTTATAGGAGTATCACCAACTAGAGATTTGGAGGAATTCTAGCAACATAATAATACCTACAAAACTCACTATCAAAACCTCCATCTCAAGCACCCAATAAATAAGAGACACAATACATGAAACCATCAAATGGTAATTAGGAAATGATGAGCTAAAACCACTCAAAATGTGGTTCCCAAATCCTTATTTAGAAATCCAACACCCAGATTCCAAGATGAGTCCATAGGCTATAAATGACATATTCCTTCCACCTATCATAAGTTCATCATAGCTTGTCATGCCAAAAAAAATTACTTGATAAAACATAACTTAGGTCTAAATTTAGTTTTAAAACAAGACTCTCCATTTTGACAAGGATAGCTAATGTGCAAATAGGCCATAACTACAACCGATGAAACAAAAAAACCAACTACTGTGAAAGGACACATGATAAAGTGTATGGCAAGTAATAGGAGTAGACCCTAGGCATAAACAAACTAGCAATTGAATTAGTTATATGATGCAATATTTAAAATCTCAATTATGACTAAATGTAGCAAGAGTAAAGGTTTGAAGTTCCCACTAGGCGACATTTACCAAAAGAACTTGATTGATGGGGAAACCTCGCTTAACTAAGGTTGATTATTAAAATTTTATAACTTGGCCCTTAAATGTATGAAATAACTATTTGATGCATTCCACCATTTCATTAAACATTAATTCTTTGGGATGATTAAATGCAATAACTCACACTAACACCATATTTAATGGTAATGCCCCTAATCTTACAAGACATTGATACATACTAGAATAAGTGAGATAGAATAGTTAGATATTTTTTGTTTCCATTTGTAAAATAATATTACACATTTAACTAAAAAATTAAATCACTTAATATTTATGGAAAGGATACAAAGTAAAAACATATGATAGTAACATACTAAATAACTATATATTTAACAATAAATTACTTTACAATTTCTATTTTCTTGTTTTTAAAATTTTTTTTTTTCCTAAAAAAACAACTTAAGATACAACTTAAGTTATGGGTCCTATACCACATAGGCCACCACCATGGGTCTACTTAAAGTTAAAACTAACTAGCTAAAAAGGTGATCTTAGCTAGGTGATTAGGGATCTCTTAATGGGTTGAGCACTAAATCTCAACCACAATATCAAATTCTTAACAACTGTCAGATTTAGGGAAACTATAAAAGATGCCCTAATCTAAAATATTGACCATAAAAGGATCTATTTCTCTCAAATAGTACATTTGTATGTTTGGGAGGAAAGGAGGAGAGAATAATGCATGCAAATTTTGAGAACAATTACTCTCTTAGTATTCTTCCTTATTTAAAGACATATATGCAAATACATTGCATTTGAAACATGCTCATATATTCTATTTTGATATATATGTATATTGATATATACACATATATGCTCATTTTACTTTATATATATACACCTGTTAGGGTAAAATAGGATCAACAATGAATATGCAACAAACAACATCAAATACCCATAACTCAATAGAATAGTGAAACTAAGAAGATTGAGTAAAATGAAGCAATGAATAAAACAATGCAAACCTTCCTTGAATCGAAACTTCTATTGTTGCCTATCAAGATCGTCCTTGCTTATGTGAAGTAGGCCCTCAGAGAGTGCACTCCTTTGCTATTTTCAAGAATGTCGATAGTGAATGGCTGTGGTGATAAACGTGCAATGAAGAGGAGCTTCAAAGCTTTGGGTGATCTCAAGCAAATTGTATTGGGGTGCCAAAGGCGCGCTAGTGAATTTCTACAGAGTAACAATACGAATAGCCTGGATGAATAGAATGGAAGAATAAGGTTCCATTTATAGACTCAGAAGAATGAGGATCAATGGTTAAGAAGAAATGAGAAGATCAATGGTTGAGAATGGTTGAGGAATGTGCAACAAATAGAAAGAGGACAAGTGTCCAAGCTCCATCATGCAATAGGGGAGTTAACAAAATTGATTGAAGAGTTAACATAATTGACCAATCAGTTAAGTGAATTGATTGGGGAGTTGACTGAATTGATTGATTAGTTAACTGGGTTGATTGAGGAGTTGACTGAATTGATTGATCGATTAACTGGGTTGATTGGGGAGTTGACTGAGTTGATTGATCAGTGGACTTGAATGATTAACTAGTTAATAGATTTGATTGATCAGTTAACTAATTTTGACTAGAGGATAAATAGGACATGTTGGTGAGGGAATATTAGCTAATTAAATATTTAAAATATTTAATTACATGTGCAACATGGTGAGGTGGAAGAGGTGAGGTGGAAAGATGAGGTGGATTGGTGAGGTGGATTTATGGAATTAGGACTTAGGATAGAGGAATTTAGGATTAATTAAATAATGTAGGATTATTTAATTATGTGAGACATTAGAAGAATTTAGGGATTTTTAACTAAATAAATTGATTTTATTTAATTATGGGATAATGAACCAATCAAATAAACTTAGAATATTTATTTAATTGATAGAAGAAAATAAGAAGGGAATAAATATTAAGAATATTTATTTAGAATGAATCGTGTGATTTTTAGGCGTATACATTTTGCCCCTCTTTGATGCAATGCAGTTTACGACGTTGCTTCAAAGAATAAATAGTCTGATAATGATACATGCCCCAGTTTGCCTCTAGTACAAGTTTGACAACAGGATGCCCCCTCGGGAGATTGGATGGGAAGGAGGTAGAAGGGACGTGAGATGGACAATCTCACGAAGATGAAGGGAATAATTAGGTTGGGATGAAGAAATTGGTTGGAGAAAGAGCCGAATGATACGTAATGCAAGATAGAATGATAGCACACATGAGCAAGTAAGCAAGTATGCACAAATGATACAAGAACAAACAAGGTATTGCCCCTGTCAAGTGGTAAACCAACTGATTAATTGATAACAATATACGACAGTGTTGTCATGGTGGGGAACGATATATCCCTAGACCAACATGGCAGGCATGTTGTCATGGTGGGGAGTGATAGATCCCTAGAGAAACACGAAGGATAGTGTCTGGTTTCAGGAAATGAAACATGTCGTGTAAGACGTGTGTATTGGTCTAATTTCAACAATGTTACATCTTGTATAAGACAATTGATTGATTAACTGATCGAGTTAGTTTACGACCAGACAAGCATCAAGATCACTGATTGTGATTGGATCATTTGTGCAAGATTGACTTGACTTGATTGGTATGGATTAAGGATGGACCTGCATTTGGATCATTGCTCAGACTGACTGGACAAGGATGAAAGATTTGATGATAGATAGAAATCTGATTGATAGAAGAAAGACTCGATAGAAGGACTCACAAGCTTTTGTAAACATTGATACTCTGCATTTTGTGGATCTTTTATTGCATGGGATATGGATGTATGGATGTATAAATGGATGTATAATGGATGCTTTACTTTTGACATCTTGACAGTGCAAGTATTTTGAAGTGCTTTATTTCATCATTGGGCATTTTTTTGGTACTTTTTCTAAAATGTTGTAAGTTAATACAAGCATCTAGGTATAATTGAACCGAGATGACCTAAGTACTACTTACATGGATTTTGATTTAGCAAGTTAATACAAGCATCGAGGTATAATTGAACTGAGATGACCTAAGTACTTCTTGCATATCAATAGACAAGGATTGCCCCCGTTCATGTTAGACCTTTGATGTCCTCGATGATCTTTTGCCGATCATGTCTTTAGACAAGGCTTCACATTACTAAAGTTTAATCCACAAACAACAAACAAAGAAAATAATCATGCCCCCATCATAGCATCTCTAGCTTTTGGCATCCTTGAGTAGCATAGAAAGGCATGATAGCATAAATCAAGACCTTTTAAGTTAATCTAACCAACACGAAACATTCGTTCATTTAGATGTATCTTTCTTGCCATAATTTAGATAGAATCATGTGGATTGGTTTTCTCATGTACTTGCTATGCTTTGGATAGGTTAATGTCCCGCGTCAGGATTTCTACTTGAAAAGAGCAGGTTTCGCTTGCGCTTGCTTGTTTGGTGAGAGAAGACTCCCACAATCCTTATTGGTGAGACGGACCCTAAGGGACTGACCTAGTGGCTCAGGGGCTCATTGCTAAATGGCCTTGCCTACGTGACGACACAAAGGCTACGTAGTTTGAGGTAAACCCTAATGGACCTAAGACCTAGGCGATAGAAAGTGGTACGGACCCAAATAGATAAAAGGACTAGACATGGAACGGATGGGACAGTGGGAGCCTCGGGGGCACATTTGAGAAATGGCCTTGCCTACGTGACAATGCAGAGGCAACGTAGTTCGGGATAAACCCTAATGGACCTAAGATATGGATCGGATGAGACACGATATGGAACAGATATATAGATCAGACATGGAATAGATATGGATCGGACAAGACACAATATGGAACAAATATGGATCAGACATGGAACAGATATGGATCAGACAAGACACAATATGGAACAGATATGGATTAGGCAAGACACGATATGGAATAGATGATACCGATGACAAGGAAACACCACAGATAGGTAGATGTATGGGTGATAAAGAATGGAACGGGTAGGTATGAGGATGGGCAATAGTGGATAGAAGGAAACAAGGATGTGATCTCCAAGGACTATGTCGCATAACAATAACATGCCCCATTATAGGTAGAATACTTAGGATTTTTCATGGCAATGCTTACGACGATAGGAAGATGAGAGGGTAATGAAGGATTTGCATGGTTTGGAGGGATAAGGTACGTCAAGAGAGATCTAAAACATTTGTCAACATTGTGCCCCCCATCTTTATCAAGACCAAAGAAAGTAGAGGAAAGGAAGATTAGGATGGATAGACTAGATAGTATAGGTAGGATAGGATAGGAAATGGTATGAAAGGAAACTGGTAGGAGAAAAGTGATATGCTAATGAGACAAGGTGCCCCCAAGTGTAGGTGACATAGAAAATCAACTTACACACGATGCCTATTTGCCAGGTTTTCACCACTGGACGAAGGGATTTTTCTTTACTTTTTTCTTTATTCCTTTTTTTTTTTTAGATAGGAGAAGGTGGATGGATGCTATCACACAAACTATGTCAAGTGTTCTCACAGATGTTGGTAGGGGATTGCATGAAAGTGATATGACGTAGGTAGACAGTGGATTATGATGCAGAATATGGAGGGAAGACTTATGCAAAAGCATGGACCATAGGAATAGGATGAGGAATATATGTAGGATAACAGTGGAAGGAAGGGGAGATGGAGGTATATGAAAATGTTGTGGGATGGAAGGGAATCATGACCAACGGTTGCACATATCGTGATAAACATTGAAGCTGGTAATGGGAAATTAGTGTAGGAAGCAACGAAGACTTTTACTTGTGGATGAATGATTTAGGCATGTAGGAATCCACATAGACTGAGTATGTTCTTGATTTTTTCTTGCCATATGGGATGGAAGAATTGGAGACTTTTTCATGGAAAGGGAGAAAGTGGATGGTTGGGATTCTTGAGATGTAGATGCCTCATGTAACTTGAGGGCTTTTTGTTTAGGCACCCAAACCATTTTTCTTGTAGATAGTACCTGTGAAGGTATGGGATGAGGTGTATGCAACTTTTGTGCAACTTTTGGAGTAATCATTTGTTGGATGCAGACCCACACCTTTTTCAGCTTGGCGTATAGGTGTGTGGGTGTATGTAGCTCTTGAGAAGGATGTTTCTTTGATTCTTGGTTTTTGTATCCTAGGTCATGATGACTCTTAGGATTTTTGACTTTATAGGTAGAGGCATCCAGATTTTTGCTATTAAAATCCTTTGGGATAGTGGAAGTGGAGTTGGAGGACGTTCTTTGTTTAGACAACATGTGCATTTGTTGGCCATGATTGGGATTGTTAGAAAATTCATAGATGGATGAATAAGGTGTTGGAAGAAGTGGTGGTAAAATGTATGGAGGGATATTAGGAGTTGGAAGTAGCGGAGGTAGATTGGATGGTGGAAGGTGTATGGTCACATGCTTTTGAGAATTGTAGCATGATGCAGGTGGAATGGCGACATACGTTTTGGGGATATGATAGGGTTTGTGATGGAAAGTGGGGGATTTTGAAGGAGTGGAGGAAGTACCGACATCTTGAGATTGTTCACCTTGGGGTATGTATCCAAGACCATATGAAGGAGGAGGAACATTGACATGGACGGGCTCCAAAATACCTTGTTCGTGAAGGCCTAAGCCTTTACCTTGATAGTTCATATGTTGGAGCATGCAGTGGACAGCAGGATTATGTATAGGTGGAACACTAGACGTAAGTTCCTTATTGGATGGAGAAGGTGAGATAGAGGATAATGGTGGCTGGTGTTCTAAGGAGCAACACTCATGAATGAAGGCTGTAAGACCAAGAATATACGGTGGGGGATTTGGAGCATGGTCGATAACGGATAGCGGAGGAGTATTACTGGTTTGATCTTCTACGCTTGCTTGGGAGGCAAGTGTCTCATCAAGGGAAGTGGAAGTTGCTGGATCTTGGGTAGGACTAGATGGGGTTATAGGCTCGGGACCATGGAATGCATAAAGTGGGCTAAGAGGATCATCATAGTCTATTTGATCATAGATAGGCTCTTGATCATAGATGGGATCTTGATCATAGATAGGATTTAGCGTGATGGAATTAAGGTGCTCTTGTCTATGTTCTTCAGCAATGATAATATCTTGATCATAGAAAAGACATAGGTTATGGAGGGGCCAAAATTGGATCTTGTGCTCATGTATAGGTATAGGATCATTAAAAAGATAAAGGTTATGAAGGGGTTGGATGGGAGTGCTTTGATCTTGGTTTAGACAAGGGGTTGATGTTTCCACATGCTCTAAAGTGTGTTCTTGACATAACTCTTGGGATTTTTGAATGGAAGTGGAGATAGAAGACTCTTGGATAAGCTTTTGGTCAACAACATGAAGGTGTGACGAACCTTGACTTTGGTGCATGGTAGAAGGTTCTTCAATAAGCTCAAGGAATTGAGGATCGCATGAAGGGGTTGTAGGATTTGACATGTTATTGGAAGCATCTTTTGTAAGGTCAAGGACCATAATTTGGGGACATGGTTGACTCTCTGCTAGTAGCCCTTGGATCACATCATTGGTAGGTGTATGGATAGAGGAGTGAGGAGATTTAGCTTTCTCCCTAGCTTTTCTTTGGTTGTATAAATTTGGAAAAACTCTTTTCCAAAAATCATCCGAGGATTCCTTGGTTATCAGTTTAGAGATTGGGGAACTCGATGGTGGTGTTGGTGCAAGATTAGTATGCTTTGGAATATGTGTCTTAGAAGATGGTGAAGGAGGACTAGTAGATAGAGTGGTATACGATTTCTAACTTGAGGTGGTGCTTGCCTTGTTATGAGCATCATTAAGACAGGAAATAGATGTATGAGTTTGGGGCAAGGCGTAGCTAGTACTGGCATGTTCAGGTTGCAAGATTGCCATTTCTTGTTATAAGATGTGGATTTGTTGAGAAATTGCTATACAATCTTGGGGCGAGGGACCTAAGTTTATCTGTAATTGCAGATATTGGAGTTTTTGACCAATATATTCTAATTGGTTTGCCATTGACACAAGACCGGAAAAGCTTACTGGTTTGGATGTGCAGCAGTAAAGGAGCCGTAACAGAGTGCAAATGCGCTAATCTGGTAATGTTTTGAATGCACTGCAAAAAGGTTTCAAATGTGCTAAAGTCGTAGCAAATGTGCTGTAGGTCGTTTCAAATGCGCAATTCTAGTTTTTGGCTTTTTTTTGCAAAATTTTGGAACATTTTTCAAGATTTGTTCTATATTTTTTTTGGTTTGAAAACTTAGTGTTTTTGAGAATTCTGATTTTCAATTATGGCAAAGACACAACAAACACATAGAAGTTTTCATGGTTTTATCTTTTGTTATTTTTTTTTGTGTTTTTGTGTTTTTTTTTTTACTCTTTTTGGACTAAAAGGCAGAACAAGTACAAAATCCTAGGGTCAAAATGGATTATAAGGATTTTTGGCCACTAGAAAAAAAAGGTGTTTAATGAGGGCAACCGTTCAAGTGGTTATACATGCGGCAACACTACTCTCTGTTATGGAGTCTCCCAGCCTGCAAGGGTTGCGCCTTGGAGGGTTTTGGGGGAAGTTAGCTGTTGGTATAACACAACTGCACTCGTTGTTTGAAGCTTTTGCTCCAAACACAATTTATTTATAGTGGCTCGGAAGGGCTTGGCGTCTAGCCTGTTACCACTTAGCGTCGTTCCCACTTGGACAGGCGAGCATCCAAGGGTAGGCCCCTCTAAAGGTTATACACGCAAAATGACAAGTCTGGCATTTTGGTCACCCAATAAAGGGGAGAGCATAAGCCTATTGTCATTTTAAAGACACAGTAAATAGTGGTTTATCCAATCCTAATTAAAATTAGAAAAACTATATGCGTTATTCTACTTGGGCACACACACAGTTGTTAACTTTGAAGTGATTAGGAGATAGCAATGATTCTTTCCTTTACTAGATAGCAATATTCTTAACTGGAAGAGATAGCCATATAGAAATGATCAATGAAACCAAGATAGCAATGATTCAATTATCATCCTCCTAGTTAGAAACTATGTGAGATTGACATGCATATTTTTACTTTCATAATTAGAGTTAGATTAAAATTGTATGCAAGTTGCATGAACAATGGGTTACTCCGTCCTAATTAGAACTAGATGAAAATTGTATGCAAGTTGCATGAACAATGAGTTACTCCTTCCTAATTAGAACTAGATGAGAATTGTATGCAAGTTGCATGAGGATGCCTAAATTAGTCCTATTCAACACTTAGTGAAAAATGATTGTCTTTAGTGGACGTTTTGCACCAAACTAGATTAGCAGTCTTCTGATATCCACCTATAGTCCACAAAAATAAAAATTGAATCAAGAATTTTGTAAATCAAATGATTAGGTGAAAAACACATAATCTAAAAATTTTCATGAAAATATGATTTTAGACAACAAAATAGATATGAAAATTAGAATCTATACGAAATTCTATGCTGTTTTAAAAAAATTTTCATGAAAATTTGATAAAAAAAGACAAAAGTTACAACCATTTGAAGTTTCTATGCAAATGAGAGGTTTGACTGATTATACCTGATGAAATTGATCAAATAGGCTAAAAATACCTTCACCACTGCAAATTTTGTCAAATCACCTTTCCAACAACTATAAATTTGTCAAAATCTGACCTTTCTGCAAAAAGTTATGTCAAAAGGAAAAAAAAATGCCTATTTTGCCCTCATTAACATTTTTTTTTTTTAACAAATAAAAAAAAGAAATTTTTAACATTAAAATTTTAAAAAAAAATTAAATTACAACATTAAGAAAAAACAAAACCTAACCCTAATTTTTTTTAATTTTGTTTTATTATTATTATTGTGACTTATATGTATTGTTTTTTGTTTTTGTTTTTATATATATATTTTAAATTTTCTGTGCTATGTGTGCAGGTTTTTAATAGGGATGGGCGGCGGTGGCTATAGGCAGCGGCGCAGGGGTGGTGGGAGGGTGCCAAAAATGTTAGGGTAAAATAGGATCAACAATGAATATGCAACAAACAACATCAAATACCCATAACTCAATAGAATAGTGAAACTAAGAAGATTGAGTAAAATGAAGCAATGAATAAAACAATGCAAACCTTCCTTGAATCGAAACTTCTATTGTTGCCTATCAAGATCGTCCTTGCTTGTGTGAAGTAGGCCCTCAGAGAGTGCACTCCTTTGCTATTTTCAAGAATGTCGATAGTGAATGGCTGTGGTGATAAACGTGCAATGAAGAGGAGCTTCAAAGCTTTGGGTGATCTCAAGCAAATTGTATTGGGGTGCCAAAGGTGTGCTGGTGAATTTCTGCAGAGTAACAATACAAATAGCCTGGATGAATAGAATGGAAGAATAAGGTTCCATTTATAGACTCAGAAGAATGAGGATCAACGGTTGAGAAGAAATGAGAAGATCAATGGTTGAGAATGGTTGAGGAATGTGCAACAAATAGAAAGAGGACAAGTGTCCAAGCTCCATCATGCAACAGAGGAGTTAACAAAATTGATTGAAGAGTTAACATAATTGACCAATCAGTTAAGTGAATTGATTGGGGAGTTGACTGAATTGACTGATTAGATAACTGGGTTGATTAAGGAGTTGACTGAATTGATTGATCAGTTAACTGGGTTGATTGGGGAGTTGACTGAGTTGATTGATCAGTGAACTTGAATGATTAACTAGTTAATAGATTTGATTGATCAGTTAACTAATTTTGACTAGAAGATAAATAGGACATGTGGGTGAGGGAATATTAGCTAATTAAGTATTTACAATATTTAATTACATGTGCAACATGGTGAGGTGGAAGAGGTGAGGTGGAAAGATGAGGTGGATTGGTGAGGTGGATTTATGGAATTAGGACTTAGGATAGAGGAATTTAGGATTAATTAAATAATGTAGGATTATTTAATTATGTGAGACATTAGAAGAATTTAGGGATTTTTAATTAAATAAATTGATTTTATTTAATTATGGGATAATGAACCAATCAAATAAACTTAGAATATTTATTTAATTGATAGAAGAAAATAAGAAGGGAATAAATATTAAGAATATTTATTGAGAATGAATCGTGCCATTTTTAGGCGTATACAACACCCTCTGGAAACAAAATAATAGTCATACAATTATTGAACAAGGTTTATTTTTATTTGTTATAACTGTATTATTATTATTTGGATGCAATGATAAATGAGTAATAACAATAATAAAAAATATGAAATGCCTTTTGGGGGCCGATGACCTCCCACGAGGTCCGTGGAACTCTTACGCCATGTAGGGGCCATGGAACATGGGGGTTGAGCCCCTTTAGGGCCTAGCTTGGGTGGTAGGGCTTCGGCCCTATTGCCCCTCAAGGGAATAACACTTATTTTTTAATATTTTATTTTTAATCTACATTTTGCTTATAAAATGAACCTTGTGGTAAAAAATAGTGATCTAATATTTTGTTTCCTCATTAGCATTTGAATATATATTATATATGTATATGTACATATTTCCTTCAACTTAAACAAACACACACGTATAACACAAAAATATTTATATATTTATTTCAATCTAACTAGTTAAACATATATATGTCTACTTTAAGAGTGTGTCTGTGTATACTCCAACATTACATAATCATATTTATATAAATAGATATATACATTTAACTATGAGTAAATTTATTTATATTTCATAATATTTACCTCTAAATATTCACACACACACATCTATGTAGCTTCTTCCAACTCTAAAAACTTGTAGATGTACGAATATGAATGTGTTAAATGTTTGAATGCCCAAAACGAATGATTTGAGATGTGCTATTAAAGGAAGAAAGAGGAAATTATTTGTTTGTTAATTCATATACACATAAATTGATTTATTTATTTTGATACATTGTAAGAAAATATTGAGGTTAAGATTCTTATAGAGCATCACATCATTTGGAGTGCATATATATGTTTAAACACAATAATAATGTTAAAAGGAAGAGGGGTTAAGTATTTATTAATGTGATATAGTAAAAGAGATCTAATCAATTATACACTATCTAGATTGATCCTTCCTATATAACATTAGGACACAAGCCACCAACAAATCAAGACAAGGCTAATGTCCCTTAGGAAGAGTCTTGTGGGGTTGGTGGGGACTCTGCCCTTTAGTTGTAATTGAAAAGGTTGAGGCTAGTAGGCTAGATCTAGAGTTTTGATGATGAAATATGTTAAAATAGAGGTTGCAAACTTGGCAGATCAGAAAACCCAGAAAGAAACACCTTCAAGGAGTAGAGTTGTCAAAGATCCTTTCTAGAAACAATGTCTAGATCTGGAGGAATAAGGCACTGGGTGCCCTAACCCTAGGGTTTTAGGGTAGATGAAATATGTGTGTGAAGGTTTCTACTGCTTCCATCTTCCAACCATTCATCAAATATCTGAAACTTTCGATGCGACTTGTACACATGAAAGAGGGAAAAATGTTTGTGTTGTATAAAGGCTTGCCTTAGTCAAACCTCATGTAATTTTTCCCACTTCTACAATGAAAAAGATAAGTGTGATAGAGAGTGCATGCCCTAGGTAGGCAGAGGAAAAACATGTAATAAAGAGTTTTGTAATCAAATGAAATGACAAGAGTTACCATGAGAATAAAACCCTAGGTGGATGTATGTTGCAACAAGGATAATCCACAAGGAGTTGATGAAGGAAGAAGGTTTCCTTGAATACCTGCAACAAGGGTTAATGCTTACAACATTAACCTGTAGAAATGAAGATCTTGTAGATAGAGCAATATCATAGGGAGTTGTTAGAGATCTTAGCATTAGCTTCTAGCAAAAATCATTAGAAGTGTTATGAGTGTTCAAGACTTGTTTATATATGATTCCCAATTACGTTTCGAGGGTCCAATAGAGTCGAGGCCGACAAGGTGCATCACTTAAGTCATAAGGCCGATAATAAGATATAATTTTTTGGGGCCAAATTGCTAGGACTCTAGCACTGGGCGCCCTAGTCCTAGTGATTTGGGCCATCCAAAAGATAGATGTCAGAGGATTTAACCTTGATTCTCACAAAAGTGTTGGAAATTGCATATTGTAAATAGGGGTTAACATTTAAGTCAAAAGGGTACCAAATGTAATGTAAAATTGTAAAGGGTATACAATTTTTGATAGTACATTTAGCCCCCACTTTAGTGAGGGTATGATCTTATGCTCATACTCTCGTTAAAGTATAGAGAAGACAAAGATGTCTTTACCCAAATGTTGGAGCCAAGAATATCTCTAAGTTGAGGGTTGCACTAGCCCCCAAGCTTAGAATCCTACAAGTGTACAATATCTAGATAAAGAGGTTAAGAAAACACATAGCGTAGATCATATATAAAGCACACAAAGCATACACTAGGTATTCATATAAGGCACAAAGGATTTTTATAAAAAAACACAAGGCAAACACATGGGAAATATGAAGCAGACATGGAATACACGAAGCAAACATGGAATACATGAAGCAAACATGGAATACATGAAGTAAACATGAAGTAAATAGGGAACATATATGAAGGCATACACATAAGAAAATAAAAAAGGAAACTTTGAGTCAACAAGGTAAAGAGACCTAATCTGAAAGGATGTCTCAATACTTTGTATCATCTCCAAAAGAAAACCAATAATAGAGGAGTTCTAAAAAGGAGATAGAAGAATGAGCCAATAAATTTATACAAGGAGAGAAGACAAATAAATAGACAGGGAGCAAAGAGGAGTACATGACTCTAGTGCTATCTAGATCTATTGCTAATGGTAATGTAAATCAAGATATCCTCATGGATCCTGGGCTAGCAAGTTGCATTATGCTAGGTGACCATGAGTTGAGGTCGTATGAAACACATAGGCTAGAAAGTTGCATTATGCTAGGTGACCATATACAACCAATGCCTCAAGGAGTATCAATAAATAATGCCTTAGGGAGCGTAGCACCTCAAGGAGCGCAAAAAAAATGCCTCAGGGAGCATATTGATAACCAAGCCTCAGGGGGTGCTATGAAAACACTACCATGGGGGGCATCAATAAGCTAAATCTTAAGAGGAATGAATAAGGGTTCATTTAGGGATGCACAAGTGAATAGGGAATATATATGCCCCCCCGTTAAAATGTTTCCTTGTATAATATGCAAATGTTTTAAGGTAAAGAAAAGGGGAAAGGTATAAGAGTAGGGGAGATCTATTAGAAAGAATGGTTACCCCCTTAATAGGTTGTCTTACTGCCTCTTAGAGTATAGGTGAGGACAACCATGAAAAAGAAGAGTTGTGTTATTAGAACGAAGGAAGAGAGATTGCATCACTATGCATAGCAATGAGCTATTAAGAAAAAGTTGCAATTGCCATGTCAATAGTGAAGTGATTAATGAAATCTATAGCACAAGGAGAAGAAGAGAGATCTCCAAGGTTAGAGTATGAAGCATGAGTGAAAGTAGAAGTTATAGTAGGGTCACCATGAATAGATGAAAATGTCTTCTTATCACCAAAAGGGGAGAAGTGGAGCATCATAATTGAGGTGACTAATGTGAAGTGTGAAAGAAGCATAAAGGTCTAGGTGAGAAAGACAAAGGTACATCTCAATGTTCCCTCAAAGTGCAACTAGCCAGGAGGAGTAGAGAGAAAATTTTGTGAAGATGATGATTTGATTTTAGTGAATGTTTTAGATAGGCGAGTGTTTAATGTAAAAACAAGGTAACTAGTCTAATACACTCTAAACTAGGTCTCACTTCCTTCTACATAAACATTGGGACACAAACCAAGTTTAGCTACAACCTTGAACAGGAGAGCCAAGCTACAAGGGTTCTGTCCATTTGTTGTATTTTTGAAGGATTGAATCAAGTTGACTTAGATTTAGATTTAGGATTTTACAATGAAAATATGTCAAAATAGAGAAATTGTACATATTTGAAGACCTAGAAAACTAGACTTGAAATGAGCAGAGTAGAGTTGTCAGAGGTCACTGCTAGAATTTGGGGCAAATTTGACTAGATAGAAGTGAATGAGTACTAGTGTTCTAGGGTTTCTAGATGGATTTTAGGGATTTCTGAGAGTTAAGGCTCACATTTGTAAATCAGCTCCTAAATCTTGCACACCTATTCCCAATCTTTTAGTATCTGCAAAACAACAAAAGATGGAACCTAGGCTGTGGCTATATAGGATCTTGCCTTAGTTAAACCCTCATTTTGGTATTTCTACCTCATAGATATCTAGATTAGAGAAGATCAAATAGGGTGTTCTCCTAATCTTATGTACATCTAAGGTTGTAATAAGTAGAAAATCAAAAGGATTTATCACAAAACCCTAACCCTATCTGACTCAAGAATATAGGAATGATCTACTCAAGAGAAGTTCTTCACTTAAGGAAACACTAACCTTCAACTCAAGGAAGGTGGGCTGATTTGAAGTCTATAGAATAAGAAGGCATTGCAACCATACCCAATCGTAATGATGTAGGTACTCAAGCCAAACTCAAGTTGGTGGTTCCAACCCTTCTCTCAAACATGCAAAGCGGAACAAGATAGACTCAAGATCTTTCTTCCAAATCCACCACAATCCTTTTCAAGAACATCGGTATTCCAACAATAATAAAACCTATAATAATTTATAATTATATAATAATATTCAGATAGCTAATAGTTCTCTAGATCCCTTTAGGTCTTTTCAAAGTCTTGTTTAAGTATGAAGCCCAAGGAGGGAAAACATTTGAATTTTAGAGGCCAACGAAGCATGAGACCCAAAATATCAAAATTGAGGTTGCATTACACAAGACAAGGTTGATACCATTGGGGATTCAAATTTCCACAAAATATGGGAGGACACTAGCACTTGGGCACTAGTGTCCTAGTCAAATCACCCCAGCAAGTTAGCATTGCCTTAGGAAATTCCTAGGACCTTAATTCAACCCTATGTTTCGTCATTTGATCAACATAAATAGCTTAGTGAAGTTTAGGAAGATTTAGGAAGGTTTAGGAAAGTTTAGAAAAGTGAATCTCCTCTGTCATGTCAAGGGTAAGGCCAAGGCTAGAAAGTGGTCCTAAAAGTGGACTAATGAGATGGATAGTAAGGTGGGTGCTAAACAAAATGTGAAATTTTTCTTGCACTAGCAAGGAGCACAATTTACAACATACCATTTAGCTCCCACTTTAGTGGGCATATGACACAAAGTGTATATGCAAGATAAAGTATAGGAAAAGTAAATACTATAATCATAAAAAGGATACCCAAAAAGGATACTATAGAGGATATAGTTTGTCACCATATGAGAGGATGAAGCCCCCAGTCTATGTTCCTACAAAACCATAGTGTTAGGGATTGCAACCTGCAATAATACCTTGTTAGAAAAATGAAATCATCCCACAAACAAATAGGTAAGGGTGCTAGTTCAAAAAAAAAATTCTAGAGGAGAACGAGATGAGACATGATCAGAGCGAAAACTCGCAAGTAGATATATGACCCCCTTTTTTGCGTGCTTCTTAGGATGTAGAAACAAGGTGGCAATCTTTCCACATCGATTTTCTAGGAAAGCTTGATGAATATGCCTTTGATAGGGTCATTTGATGAAATAACTCTATGATGTAAAGCATATGAGTGAAGAGATGGTGGAACCAAGATTTTGACGTAACAAGCGGTGGCCACAAAAATTTGAGTTTGCTAGTCTGATTTGTAAATGTTTGAATTAAGAGAGGTTGAGAATTTTGATTTTCAACCCTAAATAGTGAGATGAAATTTTATTGTTTTTACTATAAGTAGTAAAGGAATTCAATTTCTCACCATTCATTTCATTATGTCACTTTTAGAGAAACATGGAGCATCTCTAGTGACCTACAAGAGCAGTCATGCCATGCTAACAGACTTATTGACAACTTAGGCTGGAGGCTTCTAATGGATCACATAGCTCATGGCATGTAGGAGGATGATGCGAGTCCAGAATATTTGCTTTCAGTTTCTAATGATTTTTGTCATTTTATGTGTCAAACTATGCCTTTGTAGACTATAGATGTCTACCTAGGGTGCTAGTGTCCCATCATGGTGTGTGTCCCTCCTAGGTGCTAGTGTGCTTTCTAGGCACTAGTGTCTAGGGAAACTAGTTGAATTTAGATGTTGAGATTCATTTTTAATTCTTTGATGATGTGACAATAACAAAATTTGATTTTATGTGATTTTAGGTGCCCCTAGTGATGTACGAGCATGCAGGTGGGAATATGTACACAATGCTGCATAGTCACGCTGAGACACTATTTGCTACTGACAAGGCACTTCCTAGGGATGTTGTTTTGTGGTGGGTTTACACGATGCCTACCATTAGGTATCATTGTATGATGTTGATGGCTTTTATGGAGCAATGGGACACAGACTCCTCTACATCTCATCTTTCAATGGGAGAGATGATGGTCACATTGGAAGATCTACACCAGATTTAGTGGTTGTCGATATGAGGCAAGACCATGAGGTTCATTGAGCATTGATCCTACATGAGTGTGTTGAGGCAGGCCAGACATATTGTCTTGACCATAGTGTGTCGTTGAGTACTACCAGGTACACTAGTATGTCACGGTTAGAGTAGGGTTTCTCTGTTGTACTAGTCATTCATCACATTTTGATCATTACCATCACCCTTGCTGTTACACAGGATGCATGCATCACACATCTTAATGGGGGCCTAGTGCATACCATTAGAGCGATGGAGGAGCATAGGACTATATATTCATGGGGAAGAAGAATGCTTGATCATTTATACCATGATTTAGGGTGCTATGTGTATCATGAGACACATAGCTTGGTTTCTTGCACACTTGATCCCATATCAATCCAGGAGCATTTGAGTTGCATATTCACAGGTAAAAATGGAAAATATCAAAAAAATATTTTTTTGATATTTTCTACATCTCCATAATTTGCATTTTTGGAGGCCTTTAGAGTGGAATTTGGGCTCAAGAATTTCATTAGTTGCTTTGGGTGGTAGCCACAGGTAGTGCCCAATGCAACTCAAACTAGTTCTCCAGGAGATCTTTCCATCGATTTAGCTAGGAAAGTCCAAATTCTGACCTAGTGGCTATAAGTTATGACCCTGCCAAGTGAGGTTCCAAAAAATCATAGTTTTTTTGAAAAATCTAGCTTTTGTAGTTATTTTCGTCACCTTTCAACTGTCCATTTTGAATTCCAAGGACATGGTGACCTTTCATATTCTATTCTTTGTATAAAAACTCAAATTTAAATCAAATAAAGGAGTTTTGGAAGGAATACATCTCTCTGTGAGTTTTCCATATTGTTCAAAACTATTTGTTGTTTAATTCTATAATACCGTAGGTCCCTCACTAGGTATTGTCCTCTGAACCAGTTTTAGATCAGTGGTATTAGAGAAGTTCACTCTTGTATGTCACATCGCATGTGGTTAGGTTATCAAAGATTGGGATTGTTGACACGAGACCCATCAAATTATCTACCTTTAAGAAACACATGACCAAAGATGGAAGAACAAAGAGATGTATCCAACCCTTTCAAGGCAATGGTATAAGAGGCTTTGACAAAGTAACGTAAATAGATGATGAGCCAGTTCTCTCAAATGCTCCAACAAAATTGAGGTAATCAACAATAAAACACAATTGGAGTGTCATTTGGTGGTCACACACCTTTAAAGGTCCAGGTAAGTTTTGATATCCCCAATTTTGAAGGAAAAATCGATGCAAATGTTGTTGAGGACTGGTTGTCAAAATTGGAAAAGTATTTTTCTATGAACCTCTTCTCTGATATAGAGAAGATAACAACCTTCACCATTCTTAAAGCTAAAAGTCATGTGAAACAATCATGGGAGACTAAGTGGGCATGTAGAGAAACCCCTAATGGTAAAAAGATTGATGTTGATGCTATATTGGACAATAAACCCACATGGGGAGATTTTGTGGAATTAATCATGGAAGTATATTTCCCTAAAGATACATATGAAGAGACGTATATACGGTGGAAGTTTCTTCGACAAAAAAATGATCAATTTGTTCAAGACTACACCAACACGTTCCATGCTTTATCCACAAAGCTTGGTATCCAAGATATGGAGAAACATAGGGTTTTGAAGTACCGTAGTGGGCTTCATCGATACATTCAAACTAAGATGGATTTTCTTAATATTGAGACGTTGGGGACTACTTTCAAGTATGCAACAAAGATTGAAGAAAATTTCAAACAAAAATGGAGAAAAGACTATTTTGGAGGCAACAAATTAAAAGGTGAAGTTAGTAGCAAGTTTGTAGGAAAATAGACCACCAAGGAATTCTCCTCACAATCACCAAAGAAGGATATCAAAAAGACAAAAGAGGTATGAGCATGTGGTGTGAAATCCATAACAGTGCCTTCCATAATACCAAGGATTGTCGAGATGCTAATACATTGATGACAAGAACACATGAAGTGAAGACTAAACCTAAAGTATTGGCCATAGATCCTTTTGAGAAAAAGGATAATGATCAGATTATCGAAGTAGATCCCTATGTGATAGTGACCACTACCAAAATACTGCCCCATGAGAATGAATAGCACCTATTCCATTCTCAAATGTGGGTAAATGGAAAGTCTCTACATTTTATTGTTGATAGTGGAAGCCAAAACAATTTAATCTTTGCTGAGATTGTCAAGAGATTAAACCTATAGACAACACCTCATCCACATCCATACTCAATGGGATGGGTAAACTAGGGGTGAGATATTTAGGTTAATAAATAGTGTCGCTTACCTTATTCCATTAAGCCATTCAAAGATGAAGAAATTTGTGATGTGGCACCTTTGGATGTATGTGATGTTTTGTTGGGGCAACCATACATGTATAAGAGACATGGCATCTATGAGTCTAGACCTTACAGTGTCATTATCAAGTTGGGTGAACAAAAATGTGAACAAAAATATTGGATACCTGAGGTAAGTCGTGCAAAATCTATCTCATTAATCAGTACAAAATAGTGTAGGCAGTTGAATGGTCACACTGGGGCATTTGTACTATTAATGATTTGACCTAAGGGGACAAGGTTAGCTGTAACCAATGCTCATGTCAAAGTAGCCACCACCACCATCCAACATCAGAAGATGGATCAAATATTGATGAGACATCAGAATGTCTTCAACTCACCAACATGGGTACCATTGCACTGCAAAGTCAAGCATGCTATTGGTCTAATTCCAGGGACACCATTACCAAATGAACCAATATATAGAAGATCAGATTTGGAGAATGATGAAATTAGGAGACAAATTCAAGAGTTAATTTATAAGGGACACATTCATCCAAGTGCCTCACCATGTGGAAGCCCAATTGTCCTTGCTAAAAAGAAGGATAGAATGTGGTGACTCTGCATCGATTATCAGGCTTTAATAAAATCATTGTAAAGAACAAATATCCACTACCGCTTATCGATAATCTCTTGGATCAACTCAGGGGAGCTAATTTCTTCACCAAATTGACTTGGAATTTGGGTATCACCAAGTTTTAATTGATCCATCAGATGTGTGGAAGATTGCATTCAAGTACAAAGAAGGCTTGTTTGAATGGTTAGTCATGCCTTTTGGCTTAACTAATGCCCCTGATACTTTCATGAGGATGATGGATGATGTACTCAAGCCCTTCACTGATTCCTTTGTTGTTGTCTATCTTGATGACATACTCAAATTTAGCAAAACCTGGGATGACCATTTATAGCATGTTGAACAAGTACTAAAAACACTGCAACAACATAGAATCTATGCTAATAGAGAGAATTGCTCATTTTGAATGGAGTGTATTCAATATTTGGGATATATTGTGGACATTCAAGGTGTTCATTTTGATCTTGAGAAAATACAAGTAATCAAAGATTGGCCATCTCCCAAAAACGTCACAGAGCTTTGTAGCTTCTTGGGATTGGCTAACTTTTATCAGAGGTTTCTACTTGGTTTCTCACACTTGTAATGGCATATGAACCAAGCACTTAGGAGAGGAGAAAAAAAATTCATTTGGACAAAGGCACAATAGAGAGAATTCATGGAGTCTAAAAAGGTTGTGTTCAGCACCCGAGTTAGTACTTCTAGACCTACAACAGTCTTTTGAAATTGAGATAGATGCTTCTGAGTATGCACTTGGGGCAATGCTTATGCAACATGGGCATTTTGTTTCTTACCACAGTGAGACCTTTTTTGATACAACCTGTAGGTATCCTACATATGACAAGGAGCTATATGAAATTGTCCATGCTTGCAAATAGTGGAAGTACTATATCTTGGGGAAGGAGACTATCATACACACAGATCACAAACCTCTTCAATTTTTGCAGACACAATGTAATTTGCAGAATGACATGCATCAAAGATGGTTTGCATATCTACAACAATTGCACCTTAACATTTTCCAGAAGAAGTGAAGTAGTAAAAAAATTACAGATTGCTTGAGTAGTGTTAAACCTAAAAAAGCCAGTTCCCATACATGCATCTTTTTGCCCCAAAATCCATCAAATATCCAACTTTTGCCTTTGCCTTTTATACCAATTATTTATAAATGATCTAAGATATGTTCCATGAGTTTCCTTTAATAAAAATTCTAAGTAAAGTTCCCCCTATTCCTTGTATTTTATTCCCTTAGAAAAAAATGGTTCCTTTACGGCCTTTGTCGGTGAATTGGCAAAATCACGAACTGCCAAACTTGCCTACTAGGTTCACGGGTTTGTGATTTTGCTGATTTTCTAGTTTATTGACAAAGATGGAAAAAGATAAATTTGAAAGAATGTTGATGTCTTTGTCAGCAAAATTTTTCAAGTTAAAGTGTTTGTCAGCAAATTGGCAAAGTTGCAAACTGCCGATTTCACCAATTGAGTTCATGTGTTCACAGTTTTACCGATTTGCCCATAAGGCAGCAAAAGTGGCGAAGGTGGAGGAAAAAGTTTCTAAGTAAAGAAAGAAGAGCCAAGTTCTTGTCGACAAAGTTGGAGGTTCCCAAAGCCCCAAGTTTGCCGACAGAGGTTTCACCGATGACTTTTTGCCAATTGAGGGAGGCTCCGATGGAGAAGTAGGAAGACAAGATAAGGAAAGTGGAAAAGTTTCTAAGGGAAATTTTTAAGGGGTTTTGAATGCTTTGTTGGTAAATCTAGAAGTTCATGAAATATCAAACTCATCGACTAAGTCCACGGGTTCATAGTTTTGTCGATTTGTGGATAAAGCGACCAAAGGGAGAGGCTTAAGGCTTAGTTTGCGAAAAGAAAGATTCACTGATAAGGTGAAAAAGAAAGAAAAAAGACAAGTCAGCAAAGAAAGTGGTTCGCGAAGGGAGAATTCCACCAACAAAGGAAAGCTAGTGAAGATAGATGGTTCACAGTTTCTCGAGATTGTCAATAAGAGGATTTGTCGATAAAGGTCACTAGTGCAGAAATGTAAAAATCAAATGTGAAGCATGAAGAATAAATTGTAGTTGTTTAAATGTTTTAAAGTGAGTTTTAAAATATTTAAAGTGTTGTAAAAGATTTATAAAGGGTGCAATTTCTTGGGTTCCTGAGAACATGCCTCCGTAGGTGACGCCATGATTGCAGACCAATGTCAGTTACAGGTAGCTGAAATAATGCATGCCTTCAATGCATAGGTACTCAATTTTAATGAGGAAGATAGAGTGTTTCAGTGATCAATATTTTTCTGTAGGACCTTCCAAGGACAAAATCAATCCACATGGCAATGGCTTCCTAAAAATCTATAGATCTTCTGACAAGGATCTGGGCTAAATTTATTGTAGCATGGGCTTAGCGTGTTGACTTAGTTTCAATGCCCTAGGCTACATAGTGAGTGAAAATTGCTATATATGCATATGAAAAAGATGTTTTTAGGGTTTGTTACTAAACCAATTGTCTGGTTAGGAAAGCCTAAGGGAGATTTTCGGGCATCAAGTAGAGGATAATGTTTGGGTAGTGAATGGAGGAATACATTTGATATAGCGTAGGAAAGAATTGTAATGCACATCTTTATGCAGTGGTATGTCTCCATGGCTATTTGTAATGATTTAGGGGAAAGCATGGTCACAACTATGTATTTTTCCTTCACCACAATTGTTGGTGCGATTGTAATAGGGATTTGATAATGTGTGACAACATTTAAATCAATACAAGCTTTGTGTTAGGTCATCTCTTTGTTGCAATGGGTCATTATAGTTTGGCTTTGGATAAATAAGTATGTCTAGTGCATGAAGTGTAATTTGAGAAATGTATATGAGTACATTTTAGTTTTTTGTTGATGTTGTTTCAGTCCATTTCCTTCCTCTTTATTGCTTATGAATCAGTTTCCTAATGGAGTAGGCACCGGTCCATACTGGGGATGGATCAATCATCATTTTAATCAAATCCTCATCTTGTTAGCCTTAGGAGTAGGAGTAGTTTTAGTTTACATTCTACATGCTATCCATGATTCAGGATAATAACTAGGGATAAATTTGAAGTGATACAAAGCTAATTTAATCATTGGTGAATCATGTACATGTATGCCTACACTATGTATCTTGTGTATGAGAAGTTAAGTGGATTCATCTTAAGGAGTATAAGAAATATGATGTAGTTATATTTGGGTGTAAATACATAGTGTTGTAATCAACTTAATCAGAGGCCTGTGTAGCCAATTTGTCTTGACCTAGTGACAACTTTGGGGCTCAAGTGTACATTAGGTATGGCTGTGTTAGTTTGTGTTTATTTCATGCCTCTAGGAATATCCCTCCTAGGTCTAGCTGAGCCTGAAGTGCAGAGGAGTAGACCCACTCCTGTTAGTTGGCCAAGATATCCCTTGACCTATTGATAAACCTTTTTCAATCACCTTGACGACACCCCTGGCCTTGGTGATGGTGAAATGTTTTAGGGTTTTGGGTTGTTGCAATTTCAGGACCTAACATTTTGGCACCGTTGCTGGGGAATGAGTTAAATGGTTGAATTATTCTGAAGACATATGTAACAGTCACCCAAGTTTGCAATATTTTGTTGTGTGCATTTTGTTTGGGTAAGTTTGGCCTCCCATCAACTTATGCCAACATTTTGGCACCATTGCTAGGGATAGATACTGCTAGGTTAAATCATTTGGAGACTCTATTGGTGAGCTGAACCCAAAATTAGTTTGTGTCCTTGAAGATCAGTCACACTTCAAGGAATCCCTCTTTGGAAGAGGTAGTGAATGTGTTGTCAAAGAACATAAGTTTGTTACTTCTGTACCTTGGTTGTTGTTGGTGATCTAAATGTTCCATCTCAGTATGCAATAGCTGGTGAAATAAAGGTACACATAGTTTCATCTTTTCCTACTTTTGGAGTTTGTTGTTCCTGTCATGTTGAAGGAATAAATTTCTATGCCTTAGTTTCTTGCCCAACATTATAGGATGTTTTAGTCATGGAACGTTGGTATGAATATGATTATTCTAGGGTTTCTCCTTTATCAGAGTGTTCCTATGTCTCAGACCCTAGAAACTACATTAGAGTGGATTCCCATGACCATCCTAGCAATGCATTTTGTAATAATGGCTCTGCATGTTATACAAACCAAGACCAATATGCACCCATGCAAAATCAAAATGACTTAACAATGCATCAATGTAAAATTGATAAGACTAAACAGTTGCAAGAGTCCTTATGGCAGCAAGAAGAAGAAACATAAAATTGGATTAAGCTTCTAGAATCCAGGGTGCAATCTAATGCTTTCCCCGCTGCCTCAAAAAATTAGTTTGCTCAGTCCCCTACTTTTCCTTTAGATCCAACATAAAATCAGCTAGATCTCTCATGGGTTGACTACAAAACATGAGGCATACCAACCAAGGTCTATAGCTAGTTGCTCAAGTTTAATGGGTACAATATTTGGGAAAGGGACACACATGTTGATGTATTTTTAGAATTCTGGAAGAACATCAGTTTGAGGATGAAGACATATGGATGAGGTTCTTTGTTAGGTCCTTACATGGAAAGGTAAGAGAATGGATCCAAATTTTTCCCAAGCAGTCCTTTGCCTTGTGGGATGAACTTGTGGTAGTGTTTGAGAATGGATTTGACAAAGGTCTTGACCCTGCTGATCTTGTCACAAAGCTAGAAAAAATTAAAAGACAAGAAGGAGAGTCAAGCAGGGATTTTGGTCACAAGTTTTCTATTACCCTTTCCAACATTCCAAACAATTCTAGACCTAACATTCTCGCTTGCATTGATATGTTTTCGAAGCATATGAAATTGGACTGAGTTATGTGCTGGAAGATTTCAAAATAATGAGTATGCAGCAGACATATTTTTCCATAGATTCCATGGAGAAAATGAGAGATGACTACATAGAAGGTTTGTTATCCACAAGTACATGCATTGATGGTAATAAACATGCTAATCTGAACAACAATAGTGTGGATACAGGCAATATGAATGCAACATCATATGATGATGATTGTGTAGTCAAGAGGGCAGAAAGTGAAGGTGGATATGATAGTGATGCAGATGATGAAAGTAGTGTATGCACTAGCCTTCTATTGGACAATGCATCAAGTAAAAATGATAATGATATATCTAATGATGACTTCCAATCTAATGTTGAGGTATGTCATTCAGTGAACAAGGAGGATGATGTGTATGGGGATGAATAGTCAATTGGATCGACTTTTGAAGCTGAGTATGAAATGTGTACATAGGTAAGTAAAACATGGGATGAGAAAGAAACTGGTTTCTTGTTTGATATGCTACCCTCTTTTGTTTGTGTTTGTGATGATGAAGCAACTAGTGTTTGTTTGCATGAGGATCACATGGAGGTGACTGCACATGATGATAATTGATTAGAGATAGTTGTTGGTGCAACCATAGAGTTTCAATGTCAAGAGCTTGCCCTAGATTGTGAATATGGTGATCATGTCGATGCATATGAGAACCTATTTGTGGGGTACAAGGTATGTTCTCTTCCTCATGCAGAATGTGCTTCAAATGAACCACAAGGAAATGATACAAAAAATGAATTTGGAAGAAGAAGTATGTCAACAGTCTATTTGCAATAGTGCATATGACACAATAGATTGCCAGAATGGACTTGAAACAGAGAGATGATTCGAAGAAAATGGTTCTTCACATGAGGTGTTTCATGATCTTAATTTATGTGCTGATGGTTTGGATGGTAGCCTGAGTCATGCTTATGATTTAGAAATTGAAAGTTATGGTAGCATATATGAATGTTTTGTTCAAGAGCTTGGTGGAGTTACAAGTGAGTATGAATGTTTCCACCTTGACGTGGGAAGTTCACCAACTCTTGAATGTGTTGGTGCTGCAGTAGAAGTTGAGTCCTTTATATGGTACATGGCTATGACTGAGTAGTGAGGCATGTCTCATTGTGTATGCCTGTGTTTCAACTTGTTGCAGCCCAACTAGAAGGTATATCGGAGATGGAGTCTTTCCAGTTTTCTCTACAACATGAAGTGTCTTCTCTTGTGGATCAATAGTGCATTCAGGCACAATTCTCCTTGCCATGTGAATTGGAGGTGTTTTCTTTTTCCCTCAATTTGCATGAAGAGGTCACCATGTGTAATAAGCTTACAATTGGTGATGTCTTTTGTTGTTGACCTGAATTTTAGTTTTGCACCCCCTAATGTTATGAATATCTAAGATATAGAATGGAATAGGTCAAGCACCTATTATTTATGGTTACCTTGCAGTAATAATGTTTTCAATGGATAGGCTTGTCTTTATTTCAAGAAAATCTTGTGTAAGTTGACCCATGCTGGGGACAGTTTTCAATTGTTGTAGTTGGGTGAAAAGTGCAAATTTTGTTTGAGGGAGATCAATTCCTTCATTCAACTTGTCTTCGATAGAGGAAAGTGCTTGAAAATTTTGATTACAGTCTTTTTTCTTTTGCGACTGTTTGTTCTCTTGTATATATGCTTTGTAAATATTTTGTCTTGTTCCCCCTATCCATTTTGCCTTATGGTCTACCCGAAGATGTTCTAGATCCTCATTATGACATTGTTTGCCACACATCCCCAACCAAAGCTAGTGTTAACACCTAAAAAAGCCAGTTCCCAAACATGCATCTTTTTGCTTGAAAATCCATCAAATATCCAACTTTTGCCTTTGCATTTTATAGCCATTATTTATAAATGATCTAAGTTATGTTCCATGGGTTTCCTTTAAAAAAAATTATAATTAAAGTTCCCCTTACTCCTTGTGTTTTCTTCTCTTAGAAAAAATTGGTTCCTTTAAGGCCTTTATTGACGAATAGGCAAAACCGCAAACTGCTGAACTTGCCGACTAGGTTCACAGGTTTGTGATTTTACTGATTTACTAAAAAATATGGGAAAAGAGAAGTTTGAAAGAATGTTGATGTCTTGTTCAGAAAAATTGTTCAAGTTAAAGTGTTTGATGGTGAATCGATAAAGTTCCAAACTACTGATTTTGTCGACTGAGTTCATGTGTTCACAATTTTACTGATTTACCGATAAGGTGACAAACATGGTGAAGGTAGAGGAAAAAGTTTATACATAAAGAAAGAAGAGCCAAGTGATTGTCAGTGAAGTTGGAGGTTCATGAACCCCCAAGTTCACCAATAGAGGTTTCACTGACGACTTTTCATCCACTGAGCGAGGCTCCAATGGAGAAGTATGAAGAAAAGATAAGGCAAGTGGAAAAGTTTCTAGGGGAAATTTTTAAGGGGAATTGAAGGCTTTGTCAACAAAGATCAACAATAGTAGGCATGAGTTTTCCACAGTCCATGAATAATATTAGAGTGCTTCTAGATTAAACTGTGTATGTTTTTGCTTCAACGTTTCAGATCATGCTCAATGATCTGAAACGTTGAAGCAAAAACATACATAGTTTAATCCAAAAGCACTCTAATAAAGATCAACAAGTTCACGAAATGCTAAACTCACCAACTAAGTTCACAGGTTCATAGTTTCATTGATTCACCAATAAAGCGACCAAAGGGAGAGTCTTAAGGCTTGGTTTATGAAAAGAAAGATTCATTGATAAGGCAAAAAAGCAAGGAAAAAGATAGGTCAGTAGAGAAAGTGGTTAACGAAGGGAGAATTTCTCCAACAAAGGAAAGATAATGAAGACAGATGGTTCATGGTTTCTCAAGATTGCTGATAAGGTGATTTTTTGATAAAGGGCTTCAGTGCAAAAATGTAAAAATCAAATGTGAAGCATGAAGAATAAATTATAGTTGTTTAAATGTTTAAAGTGAGTTTTAAAATATTTAAAGTGTTGTAAAAGCTTCATAAAGGGCATGATTTCTTGGGTTCTTGAGAGCACACCTTTGCAAGTGATGCCATGATTGCAGGCCAATGTCAGTTGCAAGTAGCTGAAACAATGCATGCCTTAGATGTATAGGTACTCAATTTTAATGAGGAAGGTGGAGTGTTTTAGTGGTCAATATTTGTTTGCAGGACCTTCAAAGGACAAAATTAGTGTACAGGGCATGGTCTTCATAAAAATCTACAGATCTTCTGATAGGGCTCTAGGATGAATTTATTGCAGCATGGGTTTGGTGTGTTGACTCAGTTTCAACACCCTCGACTGCACAGTGAGTGAAAATTTATATATATGCATAGGAAAAAGATGTTTTCAGGGTTGGTCCCTGAACCAATTATCTAGTCAGGAAATCCTAAGGGAGATTCTTAGGCATCAAGTAGAGGATAATGTTTGGGTAGTGAATGGAGGAATGCATTTGATACAACGTAGGAAAGAATTGTAATGCACATCTTTATGTGGTGGTATGTCTCCATGGCTATTTGTAATGATTTAGGGGAATGCATGGTTGCAGTTGTGTATTTTTCCTTCCACAGTTGCTAGTGTGATTGTAATAGGGATTTGATAATGTGTGATAATATTTAAATCAATGCAAGCTTTGTTTTGGGTCATCTCTTTGTTGCAAATGGGTCATTATAGTTTGGCTTTGGATAAATAAGTATGTATAGTGCATGAAATGTAATTTGAGAAATATATGAGTACATTTTAGTTTTCTGTTGATGTTGTTCCAGTCCATTTCCTTCCTCTTTATTGCTTATGACTCAGTTGCCCAATGGAGTAGGCACCGATCCATATTGGGAATGGATCAATCATCATTTTAATCAAATCCTTGTCCAGTTACCTGTAGGAGTAGGAGTAGTTTTAGTTTAGGTTCTACATGTTGTCCATGATTCAATATAATAACTAGTGATAAATCGAAAGTGATGCAAAGTCATTTTAATCATTGGTGAATCATGTACATGTATGCCTGCACTATGTATCTTGTGTATGAATAGTTAACTGGATTCATCTCAAGGAGTATAAGGAATGTGATGTAGTTATATTTGGGTGCAAATGCATAGTGCAATAATCCACTTAATCAAAGGCTTGTGTAGCCAGTTTCTCTTGACCTAGTGACAACTTTGGAGGTCAAGTATACATTAGGTATGGCTATGTTAAAGTTAGTTTGTGTTTTATTTCATGCCTCTAGGAATATCCCTCCTAGGTCTAGCTGAGCCTGAAGTGTAGAGAAGTATGCTCACTCCTCTTAGTTGTCCAAGATCACCCTTGAATCATTGATAATCCTCTTTCAATCACCTTGACAACACCCTTGGCCTTGGTGATTGTGAAATGTTTTAGGGTTTTGGGTTGCAGTGATTTTGGGAACCAACAAGTAGACCCTTGATTGCTTCTTGACAATGGTATTAGTGTTATGGGGTAAAATGTGTACACTAGCATTTTACACATATTTTAGCACTTGGTTGGACCTAAAATGTTTACCTTTGTTAATCAGGACATGTTTTAACACCTTTTGGGACATCAAACGATAAAATCTTGATCCTGATGAATAGACTGAGTAGGATAAACTTAGGACTAGCCTAAGCCCACAACATTAGACACTCCCTAGATTTTGTTGGGCTAAAGTGTTGGGAATTAAGGTGTTTCAACCTTGGTAATTCCTCGTATTTTTACATTGTATTTATTTATTAATTGCCTATTGTATTAATTGGATGCAAATCCTATGTTGTCATATTGTGGGAGTTGGTACAGTGATGTGTCATCCTACATGGCATATGACCACATGTATTTTTGTCCTCACATGAGGAGATAGGCATTCCACTTAGTGGTAGGAATATTTTTCCATGTGTTAGCATCTTGGATGTTGTGTAAGGGAATATTGACCGTAACGGTCATGACAGATTCCTATGATAAAGTTATGACATGTAAGAGTTAGATATAGGAGATTCTATGATAGGTGAAGACATGTGTCAAAGAGCATCTTTGAAAAAGGCATCTTTGGGTGCCCCAAGGTGGACTATGACATGTTATAAGAGAATATGCTATTTATAGCCTATGTATGATAGATTCTCTTACAACTGTAAGTTATGACAACTATGATAGATTCTATGACGATTGTAAGAGTTGTAAGAGCATCTGTCATAGCCCATTTTGGAAATAGGAGACCTCCTTGGGATGGGGTGACTTGAAAAGTGTTAAGAGCATCCTATAGAGTTGGACAAGTGTCCATAGGCGTGGGTTTTGGGCCATGAGGCGATGTTGGATGTCCATCCCTATGTGGATCCATTTCTGCCTTGTATATTCTATATAAACAGGTGCTTTGAAGAGGAGATTATTACAGGTTTTATAGGTATTGTTATGTTGCTAGTTTGTCTCTAGATACAAGTATTGAAGACTCCTAAGAGCTTGCATTGCAAGTGTATTGTAAACCATTTTAGTTTTGATAATACGTTGTGCAGGTTTTAGAGTGTGGGGTTTTTCACTTGATAAGGGTTTTCCCCACGTATATCTTGTGTCTCTCTTCTTCTATCATACTTTCTTGTTTATGTGTTTGCTGCAATATCTCTATTAATGGTTTAACATTGCTATAATAGTAAGGATAAAATTGAATTTGCATTCTCCTCCCTTCATTAGATTAGTGTAGGAAGCATTTTCTGCACACCTAGCTTCCTTTTAGTTGGTATCAAATACTAGCCAGTTTTGGTTCTAGCTGTTGGGTAGGGATTTTTTGAGCTAATCTTAGGTTGAGTGGGAGTGTTGTGGAGAGTATTATGTATCTTGTTGTAGCAAGGAGATGGCAACCACTTCTGGAAGGTTAGAGGTTGAGAAATTCAATGGCACTAATTTCAAGTTGTGGAAACTCAAGATGGAGGACCTACTTGTTGATCGTGACCTATGGGAAACTATATCTAGTGTGAAACCTATAGCAATGTCACAAGCTGATTGGGACCTCAAAGATAGAAAGGCTAAGGGTCTCATAAGACTCTGTTTAGCTGACTCTATCCTGTTGAATGTCCATGAGGAGAAGAGCATGAAAGGTCTTTGGAAGAAGTTGGGTGATGTTTATTAGGCCAAGTCCTTGGTAAACAAACTTTTCTTGAAAAAGAAGTTATTCACTCTGAAGATGGAAGATAGAGGATTTGTTGCGGACCACATGAATGCTTTTAACATGATTGTTGCACAGTTGACATCTATGGGTGTGAAAATGGAGGAGGATCGGTGTATGACCTTCCTTTGTTCTTTTCCAGATTTGTGGGATCATCTTGTCATGGCTATTGGAAGCACCACTACCACATTCAAGATGGAAGATGTGGTGTCCTCACTATTATCTAAAGAAATGAGGAGGAAGTCTTCAGAGGCAGCCAAAGAGGCTCTTGCAGTTCATGGAAGACCCAAAGAGAAAGGGAAGAAGAAGGACAAGAAAGGTGATAAGGGCAAATCCAAATCCCGTGGGAGATCCAAATCTCCTGGAAAATCCAAGGCTCTCTATTGGAACTGTGGAAAAATTGGCCATTTCTGAAAGGAATGCAAAGAGAAGAAAAAGAGAAAGAAAGCTCCTGATTCAGATTCTGACAAGTCACAAGATGATGGTGATGCCTTCATCGTAGCCCTAGCCACCCATGCATTTGATGATGTGTGGTTGATTGATTCTAGTGCATCTTTCCACATGACCTCGCATCGAAGCTAATGCATGAAGTATGAAGAGTTCGATGGTGGAAGAGTGTACTTGGGTGATGAATCTCATCTAAAGATTGTTGGTTGTGGAAGAGTCTCAATCCAATTCCCTGATGGATGAGTGAAGGGGATCACTAAAGTTATGCACATTCTAGGCCTTGCACGAAACTTGCTTTCTGTAAGTATGTTGAATGATGCAGGTGTGTAGGTTGTCTTTTCGAAGGATGGATGCAAGATGACTAGAAGATCTATGGTGCTTGCAAAGGGTACTCAGAGAGGTACCTTGTTTCAGATGTAGGCATGCACTTCACAGTGCAATAGTTCTTCTGACTCAAAGAAACAAGCTATAGTCACTTCATCCCCACCATCTGAACAAGCAATGAAGAAATCTATTGTAACTAGTTCTGATGGTAGTGCACATGCTATAGAACCTAAGCTTCCTGCTAAAAAGACTATGTTATGGCATTTGAGATATGCCCACATTGGTGAGAAGGGTCTGCATATCCTGAAAAATAAAAACCTCATTGAGGGGTTAAATGATTGTAATCTTGAGTTTGACTTTTGCGAACATTGTATTTATGGAAAGAAAAACCATGTTCAGTTTTACTCTAGTTCTCACAAGTCTTCTAGTGTATTAGATCTTATTCATTCTGATGTGTTTGGTTCTATTATGGTTCCTTTTTTCAAAATCTATATATTTTGTATCTTTCATAGATGATTACAGTAGAAGGACATGGGTTTATTTTATCAAAAGCAAGACTGAAGTCTTTAGTTGTTTTAAGGAGTTTAAAACCTTTGCTAAAAATTATACTAGTAAAAAGATAGTGTTTGAGAACTGAAAACGATGATGAGTTTTGTTCAGAAAAGTTTGATAAGTTCTATAAAGAGCAAGGGATTGAAATGCATAAGATAACTCCATATACCCCACAAAAAAATGGAGTTGCAGAGAGGATGAACAGGACACTGATGGAGAAGGCTAGGAGTATGCTTAGTGGAGCAAGCCTCGAACAAAAGTTTTGGGCTGAAGCTTTTGTCACTACTTGCTATCTAGTAAACAGATCTCCTATATCATCTCTTGTTGGTAAAACACCTATGGAGGTGTGGTCTGGTAAGAAGCCTTCAATTAGGCATCTTTGTGTTTTTGGTTGTGAGGCATATGCACATGTGCCTAGGGAGAAATAGTCTAAATTGGAGAACAAGGTTGTTAAATGTATTTTCATTGGCTATGGTGTCAGTGTGAAAGGATACAAGATTTGGGATCATGTAGCTGAAAAAGTGTGGTATAGCAGAAGTGTTATCTTCAGAGAGCTAACACCTTCTTCTGTTGTTCTACAATGAGAACAAATAGAAAAGAAAGAAGATGCGGTTCAGTTTCCTTCTACCCCTGAGAAGACTAAATTGACAGACCCTGTGAGACCTGATGATGAGGAGAGATCTAGCAGCTCTGAAAGCTCAGAAGAAGAAGCAAAACCTCAACCTCAGCCATTGAGGAGGTCTACACGAATGAGAAAGCAACCTGATAGGTTGGTTTATTCATTACTTGATTCTAGTTGTGCTTTTGCTTTACTTACTAACACTGATGAGCCTAAAACTGTGAAAGAGGCTATGGGCATGAAAGATGCAGGTTCCTGGAAGGATTCCATGGAGGATGAAAAAGCTTATTTGGAAAAGAACAAAACATGGGACTTGATGCCTTTGCATGATGGACAAACACCTATTGGTTGAAAATGGGTGTTCAAGAAGAAATTTCGTGCAGATGGTAGTGTTGAAAAGTACAAGGCTAGATTGGTTGCGAAGGGGTATTCACAAGTGGAGGGAATTGATTATGTTGAAATTTCCTTTCCAGTTGCAAAGTAACATCCATTCGATATCTATTATCTCTTGCAACTGCTTATGACTTAGAGGTAGAACAAATGGATGTGAAGACAACTTTCCTTCATGGTGATTTGGAGGAAGAAATCTATGTCACAACCAAAGCATTACATAGAGAAAGGTAAAGAAAATTTAGTTTGCAAGTTAAAGAAGTCTTTGTATGGTTTGAAGCAGTCTCCTAGGATGTGGTACTTGAAGTTTGATGCCTTTGTGTTGTCGATTGTTTATCTAAGATTGAAATAAGATCATTGTGTATTACAAATTTGACAATGATCACATTCTCATTATTGCATTGTATGTTGATGATATGTTGTTGATTGGGAATGGTAAGAATATGATTTCTGATTTGGATTCTCAGTTGTCAGCATAGTTTGAGATGAAAAATCTCAGGGCAGCTAGGTACATTCTGGGAATGGAAATCAGGAAAGATAGAGCTAACAAAAAACTTTGGTTAAGCCAGAGTAAGTATGTGAAGACCGTGTTGGAGAGGTTCAGCATGGCAGATTGTAGACCATTGTGTGTTCCTATTTCATTGGGGACAAAGTTGTCTATTAGTGATTGTCCAAAATCTCCTAGTGAGGTGGAGGACATGAGTAGAGTACCTTATGCTAGTGTTGTTGGCAGTTTAATGTATGCTATGGTCTACACAAGACCAGACATTGCCCAAGCAGTGGGAGTCCTTAGTCAATTTATGGCTAATCCTGGACAGGTACATTGGGATGCAGTTAAGCGGGTGTTCATATATTTGAGGGGTGCTTCTAAGTATTCCATTTGGTATCATGGAAATGCTACAGGACCTCCGCATTTAGTTTGTATTCATGGATTTGTGGATTCTGATTGGGCAGGTGACATTGACAGCAGGAGATCCACCAGTGCCTATGTGTTCACTATGTTTGGTGGTGCAATTAGTTGGATGAGTAAGCGACAACTTGTGGTTTCTTTGTCCACTAAAAAAGCTAAGTACATGGCTTTAACTCATGCTTCTAAGGAAACCATTTGGCTTAAGAGATTGTATTCAGATATTGGTGTTGATGCAGGTTAGATTAAAATTAGTTGTGACAGTCAGAGTGTGATTTGCCTTGCAAAGAATCCAACTTTCCATGCCAGAACAAAGCATATTGATGTATAGTTTCACTTCATGGGAGACATGGTAGAGGATGAGAAGGTAAATTTGGAGAAGGTAGATACTTTAAAGAAGGTTGTAGATGCATTGATGAAACCAGTGGGCACAAAGAAGTTTAGATGGTGTTCAGAGTCTATGGACCTCTCAGCCTACAACAGTTAAATCCTATTGATTCTATTGGCTCTTACAAGGTGTTTGATAGGTGGGAGAATGTTGGAAATTAAGGTGTCTCAACCTTGGTAATTCCTTGTATTTTTACATTGTATTTATTTATTTATTGCCTATTGTATTAATTAGATGCAAATCCTATGTTGTCATATTGTGGGAATTGACACGGTGATATCTCATCCTACATGGAATATGACCATATGTAATTTTGTCCTCACATGGGAAGATAGGCATCCCACTTAGTGGTAGGAATATTTTTCCATGTGTTAGCATCTTGGATGTTGTGTAAGGGAATATTGACTAAAATGGTCATGATAGATTCCTATGACAAAGTTATGACATGTAAGAGTCAGAAATAAGAGATTATATGATAGGTGAAGACATGTTTCAAAGAGCATCTTTGAAAAATGCATCTTTGGGCACCCCAAGGTGGACTATGACATGTTGTAAGAGAATATGCTATTTGTAGCCTGCGTATGACAAATTCTCATACAGCTGCAAGTTATGGTAGCTATGACAGATTCTATGACAGTTGTAAGAGTTGTAAGAGCATATGTTATAGCCCATTTTGGAAATAGGCGACCTACTTGGGGTGGGGTGACTTGACAAGTGTCAGGAGCATCCTACAGTGTTGGACAAGTGTCCATAGGCATAGGTTTTGGGCCATGAGGCCATGTTGGATGCCCATCCCAATGTGGAGCCATTTTTGCCTTGTATTTTTTATATAAATAGGTGCTTTGGAGAGGAGAAGTACTACAAGTTTTGACAGGTACTGTTATGCTACCGGATCATCTCTAGATACGAGTGTCGAAGGCTCCTGCAAGAGCATTGGCTCGGTGTTGTATTGTAACCTTCTTTGTTTATGGAATACATTTGAGCTATGTTTTGGAGTGGGGTTTTTCACCCGTAAGGATTTTTCCCACGTATATCTTGTGTCTCTCTTCTTCTGTCTTACATTCTTGTGTATGTGTTTGCTACAATATCTCTATTACTGGGTTAACATAGTTGTAATTGTAAAGATAAAATTGAATTTTCACTCTCCTCCCCTCATTAGATTAGTGTAGGAAGCTTTTTCCGCACACTTAGCTTCCTTTCAGTTAGTATCAAAGCCTGGCTAGTTTTGGTTCTAGCTACTGGGTAGGGGTTTTTTGACCTAATCTTAGGTTAAGTAAGAGTGTGGTGTAGAGCATTCTATATCTTGTTGCAGCAAGGAGATGGAAACCACATCCGAAAGGTTAGAGGTGGAGAAATTTAATGGCACTAATTTTGAGTTGTGGAAACTCAAGATGGAGGACCTACTTGTTGATCGTGACCTATGGGAAACCATATCTAGTGTAAAACCTACAGCAATGTCACAAGTTGATTGGGACCTCAAAGATTGAAAGGCTAAGGGTCTCATAAGACTCTGTTTAGCCAACTCTGTGCTATTGAATGTCCATGAGGAGAAGAGCATGAAAGACCTTTGGAAGAAGCTAGGTGATGTTTATCAAGCTAAGTCCCTGGTGAACAAGCTTTTTTCGAAAAAGAAATTGTTCACTCTGAAGATGGAAGACGGAGGATCTGTTGCAGACCAAATGAATGCTTTCAACATGATCGTTGCACAGTTAACATCTGTGGGTGTGAAAATGGAGGAGGATCGATGTATGACCCTACTTTGTTCTTGGCTAGATTCATGGGATCATCTTGTCATGGCTATCAGAAGTACCACTACCACCTTCATGATGGAAGATGCAGTGTCCTCACTATTATATGAAGAAATGCGGAGGAAGACATCTGAGTCAGCCAAAGAGGCTCTTGCAGTTCATGGAAGACCCAAAGAGAAAGGGAAGAAGAAGGACAAGAAAGGTGAAAATATGTTGTGTGGTTGATTGATTCTAGTGCATCATTCCACATGACCTCGCATTGAAGTTGGTTCATGAAATATGAAGAGTTCGATGGTGGAAGAGTGTAGTTGGGTGACAACTCTCATTTGAAGATTGTTGGTCATGGAAGAGTCTCAATCTGATTCCCTGATAGACAAGTGAAGGGGATCATTGGAGTTATGCACATTCCAAGCCTTGCATGGAACCTGCTTTCTATAAGTATGTTGAATGATGCAGGTGTGCAGGTTGTCTTTTTGATGCAGGGACTTCCAGAGGTCATAACTTTTGACTCGGATGTCTGTTTGGGCTAAAATTTTATAGGTGGATGCGTTATGAGGTTGCATGTGGATTCCCAACCAACCCTAGTGGGTTGGTTCCCATTTTGGCACTTTTTTGGGGCTTGAAACTTTCATCTTGGCCCTCAAAATGACAATTTAATGTTTTTTCCTATTTTTTAAAAAGCTTTTTTTGTTAATAACTTGAAACTCATGTTTCAAATTTAGGATGTTAGTTGGCAATTTGTCCTACCTTAGTTTTAAGAATTTTTTGGGAAAAAACTAGACTCTCAAAGATAGGCTTGTGAAATTACCTAAAATGGCAAAATCTGACAATTGTTGAAATCTACCAAAAAAGTAATTTTTTGGGTTTTTTGGTTTTTCTTGGATATAAGAGAGTTTTCTCTCATTGTAGTAGCAGAGTTGGTGAATAGAAGATTTTTATTTTTTTATTTATTTTGAATCTTTGGCTCTCACACATGATTAATGACACAATTCTATTGAGTGTAAGTTGTTGGCTTCATCACTTTTCGAAGGATGGATGCAAGATGACTAGAGGATCTATGGTGCTTGTGAAGGGTACTCAGAGAGGTACTCTATTTCAACTGGAGGCATGTACTACACAGTACAATAGTTCTTCTGACTCAAAGAAATGAGCTGTAGTCACTTCATCCCCACCATCTGAACGAGCAATGAAGAAATCTATTGTAACTAGTTCTAATGGTAGTGTACATGCTATGGAAGCTAAGCTTCCTGCTAAAAAGACTATGTTATGGCATTTGAGATATGGCCACATTGGTGAGAATAGTCTGCGAACCCTAAAAAATAAAAACTCATTGAGGGGTTAAATGATTGTAATCTCGAGTTTGACTTTTGCGAACAATGTGTATATGGAAAATAAAATTGTGTTCAATTTTACTCTAGTTCTCGCAAGTCTTCTCGTGTGTTGGATCTTATTCATTATGATGTGTTTGGTCCACTTAATATTCCTTTGATTTCCAAATCTATATATTTTGTATCTTTCATAGATGATTACAGTAGAAGGACATGGGTTTATTTTATCAGAAGCAAGATTGAAGTCTTTAGTCAGTTTAAGGAGTTTAAAGCCTTTGCTAAAAATCAGACTAGTAAAAAGATCAAGTATTTGAGAACTAACAATGGTAGTGAGTTTTGTTCGGTAGAGTTTGATAAGTTCTGTAAAGAGCAACGAATTGAAAGACATAAAAAAACTCCATACACCTCGCAACAAAATGGAGTTGTAGAGAGGATGAATAGGACACTGATGGAGAAGGCTAGAAGTATGCTTAGTGGAGCAAGCCTCGAACAAAAGTTTTGGGCTGAAGCTGTAGCCACTGCCTACTATCTAGTAAATAGATCTCCTACATCAGCTCTTGTTGGCAAAACACCTATGGAGGTGTGGTCTGGTATGAAGCCTTTAGTTAGACATCTTCATGTTTTTGGTTGTGAGGCATATGCATATGTGCCTAGGGAGAAATGGTCTAAATTGGAGAATAAGGTTGTTAAATGTATTTTCATTGGCTTTGGTGTTAGTGTGAAAGGATACAAGCTTTGGGATCCTATGGCTGAAAAAGTGTTGTATAGAAGTGTTATCTTCAGAGAGCTAACACCTTCTTCTGTTGTTCTACAGCCAGAACAGATAGAAAAGAAAGAAGATGCGATTCAATTTCCATCTACCCCTGAGAAGACTGAACAGACAAACCCTGTGAGACCTGATGATGGGGGGAGCTCTAGCAACTCTGAAAGCTCAGAAGAAGAAGCAGAACCTCAACCTCAGTCATCGAGGAGGTCTACATGAACGAGAAAGCAACCTGATAGGTTTGGTTATTCATTACTTGATTCTAGTTGTGTTTTTTCTTTACTTACTAACACTGATGAGCCTAGAACTGTGAAAGAGGCTATGGGCATGAAAGATGCAGGTTCCTGGAAGGAGGCCATGGAGGATGAGATGGCTTCTTTGGAGAAAGTAAAAAATGGGACTTGGTGCATTTCCTTGATGGACAGAAACCCGTTGGATGCAAATGGGTGTTCAAGAAGAAATTTGGTGCAGATGGCAGTGTTGAAAAGTACAAGGCTAGATTGGTTGCAAAGGGGTATTCACAAGTGGAGGGAACTGATTATATTGAAATTTTATCTCCTGTTGCAAAGTTGACATCCATTCTATTTCTATTATCTCTTGCAGCTGCTTATGACTTAGAGGTAGAACAGATGGATGTGAAGACAACTTTCCTTCATGGTGATGTGGAGGAAGAGATTTACATGTCACAACCAGAGCATTACATAGAGAAAGATAAAGAAAATTTGGTTTGCAAGTTAAAGAAGTCTTTGTATGGTTTGAAGCAGTCTCCTAGGATGTGGTACTTGAAGTTTGATGCCTTTGTGTTTTTGATTGGATATCTGAGATCGAAATTAGATCATTGTGTGTATTACAAGTTTGACAATGATCGCATTCTCATTATTGCATTGTATGTTGATTATATGCTATTGATTAGGAATGATAAGAATATGATTTCTGATTTGAAGTCTCAATTGTCAGCACAGTTTGAGATGAAAAATCTTGGGGCAGCCAGGTACATTCTAGGAATGAAAATCAGAAGAGATAGAGCTAACATAAAACTTTGGTTAAGCCAGAGTAAGTATGTGAAGACCATGTTTGACAAGTTCAGCATGGTAGATTGTAGGCCATTGTGTGTTCCTGTTTTATTGGGACAAAGTTGTCTGTTAATGAATGTCCAAAATCTCCTAGTGAGGTGGAGGACATGAGTAGAGTACCTTATGCTAGTGTTGTTGGCCGTTTGATGTATGCCATGGTCTGCACAAGACCAGACATTGCCCAAGCAATGGGAGTCCTTAGTCGATTTATGGCTAATCCTAGGCGGGTACATTGGGATGCAGTTAAGTGAGTGTTCTGATATTTGAGGGGTACTTCTGAGTATTCCATATGCTATCATGGTAATGCTACAAGACCTCCACATTCAGTTTGTATTCATGGATTTGTGGATTCTGATTAAGTGACATTGACAGCAGGAGATCCACCAGTGCCTATGTGTTCACTATGTTTGGTGGTGCAATTAGTTGGATGAGTAAGTGATAACTTGTGGTTGCTTTGTCCATGATAAAAGCTAAGTACATGGCGGCAACTCATGCTTGCAAGGAAGTCATTTGGCTTAAGAGATTGTGTTTAGATATTGGTGCTGATGTAGAACAGATTACGATTTGTTATGATAGTCAGAGTGTGATTTGCCTTACGAAGAATCTAACTTTCCATGCTAGAACAAAGCATATTGATGTACAGTTTCACTTCGTGTGAGACATGATAGAGGATGGGAAGGTAAGTTTGGAGAAGGTAGATACTTTGAAGAATGTTGCAGATGCATTGACAAAGCCAGTGGGTACAAAGAAGTTTAGATGGTGTTTGGAGTCTATGGGCCTCTCGGTCTATAGCAGTTAAATCCTATTAATTCTATTGGCTCTTACAAGGTGTTTGACAAGTGGGAGAATGTTGGGAATTAAGGTTTCTCAACCTTGGTAATTCCTTGTATTTTTACATTGTATTTATTTATGTATTGCCTATTGTATTAATTGGATGCAAATCCTATGTTGTCATATTGTGGGAGTTGGCACGGTGATGTGTCATCCTACATGGCATATGACCACATGTAATTTTGTCCTCACATGAGGAGATAGGAGTCCCACTTAGTGGTAGGATTATTTTTCCATGTGTCAGCATCTTGGATGTTGTGTAAGGGAATATTGACTGAAATAGTCATGATAGATTCCTATGAGAAAGTTATGACATTTAAGAGTCAGAAATAGGAGATTCTATGACAGGTGAAGACATGTGTTGAAGAGCATCTTTGAAAAAGAAATCTTTGGGTGCCCCAAGGTGGACTATGACATGTTGTAAGAGAATATGCTATTTATAACCTTTGTATGATAGATTCTCTTACAACTGTAAGTTATGGCAGTTATGATAGATTCTATGATGGTTGTAAGAGTCATAAGAGCATCTGTCATAGCCCATTTTGGAAATAGGTGACCTCCTTGGGATGGGGTGACTTGACTAGTGTCAATAGAATCCTACAGTGTTGGACAAGTGTCCATAGGCATGGGTTTTGGGCCATGAGGCCATGTTGGATGCCCATCCCAATGTGGAGCCATTTTTGCCTTGTATTTGTTATATAAATAGGTGCTTTGGAGAGGAGAAATACTACAGGATTTGATAGGTACTGTTATGCTGCCGGATCATCTCTAGATACAAGTGTCGAAGACTCCTGCAAGAGCATTGGCTCTATGTTGTATTGTAACCTTCATTGTTTATGGAATACATTTGAGCTATGTTTTGGAGTGTGGGGTTTTTCACTCGTAAGGGTTTTCCACATGTATATTTTGTGTCTCTCTTCTTCTGTCTTACATTCTTGTGTATGTATTTGCTGCAATATCTCTATTAGTGGGTTAACATAACTGTAATTGTAAAGATAAAATTGAATTTGCACTCTCCTCCCCTCATTAGATTAGTGTAGGAAGCATTTTTCGCACACCTAGCTTCCTTTCAGTCCTCAACCAAACTCATCTAATTGTGTTGTGAGTTCTCATTTTCTTGTGAATGAATGGTATTATTGTGACTTGTGATATGATGTTGCATTATGTGTTATTACGAGATGAGAGTGTAATGGGTGTAAAATGAGATGTATATCATTATGTGAATACAGAAGTGAATGTAATGAGGATTGTGAAGATGTTACTTATGTTTATGAAGTAATGTAAAGATGGTAGTGATGATGCTATACATGTTCATGCACTATTGTATTATGTTGAAAACATTGCAAGTAAATCTATGATGATTATGTATTGATGTTTATAGGTGGAAATGGGTGTTAGGAATATTTGAATTTAGTGTTTAAAATGAATGTAGTTTTAGTGATGTTTACAAGGAGGGTGATTTAGTCCTCTCCTTTGGGTTGTACCTAATAGGTAATGATATGATTTTGGAAAAGGGAATCATATTGGTTATGAAAATAAATGAACTTATGGTATGTGATATTTTAAAAGAAATGAAATTGAGTATGTACATGTAACCCCCTGTAAATGTGAGAAACCAGTAACTGTGCATTGGTTGAGTGTTGTGAATACCCCATACTTGCTTTGTGTGCCCATGGGATGGTGATACTGGGTACCCATACATGGGGAATATGTTGTAATTTAGGTGTGGGATTAACCATACCATTATGTGTGCTTGTGTGTTTGTTACCTGATTGAGGGCCAACCTATGTGTGGTTGAAATTTATATATATGAGAGTAGCCAAAAGTTGGTTTCGTAGATTCTCTTCTTTTGGTTCTCTAGTCCCTCAGTCCATGAAGGGGTAGTAGCAGCCACAAAGTTCCTTGGGTGGGGTGTGCAACATACGCGTATTGCGGTGCAGAGCGGTCCTAGCTCAACTGATCCCAAAGAAAAGTACTCACTACTTCCCCTTATGATGGATCAGGTTGAAATTTATATATATGAGAGTAGCCAAAAGTTGGTTTCGTAGATTCTCTTCTTTTGGTTCTCTAGTCCCTCAGTCCATGAAGGGGTAGTAGCAGCCACAAAGTTCCTTGGGCGGGGTGTGCAACATACGCGTATTGCGGCATAGAGCAGTCCTAGCTCAACTGATCCCAAAGAAAAGTACTCACTACTTCCCCTTATGATGGATCAGGGTACTTGATCCATATGTGCTAGCCTAATCCCCATAGCTCTTGAGCATATTGATGGTATTTCTTGGATGATCATCTACCTTGTCTTCATGAAAGGTATGATATGCCACATGAGTTGTTAGTTGGGGGTCGAGGTCTAGGGTGAGAGGGACTTGCGTGGACAACCCAACTGGAACTATGTGATTACATGTGTTTCCACTTGGGGGCTGAGGTCTAGGGTGAAAGGAAACTACATGGACAACCCAAGTGAGACCATGTGCCCCATGTATATTTTGAGGCCCAACATGTGGATGGAAGTTTGTTACCCATGCTGAGACAGATTCTGTATCTGCACATGTTCTGACATGATGCAATAGGTACGATGCCACACCCCACTGATGTTCTGACATAGTGATGGTGATGATGCCGTATTGCTGATGGTAGCGAACTGGGCTTGAGGACAGGATGCCATGTGCATAGATATGTGAAGGTGCACTATGAGATTATGTTGATAGCCTACTTGTGTGATGAGCATAATGGGGCCTTGTACAATTGTAGAGGGATACTCATGTTTTCTTTTGATAGTGTTTGGGTCGGTTAGCATATGGGTATGTCCTAGCTAGGTATACCTCTGGTTATGGTGAGTGCCTACATGTGCCTTCTCCACGAGGTGTTGCTATGCGGGGTGTGTTTTGCGCCTGCCTACTACTGCGAAGCCACAGACACACTGCCATGTGGCATACAACCAGTACATGCCTTCTCCAGTTGGCATATGACCATGGCACACTGAGACGTGATGCAAAACATGGCCGAGGTGCACATCCCATACGGGCAGCCAAGGAGTGCATGGGCCATTTGGCTAGTCCATGCCATGTGAAGACATGATGCAGGGTGTAGCCAAGGAGTACACTCTGAGCCATGTGGATGGCATGCTCACTCCGCACCACATGAGGGATACTGCTATAGCCTGACATTGTTCCCTCCTTCTCGTTTGGTGGCTAGTATCTAGTCACACAGTGTTGTACAGTGCAATTTCGAAGATTGTGGACTTTCTTAATGGTATTGATGATTTTCTATTGACTGTGAAGGCCGACATTTTGTTTATGTTGATTGCAATGGTTTAGCCATACCTTGTGATTTTATTTGCATGGAGCCCTCATGGTTACATTTGATTTAGTGTTGAAATTGTGTGATTTCTTGCTTTATTAATGAAATTGAATTTTTATTTGATCTTTCTTTATGACTTTGGTGGCTAAACTAGTTTATTCTTATTGTTTTTGATGTCGTCCATGTGTCGTATTGTGATTCCTCTCCAAGGACGTATGAGGCAGACTTGGTGAGTGTATACGAGGAAGCAGATGCAAGGAACCTTGAGGATGCGGGTATGTGAGTCTGTTATACAGTTAGGACCACTACCCACCTATGTGTGATGACTATCTCTTGGAGGCTAACCACCTTAAATAACAAGAGAGAGGTCATTGTGATCTTGTTTGGATGGTCTCATCCTGTGTGTGGCCTAACACCAACAAGCCACTGAGTGTGAGGTATGGATTATGTGAGATGGATATTGGCTCTTGGCTCATGGATTATGTATCACAGTTTAGTATGCTGCTTCTTGGTGTCCAGATAGACCATGAAATGATAAAATGTATTTCTATACTTCTAAAAAGGTGTAAAATCATGGTCGTTGTTGAATATGTTATGAGATTTAGTGTTGTAAAATGAATAAAGTGGAATGTCTTGATGGATATTTAAGGAAGAATGTGTGCTTGGTGTGTATAATTATGTTGTGTTTTATGGAAGTGTATCATTCTGATGTATCAATTGCTTAGCTGTGGATTGGAAGAGGGATTGTAATGAAATGGTAATGCATTTGAAATTGAATACTTTTATGAGAAATTCTGCTAGTTAGGATTAAAAGGGTGCAATAATTTCTTTGTCTTGAGAGAAACTGATGGGTGTTTATGCTAATATGTAAGGATTTTGAGTGGTTTATGTACTATGGAATCATTTTTTAAAATGCAAGTCTTGATTGTGTTATTATTGTGACATTGAAGACTAAAAGGATAGGTCATGCTTGAAATATATGTCCTTGTGAGATGGATTATTTTCATAGGCAAAACTAGTGTATATTATTTTGATGTAATGAATCAACTTTGATGTTGGTAATAGAAATTTGCAGTACTAATGTTTTATGTTTCCACCCTAGTTTGTGACTTCCAAGAGTAAATCAAGTTTTAGGGGGGAGGATGTAGTGCCCCTCCATTCTCACTGTGGGGTCATCCCACAATAATCGGTTACACTTTTTGGCCAAACTTGACATTGAAATCAATATTTTGGATTAAATCTTCACTTTCTGACACCTATAGCCACTAAACCGTTAGGAATTTGAAGATGATGTGAACCAATGATTTGTGAGATTTTGTTTGTAGATTCTAAATATGTTTTTTAAAAAAAATTTGGAGTTAAACTGTAAAAAATTTTGTGTCTCCTTTGATAACTAGTTTTTAATAGTAAACAACATTTTTTTAAAGTGATGTGTATTCTGTAGCACATAACTTTTTTTTTACTAAGGATAAAATTCTGATTCTTTTGAATTTAGATTGGTAACACCGATATATAGGGCATGCATTTGGTTTTATAATGTTTTGTTAAATATTTCTTTTTTAATTAAGGTTTGAAGTCAAACCAATTATAATTTAGACATAGGCGTATTCCGTAAAACATAACTTTTTCTGTATGTATCAAAATTCAATTATTATTTTTTGTTGAAACAAGGGCATAAATACCTAGGGCATAGATATTTTTTAGAAATTTTTTCACTAATTTACTAATTTTCTATGTGTGTAGAACAGAGAACTTGATATTCGATGAAAAACCTACATTCACAAGAAATAAAAAATAAATATAATAATCAAATTAAATATATTAAAAATTATATTCTTTGGGAAGCTTATAATAAGGACTACATACTTACAAAACATAAATTTTAAATGAATTTATTTGATCCCCCAAAAGGTGAATCAAAAGTGGTTTTTTATCAGCATTGTGATAGGTGTATAGGAGACTCCATTATAGGTATGGTTTAAAACTAGCGGGGTTCTATCTAAGGGGGTTTGAATCTATGGGGGTTTGATCAAACCCTCTTTAACTAAAATCCTTTAAATGGAACCTTTCAAGGCTCAAATCATTATATTTTCTAAAAATATGTGATTTTAGCAAAAAATAGGATGTTCCAGAACGTGTAACCCATTATTATGGCAGCACCCCGTGGATGTGCCGGTAGTTGGATTTGGAACTTGGAGGTGAAGGTAAAATAATAGGGATGTTTAAAGATAGTTAAAATTGAATTCCAGGAGGAAGCCTAATTCTAGGGGGGAGAGTTTAAGACCCCGTCCCTTGTGGCCTTATTGATCCTGCTACTCATCGATGGTTTATCTCGTATATTTTATGATCTTTTATGTTTAACAATATGCATTAGTAATTATTGTCCCTATACATCAAGTTACTTATACTTTGATTGTTAACTAACTAACTAGTGGTTGTTGTAATTCCGTGTGATAGCTAGATGAGTTCTATTCCTTATCTATGTAAGTATGCAATGATGGAGATGTTTCATTGTTGGTAATACTATTATGTATATGAAATGGATTGCATCATGCTAGATGACTTTATATTATGAGTGTGAGTAAGCGTGAATATAAAGGTAATAATTGATATTAAATATTTTCTTGTAGTAGTATTTGTTACAGGTTAATTATATTATTGATAAGTGGTAATATTTTGATACTAAATAGTATGATCAATCATTGGTTGACTCTAAAAGATATTATGCAAGTAGGGAGAGTTAAATTATACTTGTGTAGATTTAATCCTCTATTCGATTATTATTCTTGCAAGGTTATTTTTCATATGCCATTTGTTTCAATTACTATTAATTATGAGAAGTACTGACACTTTGGTTGAGTATACAGGTAAAAATGGCCAATGTTGATGAAGGGTTGACATAGCTACTTCCCTTATGCTATTCTTGTGAATATGTTTTAACCTTGTTTGTAAGGGTTGTGAAAGTGTGGGAGGTTGTCTTATTAGACCCTTGAGTCATGCCTTTTTAAATGTGAATACTTATTGTATGTTTTATGAAGTCTTTATGTGGTTTTAATTGTATAAAAAGTTTCCTAGGTGGTAGGTCTATGGGTAGGGGTCCTTTTATTCTAGAAACCCCTTAAATAAAGTCTAAAACCCACTCTAATTACCCACTTATGAAAAGTGGCGAAAATTGGAGTTGGTTGGGTGGTTGGGAAGTTATGAGGAGTTGGTTGCCTTTTTCCTTCTATATATATTCCTTCTCTTTGAAAAGAGAGGGGGCTTTTTCTTTTTGCCTTGGCTTCTCTCACTTGCTATTGGTTGTTCTTGTTTTTCTTCATTTGGGAGGAGATTTCTTGATGGAAAGAAAAGGAAAGGATGGGTGAGGAATAATGGAGGAAAGGGCTTGGAGAAAGTGAGGGTTTTTACCATATTTGGGTTGCTAATTCTCTTGGTAAGATCTACCCTTTTGAATTTGATTTTTGTTGATATGAAAATGAATGATTGGAGTTTTCGTTGGTCTATGTATATCTTTGTTGATCCTTGTTTAAATGGGTATTTGTGATTGAAATTTTTGTAAAGAGTTAATGTTGAATGTTGTGTGTGTTGGGGTTTGTGTGGGTAGGAGTTCCATCTTTTTGAGTTGAACATGAATATCCATTTTGCGTGTTGAAGTTAAGCTTGAGTTATGTTAATGAATGATTGATTGTGTCATGTTTGGAAATGTAAGCCATGTAAGTTTGGAAGAGCTATGTGAACCTTAGAGCTCGGGGGTGGATTGAAAATCAATCCTATGGTTGGGAGGACAGCTTGTGTCCATATTGTTATTTTTTTTGTCCTCTTCTTTCAGGAGATTACTAATGACATTAATATTACATTTTCTATATTAGGTTCTTTTCTACATGATTTGGGAGAATATGTCATTTGCAAATTAAATTGATGTAGTTCAACTATAATACTTTGATGATGCAGAGAAAGGACTCAAGCAAGACTAACTTAATACATTCCAAATAGGGTTTCAATACAAATGATGCAAATATGCATTCTTGTTCATCCTTAGACAACTCACTCTTAAAGCCTAAAACATGGGTGCAACAATTTGGATCTTTTTCTCATAACTTTCAGTAGAGACCTGATATTCAGAATCTAAGACCTGTTTGGAATGTCCTTTTGGCCCTGATTAAACATATGTCAAAATGGGCTAGGGTTGTTTTGTATGGAATAAGGCAAAACAAGGTTGTTCCAAACTAGGAACCCTAGGTAGGGTTCAGACTTACTGTCAGTTAAAATGACATAACTCACTCAAAACCTAATCAAATCACATGAAACAAAAGGAATTGTAAATTAGAAACAAATATATTTCCATCAATCTATTACATTCCTTAATATGAGGCCATACCAGGCGATACCATGCATGTTTTTAGACTACATTTTTAGAAAACTAAACTTTACAAACCTACCCTCAATAAAAATGCCATAACTTATTCAAATATCCATGAAATTAGATGCAACAAAAATAAATGGAAAGTAGATTCACTCTAATTGCATTCCCAATTAGGCTTAGACTAGTACTAGGTTGTACAAATCTGTACGATGCAAGATATCTACAAAAAATGTTTGGAAACTACAGAAAACATGGTATTTTTATTGCTTCAACTTCCAAAATCCAACCACCAACCCTCCATTTGACTTGGAGGCTCATATTTATGCTTATACAATCAATTTATGCCCCCCAACGAACCTACAACTACCATTTAACAACTTTTAAAAAACTTTTAAAAAGATGCCATTTGACAAGAAAAGTTGTTATGACAACATTGACAACTTTTGACAATGTTTTCATTTTTTCAATTAAATAACACCAAACCTTCATCAATGACTCCAAATGACTTATATTGGCATAAAATGACCTTATTAACATTGAAAAACACAAAATAAGACAAAAACTCAAACTTTGCCTCTTGTAGGCATCAGGTCTTGAGGGTGCTCCTACACCAATTGATCTACTTGAGTGTATGTCCATAGCACAATGGATCTAAATATATGTACGTAACTTAATCATGTAGATGCTTTGCAAAACATAGTATAATAGTAAGATAGTTGGTTCATTATTCAATAGGAGTGTTATGATCAAAATGAAGCTTTTGTTATGAATTTTGTAATGGATCTATCTCACTGGTTATGACTTTGGATAGGGTAGAACTATGTAGAAATATATAATATATGTCTTGTGATTTATTCTAATCTTAATCCATGTGAGATATATGTCCTTGTAGAGAAGAAATAATACTATCCATGATATATGAGATGTATTATCTAATAGTTGTATTGTGACATCCATTTGGGACTAAGTTTATTTGATCTATATTTCTTCTAGAACATAGTAAATTGTATTAGATGCATGTGGAAACAATATTTTAAGATGATAAAAACTCATTTAATGCATGATCATTGATTGTTTTAAGCATATGCAAGAGAATGGTATGGTTGAGTTTATGTCTAAATAAGGAATTAGTTTTCTAACTCATTCATGTATGAAAAATGAGATTATGCAATTAATGGTAAGTAGCTTTGAATATAGACATTGTGTTTGCTTCATGGATAAGCATAGTCGATGGTGATATTTGGTGAGTTGCTAGTTTGAGTTAGACCTCTTGATTTTGTTATGTGAAACCATAAGAGAACAAATGGAAATGATATAAGGTAGATAGTTCTTGTTTTCTGTCTCATTCTAATATGAATATATTGATTTGTTAAAGACTCTAGAGTGAGATGAAATCCTTTTATGAGTATATTACATTTTAGTTAATCATAAATTTGCAAGTTCATGTCGTAAACTACAAAGTCTCTATGCTACATGTACGTAGGCAAGGCCATCATGGATGAGCCCCTGATACATTAGGTCGGCCCCTTAGGGCCTTAGGCTAGTATATAGTTCTCTTTTTATGTTTATTGATAATCTTTGTGGAACTAATGTTCACTTTTAGATGCACAGATACAGGTCTGTTAACTGAGCAGATTACTGGAGCAAAGAATATATTTTTCCACTATGCTGAGGATGACTTTTATGGTTCTTACTATAATCATTTATAAATGCATGATGTCTTGTTCCTGTTTGAAAAGATCTTTTGTCATGTATTTGTAAATTGGGATGTATCTCTGTTTGTATCTCTTTATGTAACCTTTGTTTCTTGTAATCTTCATTTGTGAGTAATGCAGTTGAGGAACCTTAGAGGACCTAGGTTTATATTATTATGTTATGTTATGCATCCTATTGTTATCTACTTTAAAAAAAAATTCTATTAATTTGACCAAGTTTAGTGTTGTCCTCTAGAGTTTCTTGGTGGGGTGTTACAGAAAAAGATGCAGTAGAGTAGGTAGTAAACATAGATGGTTGAATAATCTTAGATTGATCAGAGCAGAAGTGTCCAAGTAGGTGAAAGAGTTGTTGAAGAAGTCTGAAATGGAGGATTCTAAACCAATATGTACTCCTATGGTAACTGGTTAGGCAAGAATAATGAATCACCTAAGATTAAAGGACTACTTTATCTAACCTTTACTAGATTAGATATAATGCATGCAGTTTGTCTTATGAAAAGATTTCAAGAAGATCATAAAGAGCCATATGTGTTGGTAGTCAAAAGGGTTATGAGACTATCTCTTAGGGAAAGTAGGTAGATGATGTTGATATGAGTTCCTGATAAGGAGCAGTAAGTGTTGCAACTTGTTGATTAACAGGGGAATTTGTGCATTGATAATAAGATCTGAGTTGAGCTTTGTTAACTCAAGAAGGAGAGAAGTAAAAGGTCTAGCTCCCTTTTCCATTGATGTCAAAGGGGGAGAGAAGTTCATGTGAAAAACCTAAGGAGAAAATTGCAGACAAAGAAAGCATAAAGTAAGGGGGAGCAAAGAAGCAAAGCAAGTTTGTTTGTCTTGATGGTTTTTCACATCATGTGTTGCCATCAACGACAAAGGGGGAGATTGTTGCAAGTATGAGCAGCAAGTGTTGTCATTGATGTCAACACCTAAGGTCAACTAAGAAAGTTATTTGAATGAGTTTGAACAAGTGTTTGATTGTTCTTTCTCCCAGAACAGTGCAGTGTTTTGCTCCGCATTTCCTCAAAATTGAAGTCTGGATTGTGAGATTGGGATATGATTTACAGAAGTGTCTAAAGATGCTAAATCGTGAGTTTGGAGGTCTAGAACACTGTGCAGAAAAAGATCTATTCACTAGTTTGAAGACTGTATCTGGCAATGTGTGTAGAGTGACAGGGAGAAAATGTTTTGCTCTGCATTTCTCCATAGATTGGAATTTGGCTTTGCGATTTTGGACTTAAGCATATAAAGTCCTTAGCTATCTTCATTCTAGAGGATTTGTGATTTGGTGCTCTAGAAGATAAGTTTGTGGTGTTATACTTCAGGTGAAAGTTGTTGAGTTCAAGTGATATTTGTTGTCTTCAAATATCTCCAAGTGAGATGTGTTGTGGATAGATTTGCCATCTCCTAAGAGAATTTATGTTGTTTGTGGATGTGTCAAGATCGTGTTAAAGCATCACACAAGGTCTGCTTGTTATGATTATGATCAAGGAAGCGTATGATCAAGAATCTTCCTAGTTTATGTTGTTTGGCCGGCCTGTTTAATTGTGGTGATCAAGAAGATGTTTGTGATGAATGTTTAAGTGATATGTAGCTTGCTTAGATATATTTAGGTCCAAACTAAGGTGTAATACATTGTACCCTCATTATTTTGTGGCATGTGATGTTTAGGTCTAGATCTAATTTGATGTATGTATGAATGCCAACCTAGGAGATTGTTCCTATGGTTGATGAATGTAATGCCAACCTTGATGTACATTCCAAGGTTGATGAATTGTATAAATACTTGTAATGAATTTGTGTTTGAGTGGTAGTAGTGTGAAGATGTGAGGACAAGTATGAAGTGGAAAAGCAGAGCAGAGCAAAAGAGTTTTATTGCACTTCAATGGAACTAAATTCAGACATGGTGTAGATGCTATTCAATCAGTTCAAACCTATGGCAGTGAGCCTTATCCTTTCGACAGTGAACCTGTATACAGTGAACATCTTTGGATAGTAAGTCCTTAAGGGTAGTGAGCCTCTAATTTTTGGTATTGTTATCACATATTAATTTGTGAGCTAACACTCAATGTGGTGTTTCCATTATAGAGGTTTCCATGTAAAAATATGGTGTCTCATGTGTTGATTGTGTTATTGTGTCGAGCTTCTTATTTCATGCTTTCATGGTTAAATTTGAATAATAGTAAATAAGTCTTTGATGTATTAATGTTCATGAGTGTTCAAAGTTTTAGGGACAACCGATTCACCCCCCCTCTCAGTTGTCTGATGCATTTCAACAATGATCATACAACTTGGCACACCTTATATAGTAGAACAATAAATTGCCCTTAACCATCTAGCTTGTTCATTAAATACAATGTGTTTTTAAAAATTAGTCTCTTAAAATTAGATAGATTTTAATAATTATATAATAATTGGAAAATGTGATTCACTTTAAAAGAAACTGGGAGGTCCTAACACTTCTATGTCAAACCAACCATAACGTGTGGTGATTGGTCTCCAAGCATCATCTGCTATACCTGAGTCATATTACCTGGTATGTAGCTTAAAATTGTACATTTTTACTTTAAATTCACTTGAAGTATAATTTCATAATTTTAAATTCATCTTGAGTTGAATTTATATATATACATATATATACATATATATATATATATATATATATATATATATATATATATATATATATATATATATATATATATATATATATATATATATATGCATGATGAGAGTAGTATTTATGCAGGCTTAGCAAGTCCTACCATTGATGAACCTGCATAGATTCACAAGTCAACTACTACATTTCATGTCTTATAGTTAAATCCTATGTGATTTCTGGGTTTTTTTTTTATCATGGTTGCATTTTGTAAATACTCTATCCTAAATCATTTTTTATTTAAATATAGGATTTGAAAACAAAGACTTTTGGTGTAGAATGTATATCTATAGAGGGATAGCAAGACGTGAGAGATTATGAGCACATTCTGGTATGCTTACACACTTGAGTCCAGATTTAAAATTTTTATTTCATGGTTTGGTTTTAAGTATTTTATTTAAATAATATGCATGCAATTTTGACATTAATTGGTTTGAAGCTTATTTTTCTTACACATAGCATGAGCCACCCTCTATGTCATGTGGAACCAAAAAGTCTCTTGAAATTGATGATGATAAAACTTAGGGTGTAACTTGTATTTATTTCATCTAGACTATATGTGTATTAGAGTATTTATTTCATGGATTCTGACTATTTCAGTACTAATTTCATCGACTGTGACTATTTCAATATTTTTTCATGGATTGTTATTATTTCAGTATTTATCTCATAGACTATTTCAGTATCTATTTCATAGACTATTTTAGTATTTATTGAATGGACCATGCATCTATATGAACTTTTATTTCATATAGTATTTACTTAAAATCATGCATTTAATTGTAATATTGCAAGTACTGATTCTAATTCTAAGAGGAAAATATAATTACATGTACTAATTGAAAATCTTAATTATAACTAAATATTGAAGTCCTAATTGGGAGTCTTAATTCTAATTGCAAATCAAAATTTTGATTGTAAGAGGAAAATACAATTACATGTTAAAATATGTTTAGATGTATAAGGTCATAATGTTAATATAAGAATGAATTTATCATCTTAATTAACATTAATTAATGCAAAAAATGACATTAAACTATTCTATACTAATTGTGTTTTCCCATAGGCCAAGGTGACAACTTTAATCTGTGCACATGCTTTTGTGACAACTTATTTGTGTGACTTTGGAATGGTTTTCACCTCCAATATCTCTTTTATTTATGGTTTGAATATGTTTGCGTCAATAATATCTAAAATTGAAGTTTTAAAATGGCTTTAATGGTTACAATAATAAGGCTTAAGATTATGTTATATATAACAATATTGATGGTTGAAATGGTTTAAATAGCTATAATAATATAGTTACAATATAATATTATATGGTTTAAATAGACATGAAAGGAGATATTATGTTTAGTTAAACCAAATAGAATAGAAAAGATGTATAAAACCTAGTGAATGGAAGAAACATGTGAATGTTGCTAAAGTTGGAAATGTTTCCCTAAGGTTTCCAAAGTTCATAAAATTATTGTCAAATTGGTTAAACAAGTGTAAGAGGGAGAGAAAACGTGTAATATGAATTGAAACAACATATTAATAAGGAGAGTAAGAGTGATGTAGATAAAAACTTTTAGACCTAGAAAAAGAGATAATGAATCTAAAGGGATCTAGGCTTATAACCAAGAGCAATAATATGTGAGTAAATAGGCATATAAGTGACTATGGGACAATAATGGAAAAAAAGATGATATTCTAAATTTAAGTCAATGAACAAACTATTAGAAATGAAGGTAAACAACCATCAATAGAAAACTGATTACAACTATAATATAGATATTTAACTGTGCGGAACCAAAATGGAGATAATATGAAATCAACATAAAGAAATAAAAGAATAGAAGATCAAACACATAACATAGTTTTTACGTTGAGAAACCCTTTTGAAATAAAAAACTCCACACAAGAAGAGATGCACCAGTCTGCATTAACTTCAATAGAGTTTACAACAGAACACTATCAATCTCCTCTTCTATCTTCAATCTAGCAATACATGTTTTTCCAATCTCAACTCTCTACTCTAATCCAACCATAATATAATATCCTCATAAAGGGGTTGCCTTTTAGGGTATAAAAAGCGAACATAACTTCTACCATCAGATCTGTGACCTAATGATGAATGGCCTAGATTTACAATAGAAATTTATATATAAAATGTGGCTTTTGGGGGCGTTTCCCCCAGACCCCCCACTGGGGGGCCATCCCCCCAAACCTTGCAAGGGGAGTACCCCCTACAACTCCCTAGATAACCTACATCCATCGAGTACCAGGATCAAACATGCAACTCAAACAAGATCACTACTTGGTGAATACTTCATCCCTTATGAATGATTTACAAACAATATTAGGAGTAATCAAATACATAGGATTTACAAGGTTGATGGTGTTGAGTCGTAAAATGTGTACACCACCATTTTATGCTTAGTTTATCTCCTAGACGAGCCTCAAATATTTACCCTTGTTAATTAGGACCTATTTTAATACCTTTTTAAGCATTAAGTGTGTAGTTCTTGATCTTGATACACAAAACTTAGAAAAGAATCATAAGGCGAGGATAAGCATACTTTAAGTGCCCTATTTCAAGGTTATATGGATAAAGGACTAGGGCACTCAAGTGCCCTGGGACCTCTTTTAGCCTTGCCCTAAATTGTGGCCTTGTCAGCTTATGCCTCTTAAAACATTCCTAATGTCGGCCTTGTGTGGTTTAATTCTTCAAAAATCAATAGGAATGCATAAAAAAGTAATTTAAGTCATTCATTTGAACATTTAACTATCTCTAGAAAATCTTGGCACTCTTGCACTCTCTCTTTTTCTCTCATGTTCTCTACAGCTCTCTCTTGTGGATTATTGCTACGACATTAACATATTATAGGTCTTGTGAAGATCTTGGAGGCTACACCGTCTTTTTGAGTCAAGTTGTGATGTTGTCTACAAGAGTACAAGGGTTTTCATGCTCATGGTGAATTCTTTCCTTCATGATTTGTGTTAGTGTAGATTTTAACTCTACATTTCATTTTATATTAGTTGCGGCTCATTGTTTCCACTTTCTCAGTATCGTGCCAGTTTTTACATCTGTTTTTGTAGTTTCTAAGTGTTCTATGTGTTTCTGTATGTTTCTATGTATGCCTCTTTATGCTCGCAGTCTCAGTGTTTCAAATTGTTTCTTGAGTGCGGAATGAATCATGTATCACTACCCAATAGCTTTGGTAAAAGTTTCTCAGGTTTTAGCTTGTAGACGATGTCACCACGTGTCCTTTTGTTGTTGTAGTAGATGTTGCTGCGTGTTTTCCTTTTATTAAGTTTCAGGCACTAAGAAACATATGGTGGGCCCGAGGGTTATTTTGACACAGTTTCAGTTTTATGCGGAGCTCGCCATGTGTCGTTTGCAGAGGCTAAGTATTTTTTCATTGTTGAAGCTATGGGTTGTCGCCACGTATCTCTTTTATCAAGTTTCAAATTGAAGTGAAGAGTGACAAGTGTTGTCTCTACAGGGCTCCTGAAGACTCTTTTATCAAGTTTTAATTATTGTCAGAGAGTGCCATGTTTCTATTATTGCTTTAAGCGGGAGGCACCATGTGTCACAATATTGTGTCTCTATGCGGGAATTAAATAAGTATATGGTGGGTCCCATATAATAATGTCACAGTTTCTAATCGGTGCAGAAGGTGACAAGTGTCATTACAGAGATACTCGCGGATAAAGGTAAAGAAGCTTTAAGATCAACAGATCAACAGAGTATGCCAGATGTTTCAATATTGTTTCCCAAAGGCTGTCACATATCAAGTTTCAAAGTTTGGCAGATGTTGACAAGTGGTGCTATTTTGTATGTCCTTTTTGAAAGGCATGGAAGCGAAGCTATTTGTGGAGGTTGCCACATGGTATATTTTGGGGCCGTTTGAGTAGTTGTAGGTGATGCCACATGTTGCAACGGGACTAAGAGTTACAGTGCCACATTTTTCATCGCTCATCCAATGAGCGTGTAGGAAAAGGTGGTTGCATATTTGAAGAGATTCTTAGTGTCGATTCAAGTGGCAGTTCGAGTCCTAGTTCTGTTTCAGCCGTTCGGATCCTGGCAGTTAGTGGAGATCTTGAGTCAAATTTGTAGCTATATATACAGGAGGATATTGTAATTGTTAGATATAATTAATTAGAGAATTCGAAGATCTTGTTGTGATCAGAGATATCATTTTTCCTTTCTTTATCTATTTATGGTAAGGGAGTTGTTATACTTGTGCGTGTCTCTGTACCTTTTGTATTTGCTAAAATATTAATGAAAGGAGCTTTGGTCTATGCCATTGGTGATATTATCTGTCTCTGCATTAATTTCTGAGTTTAGCCTTTGATCCTTTAATTCATTTACAATCTTTTTGTATTGATCATGCTACGGGTGTGTGCAAGAAGTTGTGTCCACTTATTGGCCAAAAAGTGGAAGTGTTTTCCCTGATTTTTAGAATTTGTCACATTTGACCTAAAACTTTGAAGCACTTAAAGGTGGAATATTGGAAAAAGTCACTAAATATGAAATGTATTACTCGGAGTCTAGTTTCCAAATATGTAATTTTTTTCAATACCTAGATGATAGAAATTGATTTTGAATAGGCATTTCTAAAAACCACTGTTTAAAAGTCATTTTTCTTTACTATACCATGTACGTGTACGTCATCCATATTTTGACCTAAATAATCATATTTTTGAAAATCCTTTTGGGAGAAGATTTGTAACTTACTGAAGCATGTTTTCCATATTTTTTATAATTTTTTATTGAATTTTTTTTTTATTAATTTTTTATTGGCCATTTTTTGTCTTTTAAAAAATCATCGTGTACGTCACACATAAGATGACCTAAACTTAACATTTTTTGAAATTTTTTTTTAAAAAATTGAAAAGAATTATCTAAATACGTTTTCCTACAATTTTTTTTACAAAAGAATATTTTAATAAAAAGTTATTAAAATACTAAAAAACTCTGATAATTAAAGTTTATGGACCTATTTCATCAGAAATTGATTAAAAAATAGAAAAAAAAATCCAATTGTAAAAAAAATTACATATTTGGAATCTACACTATCTGATCTATAATGGGTTTTAATTTCGTTAAAATATTCTGCAAAATAGACCTTCAGATATATGCCCAAAGTCAATATTTTGTTGTGACATTGATAGGACCTTCAAGAACCTTCAAGTTGCAGGTCAAACTAGGTTCAGAGGTTCAAGAACCTTCAAGAACCTTTAGATATATGCCCAAAGTCAATATTTTATATAATGGGATCCCGTTTACTAAACGGGATCCTGTTTATTATTTGTCCATTTTTTTGGATAAGACTGTACTATGATTGTCAGCCCTGTAACTTGCTCTACAGTACGGCCAATAGCAACATTTGCAGCAATCTCTACCATCTTTTTTTCTTTTGCAGGTCCATCAACTTGGAATATTGTTTGAATTTTGATAGAATCCATCATTGAGACACTATTTGAGTGAAATTTTGTTGAATTGATACTTGTTTGAAGGACTTGAACAAAGAAGAAAGGCTTTCAAGTTTTTTACATTCATTTGTACATGTTTCATAAATTTTTTAATCATGGGATGACAAAGTCATAATAAGAGGAAAGATAGGAAGGTATTAACCCCTGAAGAAATTGAAGCAAAGAGAGAGAAGGAGACAAAAAGACAAAGAGATAGAAGAATAAAGATTCAATCAATGAATAATGTTGAAGCATCCAATTCCACAACTATTGAAGATAAAAACATTGAGGATACCATGGATGTAGACGATGCAAATTTGCAAGAGGTGAATGTGGAAACTAATATGATTATACAAACTACTCCTGGTATGTCTTCAAATCCCTCTATCAATGCTATAGAGAATGTTTCAATATGCACAAATCTAGGTACTTCTTCAAATACACCTTTGAATGAAATGGAAATAGTGTTGATAGGAGATTTAAAACAATCTGGATATAGCAATGTTGAGATTTATAATATTTGTAGAGATTAAAATTTGAAACAAATTGTTGTTGAAAATGAAAATAAAAATCCTTTTGTTGAAAATGAAAATGAAAACTAAAACTGTTTTGTTGTTGAAAATAAAAATGAAAACTGTTTTGTTGTTGAAAATGAAAACGAAAAACCTTTTGTTGAAAATGAAAATGAAAACTATTTTGTTGTTGAAAATAAAAATTGTTTTGAAGTTGAAAAAGAAAATGAAAATCCAGGATGTGATGTTGAGAATGACAATTTTTTTAAAAAAATTGAAAGAGATGTTTTGGATAAACTTCCTGGTAAAATTTCTTGGAGACAAATAAGAACACATGCCAATAGATTATACAAGGAATTTTTTTATCGTAAAAAGCTATCGTTTCAATGTCAACTAATGATGCAATTAATGAGAATGTGGAAAATGAGAAAAGTAATGAAAATGTTAGGCATTTTTGTTAAACCAAGAAGAAAAGATCAATCACTAAAACATGCTATGTCTACTATTGCTAGTGCCATTAAGTCTATTGGAAGTAATAGTCGATCCAAAGATAAGAATGCAACAAGACAAGCTATAACAACTGCTATAGTGAATAAAACAACTTTGAATAGAAGAATGGTAAGCAATATTAGTGGAATTTTAAAAATACATCCTAAAACATTGGTAAGAGCGGCAAAAAGAAGAGAAACTATAGAAAATGATCCAATTAACCAATGTTGGAGTTTTAGTGGTCGACTCCCAAGATTTGACATGAAACTAAATGTTGAAATTAGATCTTTGATCGAAAAATATTGGCATGATAATACTAGGGTGTCATCTAATGCTAGAGATGTTTTAAAATTAAGAGTGGGGTCCAAAGTTCGCGATCCTCATCCAAAACACCTATTAGATACAATGCAAACTAAATTTTATAGAAAATTTTGTGATGAATTAGTGTTACCTGGTAATAGTAAAATAAGTCAAAGATCTTTTAAAAAATGCAAACCATGGTATGTAAAGATTAATAAGCAATGGATATCTTGTTGTTGTAAAACGCATGTTCGATTTCGTTATTATTATGATGTGTTTCAATATATACGTTGTACTGTTGATAACTGAGAGGGGGGGGTGAATCAGTTATCCTAATTATTTCCCTTATTGAACTTTCCTCTTAATTGAAGCAGCATAAAATCAAACACAAAACATTAACCATGAAGTAAGAAACACATGACACAGTATTTTTGACGTGGAAACCCTGTTAAGGGAGAAAACCACGGGGTGATTAACCCAAGAATTATTCTCTGTTAGAAGAATAGGAAATTACAAAAATGGCACTTGCCAATTAGGGCTCACTGCCCGAGCACACTGCTCACAAGAGGCCCACTGCCTACAAGAAGACACACTGTCTACAAAGTGATGATAATCACAGTCTTGAACTGATTGGAAGCATCTGCATATGCTGGAGTTCAGTTCCGGTTAGGCTCAGTACACTGATCTGCTGCACTTCATCTTTCCTCTATTCTTTGTTCTGCTATCTTTCACATACCGGATCCTTTTTGCTACCTCTGCTCTTTCTCTGGACTTATTCGCATATCTCTCCACATCCACACACCTTTCACAACTAAATCCATCCTCTATATATATCCGCACAAGTAATTTCATCACCTTTCTAGTCGGCATCCGGAACAGTCTTAGTTTCTTACAAACTCTCATTCTGTCGGCTGAATCCTTCCTCCCCAAGCAATGCGGATCAAGCATATACTTGTAGATATCATTAATCATGTCGGCCAAACATGATTCATGCCTTCACAACCTCTGTCATCAACAGTAACCCATCCGGAAAGCAGTCAGATACTCTGTCAGTCAGTTCTTCCTCTGTTTTCACTGTCTCTCAGGAATCCGGTACTTAACCATTCATATCTTTTTCCTTGTCCATCACCGGAGGCTAAATCCTTGGAATATACTACTAAAGGTAGTCCTCTTGACTTCCCCAAATCCGCACTGCACCAAGACACTTCCTCTGAGAGGTCCGGACCAATCTGTCGGACCTTGCCACATGCTCTGTTCTTCTTCACCGGACCACAACTTTCTTTATTCTGACTTCCGGTAGAGACACATCATGACTTGCGGATATGTGGGATGACCTTTGTTGCCATCAATGACAACAACCATGAATCCATATAGTGTCTCTTGCCAACAATCTCCCCCTTTGGCATTGATGGCAACACTTAGTGAAAAATGACTAAGTGTTTTCACTATGCTCCCCCTTTGCTGATGCTCTGTCTTTATATACAATTTCCGGAACTCCCCCTTAGTTGGATTCCTCATTTTTTACTGCTCCTCACTCCCCCTTTGACATCAATGGCAAAGGGTAGGGTCCGCATATCAAAATTTTCAAAAATTTCTTATACTTAGCCGCATATTTACATACTCACATATATTGAAGAATGTCTGCAAAGGATGTCTGTAATTGAATCATTTCGGTAGCCCAACTTTGCTTCATTCTGTCCAAAATTGAAATGTGACCACTTAACAAAAATGCAAACGCTTCTGCCCGCTTGAGATCTGTCGGATCTTTTGTTTGGGCGGTGGTCCTAGCATCACTGATGGCCTCATGCATGGTTTCCAACTTAGGGATTATAATCCTTCTAAGTTCTCCCATCCGGTTGGTGATGTTCTTCCTTTCCTTCTCAAGATTCTTTATTTCGTTCAAGACTGCAATAGTTTGACATTCTTGATTTATTATAGAGGAAGAGAGAGGATCAAAACTTTGAGATAAGCTTTGTAGCTTATCCTGTTCCTCTTTTATTTTCTTGTCAAATGCTGCTGTTGCCTTTGACCAGGATATACAAAATTTGTAGATATCACCGCCATCCTTAAGAGCATTCTCTAAGCTCTTTATTCCAATGCTTACAATCTTTTTGTCTTTAGAGATTAATTCTAATATCTCTGAAAATCTCTTATCCAAAAATTCCTTCCGGACCTTTTCTTCAGCTGATTTTTCTAAAGAATCAAAATGTGTATCAACACTGCTGACTAAGGTTTTTAGATTACCGGAAGTGGAGGCTGTCGGATCTATCTGGATTGATGGCATGATCTTCACAAGTACTCCGGAAGCAGCCTCTATCAACTCACAGTCTTCCATATGAGACTTCAAGAGCTTTTCATTTGCCTTGGCATTTGCAAATGAAGCTATCTTCATTGTTTGTACCGGAGAGAGAGAGTCAAAATCAAATGGGCCTTTTAGAAGCTCCGGTTCATCAATCTCTAGAGTTTCTTTGCTCAAAAATTGTTGAACAGTTTGTGCAGTGTCTCTTGCCGGAGACAGATGTTTCTTCTCTTCTGCAGTCTTAGAACTGTCAACCTCTTTGTCCTTCACCACTGCTTCCTTCTCCTGTAATTGCTCTTCTTCTTTGGATCCGGAGACTGTAGGGGAAACCGGAGGAGAGATGCTAACTTGTTCATGGGTCACTTCTTCTGGAGCAGAGGGTCCCAAGTCCTCACTTGTCTGTTCAGGGCTCACTTCTTCCGGAACAGAAGATTCCAGATCAACAGCTGTTTCTGCACCTAAGTCCTCTACAACAGGAAGATTGAACCTTTTGAAAGCCTTCCGGAGGATCTCTTCTGTTTCTTGAGCCACTTTGTCAGTCTCACCAAGCATGAGTTGATTCATCCTGGCTTTGCTTCTGAACTCATCTTTGCAGTCCTTGAAGATAATGTTCATTGTCTTGGGATCAATTTGAGGATATAGCTGAATAGCTATCTGCTCCCGGATCTCAAGATCTTTGGCATGAGCATTATTCTTTCTTACTTCCATTTCCTTCTCTAGGCTCTTAGGAATGAGAGATATGATCTCAATGAAAGCCTTATTGTATATGTTCAGATATTTAACTGTGGCTTCCTGCAGAGTCTTTTGGTCTGCCTCACTGAAGTCATCATAGGATTCAGTCATTGGTTGAAGGTTTCCATCCACCGTGACCGACTTGATTATGCTCTCTAGTGACAGAGTGGGCTTTTCAACAGTTACCTCTGCCATTTCCTCCTTGTCTTGGCCTGTGGAGGGCTTACCGGATCCTTTCTTTTTCTGTTTCTTTACTTCTCTTACTCCTTCATCTGATTCTGTCTCCTCTTCATCCTTTTGGCTTCCATAAGCCCTTGTGGCTTTTGCCTTTGATCTCTTACCGGATGCCTGGACTTCCGGTTTTGAACTTTTGGTTGAGGGAGGTGCAGATCTCTTTGTTGATCTGGTCCGGGTGGGAGCTCCAACCGGAGCACTTTCTTTGCTTTTCTCTTCTTCCTCGGCCTTCCTCCTCTTTTCCCGGCTGGCATCAAGTGCCTCCTTTGAGATGCCAAGACCTTGAGCAATGTGCTCTACTTCTTTTCTCACTTTTCTTTTGATCTCAGGTTCCCTGAGTTCTACATGTAATTTTATACTCAGCTCCTCAAAGGTTCCAAACCTTTCTGCCTTAGGATCTTTGGGCTGACTTAGCATGTGTTGAACATGCAGCTCCACTATCTGTTCATCAACTTCATACCCCATGGGCATGATCCAGACAGTCCTTGGCTCCACTGCCTCCATTAGGCACTGATCAGTGTCAACCATAAAGCACACTGAGTCCTTGTATTTCTCAATGAGAGACTGGGGAATTCTCTCTCTTGCTTGCATCATGCTCTGAAAGTTTTTGAAGTATCCCCATAGAGCTGTATTTCTCGCTTTTGCATCCCCAAGTCCATGCAAATAGTCTCTTATCTGGACTGCAACAGGTTTGTCATTTTGCCATACCCATCCATTTGTTCCGGGTAGTTCATTCATGAAGTAGAAGAATAGACATACAATCAGAGTACCATACTTAAAGGAATTCTTCTTATCCTTCTTGATTTTCTGTATGTTTTCCATTAATTGGCTTAGTAGCAGTTCGCAGAGATCATATTCTGCATTCTTTCTTAACATTTCATAAGCAGTGTATATTGCAGTTCCGGATACAGAATTCTCCCTGCTGGAGTGATAGATCTTGTATCCTATTATCATTGATGCATATTTGATATCCGGATCGGAGATGTCTTCAATGGTCATTGCCCTTTTGTCAAATTTTGATCCGGTGGCCTCAGTTACAATGTTGTTCTTGACAGATTTGAGGATAGGTACTCCTCCGGAAGAGTATAGGCCAGTTACTGCTCTAATTGCCTCTTTTGTGATCTTGCAGGGTCTATCTAGCCATAGAAAGTTGTCATGCATCCTGCTCAGTACATACCGGACCCATTCATCCTCTTCAAAACAGGGGAAATGAATAAATTGCTCAAATTGTTTCTTCTGAATATCCTTATACTCTGGTTTAAGCTCAAAGGCATTGTCAATCAGCTGCTTGTGATAGAGGTCTCTTAATTTGAAATCCCCAAATTCCTCAATGTTTGCATGTATGTAAACCCTAATGTCTTCGGTGTGTAAAACTCCGTGAGGAACACTAGAGAAGGCTCCTAGTGGGTCAACCTCCAATGATTTGTAGGGATGTTTCTTGAATGAGGGGCGAGGTCTATCGGAGATCTTAACTATGTTTGGAGTAGCCATTTTTCAAAGATTTGCAGTGAGGTAATGAAAAACGGAGAATACCTTATGCGCCTTCGGTTTGCACGGAGTGGTTGGATTGATTTCTTTATCCAATAGCTTCGGCAGGAGATCCTTGGTGTGCTTGAAGAACCTTGTTGCAGAGCTCCACTTTTCGCTTCTTCTCAAGTGCAGAATGAGCAAATGACCTTTGAGAAATCCCTTAAATTGCTCCGCGAACCCTAATACTTGTCTGCAATAAATGCTTCACCTACATCATTCCAGTTTTCCTTGTCTAGATAGCTTGGAGTATCCCGGATTAGTCCTGATCTGTGGATATCATCCGGATCTTTCAATCATGAGTAAATCGAGGTGGCATATTACAAGATCATCTCAAACACTCTGTCCAATCCGCAGAACAAGATAGTGCATTTCCGGATCTTTCCGGACCTTTTTGTAATCCTTTATCATACCGGAGCATTTCCCTGAACAGGTCTTATTTGATTGATCATAGCTTCTTCATAACTCCATGCGGACCTCTGAAAACTTGACTGAAGTATCTCAAGACTCATATTTACAAACCCTTTGATCCGCATCTTGTGCAACATCCGGCACCACTTGTTTGGCTGGGGGAACAAGATTTTCTTTGAGTCTCCCCCTGAGCCAGGGCTCACTTTTAATTTCTGGAAGAAATATCAGCACCAGAGTCTGGTGCGGATCCAACCTCTACATTCTCTGAACTTTTCTTCACCCAAATCTTGCTCATCTGATTCCTAACCTCATCCGCATTCATCTTTTGTTTACCCTTGTCTTGATTCTGATTATACACCGGACCTCTTTTGTCCTGATTCTTGTTTCTGCAGACTTTAGCATTATGACCGGACCTATTGCAGATTTGGCAAATAACATTCCTTTGCATATTTGACTGATATCCTCTTGATCTGCATTGATTAGCCCTATGACCTATTCTATTGCATGTGAAGCATCTACCTTTGAATGATTTGTTTACTTGCATAATTCTACATTCATGGGATTTGTGTCCATACCTTTTGCAGTTGAAGCACTGTCCGGAGAAGGATGAATTATTCTGATTCATTCTCATTCTGCACTGATTAGCTTTGTGACCAAAGTGGTTGCAGCTGTGGCAGTATCCATTGAAGGATGGATATCTTTGAGCATTTGGCTGTCTTACCGGAGGTCTTCTAGGCCTGCTCCTTGGATTTTCTGATCCAAGATTCTTCTGACCGGATCCGGAGCTTTCTCCTTTCTCATATCCCAAGCCATACTTGTCATCTGTCCTCTTTTGACTTCCAAGAAGAACTTCAAGTTGAGCAGAACTTATCTTGAATTTCTCTTTATATTCATTTGCTGTTTGAAGGTCTCTTTTGAGAGAGGCAATTTGATCCTCAAGTTTTCCTTCATTATCTTTGGCATCTTCAAGATCAGATTCAAGGTGTCTGATAATCCTGTCCATTTGGTGGCATTCTTCTGATTTTTCTTTAAGAGATTGTCTTAGATTGTCTTCAGCCTTTCTTTTTTCTTCAATCTCTTGAGTAAACTTTATAGTTCCTGATTCCATTTCATGTCTTAACATAATGACTTCTTTTGATAACTTTTCACATAACTTGGTTTGCTCAGTCAATTCCTCATCTGTATTGCTTTCTTCACTTTGTCTTGCCAACTGTTGAAGCAGCTCCTTTCTCTTTTTCATAGAGAGACTTAATTTGTCTTTTAATTCTCTCATGAATTCATCAGCCTGTTTGAGTCTTTCCTTTAATTCACTGACTTCAGAATTTGACTGTTCAAGATCCTCAAGGGCAGTCTTGAGTTGCTCCCTTAAACCATATGCATCCATTTGAAATCCCAGATCTCCCTCAAGCTGTTAGGCTCTATTAGGAGGAACTTGGCTCTGATACCAATTGTTGATAACTGAGAGGGGGGGGGGGTGAATCAGTTATCCTAATTATTTCCCTTATTGAACTTTCCTCTTAATTGAAGCAGCATAAAATCAAACACAAAACATTAACCATGAAGTAAGAAACACATGACACAGTATTTTTGACGTGGAAACCCTGTTAAAGGAGAAAACCACGGGGTGATTAACCCAAGAATTATTCTCTGTTAGAAGAATAGGAAATTACAAAAATGGCACTTGCCAATTAGGGCTCACTGCCCGAGCACACTGCTCACAAGAGGCCCACTGCCTACAAGAAGACACACTGTCTACAAAGTGATGATAATCACAGTCTTGAACTGATTGGAAGCATCTGCATATGCTGGAGTTCAGTTCCGGTTAGGCTCAGTACACTGATCTGCTGCACTTCATCTTTCCTCTGTTCTTTGTTCTGCTATCTTTCACATACCGGATCCTTTTTGCTACCTCTGCTCTTTCTCTGGACTTATTCGCATATCTCTCCACATCCACACACCTTTCACAACTAAATCCATCCTCTATATATATCCGCACAAGTAATTTCATCACCTTTCTAGTCGGCATCCGGAACAGTCTTAGTTTCTTACAAACTCTCATTCTGTCGGCTGAATCCTTCCTCCCCAAGCAATGCGGATCAAGCATATACTTGTAGATATCATTAATCATGTCGGCCAAACATGATTCATGCCTTCACAACCTCTGTCATCAACAGTAACCCATCCGGAAAGCAGTCAGATACTCTGTCAGTCAGTTCTTCCTCTGTTTTCACTGTCTCTCAGGAATCCGGTACTTAACCATTCATATCTTTTTCCTTGTCCATCACCGGAGGCTAAATCCTTGGAATATACTACTAAAGGTAGTCCTCTTGACTTCCCCAAATCCGCACTGCACCAAGACACTTCCTCTGAGAGGTCCGGACCAATCTGTCGGACCTTGCCACATGCTCTGTTCTTCTTCACCGGACCACAACTTTCTTTATTCTGACTTCCGGTAGAGACACATCATGACTTGCGGATATGTGGGATGACCTTTGTTGCCATCAATGACAACAACCATGAATCCATATAGTGTCTCTTGCCAACATGTACTTTACATAGTAACAGGATTATACAGGAATGTGATATTAATATGCCAACTGAAGCAATAAAAGAGTTTATATCAAGTTTGTTTTGTGAAAGATCTAATGAAAAATCATTTTATTTAAGTTCATGTATTTCTGGACAATGCACTAGTTGTGGCAATCTTTCTTTGTTAAGAGTTTGTATGCATGAAAGTGTTGAAAATGATTTTGGACAACAATTAGTAGATGTTAAAAGATTTAAGAATGTTGAATATTCTTTAAAAGATGGAAAATTTGGAAAGCGTTGTGATTTAATTACAGAAAAGGTTAGTGTGCATGCATTCATATCAGAATTTAAGAGTAAAATTGTACCAAAATATGTCAAGCACTCTCAACAAGCTCGATGGCTTGATGGACAATTTCATGAATGTAGAAACACCTTTGCAGTTGGTACTATACTATTAGTGGTTGATTTTGTGGAAAACTATACTTTATCTCCGCAAGAGGAAATTCAATCACAATATTACAATTCAGTGCAGGTTGCTATGTTTGTTCATATTGTTTATAGACATGCAGATGATATTACAGAGAATGATAGAAAAGTTTTGAGTGAGTATCATTTCTATTTGAGTGACAACCAGTTACACTCATCAGAATTTGTTCAATTTTGTTTCAATATATTTTATACAAATTTAAGAGAAAGAGGAATCTAGATGACTGAACATCTTATATGGTCAGATAATTGTACAGGGCAGTTCAAGAATGCTCGAATGTTCTGTTGGTTAATTAGGGTTCACAAGGAGAATAATGTCCAACATATGTGGAATTTTTTTGAAGCTGGACATGGTAAAGGAGAACATGATGGAGCTGGTGCGTGTGTTAAAAGAATTCTTGCTAGACAACAATTGAAATTTGAGGATGTAGTAAAATTTAAAGATGCACATGGGATTGTAGATTGGTGCAATACAAGATTATGTACACCTAGATCAAGTGAGTACTCTATAGTTTGTTGATTCTTTTAGTTGGTTGAAGAAGAAAACATTCTACTTAGACTTGATTGTCAGACAATCAGTGGATCTACTAAATGGCATTCATTTAGGAATTCAAATGCAAGTACATGGACTATCTGGACAAGGGAGCTTGCATGTTTTTGTCAATTTTGTATTTTAGGAGATTGGGAAACATGTGAGAATATAGAATGGGTTGAAGAGTGGAAGCAAAGACCATTGACACTTGCACAAGCACATGATCAAAATTAAACAACAATTGAAGACAATGATCAACTGTTTGCATTAGACGATTATGACCGTGTTTCAGACCTTGTACAAGAAGGTAATTTAATTCAAATTATATTTCATTTTATTTCACTTCATTACTAATTTGTAGTGCTTTTATTTATATTTATATGTGTACATATGAACGCATGTATGTTGATTGGTCAAATTTTATGGACATGTGCAAGTTATTGAATCAAAATTTGTTTGCAGGACATGTGTATGCTGTTGTTGCACCAAAGAAGAATGAAGAGGAAACAAAATATTGGTTGGCTCATTGTGTGGAGACTAAACATAAGTTAACAGCACCTCGAGAAGATGATGATGTCTTTCCTTATCCAACAGGTTTGGTGATCCCCTTAAGACATCCCCTTAAGCAAATTTTGATAACAAGTCTTTGATCCCCTTAAGCAAATTTTAAGAACTTCTTTGATCCCCTTAAGCAAATTTTAAGAATTTATTTGATGGTGGCTATCATTATCCAATAGGTTTGGTGGTGGTTGTTGGCACTTGGCTATAGAAATACCTAATAAGGAAGAATGGTTTGCCTGCATTCGAAGATTATGAAACACATAAGAAGATTATACACTACTCACATTTGGTATTGGCAACAAATATAAAACTAGAGAGGTATCGTGGAAAACCTACAAATGAGTTATGGAACATTTCTATGGAAGTCCATGAGACAATCATCGATGCATTGGCAAAAAGAGAGGATGGAGATGGTACAATGGAATAAGTAAATACAGGTAAATATAGTTAAATAGATTTATATTGTTCTTTTAAATACATTAAATACATGTTTTGATATTTCTTGTGCGTTATTAGTTGAAATTGATTTAAATTATCCTTTTATATCCTTAGGTCATCATCACAAATTCATCACATACTTTGAAACAAAAACTTGAGAGGCACTTGCAAATATAGGTACAAATTGTGTATATCTAGATAGTTTTATATAAATTATTAAAATACATGTTTTGATGATATATTGATAAATTGCTTGTATTATTTTTATATTAGCTGGCGTCAAGTCCTGCTACATTCCCCACAAGTATTGTAAACATTATTTTGAGTTAGCGTGAAGACCTGCTACATTCACCTACAAGTTTTGTAAAAATTATTATTCTATATATTTTATTTGTTAAATTATGCGCATGTTTTTCTACTTTGAATTTACTTTAAATTTGATTTTATTATATTGTTAATTTGGGTTGCTTTGGGCAACTTCACCAAATTTTGAGAACTTAAGACATCCCCTTAAGACATCGTAAATTAGGACCCCTTAAGACATCCAAAAAGTTAGCATCTTTGTAGGTTAATTAACATGGCCAATTTGAAGTTGTTAATGGATCACAATACATCCTATGTGCAGTTATGTTACTTCTATGTTTCAATAACCATATATCTCTCAATCCAACTAGATTAAACACTATCATCTTTATTCTATCCTTAAAATTTCTTCTTTATATTTGACATGCTCAATAATGAAGATGAACTATTATATGTCCATGATGTGAATCATGCATGTATATGTCCTCTCTATGTTAGCAATGATATGAAATTAACATATGTCACTAAATGTATATGTCCTCTTCCCAATGTAAACAAAAAGTAATGAGAAAATCCATGATTGTCAAATAAATTCTAATCCAATAGCATAATCTAGATCTTGATTATCAAGAAAATTTTAGAAGAAATAATCTCTAGCATCAACCATATAAAATCTACAAAGAGAGATAAGCTATTCTAAGCCTCTTGTTTATATTTGCATTTATGAGTCTCAACTCATTTATTTTATTTTAACTAATTAATAAAATTTAAAAAGCATGCTATTAGACCTAAATAACTATAGCCTATGTTTATTTTCCTACACAATCCTAGACTAGAAAAAAAATAGATTTTTTTAAATTAAACAAATATAACTTATAGATCACTATGACTAAAGTTATGAGCAAGTTCTATTTTGAGTATCAAATTCTTAAATGAGCCATGACCTTTTACTATTTAGATGATGTGATATATTAGTGTGGGCTTAGGTCGATACTATTTAGTTAGTTCCATAAAATAGTAAGATATTGTTAGGTCGATACTATTTATTTTTTGTATTGGAAAATTTTGAAATATTGATGTGTTAATTTGTTGATATTTTCTAGAGTGAAGAAAAGACCTAACAAATCTTAGAAGCCCTAGTGAAGGATATCAAGAAATGGGGCAAAAGGGTAGCCTAAGCTCCACTAATAAATCTTAACAAGACAAAGCAATTGAAGGTGTAGCTTCTCCTTCTCACCTTTATTTTGCAATTTTCTTATAAAATCTATTAGATTGGGATTAAAAACTTAAAGTATTGTAGATTAGTATCTAGTCTAAGATGTTAAATTTTTACCATGTTTGAAATTGTTAAAATTCCTTGGGGGAAGAAGTTCCCTTTCAAAATATGCATCAACAAGTGTTGAATCAATTTTGCACATCATCAACATTATTCTTCTAATTAGTTTATATGTTTGGATAATTTGTATAGATAGAGAAGTTCATACCATTAAATTGTGGCATGTATAACACTATACAATTCTTCTTTCATCCAATACAATTATATTACAAAAGTCTTATGCTCATCTTGAATGTGTATTTGCATACTAATCTAGAGTTTTTTATGGATATGAACTACAAATTCTATAACATAACACACTAAATTACAAGTTTGGACATCCTTTAATCCTCCTAGGATTCAAATAAAATAAGACAGGTTCAAAACATGTTTTTTCAAGTGGTTTTTTTTGCATATACAAGTTTTGGAAAGAACTACTCATAAATTTGTTAAAATGAAATACTTTTCAACCAAACAAAAGAGTACAAATATATAAAGTCATTTACAACTTCCTTTATATAAAGTCATAAGGGGAAGATTAAACAAATATATAACCTTAAAAAAGATTTCCATAATTATAAACTATTTAAATAAAACAACAATATCCACAAGAAGAAAACAATGCCTACTTATTGTCTATCCAAATAACCCACACAAGAACAAATAGAGGAAGGTCAGGTTGTATAAACTCCAGGTCCATGAACTCAAAAAATATACAAAGTCCCATACATTCAAAATATAAAGTCCATGTTCAACAATATATATATATATATATATAAAGTCTGGATGAAAAATAGTATATAACATAGTCCATGAAATAGTCAAATTATGTAGCCCATGTTCAATAACCTATCACATACTATCTCTATAATCAAGAGTCCTCTTCACACCATGCGAACTACTCAGATGACCTGAATCACTCTGTAGAAGAGAAAGATTTAGATGAAATCAGATGTAAGATGATTAAAAATGATTTAATGACAATTTTTAAAGTTATAATTTTTATCATATTATAATTAAATTACCGTGTGAGGCTGAGAGGCATGCTCTGGTGCACCTGGACCTGTCTCTACATGCTCTGAATCAATCTATTTAATACAAGAGAAAGTTCAAGTTGAAATTAGATGTACAAGATGATTTTAAAAATGATTTAATTCAATTTAATTTATAATTTATATATCATATTGAAATTATTATATCGTAAGAGGAACTTGTTGTGCATCCTCTATTCTAGGACCTATCTCTACAGGCTTAGCTACATGACATGTCTCAAGCTATAAAAGAAAAAAAAATTTGAACACATGTCAACATATATATCTATCAAGAAATTTAATTTAATTGAATTTAAATATAATCTAAATTTTAAATTATACCGTATTAGGCTGCCCATCTCCTCTGTCCTCCTGCTCTGCATGTGTTGTGTGTTGATGAAACGTGTCACTAACAAGCTCCTGTACAAGGTCATTTCTAAGTTAGCACATGTGTGTACAAATTAGGTTTTAAAACATATATATAATTGACTTGTGTACATGTTATACGTTTTTGAACAACTTGAAATGCAGTCGACTCCTGATATAAACTTGGATTATCCAAGTGTGCTGTAATGCCCATCCTCATTGTTGTGTCAACCTGCATAGACATATTTTTAATGTATATTAAATAGTACATGCACATTTTCAGATACAGTGATATATCAAAATAGAAAAATCTAAGTATATATAGTTTTTTAAAACAATATACATACTGCAAAAGTGTCTTGTGAGATGCCCAATGATGGAGGAGCGCTCGAGACACCCTGAGATGGAGGATTCAATGTGGAAGAAGCTTGAACCAGTTCATAAATATTTAATGTACACACATTCAAGACTGAATTACAAATTAATATCAAGACAAATAAAATTAATATTTAAAATATAAATCATTCAAAATGTACCCCAAATGGGTGCCCAAGATGAACAGGTGTCGATGAAAAATTAATTAGATCAATGGTCCCTGTTGCCATCATCTACACCAAACAATTTGATTGTTAAAATATTACAATTTAATTGATCTATATGTTGATTAAAAACACGTGCTTAAAAAATTGTTATAAATTCAACATGTGTACATAACCTATATATACCTATGTCGAATGATCAGTGGGATGATCCTCAGCAAATAGATAATCAACAAATGATTCACCCACATTATCAGATGATGCATGTGTAGTTGAAGTGGGTGCAGTTGGCTGATAAGGTTCATAACACAAATGATTGCAACTCATGCATTAATGAGGCATCGACACATGTGGAGTGGTACTAGGACCACTTCCATCATCAACTCCTCCATGTTCTCTAACCCGAGCTACCATCATAGAAGTCTGCTCATGTAGGCTACCTACGAGTGCACTCAATGTGCCTAGTGTGGATACCATTGCACGATGTTGGAAGGGCGAAGGAATGGCAGGAACAGGAGGGTCAATAAGAGGTTGAACAGGCACGGGTCATTGGGGATCAACCCGTGCCCCCAACCTCTGTTGTGGCATGCCACTACCAATACCCTGGAATGATCTAAAATCAAAGTAGTTGGGTTTTTTATTCAGAACAAACTCTGCATATAGTTTTCTCAAAAAATATAAAGGAACCTCACAATTAGCATGAGGTGGATAATCAAACACCATCCACCATCTGTCCCAAAAATTGGTAGACATTCCTTCATGCCTACACCACCTAATTGATATTCTTTTCTTATTTGTAGGAATAGGTTCATTTGTAATGGGATGTCTAAAATATTGCGCTAATTGAGCTTTTGTGATTTTAAGATCCAAAATAGTCTTATAGGAGAGGCCATCAACATAAAATTGGCGCCTCTCCTCTCTCCATTTCTGGAATCCATCAAAGTCTGAGTCAATAGACCTCACAGAACCTACAATGTTTTGCATTAAAGATGCAAAATGTACCACGTGAGGAGGCATGAATTGTTCATTGCAAATGGAATTCAATTTTTCTTGTATGGAATCCACATTTTCATTAATTATGGCTCGCAAGCGAGCCTGGTTAGTTCTAGGTGGGGGTGGAGGTGGGGATGGAGGTGGGGCATCTGGAGGTGGGGGTGGGGCCGGATCATCTTGTGCATTGAGGAAGTCATCAACATCAAAGTGAATATCATCCAGATTCATGATATATATAAAAACAGATATGAACCTGCATATATACATATAAACATACAAATTTGAAATTAAATCAAGAATATATATATATATAAATTATAAACAAACATATAATGTACATGTTCAAAAATTATAAATTATATACATATGTTTCAAGAAATTACACTTTCAGAAATAAATTTAAATTAAACATACAGATACATGCAATTTTCAAATTGAAATCAAGGGATTTTCATTTGAGAGCTAAATTTTGATTCTTATAGTGAGGGAGACAAGAAATATCAATTTAATAGTATATACAGATCAATTTAATAGTCTAGGGCTATTAGGACTACCATAATTCAAATTTGTTCTCAAGGTTTGTTATCATATGTTAGGTCGAAGGTTTCAATTTTGTTAATTTTTCTATGGAGTTAGGTCCAATTTTCCAATTTTGTTAATTTTTCTATAGGAAAGAGGAAATCATTGAATGTGAACTTTAGTATCTTGTATAATGTTGTCATGACCATTAAGGACTGAACATTAATTGTTATTAAATTCCTAGATTGTTATATGGACCTTTAAGATAGCCTTAAATCAATAACAGACTTGTCATGAGGGACAATGAACTACAAAGGGACAATGAAATTATTGTTAAGATGTAAGACTCCTCTAGAGATTGAATTGCATTATCTAGATAATCAAAAGACATATATATCAATGAAGGGTGAATGTCTAGGATTAAGTGGTGGTGAGGGTAGTGAAGGGACTGATGGATTAGAAGGTGGAAGGACCAATGAATTAGGATTGGGATTACATGGTGGTGTTGGGATAGGACTAGTAGGCTCTTGGATAGGCATTCGATTGGATGATGATGAAGGATACCCATATAAGATGCATAATCTAGAGTGGTGTTCCCCTTGTCAAAGGTAACATAAGGATTTAAGGACACTTTCAATCTTGGTGAAAAGGGTAACTTGGACTTGCACATTCTTGTTGCGAAGGAACTTGATAGTCTTGTGCAAAATATATGCATCATGATCTACAAGGTTCTCACGATCATTGGGAGGAAATTAGGAAACTATTAGGATTGTGACTTTGGGTTTGGCATGGTCAACTTGGAGAGGTTGTGTGGCCCATATCCCTATAAGAGGATGAAGGGTGATAGGAGGTTGTAGGATGGCTAAAAGCATTCACATGACGATAATGTTCAAGTTTAAATCAAGATATGCATCATGGTCTACAAGGTTCTCTTGTTCAAAAGGTTCATCATATTCTACAAGGAACTCACAATCATTGGTACCAAATTCAAGACCTCCTATTATGACCGGGGGTTTCCTATTGATTATGAGTTCAATACTTGCTTCTTTTTTATTGTCACAACCATTTTGGACAAAAGAAATGAATTAGAACAGATGCATCTATGCTATTGAATGATGTCATAGAAACCAATGGACTATCATACCACTTAGGTAGAATCATAATGAACATCTGCAAGACTATAACTAGACTTGGAGAACTACCTTGATGTGGATATCTTGTGCATGCCACATGATCTGAAAACCTAAATTTGGTGAAGTTGCCTATGGCAACCAAATTTGATAATGGGGATAGGATTGAAGTTACTAGTTGCCTACCTGACTAATCTGAGTATGAAGATGAATATATTCTGATGATTTGTGATTTAAATTTAATTAAGAATTTGATGCTTTGTTTTTAACTTGTGATTGTAGGGATTCAATCTAGCTAGAAAAAGATAAATTAGTCAAGATGGTTCTAGCTCGATTTTGTTTCCTATTTCCTATTTGCAAAATTATTATTTTCTATTTAGTTGTTAGTCCTAACTCTTTCCTTTTAAGAAGTATATCAAATCTAATGTAGTAGTAGATACTTCTACATATACAAGTTTCTGTTAGGAGAAAATATCTTTTGCCAAATTTGTATAGAGTTGTCTATAGTGTGTTCCAGGGTAATCAAATGATGTTTAAGTCACAATTTAGAGGGTTGAGGGATAAGTTTGTGTTGAGTCTACAAGAGGTGTTTTCTTACATAGACCTCTCCATAATCTAGGTGTCTCCATGTCTAACTCAATTGTTTCAAGGGATATTATATCCAAATTAATGATAACATTTTATATATATGGCTATGAGATCCATGATCATATCAATGTTTGGTAGAGAAAAGTTATCTTTAGGGTATCCTTTTTTGATGTCTCAAAAGTTAGTGCAAACATGAATTCCCTTAGTTTTCTTGCTAACTAAGACCACATTAGAGACCCATTTAGGATAACTAATAGTCTGAATGAACCCCACATCCAAGAGTTTATACAATTCTTCTTTGACCAAGAGGGCTACCTAGGGGTACATTTTGCGTAGCTTTTATTGAATAGGTTTGGCATTGAGGTGAACCACAAGATGATACATGACTTTAAAGATGAAGTCTCAAGGCATATCACCATAAGACCACATGAAGAAATCACCGTAATCTTTAAGGTTGATGGTTATGCCTTATTTGATGTCAAGGTCCAGTGGAGCTACTATCTTAGAGAGTTTAGGGTCCTCTTCTATTCACAGGTTAATGTATATAGCATCCTCAAAAAGGAGAGGGGAGTCATCTTGTATATGAGTGGTATCTAATGGAAGGTGAAGTTTGTCATTGAGGAGCTCTTGGGAAGTGTCCATTTTTATTGTATCATTTTAATTGATCACAAGTTTCTTCTTATATCTTGTTGCTATTCTGCCTACTAGGGTGCCTTAGGACTAAAGGGTTCTTCTTTCTCTCCAAAATAAGCATAGGTGTTAAGTATGGTGGAAAAGTCTTTCTTATGATTACAATGGGGATGTGGTCTTGACACTTCATAAGTTTCATGATGGCTTTGTCATTTTGGAAAACATCAAATCATAAAGGGTCGTATTGGTCCCAATCAATAAGCTCAAGGTATTATAGGTCTAAGGAGATGGTGAGGATAGTGACCTATCATGAAAGAGGTTAGTGGTGGCAAGATCTTCGTAAGGATCATGAGTGGGGCCTACATCAATGTCATTAAGATTAGGGGAAGCATTACTAATGAGGTTAGGCTCGTATCATAATTAACATCACGATGTTCATCCCAGGGGCATAACCTAGCTAGTGAGGACAGCTACAAGTGTCTCTAAAGTTACATTTGTTGGCTTGATTTCATTCTAGATTAGTTGGCTATCACAAAAACTGTAAAATCTTCTCAATTCTTGATTAGTTGGTTGTCTCTAAAGGTTTGATTATGAAGGATGTGATAAAGGTTTTATTATGGTTTGTTGTAATTGTTTTACATGACAGTTACCTATTCAATAATGCCTTTAAAATACAATGATGTATACATTGATATAAGTAAATTTTATAAAAACCAAATATATATATATATCATCCCAATGCTATATAATTTTTGACAGTTTGTTCAAAATCTCTCCTTTCATTTCAAAATTTCAATTGTATTTTACAACTAAAATGTCTAAATACAACTATTCAACACTCAAATTGAAATCAAATTTTGATAGTTTGTTCAAAATCTCTCCTTTCATATGATATAGAATTTTCAAAATTTCAATTGTATTTTACAGCTAAAATGTCCAAATACAGCTATTCAATTCTTAAATTTAAACAAAATTTTGACAGTTTGTTCAAATTCTATCCTTTTATATGATATAGTCTTTCAAAATTTCAATTGTATTTTACAACTAAAATGTCAAAAAATAGCTATTCATTTCATAAACAGAAACCCTAAATAATAGTTTACAATTTAAATTTTGATTGTATTTTACACCAAAAAAAACAAGGGAAACTTCAAAAGATTGATTGCTAAATTGTAGAAGTGGAAAAATTCACTTACCTGCTGTTTTGATGGTGACTCAACTCGGGATCCCGTTCTCAGCTGTTGCCTGTCGCCTGTCGCTGGGAAAAATGGGGTCTCTACCATATTTAAAAAAATTTAATACTTTTTCAAAACGGGATCCCATTTTGTGGTTCTAGGTTTGGGATCTTGTTAAGGAATGAGATCCCGTTTTGGATTTTAGGCTCGGGTTTGCGACCCAAAATGGGATCCCATTTTATAGAAACGGGATCCCATTTTTAGTTATCCGATTTCAATTTTTTTTCTAACTCTGAAACTTCCACCTTAAGTGGACACAACTTCTTGCATTTACCCCTACATTTGCTCTTTAATATAGTTGAATCTTGAGAATTTGTTCACTGTGCTAGTTAAGGAAATATATTTCATTTAGGCGCATCACCATAAACTTAGTGTAATAGGTGAAAGTCAGGTTTAGCAGATCAGACATAGTCATGAAACCCTAACCCTACCATCATCAAGGAATCTAATCTAAATGAAATCAAAGGACAATGCAATTCAAGCATAACATCACCTAGACCGTGCGATTCCTTGTTTGAGGGATGTGGACTGCTTCTTCAACAATGAACAATTGCAAAGCTGAAAGCTGCCATGATTGATGATAAAAGCTCAATTGGATGTTCAGATGCTCAAGATGCTCAAGATGATAATGTAGGTGCTATATGATTGCTGGATCCCCCCCCTCTCATATGGAATGAGAGGGTGTTTATATAGGACTCAACCAAGATCAATCAACGGTGGAGATTCAGAGGCTATGTGAATGGCTAGGATTAAAAGATACTAAATTTAGGTTCCATTAGTTGTGCATGTGAAGGATTTGAATGAAAGTTGTCTTACAACACATGATTGACTGGATAAGTGTTGGAATGTGATAAAAGATGAGGACTTAATTCAAATAAATATTTGAATTAGTTGGGATATGAGTTGGATATTAATTAAATAAATAAAATTTTATTTAATTAATAGGATAAATGAATAAAATGGGATAAGATATGATGTGGAAATTAATTAAATAAATAAAATTTATTTAATTAATTGGGATGAGCATAGGATAAATAGGATTATGATGTGGAATTAATTAAATAAATAAAATTTATTTAATTAATTGGCTAAGTAGGATAAGAATGGGATTTTAAAATTTATTTAATTAATTGGCTTAATGGATAATGATTTAACAAGGTGTTGCTAGACATAGACAAAGTTGGGACAAATTTGGGTGTCTACATTTTGCCCCTCTTTGATACAATGTTCGATAGAGCGTTGTGTCAAAGAAGATACGATATGCATTCAGTAAACAAGTTATGCCCCAGTGTAACTGGCAGGTGATGCCCCCTCGAGAGGTAAGCCAGGCTAACCAGGAAGGGCTGGGTTGGCTCTTGATAGAAGAAAAAGGCTAAAAAGAAGGCTGACATGAAGAAAATGGGAGTTGGATGGAAGAAAATAGGCTATGGCATAGAAGAATTAGGGTTGTTAGAAGGGCTATAAGTAGGTTCTAGATAGGATGATGGGCAGCTTTCAAGTAATTGCTCAGAATAAAAAGAAATGCAGTCCTTATGTTTGATATAGCATATGGATGTTATGCACCAGGGTATAAGAGACCAAGGTGTCGAGATATCCAATGTGCAACTAGCGTGTTACAATCTTGTCTGAACGCATGAGGTCAAGATGTTGAGCCAACATGCACAAGATATGAATAACAGCTAGTGTTGGACTTTGACGCTACAAGCAATGGTTTGAGCTTATCTCCACTACACATAATGATAGCTTGCTGGTTATATGTATGGAGTTAGTCTTAACATAGAATAGTCTCAAATGCATAAGAGATTGTTTAGCTTCTCAGATGCTAGAGATATGGATATGTAAGATGCTAATCCCAACACGTACAAGATACCAATACGCATAGGAAGAGGATAAGATCATCCCGCAAATGCAAGATAAAATGATAACACACACAAGCAAGCAAGCAAGCATGCACAAATGATTCAAAAACAAACAAGGTATTGCCCCTGTCAAGCTGTAAACCAATGATTAATTGCTGATTGTTTTGTTGATGATAGTTGAGAGTGTTGTCATTGTGGGGAAAGCTATATCCCTAGATCAACACAAGGTTGTTTGCTGAGTTGGTTGGCTAGTTGATTGATTGATTTGGCTTACAACAAGGCTAGGATCAAGACCATTGATTGTGATTGGATAACTTGGCTTGATTGATTAGCTTGATTGGTATAGCTTTAAGGATGGGCTTGCACTTGGATAATTGTTTAGAATGATTTGAAGATGATTGAAGGATGAAGATTGATTTGATGAAGGATGGATGATTTGTGGTGGATTGAGCTACTTTTGATTTGCTGAAGTGATTGGATTTGTTTTGATGGTTTGCTTGATGTGCTTGAGTTGATTTGCTTTGATGTTTGTTATTGTTGGGATGATTGTTTTGATGATTGGATTGTTTTGAATGATGATAGTGACGGTGTGATGATTAGAGTGTCCACTCAATCTAAGCATAAGCAAGTGTTCTCAGTGTGCTCAAAGGATGTAAAACAAACAAGGTATTGCCCTTGTCAAGTCATTAACCAATAATTGATTGTTTGTTTTGTGTTGTCATTGTGGGGAAAGCTATATCCCTAGATCAACACAAGGATGTGGGAATGCTATATCCCATTGATGATGATTAATGATGATTGATTTGGCTCATGACAAGATTAGGATCAAAAACCTGTTGATTTGATTGGATAATGTTCCTTGATTGATTGGCTTGCTTGATATGGATTAATGTGACTTAGATTTAAGATCATTGCTTAGATTGAAATAAATGAATGAACGTTATTGATAGAAAGAATTGATGATGATGATGATTTGATTTTGAATGAATGTTGATGGAGTGGATTGTTTTGGATGATATGATTGGTTTTATTGCTTGGATTTTTCGTTGGATATTGATTTTTTTGTGCTTTTGGAATATTTTGCTTTTTTTTTGAATTTTTTTTTTTGGGGATATTTTGATTTTTTTGTGTTTTTAATGTTTTGGGATGTCAATGGATTTACAATTTGGGTAGCCTTTGTGCTTGATACCGATGACAAGGGAGAAAACCAAGTCTAGGTGCAAGGATGGATAAAAGGATGGGCTCATTGTAAATGGGATGGAAGGTTCATGATAGATGGATAGATAAGAGGATGGGCCATAAAAGGGATGGATGCATGCCCCATGATAAATGGATAGGTAGGCTATAGTGGAAAGCTCATGATAAAGAGATGGAGATAAGCTATAAGATGGAAAGATCGTGATAAGGATACACCATAGTGGATGGATCATAAGGGAGCTAGGATGTGATCTCCAAAGGCTATGTCGCATAGGAAGAACTTGCCCCCATTCTAGGTGGTAATGCTTAGGATTTTTACATGAAAAAAGTTCATGACCAAGGGATGACATGATTCGATTTTACATGGTGCTTATGATAATAGGATGATATGATGGATTGGATTTGGATGACAAGGCTTATGATAGGTGGATAAGGATAAGATGGATTGATTAGGAAGGTATGAGGTATACCAAGAGATATCCAAACCATGTTTCAAGATTTTGCCCCTATGTCTTCATCAAAATCAAAAGGCAGAAGGATGGATGAATGGATAAATGGGTTCAATAGGATAGGCTTGTTTATGTAATGGCTAAGGATGGTAGGATGACAAGATAGGATGGAAAATGATATAATGGGATAGATAGTTTGGAAATGGATAGGTTGGATGAGACAATGTGCCCCCAAGTGTAAGTGACATAGAAGATCAACCTACACATGACCCCTATTTGCCAGGTTTTCATCATGGTACTTATCCAAGGCACCTATTTACCAGGTTTTCACCGTTGGACGAAGGGATTTCTTTTTACTTTTTTGATTTTTTTTTTTTCTTTTTTTTCTTTTTTGCTTTTTTTTTTCTTTTTTTATTTTAGATGGGTTGACAATTACACATGGCGCCTGTTTGCCAGGTTTTCACCATGGTAATGCATAGGAGGGACTCAAGTGTTTAGTGCTATGAAGGTTGATAGTGTCCCTTTAGAGATTGATGATGTCTTCGCATGGACCATGTCAAGTGTGCTCATAGATGTTCATAATGGAGTGCATGGATGGGAGATGGATTAGGTGGATAGTAGATTATGATGTGGATTATGGAAGGTTCATGCAAGGATGGATGGATAAAAGGCTTATGTAAAAGCATGGACCATAGGAAGGTGATGAGAAAGATTTGTAGGATAATGGATGGAAGATGGGGAGATGTAGTTATGTGGGAATGTTTTGGAATGGAAGGGAACCATGACCAATGGTTGCACACACCGTGATAAACATTGAAGCTTTTGATTGGATGGTGGTGTAGGAAGCAATGGAGATGTTTTCTTAGGGGATGGTTGATGAAGTGATTTAGGAACCCACATAGATATAGTATTTTTAGTGTTTTTTCTTTGCTTGTGAGATTGTTGAAGAGAATGGAAGTTTTGGATGGAAGTAGGCTTTTGGATGGATATAGGTGGTTGGGATTCTTGAGATGTGGATGAGGATGCCTCATTTGCTTTGCTAGTTTTTTGCTTAGGAACCCAAACCATTTTGCTTTTGGGCTTTGCTTTTGGAGGTATGGGTTTAGATGGCTTTTTGGATTGCGTTGCTTTGGTTCTTTGCATTGATTTTTCATGTTTGTGCCCTAAGGCATGAGAGTCCTTAGGATTTTTTGTAGGACTTTTAGCTTTATAGGTAGAGGCATCAAAATTTTTTCTTTTGAATCCCATGGGGTGTGTGGAGTGGATGGACTGATTAGAAGCTTTATGCTTAGGCGATGTGTGCTTTTGTTGGCCATGATTAGGGATGCAAGGATACTTATGAATGATAGGTATGTTAGGTGTTGGAAGCAATGGTGGCAAGGTGGATGGAGGGATATTTGGAGTTGGTAAAAGTGGAGGCAAAGTGGATGGCGGAAGGTGTATGGTCACATGCTTTTGACATTTATAGGATGATGGAGATGGAATGGCAACATATGTTTTGGGTATATGATAGGATATATGATGGTAAGTGGTAGGTTTAGGATGCATGAAGGGATTACCAACATCTTTGCCTTGTTTACCTTGGGGTGTGTATCCAAGGCCATATGAGCATGGAGGAACTTTGACATGGTTTGGCTCCAAAATACCTTGTTCATAAAGTCTTAGACCTTTGTCTTAGTAGTTCATGTTTTCGAGTATGCGATTGACAATGGGACTAGGTGTGCTTAGAACATTAGACTTGAGCTCTTTATTAGATAGAGAAGATGAAGTGGAGGACAAAGGTTGTTGTTGTCCTAAGGAAAAACATTCATGGATGAAGCTGGTAAGACCACTAGGACATGATGGTGAACTTGAAATGAGATCGATGGTAGATGGGGATGAAGGATCATTAGGATCTTGATTAGCATTGTGTTCATGAAGATCCAAGCTATTTGTTTGATCTTCTATGCTTATGTGTTCTTGAGAGGCACATGTCTCATTATGACAAGTGGATGTTTGCTCATTATGGATAGGGCTAGATGGAGGATGACTAGGAGCAATTTGGATATCTTGCTCATGGATGGTTATAAGATTATGGATACGATCAAGGTGCTTTTGAATAGGTTCTTCATCATAGATATCCTCTTGATCATGAGATAGATAAAGTTTGGCCAAATGGATCATCATAGTTTTCATGATCTTAGCTAGAACCTTGATCATAACTATGAGCAAAAATAGGATTAAGCGGGCTATGCATGGGATAAATTTTCTCATGAATGAGATCATGGTGATGGCTAATAGCTTGAAGGCAAACCATATGTAGGTCATAGATAGGTGGAACTTAGATGTGCTTTGATCTTGATTAAGATTAAGGTTCAATATTTCCACATGTTTAAGATTATGCTCTTGACATACCTCTTGACTTTGGATGGAAGTGGAAGGTTCTTGAGTGGACTTGATAGGCTCTTGATAGTTATCAACATGAAGGCATGATGGCTCTTGACTTAGGCTTGTGGTTGGAGACTCTTGAATAGACTTGTTGGCTTGTAGGTCACATGATGGGCTCAATGGGCTCGGTATGTTAATGGAAGGCTCTTGAAGAGGCTCAAGGATATGTGAACCACATGATGAGATTATAGGATTGGACATGACCTTTGGAAGTTCTTTGGTAGGTTCATGAATTGGTGTTTGACATGGGGGTGCTTTTTTCCTAGCTAGTAGCCAATGGATCACATCCTTCGCAAGGGTATGTGTGGATGGGCAATATAATGGATGGATGATAATAGTAGATGGTGTTGTAGGCCTAGGATGAGGATTAGGTTGAGAGCTAATTAGATTGGATGGATTAGGATTTGGACTAGATGGGGATGATGTGGCACGATTTCCCATTATAGGTGGGTACACCTTGTAAACAATTGAGACAAATATTGGGCATTGATTTGTATTATGGCCTTTGGTCCTATGGTATGCACAATAATCATGTTCATCATATGGACTTTCTTCACATGGTTTGACTTTAGGAAGTTCAATGAGTTTTGCTTTAAGCATCCTTTGTAAAACTCTCTCAGCCGCATCCTTTGGTGAACGATTAGAATGACATGGTGATGAAGGTAATGGAGGGCTTGGTGATTTAGAAGGTTGATGGACCAATGGACTAGGAGTAGGATCACATGGTGGTGTTGGGATAGGACTTGTTGGTTCATGTGATGGCATGTGATTGGATGGTGGTGGCCACGCTAGATTGGTATCTCCCTTGTCAAAGGTTATTAGATCTTGCATAGGATAACTTGGGCTTGTTTGATTTATGTACAAGAGGCCATTGGGATTTGGATATGATTCTTGTTGGAAAGGTGGATTTAGATCTATCAATGGTGCTTGGTGGTCTTGTTGAAAAGGTGTATTTGGACTTACTTGATTTATGTACAAAGGGCTATTGGGACTTGGATGTTGTAATATCACTTGATTGCTTTGTGGATGGGCTTGGTAGTGCATTGGAATGGTGGTATGCGGGATTGGATAAGTTTGAGGTGGATGTTCAAAGGTTGATGTGGTATTGACTTGGTGGATAGGTGGATTAAGTTGATATGAAGTGGATGGATATGACATGTGGCTATGAGGTGGATTAGGTTGGTATGGAGTGGCTAAGGATTGTTGTACTTGTCGAGCTTGACTAGTGGCTAAAAGGTGTTGGACTTGGGCTATGGAGTGTTGTAGTTGAGGTGATTGGCTTGCGTGGGGTTGAGCTTTTTGGATGAAGAATTGTAATATTTCAATGGCGTCTTTGTTTAGGGGTTGTAATCCTTGATAAAGATTTTGGAGGAATCTTTGGAATTTGATTTCTAGGTCCTCTAGTGTAGACATGTTGTCACCAAGTGTTTGTCTTAAGTCCATTTAGCAAGTGCTTGCTTAGGGATTTGGATGATGATGTGGAATGTTTAGATGATGTGTTTAGATTGACTTGTTTATGTGTTTGGTGTTCATAGCTTGATTTGGTAATGTTCAAACAAATGATTATGCATATACACACATGAATCACTCACGCAAGACACATAAGCAAGAAAATGAAATGTGATGATTAAGCAAACACACATGGAAGACACATCAACAAGCCTAATGTCTAGTCAAATGGATATGGCCAATTAGGTTTTGGGCTATGTTTACACGAGGTTGACTAGGAATTTGAAAGTGAAATCCTGCCACACAGCCGGGAGAAAGGGGTAACCCACCCTTCACCTTCACTTCCCAAAGGTATAAAGTTCTTTGGGGCTTAGCCAAGAGTGACAAGATTCTAACTCCCAATGAGGGTGTCTTTCGATTCAGCCTCGATTGAGGTCATCCCTTGGAGTGGTGTGTCTCCAAGCAGGCCTCCTAGATAGGGTTTACAAAAGCAAACCAAGTGAGCTGTCACTTGATTCACACTCGCAGTGGTTAATTTCCCCTTAGAAAATAAAATGTGTGGAAGACAATTCAAGCACTTGTTCTTTTTAGATCCAAAGCCAAATGTGATGGAAGACAGTGGTTTGTTTTAGCCCAATTTTTTGATGATGTGATGGCAAACAAGATGTTTGTTTTAAGAGCCCAAATCCAAATGTGATGGCAAACAAGTTGTTTAGAAAAGATGAAAGTTGGGTCGAGTGCACCTGGAAATGTGTTATCTTCAAATTTGATGATGAGGCACGCATTATAAGCCACGATTAGGTCCACAAGTTAAAGCAAGCAAAAAGGTTTCAAACGATATGTCTTTGACAAGCGAAAACTGCAACCCACTTGTGAGTAGTTTGATGAAAAGCGTCTTTGACAAACGATATAGCTGCAAGAACATGGTTAGTGACATACAAAACAAAAAAAAAAGTGACTATAACACAAAAAATGACTGTGAAAAAAAAAAAAAAAGGACTAAGTTATTCTAAAATTGTAGCGAAAAAGGTAAACTATGTTAAAATTTAACTATTAAACTAAAAAAAATCTAAGTTAGTGAATCTAGATTAAAATATAAATTAATATTAAAGACTAAATTAGAAAATTAAATTCTAAATGAAAAATTAAAATCTAAATCTAAGTTAATGCCTAAATTAAAATTAAAATTATAATCTAAAGTAAGACAAAATTAAAATTAATATTAAAAACTAAATTAAAATTAATATGAAAAACTAAATTAATACTAAATTAAGAACTAAATCTAAAACTATGTTAAAGATAGTAAAACTAACGTTTAAAACAAGGTTATACAATTAAAAGAAAAGAAACTAAATGCTAAAGACTACACGCTAAAACAAAAGCTAAAGACTATATAAAGAATTTTAAAAAAAGTTGCTGCCAAAGAATTTTAATGGCCATCGGTTTGTTGATGTTTCGTGGAACCATCAACGAGTTTGGATGCTGGCAGAGGTTTGTGTGATTGGCCCGCTGATTTGTTGAAGGTTGCCGGTGTTGAATTACTACCAGAAAATGTTTGAAAGTCGTGGGTCTTGACTATCGCCGGTTGGGAGCTGTGAAATGGTCGGTCGAAGAACCATTGACCACCGATGAATGCAAACTACCAGGCATTTGAAAGCTGATTAATGGAAGAATGTCTGCTGAAAGTGGGTTAACCATCGCCGGAGGCTTGATGTCTATGGATCTGCCAACGGATTGAAGGATATCTGGTGTAGGCAAAAACAATATCCGCCAAGTTTGACCTACCAACGATGTTGATAAAACCGTCAATTTCAAAAAGTAATCCACCAACCCGAAAAAAAGGGATGCCAATTGAGTTTTGTATACACCTCTAGATGTGACAAGGGACTACCCGATGACTGCAATATAGAACTATTGATGATACAAACATTGCCGATGTCTTAGAAAGTTTCTGGCTGGCGGGGAATGTAGAGTGGGTGTCCGCTAGCTGGGAATTGCCAAAGAATCCGCCAAGGGCAGATCAGAGGCCACAAAATCCACTGACTACCGCTTGAAAGATCGCTGAGGGTATAACCAAAAACAAATGCCGATAAACAACCGATGAGTATAGCTTTCCCTGTGAGATCTAGTTACCGAATATAGTAAGAACAACTGAGGAGCTGTGAAGGTTTTCCGGTGAGAAGTTTATTAAGGCGTGAGGCCGTAGACCTGCGAAGATGACTACCGAAAGAGTTTGGATGCCGTTTGCAGTAAGACGCTGGCTGCTGTGAGACTTTGCCGTTGGCATTGAATGTCAAACCGCCAACAAAAATTGTTAACTGCTTTTGACCATTGAGATCACAATGGTCGCGGATGCAATAAACACCAAGTTTGGCCGACAATTAAAAGTTGGTCGCTGTCGGATGCCATCGACAGAGACAACCGACAACACAGGCAGTCACGGTTAGAAGATGCCCGAAGGATGAGCACCCGTCGGGAATCTTAAATCACAAGGATCTGAGTCTTCCAGAGCTGATCAGGGTTTGGTAGATGACGGATGGAATATCGACTGATAATGGCGGACATCACAGGCAGCTATGGGATTTGGATGGAGATCAACGAGGAAACAAAATGCAAGTCAAAAGGAAATTTTAAATGACAAAACCATTAACAAATAAGAAAAACCAGCCAGTGAACATTAAGGGGTTTATGTTTTATTTGCAATCAGCAGGGAGATAAGAACAAAGCGCAGATCTGGGGGTAGATAAGATTGAATAAGCGATGGTTTCGAACCCAGGAGGTTTGGGAGCCAAAGTGTGATATGGTGATCAAGGTTTTGACTGATAATTGAAGGTGACTTAGGGTTTTTTTTAGAGGATCTCAATAAGTCAACAGTAAACCTTAAACCAACAAGACTTTAAACCAGCTTTTTATAAAATTGTCTTGTGATAAACAAATCAGATCTACAACACAGATATTGTTAACAGCTAATACAAAACCTGCCTTTGAAGATGGATTAGCCAGGAAATCAAATGAAACCTGGAACAAATCAATAACAGCAAGAGCCCCACGCAGGCCGTACAAATTGTACGGTAAAGCTTACAAAACTAAAAAAAATTTCAAAAATTTTCAAAAATTTCAGTCATGAAAGATAGGCAAATTTATAGTCAAAATTCATGGAAATGACCTTCTGATCGCAATGGTGTGGTCAATTTTTGCCTAGGATGAAACCTGCAATAGCTAACCCCCAAAAATTGCAAAATTTTGACAACCTAGGGTTAGAAAATGCAAAATTTTGAAAACAAAACCTGCAAAAAATGAATGATTGACGCTCCAATAGATCTGATCTTCACAAAAACAACTCAAACAAGAGGGTTAATCAGGGACGTGAGTCCCACCGGGCGTGCCAAAATGTAATAGGTGAAAGTCAGGTTTAGCAGATCAGACATAGTCATGAAACCCTAACCCTACCATCATCAAGGAATCTAATCTAAATGAAATCAAAGGACAATGCAATTCAAGCATAACATCACCTAGACCGTGCGATTCCTTGTTTGAGGGATGTGGACTGCTTCTTCAACAATGAACAATTGCAAAGCTGAAAGCTGCCATGATTGATGATAAAAGCTCAATTGGATGTTCAGATGCTCAAGATGCTCAAGATGATAATGTAGGTGCTATATGATTGTTGGATCCCCCCCCTCTCATATGGAATGAGAGGGTGTTTATATAGGACTCAACCAAGATCAATCAACGGTGGAGATTCAGAGGCTATGTGAATGGCTAGGATTGAAAGATACTAAATTTAGGTTCCATTAGTTGTGCATGTGAAGGATTTGAATGAAAGTTGTCTTACAACACATGATTGACTGGATAAGTGTTGGAATGTGATAAAAGATGAGGACTTAATTCAAATAAAATATTTGAATTAGTTGGGATATGAGTTGGATATTAATTAAATAAATAAAATTTATTTAATTAATAGGATAAATGAATAAAATGGGATAAGATATGATGAGGAAATTAATTAAATAAATAAAATTTATTTAATTAATTGGGATGAGCATAGGATAAATAGGATTATGATGTGGAATTAATTAAATAAATAAAATTTATTTAATTAATTGGCTAAGTAGGATAAGAATGGGATTTTAAAATTTATTTAATTAATTGGCTTAATGGATAATGATTTAACAAGGTGTTGCTAGACATAGACAAAGTTGGGACAAATTTGGATGTCTACACTTAGATTTTATTTCATTGTATCTGTAATCATGTTTCTTTCTCTTCTCTTTACTCAAAACCCCATTGGAATAGGACGAGCCAACTTCTGTAAAATCTGGAGGTTGTTTGAAGTGTCAAGTCCCACATTCTTGAAACTTCCCATGTTGGTGTTGGAACCTGTGCAGTTTTATACATCAATAGTTTTTGGCACACCCGGTGGGACCTTTCTTGAATTCTGATCAAGATCATATAAACTAGAGAGCATCAAGGAGTTAGAGCTGTAGGCCAACAACAAGAGCTCAATCAGCCACTAATCTAAGGATTTTACTACCACCATTAGTTGCTACTCCAAGAAGAAGGATAAATAAAGTAGCAATGGCATTAGGAGCAAACATGGGAGCACCTATACCTCCAAGAAACTATGCAAATTGGAACAATGACAGTCCTCTCATTCTTCCAATACCACCAGCTACTTGGGACCCAATTCCAGCTAATGCTTTGAAGGCTTTGCCCAAATTCAGTGGAGAAGATTTTAAGACACTAGGGGAACATCTTCAAGATGTGTCAGATGTGTGTGCAGTACATATTATTACCATACAAAATGTAGCTATCAAGCTGTTGGTGGCTTCTTTCAAAGGGAAATCTCTAGATTGGTATAGATCCTTGACCCCAAATTCAATAGCTACTTGGGACTAACTTGGGGACGCATTCTTTGCAAGATTCAGTGAAAAAAGTGACAAATCTTCTCTATTACAATAGTTGATCACTATAAAGAGGGCACCACAAGAAGCTACAATAGATTTCAACACTAGGTTTCAAAAGACCTGGGACAAAATCCCTGCTATAGCTAGGCCACCATCAGGTATGGCTATTGTATTTTACCTCAAAGCTTTCAATTCTAATATCATTGTGATGATTCAGTCCCTAGGAGGCCAGACCCTACCAAGCACATATGAATTAGCTGTAAGGGCTGAAAATAATTTGATAGATGCTAGAAAATTGCCTCCAAGGCCCCCTATGTCCATGTTCTTAGAAATTTCTATCTCCTTGCCTCAAGAAGTTTCTAATTCACCATCAGTACCTATATCTATGTACACCTTCCCAACATCTGAGATGGATGATGTCAAGAACATCCTTAGGACCTTTTCAAATGAAATCATTAATCTCAAGAGGCAACAGACTTCTTACCCAAAGCCTTCTTACCAGGGATTCCAAGGAAATAGACCCCCATATCAGCCAAACTAGTATCAAGGTGCTCAAAGCTCAAACAATCCTCAACCTTCAAACCAGTTGGTCACAGTTCCTAGACCTTTGCAAGTTGTCCCTCCTAACCCAGGAAGAGAAATGGTTCCTCGACAAAATAATCTAGCAGAAGATGCCAATGCTTGGTGTTTTCCTTGCAATAATGTTCATATGCCTAGAGATTATCCTAGAGGCAATTTGCAGCAAAAGATAGCAGAACAAAGAAGGATGGAAAGTCAAGCCATAGTGTCTAATGCTCCTCCATATTAGTTGCCTAGTGTCTAGAATGCAGTAATGATGGCTCAGATGCAGGGAATGTCTATTAAGAAAGAAGGAGAAATTGCCCCAGAACATGCTTTATTCTCATGGATTGAAGATGAAGATTCAGTGTTCTTGAATGAAGCAGCTACTTCCAAGAAACCCTTAGTACAGTCTAATTACTATACTGGATCAAAGAGAAGGATGATGGAACAACCTGAAGTTACCAACAATGAAGTTGTTGGGGCTCCTCCTTTCCAAACTCAATATAATCCAGCTCCAAGGCAAGAAGTATCTCAGCCAGTTCAGAATCAAGTAACTTCTAACCAAGCACTGGAAAGAGCGAGGTATCCTTATTACCCAAAGACACAATCATTATGACCCATGAATGTGGTAGATCAGCTAAAGAAAACCCTTGCGCATGTATCAATCTGGGACATGCTGGTGATTCCTGAACAAAAGACACTATTGCAAGAAGCATTGAAGAATCAGATGGATCCTAAAATGGCCAGTACAAAAGGAGTTGCTAACAAAGGGAAGATTCATAGAAAGGATACTCCACCTCTGCAAACAACTACTCTATTGAATGATACACCAGAGGTAAGCAAATCTAAGCCAGATCCATTTTATCTAACTCTAATAGTGGGGAAGAAATTATTGCATAACTCAATGATAGATTTTGGGGCAAGTACTACAGTCATGCCAAAACAGATAGCAGATGCTTTAAAGATAAAATATGAGCCACTTGCTAGAGGAGCCATGCAATTAGATGGGAAATATGTGCAAACCATATGAAGGATTAAACAACTCCCATTATAGCTATATACCTGCCCAAACATAATTGTCAAACAAGATGTAGTGGTCATAGATATTCCCCCCTATTTTTGGTTTATGCCTATCTAGAGACTTCATAACTAAGATAGGAGGATACATGTCGCTTGATTGGTCACATCTAATTTTGAGAACTAAGTATGGCACAAAGATGAAGGTATTGTCTAAACCTTTATCCAAAGATCATATTATTGATGAACCAACCCCAAGAATTGAAGCATCCCATGCCATGATGAATAAAGAGGAGAGAGTCTTTGTTGAAGAATTAGGTGACTGGACTGAACATGATCAGCAAGAAGAAGAAAATAGTCAGTTGATGACCATGATGCAAAGTGACCCTTATGGAAATTATGACTCCACTAATTTGGGCACTTATGTTATTTTTGAAGAAGGCTAAGAAATACCAAATGTTATGAGAAAAGAAGTATCTGAAAAAGAAGAACTGACAAAAACTTCAAAATCTGGACCTTAAATTATGATGGGTTAAGAGAAAAAGTGGTGCTGAAGCAGGTATATGTCTCACTTCTCCAAAGGGTGAGAAAATTCTTAGAGCCATACGCTTTTAGTTTGCTTGCACTAATAATGATGTTGAGTATGAGTCAAAGAATTTGGTAGTCAAAGGAGATTCGGAACTAGTTGTGAAACAAATCAAAGAGAAAGTTGTGGCAAAGAATGTAAGAATGAGATTTATTGCCATAGAATTTGGGATCTAATAGATGGTTTTGATTCTTTTAACATAAAAGTTGTCCCTAGAACCCAAAACACTGAAGCAAATAGAATGGCACAATTTGGTTCCCAATTTGACCCAGTAAGTGACCTACTCATAAATAGCGAGGCAGTAAAAGTGATAGTGAGACTAGCAATCCCAGACAATGACCAGAACTAGCAAGTCTTTGATAATGATCCCCAAGTACTTTTGTTTCTACAATAATCAGGCGAGTTTGCTAACCAATTATAGGCTAAGATTGAAGAAGCTTATGGTGACCAAATTATCCAACTAAAGTCTAATAAGCTCCCAAAAGGATTGATCACACTAGAAAATCTATTTGACCTTGATGATGTAAGCCTGGACAAGAGGAAGTTTAAGTCAAGTAAAGATGATTATTCTAAAATTCAAGTCAGTGAAGGAAGAAAGTTAAAGGTAGGCAATGCTACTACCCAAGAGGAAAAGGATAAACTAATCTCTTTGTGCAATAAGTGTGATAGAGTGATTGTCCAGGCTATAATAGGGACATCATTCAACACACTATAGAACTTGTCAAAGGGTCAAAACTAGTTCGTTAGAAACAAAGACTAGTGAATCCTAGAATTGAGCCTTTAATGGTAGATGAACTGCAAAAGCTTTTAAAATCTAAGATTATTTTCCCAATTAATCACTCAACTTGGGTGTCTAACTTGGTGCCAATAAGGAAAAAGAATGGAGACATTAGGCTCTGCGTAGACTTTAGAGACCTAAATAAAGCATCATTGAAAGATCATTACCCCCTGCCATCCATGGAACACATTTTGCAAATAGTAGTTGGATCAGAAAGGTTTTCCTTGCTTGATGGTTTTTCAGGATACAATCAGATCTGGTTGGCTGATGAAGACCAACATAAGATAGCATTCACTACAAAGTGGGGAACCTTCGAATATGCCAAAATGCCATTCGATCTTTCAAATGTTGGAGATACTTTTCAACATGCCATGGACATAGCATTTGGAGACCTTATAAACAAGATCATTCAGGTCTATTTTGATGATCTTACTATATTTACCAAAGATAGTAAAGATCACTTTGAGCACCTAGAAGTTGTTTTCCAGAAATGTCAGGAGTTTGGGATCTCCCTAAATCCTAAGAAATGTATTTTTGTTGTGCTCCAAGGGAAGCTGCTAGGACACATTGTTTCAAAAGATGGAATCTCCATTGATCTAGAGCAGGTCACAGCTATACTAAATCTATCTTTGCCAGTCAACAAGAAGGCGGTTCAGTCCTTTTTGGGTAAGATCAATTTTGTCAGTCGCTTTATATCTGATTTTGTAGGACTAGTTAGACCCATTACTCTGCTGCTGAAGAAGGATTTAGTTTTCAAATGGACTGCTGAAGGGAGACAAGATTTTGAAGAAGTAAAGAAAGCTATTTCCACTGCACCAGTACTGAGAAATCTAGATTTCTTTAAGCCCTTTATAATGTATGTATATGGAGGAGAACACAGTGTGGCAGCTATTCTGACCCAGAAAGATGATAAAGAAGATGGAGAACATCCAATTGCATTCTTCTCCAGAACACTCAGGGAGTATGAATCAAGGTACATTTTTTTTTAGAAACAAGCTTATGCAATTGTAAAAGCTCTTAAGAAATTTAGGCACTTAGTGACAGGGAATAAGATCCTAATATTAGTAGCCCACCCTAGTGTAAGGGAATATATCATGGTAGGTGAGATTACTGAAAAGAGAGCCAATTGGATGACTAAAATCTTAGAATATGATGTAGAGGTAAGGCCTACCAAATTGGTCAGGGGCAAGGGACTTTGCCAATATATTACTCAAGACATAGAAGAGTCAATGCCTAAAGGAGTAGAAGTAGAAACAGTGCTGAGACTCCATGAAGTTGATCGAGATTCTTGGGTAAGAGATAGAATACAGTTCATGAGAATTGGTATTTTTCCAAATGAACTCTCCCCTGATAAGAAAAGATACTATATGCAATAGGGAGTCCATTTTGTATTAATTGATCATGTTTTGTTCAGAAATAATATTGATGGAATACTATTAAGATGTATAGAGAGAGATGAAGCCCAAAAGATAATGCATGAGTTTCTGGCCTACACTATTTTTAGATTGCTATTAGCTGGTCAAAGAATGTCAGGCTTGTCAGTTTTATACTAGAAGAAGAAGAAATATTGCATTGCCTTTAAGTCCCATAATAGTGGATGAACCCTTTTCTTAGTGGGGTTTAGATTTTATTGGCATGATCAATCTAGTGTCAATTATGGGGTACAAGTAGATCCTCACTACAATAGATTACTTTACAAGGTGGAGTGAAGTAGTGCAACTCAAGGAAGCTACTGAAAAAGTAATCTTAGAGTTTCTAGAAGGGATAACTACCCAGTTTAGCCCTCTGCACACTATCATATCAGACAATGCTAAGGTATTTTTAGGAATAAAACTATCAGAGTTTGCATTTAAAAATGGAATATATCTGAAGACTTCTTCTAAGTACTATCTGCAAAGCAATGGCCTGGCAGAGTCTACCAATAAGAATCTGATTACACTCATAAAGAGAATTGGAGATGAACATCAGAGGGATTGGCACAAATCTCTCAATGTAGCACTGTGGACAGATAGAATCACACCAAAACAAGTGACTAAGGTGTCTCCATATGAGTTAGTCTAGGGTAAGCATGCAGTGATGCCACTAATTATATAAGTTCCTGCCTTACAGTTGTTGAAACAGTTGGAGATAGAGGAAAGTGGCTTGATGCAAGTCAGACTTACCGAGTTACTAGAGGTTCAGGAGAAGAGAGAAAATGCACATGAGTTACTAATAAAGAATCAGTAGATTGTGAAGAATTGGTTTGATAGGAAGACCTCCAATCCAAATTTTGAAGTTGGGTCACTTGTTCTCAAATGGGATGAGAGAGTTGCTAAAACCAGGCCAGCATAGTAAGTTTGATTCATTATGGACAGTACCTTTTAAGATTTGATCTTGTAAGCAACAATATACATTTGAGTTAGAGACTATGGATGGAGAGCTTGAAGAGATTCCTGTAAACGAGATCTTCTTGAAATATTTTACCTAAGTCTTGAAACTAGCTATGTATCATAGTTAGTTAGGTGCCTTTATTTCTTTTCCCGCTTTTGTCTTGCTTTCCCCCTTTTTCCCTTTTAAATAAGTGTTTTGAGAACACATGTCTACAACACAAAGGTCTCTTTCATTAGAAAACATATTTATGAAGGCCATTCTAGCAGTTCCTTAAACTTCAAGAAAATGTACCTATCTTCTCAGAGGATCGCCACTTTTAATACGGATTTGACACTCCATCCAATATGGATTTTTCAAAAGATACACTAACTATCTTTTGGCATTAATGCCATTAATAAGATGTAATGTGTCATTAATTGTTTCATTATGCCTCACCAAGCTAAGTTTTGAGTCCCTTAGTTTCTTGCATTTGCTATTTTCATTTTGTATTCTCTGAGCTCTACTTTCTGCATCTAAGTGTCTTTCCTTGCCTGCAAATCTAGATAAGTTCAGGTTCTTTTATAGTTCCAGTTTCTTCTTTCTGTGTCAAGAGTTTCCAAGGATTTTACAAGAAATATAGGAAATGTCAGAGCCGCAATCGCCACAAGAAGGGCTAGGGCTCTTTGAACAATATGATAAATTAATGAGCAACAAATCATATGCATGTACACCAGCACAGCCAAAAGAAAGCTATCGAAGGAAAAGGGTCCTGGAAACAAGGGTCAGTTCAAACTCAACATAGGTAATAGACTACACAAATGGCATTTTTGATACACGCATGGAGAAGAATGCCAAGACTCTTCGGGAGGGAGCTCACCAAAGGTGTCTCATCCGTGCATCAAAAGGGCAGTCAGAGACTTTTGGTATGAGAGTATGGACATCCCAATTTGCACAGTATGTAGTTCCTAATGTTCACCCGTACCCAAAATTGATTGACCTATGTGAAAAATTGTTTCATCCCCCATATGCTTCTATTCAATGTGGCCCCTTCATTGTCTAGATAACCCCCAAAGCAATTTGGGATATGTTGGCTTTACAGCATGATAGGACAGTCACATTTCCTACTATTCCTAAGTTACAAGCCACATGGGGAAATATACATAGTAAGGTGAAGTTTCTAAATGCTGAAATGTATCTAGGAGATGAAAATACCCAGTTTCCTTCGCTGCCTATAGGCAAAGTTCAGTTTAGTTCTAACGTTCAAGATGCCCTTGCCATGCTGGCTTTTATCTTTGGTTGGCGCAGGAGCACCTTGGCATATTAATGTTACCCTAAACAAATCTCTGATTTTGATTAAATTTGTAATGATTTAATATTGTATTGAGGTCCATCAAGTCATCTTTCATGTGTTAAGATCCTAGGAGGGGTCTAATGTTTAAGTCTTATGACAAGTTGTCATACAAAATGGAAAATTCCTAAAAATGTAAAATGATGCAAACTTGGAAGGTGAATAGTCTTGTGGCTCTTGGTTTGTTCCAAGATAGTGGAAACTAAAAATACATGAGTGTATGCCTTTAAATAGGCCTTGTAATCTTCAAAGACCTCAAAGGTGATTGTAGATTGAAAATAGAATGTTAGAAACACTATTTTTATGTATTTTCTTCAGAAAATTCACTGCTCTCAGCTGTGGTACGGCCCTGTACGGACAGGAAATGATGCCTAGTTGTGTGTGAATGATAATATGTTCAATCACCTTCCCTTTCCACTTCATTTCATGCATTTTGGTTTTATTTTGTGAAAGATATTGCAAATTTAGTAAAAACTGCCAAAAAACAGTTAAAACCCTGTTTAGGGTAAACAGTGGCAAGAAAGACTGTGTTTCTCCCATTTTGTACTTTGCATGTGACTAATCCTTGGTGGAAAGTGAGTGTAGCAGTAGGTTCCTTCATATTCTAAGGGTCTCTAACCAAATAACTATGGTTGATGTAGAGAAAATCAAAGTTTATGACTGTTTTTTCTGTCACAGTCCAGAAAACAGAATCTAGGGACAGTCAAGAAGGTGAACCTTGGGATTTGTGCTCATATCTTTGCAAAAATAAACATTTGATGAATTAATAAGTTTGTGTAGACCTTGTGTGAATTATTCCATGCACATGCAAGGTGTGGGGAGTCGTGGTATACCCCTTTTCAATAAGCCCTGTTTGCATGCAAGCCTATTAGGCCTATTTAGCACAGTGACAATCCATTTTTGGATAGTTCGTTACAAAACAACATATATTGAGTTTGGTATATGTTTGAGAACACCTTAATGGGTACTCAAAACATGCATCACAATCTGGAGAAAGGTTCTAGACCAAAAGTTATGAGTGACTATTCTATAAAACAGGGCTACTAGGAATGGAGCAACCTATCTGTGAAATGGGCATTGATGGAGTCTCCTGACTCCTGGAGTGGTTTGAATGTGTTTAGTGAGTGGAGTTAATGTTGTTAGATGCCTCTTATACCCTAGTGAAAGGTTTGAACCATTGCAATGCATTATAAACTAGTTCATTTGAAGTTTCCTTATGTGATTCTGTGAGGCTAATCTAGAAGACAAATTTTGAAATTTGGCATGAAGTTGTGTTGATCTTTTCTTCTGCATCAGATTGGTATTAGAGCTAGCAAAAGATCTGGGAGGAGATGTTGTATTTGTTTCCTGTCACTGAGAAGGCAGGTGAAGAACTAAAGGAAAGCTGAAGAGTTGTGTTAGTGACCGTTATTTTGTTTGCTAAGTTGTTTGGTTGCAGGTGCTTGGTCCATCTAGCTACGAGAAAGATGTTTTCTGAGGTTGTGTGTGTGGGCAGACAAGATGAGGTCTGTCATGACCATTCTCCAATGGAGATTAGGCTGGATAAGGGTGCATAGAGAAACCACTGAGGAGAGAGTGGTAGGTGCATAACCAGGATCTGTTGTTGGGTGAGATGAATGGTTTGGTGAGTTGGTGTTCTGAGGTAGTAGAGAGATGGATACCTAAAGAGTACTCCACTGATAGGAGTAGAAGGAGCCTGAGGATGCTTTGTGAAGATGGTAGTTTGTTTTGTTGGTTGGTTGGTCACCTTTCTTGATGTGAAGATTTGGAAGATTGTAGCTGGGTAAATGCAAGAAGTTGTGTCCACTTAAGGTGGAAGTTTCGGAGTTAGAAAAAAATTCAAAATTGGGGAAACAAAAATGGGATCCTGTTTCTCAAAAATAGGATCCCGTTTCTCAAAAATGGGATCCTGTTTCTACAAAACGAGATCCCGTTTATATAAAATGTGATCCCGTTTTGCATCGGGATCCTGAGCCTAAAACAAAAAAATGTGATCCCGTTTTTTAGCGGGATCCCAAACCTAGAGGTCATAAACAGGATCCCGTTCCATAATACAGGATCCCATTATAAACGGGATCCCGTTTTATGGAACGGGATCGTGTTTTATGTAACGGGATCCCGTTTCATAAAATGGGATCCCATTTTGTAAAAGTATTAAATTGAAAAAAAATGGCAGAGACCCCATTTTCAACAGTGACAGTCGGCAGGCGAAAACAGGATCCCGAGTTCATTTCCCATCCAGCAACCAGGTAAGTGGATTTTTCCACTTCTACAAATTACCCATCAATCGTTTTAAGCTTCCCTTGTTTGTTTTGATGTAAAATACAATCAAAATTTAAATTTTGAATTGTTATTTAGGGTTTAGGGTTTATGAAATCAGTAGCTGATTTTGACAGTTTAGTTGTAAAATACAATTGAAATTTTGAAAGACTATATCATATAAAATGATAGAATTTGAACAAACTATCAAAATTATGTTTAAAATTGAGAATTGAATAGATATATTTAGACATTTTCGCTGTAAAATACAATTGAAATTTTGAAAATATTGTATCATATGAAAGGAGAGATTTTGAACAAACTGTCAAAATTTGAGTTCAATTTGAATGTTGAATAGTTGTATTTAAACATTTTAGCTGTAAAATACAATTGAAATTTTAAAAATACTGTATCATATGAAAGGAGAGATTTTGAACAAACTGTCAAAATTTGAGTTCAATTTGATTAGCTGTATTTAAACATTTTAGTTGTAAAATACAATTGAAATTTTGAAACGATTGTATCATATGAAAGGAGAGATTTTGAACAAACTGTCAAAAATTATATAGCATTGGGATGATATATATATTTGGTTTTTATAAAATTTACTTGTAACAATGTATGTCATTGTATTTTAAAGGCATTATTGAATAGCTAACTATCATGTAAAAAAATTACAACAAACCATAATAAAACCAAGTTATCACATCCTTCATAATCAAACCTTTAGAGACAACCAACTAATCAAGAATTGAGAAAATTTTACAGTTTTTGTGATAGCCAACTAATCAAGAATGAAATGAAGCCAACATTTATGTAACTTTTGATATATACTCAAGTAGCTGTCCTCACTAGCTAGGTTATGCCCCTAGAATGAACATCGTGATGTTAATTGTGATACGAGCTCAACCTCATTGGTAATGCTTCCCCTAATCTTAATGACATTGATGTAGGCTCCACTCATGATCCTTACGAAGATCTTTCCACCACTAACCTCTTTCATGATAGGTCACTATCCTCACCATCTCCTTAGACCTATAATACCTTGAGCTTATCGATTGGGACCAACACGACCCTTTATGATTTGATGTTTTCCAAAATGATGAAGCCATCATGAAACTTATGAAGTGTCAAGACCACATCCCCATTGTAATCATAAGAAAGACTTTTCCACCATACTTAACACCTACATATGCTTATTTTGGAGAGAAAGAAAGAACCCTTTAGTTCTAAGGCACCCTAGTCTAGGCAGAATAGCAACAGGATATAAGAAGAAACTTGTGATCGATTAAAATGATACACTAAAAATGGAAACTTCCCAAGAGCTCCTCAATTTGATAAACTTCACCTTCCATTAGATACCACTCAGATACAAGACATGACTCCCCTCTCCTTATTGAGGATGCTATAGACATCAACCTATGAATAGAAGCTTGGACCCTAAACTCTCTAAGATAATAGCTCCACTGGACCTTGACCTCAAAGAAGGCATAGATAACCATGTTACCATGTTAAAGATTACATTGATTTCTTCATGTGGTCTTATGGTGATATGCCTTGAGACTCCATCTTTAAACTCATGCATCATCTTGTGGTTCACCTCAATGCCAAACCTATTCAATAAAAGCTACACAAAATGCACCCCCAAGTAGCCCTCATGGTCATAGAAGAATTGTATAAACTCTTGGATGTCTAGGGTTCATTCAAACTATTACTTATCCTAAATGGGTCTCTAATGTGGTCTTAGTTAACAAGAAAACTAAGGGAATTCATGTTTGCACTAACTTTTGAGACATCAAAAAAGGACCTACCCCAACTTAGATAACTTTTCTCTACCAAACATTGATATGATCGTGGATCTCATAGCCATATATATAAAATGTTATCATTAATCTGGATATAATATGGACCAAGTTGAAACATTTGAGTTAGACATGGAGACACCTAGATTATGGAGCTCGGTCTATGTAAGAAAACACCTCCTATAGACTCAACACAAACTTATCCCTCAAGCCTCTAAATTGTGACTTACATCATTTGATTACCCTGGAACACACTATAGACAACTCTATACAAATTTGGCAAAAGATATTTTCTCCTAACAGAAAATTGTATATGTAGAAGTATCTACTACTACATTAGATTTGATATACTTCTTAAAAGGAAAGAGTTGGGACTAACAACTAAATAGAAAACAATAGTTTTGGATTTTCTAGGAAATAGGAAACAAAATTGAGCTAAAACCATCTTGACTAATTTATCTATTTCTAGAGCTAGATTGAACCCTAATTCTATATGCAATTCCAACCCTAACCCTAACACTAATTCTAACCTTAATCCTAACCCTAATTCTATATGCAATTCAAACCCTAACCCTTATTATAACCCTAATCATAACCCTAACCCTAACTCTACTTGTAATTGTAATTGTAATTGTAATTCTAACTCTAGCCCTGACCCTAACCCTAACGAGCTACTTGTAATTGTAATTGTAACCCTAACTCTAGCCATAACCCAAACCATAATTGTAGCTCTAATACTTACCCTAATTTAGCAACCCTTGAATTCTAATTCTAACCCTAACCTCAATTCTAACCCTTTAAGCCTGATCCTAATTGAAAACCTAACCCTAACTTTAATTAATCACAAGTCATGCTACAGGGTTTTCTTCTACATATTTTGTATGCATGTGTTATTCCCTTATTGCATGTGAGTTCACCAATTATTTGGAAGTCTCCTAACTAGGAGGCAGGCTTGTATTCAAGCCCTATAAATTTTGTGTTTATAGGTGTTATGTTTAAAGCTATATGGAGACTTGTAATAGGAGGTCTTGAATTTGGTACCAATGATTGTGAGTTCCTTGTCTAGAATATGATGAACCTTTTGAACAAGAGAACCTTGTAGACCATGATGCATATCTTGAAATTTAAACTTGAACATTATTGTCATGTGAATGCTTTTAGCCATCCTACAACCTCCTATCACTCTTCATCCTCTTATAGGGATATGCCACACAACCTCTCCAAGTTGACCATGCCAAACCCAAAGTCACAATCGTAAGAGGTAAAGAATCTTTTGGCCCCATTCAAGTCCACTCCCTAATACGAGTGATACAATGCTAATAGGGTTGTGAAGGTAATTAAGTTCTTGATTAGCATGTTGGGTGTATCTAAGCATAATGATGATATAGTTAGTCCTGATTTCATTAATCTTAAGATCATTGAGCTAGAGTACTTAATATATATGGTATAGTTTTGTTCTTGATCAATAGTGGTAGGGAAAATTAATATACTGTACAATGACATCAAACATAAACCAATAGGTGTCTTAAGATATATTAGTGGGAGGGAAAATTATAGTGGCCCTCACCCTAGAGTAATAAGTTGAAGTAGTGTTAGAATTACTAATAAACTAAAAAACTTTATCCTAGGGTGGTGGGACAAATTACACAAGCCTTACAAAGCCTCTACCACTTAACATTTTTAACATTGTTCAAATTTGATAGGAGGGATCTTTATGTCACCTCCTCCTCATCTTAATTCTCATAGTGGATAGAATCATCCAATTTAGCATCAAGACATGAAGGTTTATCGTCATTATCTTAGAAATATCCTCCAAGGCTTTGTGCATATGCTCATGCCACACATTGAAGATGTGGAATTTATCTAAGTAGCAATATAGAAATCCTTAGCCTAACCTTCTACCCCTAAATCATTAAAACTTCAACCCTAAACCATTAAACCTTCAACCCTAAACCCTATCCCTAATCCCTCTACCCTCGACACTCTTATTTAACCCTAATCCCTTGACCATTAACCCTATCCCTCAACCTCAACCCTAAACCCTCAACCCTCAACTCTCAACATTAAACCCTAATTCATCAACCCTAAACCCTAATCCCTCAAACCTAAACCCTATCCCTAAACCATCAACCCTCAACACTATACCTTAAACCCTAATCCCTATTGCATGTGAGTTCACCAATTATTTGGAAGTCTCCTAACTGGGAGGCGGGCTTGTATTCAAGCCCTATAAATTTTGTGTTTATGGGTGTTATGTTTAAAGCTATATGGAGACTTGTAATAGGAGGTCTTGAATTTGGTACCAATGATTGTGAGTTCCTTGTCTAGAATATGATGAACCTTTTGAACAAGAGAACCTTGTAGACCATGATGCATATCTTGAAATTTAAACTTGAACATTATCGTCATGTGAATGCTTTTAGCCATCCTACAACCTCCTATCACCCTTCATCCTCTTATAGGGATATGCCACACAACCTCTCCAAGTTGACCATGCCAAACCCAAAGTCACAATCATAAGAGGTATTTAGAATCTTTTGGCCCCATTCAAGTCCACTCCCTAATACGAGTGATACAATGCTAATAGGGTTGTGAAGGTAATTAAGTTCTTGATTAGCATGTTGGGTGTATCTAAGCATAATGATGATATAGTTAGTCCTGATTTCATTAATCTTAAGATCATTGAGCTAGAGTACTTAATATTTATGGTATAGTTTTGTTCTTGATCAATAGTGGTAGAGAAAATTAATATATTGTACAATGACATCAAACATAAACCAATAGGTGTCTTAAGATATATTAGTGGTAGGGAAAATTATAGTGGCCCTCACCCTAGAGTAATAAGTTGAAGTAGTGTTAGAATTACTAATTATAAACTAAAAAACTTTATCCTAGGGTGGTGGAACAAATTACACAAGCCTTACAAAGCCTCTACCACTTCCTTGACATTTTTAACATTGTTCAAATTTGATATAGGAGGGATCTTTATGTCACCTCCTCCTCATCTTAATTCTCATAGTGGATAGAATCATCCAATTTAGCATCAAGACATGAAGGTTTATCTTCATTATCTTAGAAATATCCTCCAAGGCTTTGTGCATATGCTCATGCCACACATTGAAGATGTGGAATATATCTAAGTAGCAATATAGAAATCCTTAGCCTAACCTTCTACCCCTTAAATATCATTGTATAGAAGGTAGATACAAGTAACATTTGATAGCATGGAGGTACAACTTAGGGATTGAGTTGAATGTAAAAAAAATATTCTTCCCAACAAATGCTAGATGTCTAGGAGCAATTTAGTGATTTCTTCCATTATCTGCCTAGTCTATAATATAAAATTACCTTTTCTTTTGATATGTTTGAAGGAGATAGATTTAAACAACTATTCACCAAGTTTCTAGCTTCCAATAGAATAGTTTCCAATAACCACAAGCTTCATCTATGCTTTTTCATATGATCAATTTTGATCTTGGAATCTCCTTCCACACTAAGGGATATCTTGTTTAGTTTCCAAGTCATCTTAAGGCCCTGGATATCATGGCCCTAGAATCTACCATATTATTGTTCTTGACACCAAAATCATAAGCTTTAAGATAGGTAGAGGTTTTCCCTTATCATCTCTTAATAAACATACTCCTCGTACTTCACTAGGATTACCCTTGGCTACCCATCAAAATTTCAAGCTTAATCCATCCCAATTATGAGCCTAATCCACCTCTTCTAGCATGATCATATATTCCTCTTTACCCCAACAATCACCAAGTTCCTAAATGCACCATATTTCTTTAAAATAGTCCAAAATTTGGGATGCATATTCACATTTAAGAAATACATGATGATTGTCTAGAGACTTCCTTACTTAAATGCACATTATACATTAAGATGGGTCACCTTTCCCATTGTATCAATCATTATGGTAGTCCTAATAGCTCTCTTACATTTTGAAATTTGTACATGCATGTATACATTATCTGTATGTTTAATTTAAATTTATTTCAAGTGTAATTTCTTGAAACATATATATATATATATTCTTGATTTAATTTTAAATTTGTACTAAAGTTTGTATGTTTATATGTATATATATGCAGGTTCATATCTAGATTTTTATATATACATCATGAAACTAGATGATATTCAATTTGATGTTGAGGACTTCCTTAATGCACAAGATGATCCGGCCGCACCCCCACCCCCACCCCCACCCCCACCCACACCCGCACTCGCACCTGCACCCCCAGTGCCAAATGCCCCACCTCTAGATGCCCTACCTGTAGATGACCCACCTCCACCTCCACCCCCACCCCCACCTAGAACTGACCAGGCTCGCTTGCGAGCCATAATAAATGAAAATGTGGATTCGATACAAGAAAAACTGAATTCCATTCGCAATGAACAATTCATGCCACCTCACATAGTATGTTTTGCATCTTTGATGCAAAACATTGTAGATTTTGTGAGGTCTATCGACTCGGATTTTGATGGATTCCAGAAATGGAGAGAGGAGAGGCACCAATTTTATGCTGATGGCCTCTCCTATAAGACTATTTTGGATCTTAAAATCAGAAAAGCTCATTTAGCACAATATTTTAGACATCCCATTACAAATGAACCTATTCCTACAAATAAGAAAAGAATATCAATCAGGTGGTGTAGGCATGAAGGAATGTCTGCCAATTTTTGGGATAGATGGTGGATGGTGTTTGATTATCCACCTCATGCTAATTGTGATGTTCCTTTATATTTTTTGAGAAAATTATATGTAGAGTTTGTTATGAATAGAAAACCCAACTACTTTGATTTTAGATCATTCCAGGGTGTTGGTGGTGGCATGCCACAATAGAGGTTGGGGGCACGGGTTGATCCCCAATGACTGGTGCCTGTTCAACCTCTTATTGACCCTCCTGTTGCTTCCATTCCTTCGCCCTTCCAGCATCGTGCAGTGGTATCGACACTAGGCACATTGAGTGCACTCTCAGGTAGCCTACATGAGCAGACTTCTATGATGGTAGCTCAAGTTAGAGAGCATGGAGGAGTTGATGATGGAAGTGGTCCTAGTACCACTCCACATGTGTCGATGCCTCATACATGTGCGAGTTGCCATCAGTTGTGTTATGGACCTTATCAAGCAGCTGCACCCACTTCAGCTACACATGCATCATCTGATAATGTGGGCACTGAATCATTTGTTGATTATCTATTTGTTGAGGATCATCCTACTGATCATTCGACACAGGTATATATAGGTTATGTACACATGTTGAATTTAAAACAATTTTTTAACCACGTGTTTTTAATCAACATATAGATCAATTAAATTGTAATATTTTAACAATCGAATTGTTTGGTTTGTTTGGTGTAGATGATGGCAATAGGGGTCACCATTGATCGAATTAATGTTTCATCGACACCTGTTCATCTCGGGCACCCATTTGGGGTACATTTTCAATGATTTGTAAATTTGTAAAATTCAATCTTGAATGTGTGTACAATTAAATATTTATGAACTTATTTATGAGCTGGTTCAGGGTTCTTCCACATTGAATCCTCCATCTCAGGGTGTCTCGAGCGCTCCTCCATCATTGGGCATCTCACATGACACTCCCACAGTATGTATATTGTTTCAAAAAACTATATATATACTTAAATTTTTCTATTTTGATATCAGTGTATCTAAAAACATGCACATGTACTATTTAATATTTTATAAATATGTCTATGCAGGTTGGCACAACAATGAGGATGGGCATTGTAGCACACTTGGATAATCCAAGTTTATATCAGGAGTCGACTGCATTTCAGGTTGTTCAAAAATGTATAACATGTACACAAGTCAATTATATATATGTTTTAAAACCTAATTTGTACACACATGTGCTAACTTAGAAATGACCTTGTACAGGAGCTTGTTAGTGACACGTTTCATCAACACACAGCACATGCAGAGCAGGAGGATAGAGGAGATGGGCAGCCTGATACGGTATAATTTAAAATTTAGATTATATTTAAATTGAACAATTAAAATATACGTTGTGAACTTAAAGTAAATTTCTTGATATATATATATATATATATATATATATATATATATATATATATATATATGTTGACATGTACATTCAAAATTCTTTTTTCTTTTATAGCTCGATACATGTCATGGAGCTAAGCCTGTAGAGACAGTCCTAGAATAGAGGATTCACAACAAGTTCCTCTTACGGTATAATAATTTTAAAATATGATAGTTCTTATAAATTAAATTGAATTAAATCATTTTTAAAATTGTCAAGTATATCTAATTTCAACTTGAACTTTCTCTTGTATTAAATAGATTGATTCAGAGCATGGAGAGACAGGTCCAGGTGCATCAGAGCATGCCTCTCAGCCTCACACGGTAATTTAATTTTATGATAAATTATAAATTTAAAAATTGTCATTAATTAGATTTCTTTATCATCTTACATCTAATTTCATGTAAATCTTTCTCTTTTACAGAGTGATTCAGGTCATCTAAGTAGTTCGCATGGTGTGAAGAGGACTCTTGATGATAGAGATAGTATGTGATAGGTTATTGAACATGGGCTATGTATAATTTGACTATTTCATGGACTATATGTTATATACTGTTTGTCATGGAATTTATATATATATTGTTGAACATGGACTTTATAGATATATTGTTGAACCTGGACCTTATATATTTGACTATTTCATGGACTATTTGTTATATACTATTTACAGTCATGGACTTTAAATATATATGTTGTTGAACATGGACTTTATATATTTTTTGAACATGGACCTCGACTTTATATATATATTGTTGAACCTGGACTATATATTTTTACATGTCACACAATAAATGCAATCTTATCATAACAAAATCATACACATGTCAAAGTAATAATCATGTAAAACCATCATGTTAGTTTAGGTGCATCCATACATATATCTGTTATCCATGCATACATACATTGCATATACATTGAATAAACTATAAAAGCATAACATCACATACATATGTATATACAAGCATCCCTAAATTTAATCATAAATCAAACTCTAATCTAACCATGTGCATGAAGGAAAAGAAATCTAAACATTTGAGATCAACCATAATAAGATATATAGATTGACATCAATAGAAATAATCGATTGTCATATATAAATCTACAAGTGTCAGAGTGTTGATCTAGATTTGCGCTTAATGAAGAAATTGCATTGAAAGAATTTATGTAGTGATGAGGTCCTAATAAAGTTCCTCCATTCATTCACAGTATGCATATTTAGGTCCTGGTCAAATTTTAAGCAATAAAATAGTAAGCAAATCAAAACAAAGCATTAAAAAGTGAGATAAGTTCATGAGGATCTCTTGCCTACTAGGAGGGATCAATCTCTCACATCTTCTCATCTAGAGATCAACTAAGTTATATTAAATGATCTTAGCATGGTTATAGTTATATTTATCCAAGTGCCTTGGTGCTTGTTCTTGTGTTGACCATGTAATTTAGGAGTCCCTAGAGTAAGAGTCCATGGGAGTGTCCCTTGACCAACCTCTACTACATCTTAAGTAGATTTGTAGCATTGGAGTGTACTACCTGGGAAATCCTTTAGAAAGTTGCCCCTTTTCAATAATATAAATCTCTATATGTAAGTGTCAGAGTGTTGATCTAGATTTGCGCTTAATGAAGAAATTGCATTGAAAGAATATGTAGTGATGTAGCATGGGAGTGTACTAGGGGAAATCCTTTAGAAAGTCACTCTTTTTCAATAATATCTAGTCATGTCATCTCATAGACGGTCCATCTCCTCTCTATCTCTATGTATGGGTTTGTAAGAATTTGTTTGTGTTAGTCAAAGTCACCATTGTGTACATGTGTAATCATGTGCCATAGTAACCCAATCAACACTACTTGATACCTCAAGGAAGTGAAAGATCTAGTGTGGGCATGGGTCATTGATACCTGGTCTAATATGCTCCAATATCCATACCATAACTAGAGAAGGATGACTAAATCCTAGTGCCTTATGGTGCACAATCTAATAAAGGTCATGGTAGACCTTGAAGGTAGGATGTCAAACCCCCATGCATAAACTTTACCTAAGTCCACTTGCTCAATGATAGGAGCCTACATACCATATGAGAAAGTGGACATTTTTAGTCCTTCACATGCAAAGTTCAATATTTTTTCCAATCTCTTGGATTCTGTATTTGTGACTTTGATAATAACCTCTTTGTTATTGTTAAAAATGGTCAAATCATTATAGTTGTATTATATATGGATGACTTACTCATTACGAGTAGTCTTATTTCTTTAATCCACAATATAAAAAATAAATTGAACCAGATATCTAAATAACTAATTTAGGGCTTTTGCATAATTTCTTAGGAATGATTATCTTCTAGGATCATTAATCTATTAGGGTATCACAAGCAAGATACAAATAAGATATATACTTAAAAATTTCAATTATGGTTGACTATAAACCAACTGCTATTCCTATTGAATTGAGTATTAAACTTGACTCCAAACCTCTATTTGAAAAGACCAATCCTACTTTGTATAGATAGTTAGTAGAAAGCCTTATTTACCATACCATACCTATACTAGACATTACTTATAATGTAGTAAGTATTGCATCTAGATTCATGCAAGATCCATATGTGGATCATTGGAAAATGACTAAAAAAATATTGAAGTATATTAAAAGTACTTTTAAATATGGTTTTTTTTTCCTACACCAAAATGCAAATTTATATGGTTATTGTGATGTTAGTTCTATATTAGTAATTTTGTTCATAAGAAATATACTTCCAGGACTATTTCTTTAAATTTAGTGTAGGGACTATCACATGGAGTAATAAAAATCAACCTATAGGGGCTCTATCATCCATGAAGGGCAAATATAAAAGTTCAATAAAAATATCAAAAAATCAATTGGCTTAAAAGATTATTAAAAGACAAAAAAAACAAAAAAACAAAAAAAAAATTATTAAAAGAGCTTTAGGTAGGTAGTGTTAATAGTACCACCTTGTCATAATAAATGTGTGATAATGATAACACAATAGGAACCTACACCACTCTTTCTATCCAACCTTGTCATAAGGCAACTTAATTTGTTGTAGAAAGCTCCTACACACTACTCACCAACGAAGCTTGCTCGTTAGATCACTCAAAAATTGAAAAATAAACATGAAAATTGAAAAAATAAAAATGTGATTACATTCCCTACCTAGACACCTATCATTTGCAATTAACCTACAACTTGATGCTAACTTTTTGGATGTCTTAAGGGGTCCTAATTTACGATGTCTTAAGGGGATGTCTTAAGTTCTCAAAATTTGGTGAAGTTGCCCAAGGTAACCAAATTTAACAATATAATAAATCAAATTTAAAGTAAATTCTAAGTAGAAAAACATGGACATTTAACAAATAAAATACATAGAATAATAATTTTGATAAATTTAATACTGTAGAGTATAAAATTGTGTACATACACATGTATACAAATTTCTGTACAAAATGTGTAATAATGTAATTGTGTATGTACATATATGCCAACTCAAAATAATGTAAATACAAAATGTCGTTATATGCCATCTCAAGAAAATCCAAAACTTGAGGAGAATGTAGTAGGTCTTCATGCCACCTGATGTAAAAATAATACAAGCAATTGATCAATATATCTGAATCAAAACATGTATTTTAATTTATATAAAACTATTTAGATATACACAATTTGTACTTGTATTTACAAGTGCCTCTCAAGTTTTTGTTTCAAAGTATGTGATGAATTTGTGATGATGCCTAGGGATATAAAAGGACAAATTAAATCAATTTCAACTAATAACGCACAAGAAATATCAAAACATGTATTTAATGTATTTAAAACAACAATATAAATCTATTTAACTATATTTACCTGTATTTACTTATTTCATTGTACCATCTCCATCCTCTCTTTTTTCCAACGCATCGATGATTGTCTCATGGTCTTCCATTGAAATGTTCTATAGCTCTTTATTTGTAGGTTTTCCACGATACCTCTCCAGTTTTATATTTGTTGCCAACACCAAATGTGAGTAGTGTATAATCTTCTTATGTGTTTCATAATCTTTGAATGCAGGCAAACTATTCTTCCTTATTAGGTATTTCCGTAGCCAAGTGCCAACAACCACCACCGAACCTATTGGATAATGATAGCCATCATCAAAGAAATACTTAAAATTTGCTTAAGGGGATCAAAGAAGTTCTTAAAATATGCTTAAGGGGATGTCTTAAGGGGATCACCAAACCTGTTGGATAAGGAAAGCCATCATCATCTTCTCAAGGTGCTGTTAACTTATGCTTAGTCTCCACACAACGAGCCAACCAATATTCAGTTTCCTCTTCATTATTCTTTGGTGCAACAACAGCATACACATGTCCTACAAAACAAATTTTTATTCAATAACTTGCACATGTCCATAAAATTTGACCAATCAACATACATGCATTCATATGTACACATAAATAAATAAAAGCACTACAAATTAGTAATGAAGTGAAATAAAATGAAATGATTTGAATTAAATTACCTTCTTGTACAAGGTCTGAAACACAGTCATAATCATCTGATACAAATAGTTGATAATTGTCTTCAATTGTTATTTCACTTTGATTGTGTGCTTGTGCAAGTGTCAATGGTCTTTGTTTCCACTCTTCAACCCATTCTGTATTCTCACATGCTTCCCAATCTCCTGAAATACAAACCTGACAAAAACATACAAATTCCCTTGTCCAGATAGTCTATGTACTTGCATTCGAACTCCTAAATGAATGCCATTTAGTAGATCCACTGATTGTCTAGCAATCAAGTCTAGGTAAAATGTTTTCTTCTTCAACCAACCAAAAGAATCGACGAACTGTAGAGTACTCACTTGATCCAGGTGTACATAATCTTGTATTGCACCAATCTACAATCCCACGTGCATCTTTAAATTTTATTGCATCCTCAAATTTTAATTGTTGTCTAGCAAGAATTCTTTTAACACATGCACCAACTCCATCATGTTCTCCTTTACCATGTCCAGCTTCAAAAAAATTCTACATATGTTGGACATTATTCTCCTTGTGAACCCTACATAACCAATAGAACATTCGAGCATTCTTGAACTGCCCCGTACAATTATCTGACCATATAAGATGTTCAGTCATCTGGATTGCTCTTTCTCTTAAATTTGTATAAAATATATTGAAACAATATTGAACAAACTCTGATGAGTGTAACCGGTTGTCACTCAAATAGAAATGATACTCCCTCAAAACTTTTCTATCATTCTCTGTGCTATCATCTACATGCCTATAAACAATATGAACAAACATAGCAACCTGCACTGAATTGTAATATTGTGATTGAATTTCCTCTTGCAGAGCTAAAGTATAGTTTTCTGCAAAATCAACCACTAATAGTATAGTACCAACTGGAAATGTGTTTCTACATTCACGAAATTGTCCATCAAGCCATCGAGCTTGTTGAGAGTGCTTGACATATTTTGGTACAATTTTATTTTTAAATTCTGATATGAATGCATGCACACTAACCTTTTCTGTAATTAAATCACAATACTTTCCAAATTTTCTATCTTTTAAAGAATATTCAACATTCTTAAATCTTTTAACATCCACTAATTGTTGTCCAAAATTATTTTCAACACTTTCATGCATACAAACTCTTAACAAAGAAAGATTGCCACAACTAGTGCATTGTCCAGAAATACATCAACTTAAATAAAAACCTTTTTCATTAAATCTTTCACAGAACAAACTTGATATAAACTCTTTTATTACTTCAGTTGGCATATTAATATCACATTCCTGTATAATCATGTTTCGATGTAAAGTACAACGTATATATTGAAACACATCATAATAATAACGAAATTGAACATGTGTTTTACAACAACAAGATATTCGTTCCTTATTAATCTTTACATACCATGGTTTGCATTTTTCAAAAGATCTTTGACTTATTTTAATATTACCAGGTAACACTAATTCATCACAAAATTTTCTATAAAATTTAGTTTGCATTGTATCTAATAGGTGTTTTGGATGAGGATCGCGAACTTTGGACCCCACTCTTAATTTTAAAACATCTCTAGCATTAGACGATACCCTAGTATTATCATGCCAATATTTTTCGATCAAAGATCTGATTTCAACATTTAGTTTCATGTTAGATCTCGGGAGTCGACCACTAAAACTCCAACATTGGTTAATTAGATCATTTTCTATACTTTCTCTTCTTTTTGCCACTCTTACCAATGTTTTAGGATGTATTTTTAGAATTCCACTAATATTGCTTACCATTCTTCTATTCAAAGTTGTCTTATTTACTATAGCAGTTGTTATAGCTCGTCTTGCTGCATTTTTATCTTTGGATCGACTATTACTTCCAATAGACTCAATGACACTAGCAATAGTAGACATAGCATGTTTTAGTGATTGATCTTTTCTTCTTGGTTTAACAAAAATGCCTAACATTTTCATTACTTTTCTCATTTTCCACATTCTCATTAATTGCATCATTAGTTGACATTGAAATGATAGTTTTTTATGATAAAAAAATTCATTGTATAATCTATTGGCATGTGTTCTTATTTGTCTCCAAGAAATTTTACCAGGAAGATTATCTAAAACATCTCTTTCAATTTTGAAAAAATATTTCTCATTTTCAACATCACTTCCTAGATTTTCATTTTCACTTTCAACAAAAGGATTTTTGTTTTCATTTTCTTTATTTTCGTTTTCAACAAAAGGATTTTCGTTTTCATTTTCAACAACAAAATGATTTTCATTTTCATTTTCAACAAAAGGATTTTCGTTTTCATTTTCAACAACAAAACGGTTTTTATTTTCATTTTCAACAACAAAACGGTTTTCATTTTCATTTTCAACAACAAAAAGATTTTCATTTTCATTTTCAACAAAAGGATTTTCATTTTCATTTTCAACAACAATTTGTTTCAAATTTTGATCTCTACGAATATTATCAATCTCAACATTGTTATATCCAGCTTGTTTTAAATCTCCTATCAACACTATTTCCATTTCATTCAAAGGTGGATTTGAAGAAGTACCTGGATTTGTGCCTATTGAAACATTCTCCATAGCATTAATAGAGGGATTTGAAGACATACCAGGAGTAGTTTGTATAATCGCATTAGTTTCTACATTCACCTCTTGCAAACTCGCATCGTCTACATCCATGGTCTCCTCAATGTTTTTATCTTCAATAGTTGTGGAATTGGATGCTTCAGCATTATTCATTGATTGAATCTTTACTCTTCTATCTCTTTGTCTTTTTGCCTCCTTCTCTCTCTTTGCTTCAATTTCTTCAGGGGTTAATAGCTTCCTATTTTCCTCTTATTACGACTTTGTGATCCCATGATTAAAAAATTTATGAAGCATGTACAAATGAATGTCAAAAACTTGAATGTGTTTCAAGTCCTTCAAACAAGTACCAATTCAACAAAATTCCACTCAAATAGCATCTCCATGATGGCTTCTATCAAAATATAAACAATACTTCAAGTTGATGGACCTGCAAAAGAAAAAAATATGCCAAAGAATGCTGCAAGAGTCGTTGTCGGCCGTACTATAGAGCAAGTTGCAGAAATGACAGTCATAGTACAGTCTTATTTTAAAAAAATGGGCAAATAATAAACGGGATCCCGTTTATAAAACAGGATCCCGTTTAATATAACGGGATCCCGCTTAATAAATGGGATCCCGTTTATTTTTCGACCGATGGAGAAAGAAACAGGATCCTGTTTTATAAATGGGATCGCGTTTTATAAACAGGATCTCGTTATTCAAATTTTGAATTTTAGGCTCAAGTTTTGCTTTGTAACCCACTTCGAAAAATGCTTTGGGGACCCGACCCTGACCTCTCGAACTGGTTTGACCTGCAACTTGAAGGCCCTATTAATGTCAGAACAAAATAGTGACTTTGGGCATATATCTAAAGGTCTATTTTGCAGAATATTTTGACGAAATTAAAACCCATTATAAAGGAGACAATGTAGATTCTAAATATGTAATTTTTTTTACAATTGGATTAATTTTTCTATTTTTAATCAATTTCTGATGAAATAGGTCTATAAACTTGAATTATCAGGGTTTTTTAATATTTTAATAACTTTTTATTAAAATTTTTTTTGTAAAAAAAATTGTATGAAAACGTACTTTAGACAATTCTTTTCAATTTAAAAAAAAATTCAAAAAATGTTGAGTTTAGGTCATCTTATGCGTGACGTACACGATGATTTTTTTAAAGACAAAAAATGACCAATAAAAATTTAATTAAAAAAAATTTATTCAATAAAAAATTACAAATAAATATGGAAAACGTGCTTCAGTGAGTTACAAAGCATTTCCCAAAAGGATTTTAAAAAATATGATTATTTAAGTCAAAATATGGATGATGTACACGTACATGGTATAGTAAAAAAAAGTGACTTTTAAACAGTGGTTTTTAGAAACACCTATTCAAAATCAATTTCTATCATCTGGGTATTGAAAAAAATTACATATTTGGAAACTAGACTCCGAGTACTACATTTCATATTTAGTGACTTTTTCCAAGATTCCACCTTTAAGTGCTTCAAATTTTTAGGTCAAATGTGACAAATTCTGAAAATCAGGGAAAACACTTCCACTTTTTGGCCAAAAAGTGGACACAACTTCTTGCACACACCCAGCTGAGAAGATTGAAGATTGAAGATAGAGGAAAGAGACTTTTGTTGTAGACACATTTCCAAGGGACTTGGAAATCTTTGTTGGTTGGTTGTATGGTGCAGGAGCACCTTGGCATATTAATGTTACGCTAAACAAATCTCTAATTTTGATTAAATTTGTAATGATTTAATATTGTATTGAGGTCCATCAAGTCATCTTTCATGTTTTAAGATCCTAGGAGGGGTCTAATGTTTAAGTCTTATGACAAGTTGTCATACAAAATGGAAAATTCCTAAAAATGTAAAATGATGCAAACTTGGAAGGTGAAGAGTCTTGTGGCTCTTGGTTCGTTCCAAGACAGTGGAAACTGAAAAGACATGAGTGTATGCCTTTAAATAGGCATTGTAATCTTCAAAGACCTTGGAGGTGATTGTAGATTGAAAATAGAATGTTAAAAACACTCTTTTTCTATATTTTCTTCAAAAAATTCGCTGCTCTCAGCTGTGGTACGGCCCTGTACGGATAGGGAATGATGCCTAGTTGTGTGTGAATGATAATATGTTTAATCACCTTCCCTTTCCACTTCATTTCATGCATTTTGGTTTTATTTTGTGAAAGATATTGCAAATTTGGTAAAAACTACCAAAAAACAGTTAAAACCCTGTTTAGGGTAAACAGTGGCAAGAAAGACTGTGTTTCTCCTATTTTGTGCTTTGCATGTGACTAATCCTTGGTGGAAAGTGAGTGTAGCAGTAGGTGCCTTCATATTCTAAGGGTCTCTGACCAAATAACTATGGTTGATGTAGAGAAAATCAAAGTTTATGACTATTTTTTCTATCACAGTCCAGAAAACAGAATCTAGGGACAGTCAAGAAGGTAAACCTTGGGATTTGTGCTCATATCTTTGCAAAAATAAACATTTGATGAATTAATAAGTTTGTGTAGACCTTGTGTGAAGTATTCCATGCACATGCAAGGTGTGGGGAGTCATGGTATACCCTTTTTCAATAAGCCCTGTTTGCGTGCAAGCCTATTAGGCCTATTTAGCACAGTGATAGTCCATTTTTGGATAGTTCGTTACAAAACAACATATATTGAGTTTGGGATATGTTTAAGAACACCTTAATGGGTACTCAAAACATGCATCACAGTCTGGAGAAAGGTTCTAGACCAAAATTTATGAGTGACTATTCTATAAAACAGGGCTACTAGGAATGGAGCAGCCTATCTGTGAAATGGACATTGATGGAGTCTCCTGAATCTTGGAGTGGTTTGAATGTGTTTAGTGAGTGGAGTTAATGTTGTTAGATGCCTCTTATACCCTGGTGAAAGGTTTGAACCATTGCAATGCATTAGAAACTAGTTCATTTGAAGTTTCCATATGTGATTCTGTGAGGCCAATCTAGAAGACAAATTTTGAAATTTGGCATGAAGTTGTGTTGATCTTTTCCTCTGCATCAGGTCAATATGATGACTTGACAGTGCATGATTGGCAGCTTGCAGTGATTTTTAGGCTTAAGACTGTAGACAAGTCTCAAGAGTACCGTCTTGACTTTGTCAAACAAATCTTTGTGGCTATGGTGGACCAGCTTGCAAAGTTTTCTCAGGATTGTGTTTTCAGGTACTCATCATACCTATTTCATTTAATGCTATATCAAAATTTTGGTCTCTTTCAGCAATACATGCCTTTAAATATGTATGACCCTAAGTCTAGTAGTAATAGAACAATTCCAGTGTCTACATGGACCCATGTTCTGTTAGATACCTTAGACCCATATGAATTTGCAAAGTGTTTTGTTGCACCCACTTTTTGTCAGTTAAGTTTTGAGCCCGTAGAAAATAGAATGACAGAAGGGCTTAGGGGTTTCTTATTGAATCTGAAGGTTCCCTGTGACTTTCTTTGGAGCCCATACAACTATTATAAGACTTCATGGCTTTGCTGGAGAGCCTGTCCTACTCCCAAAGGTTTTGACTCCTAGGGTTACCTTTTTAGAAGTGGCTCGATAGATATTTGTCATTAATAATGATTTTGGGTATAAGAAGAAAAAGAAGAAAATCTATGATGTTCATTGGACTTGAGAGAAAATAACAATTGAGCGAAGGGAGACTAAAAATCTTTTATTGATGAAGTCAACTGCTTATGGTTTCTTGATAGTTGAAGATAAGTGGAAATATGATCCCGATAGTTTCTTAGCTTCTTGGATTGTTAGTAATAAAGTTTCTACAAAATTTATTCATGAGAGATGCCCCTTTTGGGAGAAGAGAAGATCTCCTAAGCAAGATGATCCTGCAATTTATGTTGAATTAAAAGACTTGCCAGATGAAGGTCCTCGGCCATGGGAAACCTTTTATAGGAAGGTACAAGAATATGACCCTAAGAAGTCAATGACTACAGGCCTCAAAGCTACCTTGAAGAAGAAAGATTAGAGTGCAGAGAAAATTGCAGCTTATCAGAAATATAGACAAGAGATATTTGAAATTACTTTTGGGAATGTTGAGACTGATGAAGAATGGGAAACTGTATGGGATTATTTTCATATGACCCTAGTTTCTAGTCCTGACATGAGTAATATTCCAAGAGACTCTCTAGAATCAGTAGAAATGGAATAAAGAATAGAGGAGTAGGATGTTCAAGAGACAGGGCAAGCATTAGCTTCAGCTCCTAGAGCCCAATGGCCTCCATCTCTTAGTGCCTTACAGAAACAAAAGGAGATTGTATCATCACTGCCTCTCGAGACCCAAACAGCTTCGACATCTGGGGGTCTCAGAGCAGTACCTTTGCAACAAGCATTAATCAATATTGATGAAGAAGACCTGGAAGAAGCATCAGATAGGCCTCAGAAGAAAATACGTAGGTTGGTATCAAAAGAAGAAGTATTGGTGCCACAACCACAACAAGCTCCTATCATCTCATCGGTGGCTCAGGTAGGTACTTCTCTCTTTTCCCCTCCTATTTCTTCTCATTTAGGGGTGGCAACCCAATTGACCCAATTTTCCACATCTCTTGCCACTTTCATTGCGCCTTTACAAACTTTTTCCCAAATTACCAATTCACTGGCCATGTCATCACAGGCCATTTCCTTACCTTGTTTTCCCCATCCATGCCCAAGTGAGCTTTGCCACAATTTGATCCGAGCCAACAAATGACTACCATTCCTTATGCCCTGCCTCAAGGTGATCTATTTGCTAGTGGGTACATTGCCTCACCTCCTTTTCAGGCACAAGCTGACACATTAAGAAAAGAAAGAGAGCTTGGATGGAGAAGAAAAGAAAGAAAGAGAATAAGAGCCCTGTTATAGCTCACATCAAATCTTTATTTGATCCTATTCAACTGTCTTTAATTGTTACACATTTGGCTCCTAATGTGATCAAACCTAAGGAGCAAATGTAGCCATAGGACTATTCAATGAATGCAGTGGCTATGAATCTATCTCTTTTCAGGCCACAGGACAAAGTAGAATTAATGAATGAAACGGCTTCAGCAGTTGCCACTAATTACTTAAAGGTGTCCAAAAGATTATAGAATGTTGAGGCTGATTTGGCACAAGAGAAAGCTACTAATAGTATCTTGAGTTCAGAGATACAAGCCAAGGTGAAAGAAATTGACACTTTATACAAAGATTTACAATCTACTATTTCTCTATAGATTCATCAAGCAACACAGGCTCAAGTTGCAACTTTGAAAGTTGAGTTATGACAGGAGAAAGCTGTTGTTACTATATTGAGATAGGAGAAGGCTACTGTAGAAAAGAAGTATCAAGACAAGTTGCAAGAGGCATCACACTTACAATAGGACCTTTTAAAGGAGCAAAATCTAAGTAGTGTAGCTCAAGCCCAATTTATTGCTGAGCAAGAAAAGACAAAGTAGCTGACAATTGAGTTGGCACAGAGGCCAAAAAATGCAGGAGTTTTAAATATAGTAGAAGAGCTTTATGCATCTGCATGGGGAAGAATCTCTGAGGAGACAATTTAGCTTAAGCCATCCCTCACCTTTCTACTAAATGCCCAGCAACTTTGTGAGAAGGTAGAGTCTTATGTTGAGGCAACATTGTCTATTATTTCATTGAGAGTTTCAGACTCCCAACTCCTGTTACAGAAGCTTTATGACACATCTAATGAGACCCTGTCTGCAACTAGTGTAAGTGATAGAATGGTTGCTGCCAAAAGGGTGAATGAAGTCTTATGTTGTAATTATGCTGCCATGAATTGTAAAGAACTTTTGGATAAAGTCAAAGAGGGTGTAAAAGATATGAAAAGACACATTGAAGGATTGGTCTAGTTAGGGTTACCCTCCCCTTTTCCTGATGATAGTATAGTGTTAATGATTGATGCTATAAAGGCTCTTTTGCTTACTAAGAAGAATGATCAAGCTATTTTTTAGGGTTTGAGTGATTCCTCCACTGTGAAAGAGGTAGAAGCAGTATTGGTTCCAATGGCTGAGCTTAAATTCTAGTTAAATGCTGTGGTGCAAATTTTGTATTCTTTTTCTCATAGAGACATCATTAATTTAGATTTTTCATTTCAAGATTTGCAAAGTACATAGGGGTTATCAAATTTAGAATGGTCTGTTTATCAGGCCGCATTATAGAAGCTATGATTCTTTTACATCGGTGGTGCAATTTTGAAATTTGTTGATTATGGAGTTCTTTCTAAGCATGCCCAAAAGTCCTTGTAGTCGCCAAGAACTGTAGAGTCTAACTCTATGTTTCATTTTATATTAGTTACAGCTCATTGTTTCTAGTTTCTGAGTATCATCCCAGTTTCTGCATTTGTTTTGGCAGTTTCTAAGTGTTCTGTGTGTTTCTGTATGTTTCTACGTATGCCTCTTTATGCTTCATAGTCTCAGTGTTTCAAATTGTTTCTTGAGCACGAAATGAATCATGTGTCGCTACTCGACAGCTTTGGTAAAAAGTTTCTCAAGTTTCATACTGTAGCAGATATCACCACGTGTCCTTTTGTTGTTGTAGCACGCGCTACCACGTGTTCTCCTTTTATTAAGTTCCAGGCACCGAGAAACATATGGTGGGCCCGAGGGTTATTTTGACATAGTTTCAATTTTATGCAAAGCTCGCCACATGTCATTTGTAGAGGCTAAGTCTTTTTTCATTGTTGAAGCTACTGGTTGTCACCACGTATCTCTTTTATCAAGTTTCAAATTGAAGCAGAGAGTGACAAGTGTTGTCTCCATGGGGTTCCCAAAGAATCTTTTATCAAGTTTTAGATATTGTCAGAGAGCGCCACGTTTCTATTATTGCTTTAAGTTGGAGGTGCCATGTGTCACAATATTGTGTCTCTATGTGGGAATTAAAGAAGTATATGGTGGGTCCCATATAATAATGTCAAAATTTCTGATTGGTGCGGAAGGTGACAAGTGTCATTACTAGAGATACTTGGGGATAAAGGTAAAAAAGCTTTAAGATTAGTAGAGTCTGCTAGATGTTTTAGCATTGTTTCTCGGAGGCTTCCACGTATCAAGTTTCAAAGTCTAGCGTATGCTGACAAGTGGCACTATTTTGTATGTCCTTTTTGAAAGGCATGGAAGGGAAGCTTTTTACAGAGGTTGCCATGTTAGTTATCTTCCCAAACTGGATGCTTGTTCCCAGTTATCCCTACAAAGTAGCCATCATTGATCAATAGGATTTTCGGGCCAAGGGCCAACAGTACAAGAGATAGACTCTATAAATATCTCCTCTTCTTCTTTAGGCTCTACAAAACCAAGGGGGGTATTCCCTATTCAACATCTATGAAATGCATCTACAAGTTAGCTGGGATGTTGACACAAAGTAGATAAATCCTCTCTTATCCAGACCAAACCTGTGAGATAAGTGTAAAGGGGCTAGCTTTGGGCCTATGTTTAGTAGTGAGATAGAGGATTTTGATCCTAAACTACTCCTAATGTCCTAAAGGTTTGTATTAAAAGTTTGAGTTTGATTTGTATTTGGAAGAAAAACTAGGACTTTGGTTGTAACCCAAATACAAGACCAGATTGGTGCCTATCCAGGGCTCAGAGTCAGTAGATATATATATGTGAATGTTTACCACAGACTTAAAATAATAATTAGATTTCAAGGGGGTTTCATCATGTCCACCTTACAGACACCTCCCAAGACTAAGTATTTAGTTATTTCTGCTTACAAACATCCATACTGCAATATATTCTTCTCAATAATTAACCCAAAACATTTAATCCATTCCTTGAGCAGAAGTAAAAGATTAAGCATTCAATATAGCAAACCCATATTCTACAATCCCAAACACCCTTTAGCTATTTAGATTCAGAATAAGAACACATTTAGTTTGGAGAAAAATAACAAAATACATGCTATAAAGCATTACTCATTTAAATCAACATGAAACTGATGAATTCTATGTATAAGACATGCAACATACAACTCATAAACTCACAAAATACCCAGAACAGAGCCACCAATGAGATTGTATCCAATTTTAGCACCAAAATTTGTCCAATTTTCAACAACAACAAATGAATAACACAATTTGCACTTTATAGAAAGACTGTGTACTTAGCAAATTAATTACATGGCACATCAACCAAAATCAAAATTCTACCAAATGCGCTACACCATGAGAATGGTGCCCAAACAATGAATGCGGTAGAGGGACAAAGAGGAAGGAGCAGGTGAGTTCGGGATCTGAGCCGCCACTCAAAGATTTTTGTCTTAAATCTAGCAGTTGGCCTGTCACTCCATCCAACGTCCCCCTACAAGTGCTGCCATTATGATCAACCTACCCGCAGCCCTCAGAAATGCAGCAGCGGATGCATCAGAAATTTTTTCGCTCAAAGAACACGGCCGCATACAAAGAAACCCCTTGCTGCTATGAAATTGAAACATAGCCGTCAATCTTCCTTCCATTGCCTGAGATTAATGGCCTCAAAATACGCTAAAAGGTCAAGAACCAACGAGAATGTGCCACGTAGGCACCCCATGCATCCATCGCTGACTTTTCCCATTCTCATTTTGCCTCTTTTGCCCTGTATATGCATATTCAAATGCATATACAATTGCCTGCCTTTTGCTTTTCAAATCCTTTGTATATGCAAGAGCAAATGCATATACAACTGTTTGATATACAAGGTGGACCCCAAACCTATTTAGAACAAACTGAAATTCAATTTAGGTCCGGCTTGCATCCTCCTTTTGCACCTATCACATTGTATATCAGCATATACAAGCACCTCATACATACAAGGCGCGGACCTCAAAAATTATGAAACATGTCGCATCCGCCTTGAAATTTGGCTTGTATCTTATCAAATGTATATTTCCTTTGTATATCACATATACAAATGCGAACATACAAACCCCTCTTCACACAAGCAAGGAATCTTTCCTGGAATATGCGATATACATTCTCTCTTGCATCTTGACAATGTATGTTTCTCTTGCATACCGCGAATGTATAGTTCATATACATTCATCTTTGTATGTCCGCGGGCCCCACCAAATGCATATTGGCCCCTTGTATATTTTTCATTGCATGAACCCAATGCATATTGGATGTACATACACTCTTGTTTGTATATATCTACGGACCTGACCACTATTTTAGCCCTGATTTGGACCCTTTTGAAATCCACAATGTATCTTTGCGTTGTATATCTGGATAAACAACAAAACACATGCAAGAAAACCCGATATACATTCAACGAATCTTCCTGGAATCTGCAATAGATTCCCCCAATGTATACGCATCTTTTTGAGCCCGTTATGCATTTGGAAATGCATATAACTATAGAATATTCTTGGGAATCTGTGATTGATTCCCCTTTGTATGTGCAAACTCAATATGCATTTAGAAATGCATATAACTCCCATTTTCACTATTTTTGAAAGTCGACTGAGGTTTTGGGGCCCGTCGACATGCATTTGCACTTGTATATACAAACATACGACAGATTTTATAATGCACAAAGCAAAATTTAAAACTTAGCACTTTCTCGAGTGCAACAGGGACAAGCAGTAAAACTTTGCATGTGGGTCGAGGAACAATTTAACCTGAGGCACTAAGGGTTTGGTGGGATAAAAATAGAAACCTACAAACTCAATTTCAGAACCTTAACCCTAGGTGAGCACCGCCAGTGGCTTCGACTGGGGACGTGCAGACACAAGACTGCAGCGAGAACCAAGCTACTCCGGGGCAGAACAAACAAAACACCAAACTCAAAACATGACCGACTATACAAGGCATGTGTACAAAATATTTACATCTAGCTTACAATGTGTATAGAAGTTACCCATTTATGAGAAGTAGGGTTTCAGGAACTAACCATGCACAGGCAATTCTAGTAATTCACCACTTAGGGCCTAAAAAAAATAGGAATCTTCTCCATGAGTGTCGCTGATTTGGTACGGGCCTACCCATAAGGGCTCAAATTTACTGTGCTTGCCCTTATCCTGGTTCCTTGCATTCCATACAAGGACCAAATCACCTATCTGAAACTTTCCTTCTGTAGCCCTTTTATCAAACAGATATTTTACCTTTTGCTGTCTCTTGATGTTTGTTTTATGTGCCTCCCTTCTCATTTCATCTAGTGCAACCAACTGATTTATTCTTTCAGTCATTAAATCCTCAATCTCCTCATTTTCTTGCATGAATTTATAAACTGGTAGGAGGTTGTTCACAGGCAATTTAGTTGCTGCACCATCCACCAGTTCAAAAGGCGATTTTCCAGTTGCTTTCTTCACTGTTACTCTGTCAGCCCATAATGCCATTTTCAGCTTTGAATCCCAAGCCCTTTTGTTTTTGCCTACCATCCTTTTGAAAATTTTCATGAGGCTTTTGTTGCTTGACTCTGCTTGACCATTTCCATGTGGATGATATGGTCATGCATGTAACAAATTTATTCTACAATTATTGCAAAAATCAATAAATTCACCAGACTTGAAGCACATTGCATTATCTGTGACCACTTTAGCTGGTACTCCAAATCTGATAACAATATTTTCTAGAATGAAATCCATCACCACTTTGCTCGTAGCTTTTTTAGTTGGAATGGCCTCAATCCTTTTAGTGAAGTAATCAATAGCTACCAAAATCCAACTGTGTCCTCCACTTGATTTTTCTGAGATTTCCCCTATAAAATCAATTCCCCATTGTTGAAATGGAACTTCTATAGTTATAGTCCTAAGGGGCAACGCACCTTCATATTTTAGCTTTCCTGAGAACCTCTGACAAGGATCACATCTCCTCACCAACTTTTGTGGATCTGAGAAAAGAGTTGGCCACCAGTAGCCTACTCTGTGAATTTTGTCGGCTGTTGTCTGGGAAGTATAATGTCCACCACACACTCCATTGTGCATGTCACTTAGAATATCCCTGGCCTGATTTTCATCCACACACCTGAGTAATATACCATCAGGATTTTTCCAATATAACTCTCCTTGAACTATGATGTATTTAATAACATGTAGCTTCAAGGTCCTCTTCTGATTATTACTGAGATGGGAAGGACAATTCAAATTCTGCAAATAATGTACTATGTCCTTATACCATTCAGATTCTGACATATTCATAACTTCACTATGCACTACATTTACTTGGCATGCCTCTAGATTTGACTGTGTCATCAATTTTGCCAAACCTTGTCCTCTTACCAATTTTGTGATCTGCATTTCAATATTGAACTCTTGCAACTTGTTTATCCATCTGCATCTTCTTCCAGTTACCTCCTACTGAGTAAAGATATCTTTGACTGCTGCATGAGGCACATATGCAACTATCCAAGAGCCTACTAAATATGGCCTGAAAATTTTGACTGCTCTAACCAGTGCATATGCTTGCTTCTCCATGATGTCATACTTCAACTCAGCAGCCTGCAATGACCTGCTAAAGAAAGCTATAGGTTGTTCAAAACCTTCTGCATTTTTCTACAATAAGCATGCAGCAATAGTATGGAAGAGAAGCAAATGTGAAAAACTAAAATGGCTTAGAAAAATTAGGAGACTTTAGCATAGGAGCCATCTTTATAGCCTCTTTGATGTTCTGAAATGACTTAGTTGCTTCATCTTCCCAATTGACAGTTGCACCTTTCCTCAACATCTTAGAAACATCTTTTATGATTTCTACAAAGTTGGCGATGAATATTCTAACAAAATTAATCTGTCCAAAGAAGGACTGAATAGCTTTCAATGTTGTGGGAACTTGAATCCTGTCAATTGCAGCAACCCTTTCAGGATCAATCCTTACTCCATCCTTGGAAACAATGTGTCCCAAAAGCTTTCCTTCCACTACCCCAAAAGCACATTTCTTTGGGTTGAGTGAAATGCCATATTCCAGTGCTCTAATAAAGAGCTGATCTAAGTGAATGCAATGTTGCTCTTCCTTTTTTGAATAGGCAATTAGATCATCCTGATATATGGCTAAGATTGAATCAATTAATCTTGCAAAAGCAACATCCATGGCCCTCTGAAATCTAGCACTTGCATTTGTCAATCCAAATAGCATTCTCACATATACATATGTTCCCCATGGAGTGGTGAAGGTAGTTTTATATTGTTCAGATTCTTTTACCTTCACCTGATTGTACCCTAAAAATCCATCCATCATGGATAAAAGTTCACAACCAATCACCTTCTGCAACATGGCTTCCATGTTGGGCAGTGGATAATTGTCCTTCAAAGAAGATACATTCAGATTTCTAAAGTCCACACAAAGTCTTATGTCACCATTCTTCTTTCTAACTGGGACAAGGTTGGACACCCAAGTTGAGTGTCTGATGGGCATAATTATTCTAGCCTCCCTAAGCTTCATAAGCTCTTCTTGCATTTTTGGAGCTAAAGTTGGGTTGATAGGTCTTTGTTTTTGTCTAAATGGTTTAGCTCCAGGCTTCAAAGGGATTTCATGCTGGAATAAATCCTCTCTATAAGCTTTTAGGTCCTCATATGACCAGGCAAAGACATGCTTATACCTTCTTGGTAATGCAATCAGCATAGTTCTGATATGTGGCTTGAGTTGTTTGCCAATGTATACCCTCTTGGGGGCATGAGATGTCCCCAAATTTATCTCTTCTAAATCATTCTTGTTTGTTGGAGATGCCTTTGTAACAAATTGGTCCCTATGGTCAAAAGCTCTTTCTGAAGCAACCAACCCTCTAGGGATTTTATTTGTCTTGAGTTGAATTACCTCCTTCCCTAAGAGATTTTCTTTCCCATCTACAACTTCTATAAAGTTCTAAAATTCTATTTCTTGGTTCTCATATTCATCAATACCATGTAGAAATCTCAGCAAATCTCTGTCATCATCAAATACCTGCTAGCTGCATATGTTATCTGGTACTGCAGGTCTTAGTTTGACCTCAACACTTGTAACATCTGATAGAGTGATATCATCTGTCCTTATGGCTACATCAACTAGAAAATCTGCCATGACATTTTTTGATCTCTCTATCTAGTTTATTGAAAATACATCAAACAATTCAATTGTGTCCCAAACAACATGCTTATATTGTTTTAATCTCTTATTCTTTGATGCATACTTATCTCTGACTTGGGAAACAACTAACTCTGAATCCCCAAATACTTTGAGCATCTTGATCCCATGCTTCAAAGCAACATTCAATCCTAATAACAGAGCTTCATACTCTGCAATATTATTTGTATAGGCAAACTTCAACAAGAAAGAGAACTTTAGAAGCTTACCAGCTAGAGACAGAAATACAATTCCAGCACCAAAGCCTTCCTTCAAACGAGCTCCATCAAAATACATGGTCCAGAGACCCTGTTGGTCAAGATCCTGAATTTAAACATCTCTCGCTTTACTCTCCTGATCATCCGAGACAACTCTGAAATTATCACAGTCAATGTCCACAAAACATACATGCTCATCTGACTCCTGATCCTCAACTGTGTCTAGTGACCTTTCTTCTCTAATCAATTTGACATCCTTGCCATTCATAGGGATCATAGAATATGACAGATCTAATTGCATACTTCCACCAATCAGTGTTTCACATCTTCTTGATAACAACATACCATACTGTGGCTTTATATCAACCACCGTTACATTCATTCTATATGTTTTTTCTGGATAGGCTACTAACCTGAAATCGACATCTTTCATAATTCCAATGACTGGTACTTCTCTAGCATCCATGGCATAGCATTTACCACATGCGTTATCTATCTTTAACCTAGCTTGTTGCATAATAGCCAGAGGCATGATATTTGTTGATGCCCCTGAATCAAGCATACGATTCTTAATCAATTTTCTATTTATGACAAGGGAAACATAGAATGGTTCAACCTGTGAAGGGTATTTTGTCATGGTCATCCCTAGATATACTTCAGGAGTCTCATCCTCATCAATACACATAGCTTGTTTCTTACCCTGAGTCTCAATATTCTGATTAGCTTGATAGGGTACTCCTAAAATCAGGGACAATGTTTTATTTCTGAATTCTTCAACTTTCATTAGCTCCATCAATGGAACATAGACCTTTACCTGGGACAAGACCTGGGTTATGTCAAACAGAGCATAATTTTGTATAACAGATGTAGCCTGATCTACAGTTTTATTTTTATCTTGGTATGATCCAGCTTTAATCTTTGTGGCTCTCTGACTGTCATCTTTAATCTAAAATTTTTTGTTTTGATCCTCAACCCGAGGAATTCTATTTTCTAACCTTTGAGAATCATAACCTATTTTTGCTTATTGTTGCTCCATTGTTTCTTTTGTGGTTCAGTCCCTTTATGACTGTGCATTGGTTGGTTCACAAAAGTATTCTCTAGTTGGTGTGAGTTAGTTACCTGGGCTTTACCCCTGAGATTGTAATTGCTTTTGACTTGAGCCACTGTTGTAGCTGTGAGGGCTCTAATCTCTTCATCAGAAGGCCTCCTCAAGTTATTCAAAAAATTGTGTGAGTCCTGAGCATAAGCATAGTTATCTTCATTATTCGCATCATAGGAAACTTGTTGACAGACCTGAATCTCATTATTTGTGCCTACATCATCATCACGAGAGGGATACTCTCTATTTGTAGACAACATATTTACACTATCATCCTCCATGCAATGCAGCTCATTGCACTCATCACAAGCCTTGGCTTTGTTATATAGAGATTGAGCAATCATACATTATGACTATGAATGAGGCATTTGACATATGATGCACCAAGGGGTATCATTAACAATATTAACAACTTTCTTCAAAGGGTCAGGTGTTTCCTTAACATTTTGAGTCCTTTGACTTGGGTTGTTGTTTGGGAGAATGGGTTTACCATTATGCCAATTAGTATTATATAGCATGTCATGTAATGATGGTCTTCTTTCTTGCCTTTGGTAAACTTGTCCGTCAAGACTAATCCCCTTTTCATTTTTACCCATTCTATAACTCAAGTCCTTGATAATAGTTGTCAATTTATCTAATTTATCCTCAGAAGTAGATGCATTGCCTTGAACACTTTGAGATTTAGTATTTGGATTTTGCAAAATTTTTACATCATCTCTTCTGTTTGTCTTACTAGATGCTTTTCTATTATTTTCAATATTTGTTACAATTTTGAAAGCATCTCTAAGGCTAGCAAGACCTTAATCCCTTAACCCATAAGATGTCTTAGCATCAAAAGCATTTATGTACAACACTATGCACATAGGTTCATTAGGCCTCAGGTGATGTGGCAATTTGTTCAACACCTTAGTGAATCTAGCATTGAAATCAACAACTTGTTCATTTGATCCTTTAGTAATACCAGCGAATTCATTAATGAAGAAACTTGGATTAGTTTTGTCACCATATTGTTCTTTGAATATCCTCCTGAAATCATCCCATGATGAAATACTCCTGTCAGGTAGACCCTTGTACCATTATCTTGCCTCATCAACTAAGGATTACATAAATAATTTCATAAAAACATCCCCATGCTCAACCTCAAAGTTGTCCATGATATTCTAAAAATCTTTTAAGTGGTCTTCTCCTGACACAGTATTATTTCCTGAAAACTTTGGCACTTGCGGCCTCACATGTTTGTCAATAGGATTGGGGTAACCAAGAATGCCATCAAAAAATAGTTATCTGAATCTGTCCAGCTGCATAGGTTGTCTATCAAACTGATTTACATTTACATTTCTATTTGCATTCTGATTTCTTACATTATTAAATGGTACTCTAGCATTATTTGCATTATGTCTTTGATCATTATGCTGATCCTGAACTTCATTTCTGCGCTGGTTCCTCAGCACATTTATATTGTCAAGGGTGGGAATTGAATCATTCTGAACAGTTCTCAGAGCCGGCACTTTCTGTGTCATGTCATCTCTAATTTTTACTACCTGTAAATATTCTAATTCTACTCTTAGGCTCTTGATTTCTTTGGCTAATTCCTCCTCCCTAGGCATAGAAGAGGATGGTTTCATTACATTCTGATCATTATTATCATCCCTTGGGGATTCAACTTCTTCAAATCTATTAGGGGAATCAAGGAAAGGGCATTCTTGAAACACCTCTGACCTCATTCTCAATCCATCACCCTGCTGTCTTTCATATACGTTTTGGATTTCAGCCTCAGTGTTTAAAAAATAAGGTATTATCCACTCTGAAGATCCTGGATTGTCCTGAATATTATCATTACTTTTGGGAGAACCCTCTCGACTGGCTTGAACAGTCCCCTTTCTCCTGTACATCATTTTCATGGATAACTCTCCAAATAGAGGATTACACAGGGATCTTCTCCCTTGCATACAAATTTTTACTTTACCGGTTGGGAGATTTGTTTGGAGTCGCCACCTACAATTAGGAATTGTTTTCTCTTAAATTAGGGTTCTTACACAAAGTCCCCAGTAGAGTCACCAAATCTGTTGGTTATCTTCCCAGACTAGATGCTTGTTCCCAGTTATCCCTACAAAGTAGCCATCATTGATCAGCAGGATTCCCGGGCCAGGGGCCAACAGTACAGGAGATAGACTCTATAAATATCTCCTCTTCTTCTTTAGGCTCTGCAGAACCAAGGGGGTATTCCCTATTCAACATCTATGAAATGCATCTACAAGTTAGCTGGGATGTTGACACAAAGCAGATAAATCCTCTCTTATGCAGACCAAAACTATGAGATAAGTGCAAAGGGGCTAGCTTTGGGCCTATGTTCAATTGTGAGACAGAAGATTTTGATCCTAAACTACTCCTAATGTCCTAAAGGTTTGTATTAAAAGGTTGAGTTTGATTTGTATTTGGAAGCAAAACTAGGACCTTGGTTGTAACCTAAATACAAGACCAGATTGGTGCCTATCCAGGGCTCAGAGTCAGTAGATATATATATGTGAATGTTTACCACAGACTTAAAATAAAAATCAGATTTCAAGGGGGTTTCGTAATGTCCACCTTACAAACACCTCCCAAGACTAAGTATTTAGTTATTTCTGCTTACAAAGATCCTTACTGCAATATATTCTTCTCAATACTTTACCCAAAACATTTAATCCATTCCTTGAGCAGAAGTAAAAGTTTAAGCATTCAATATAGCAAACCCATATTCTAGAATCCCAAACACCCTTTAGCTGTTTAGATTCAGAAGAAGAACACATTCAGTTTGGAGACACATAACAAAATACATGCTATAGCTCATTACTCATTTAAATCAACATGAAACTGATGAATTCTATGTATAAGACATGTAACATACAACTCATAAACTCACAAAATACCCAGAACAGAGCCACTAATGAGATTGTATCCGATTACAGCACCAAAATTTGTCCAGTTTTCAACAACAACAAATGAGTAACACAATTTGCACTTTATAGAAAGACTGTGTACTTAGCAAATTAATTACATGGCACATCAACCAAAATCAAAATTCTACCAAATGCGTTGCACCATGACAATGGCACCCAAACAATGAATGCGACAGAGGGACAAAGAGGAAGGAGCAGGTGAGTTCGGGATCGGAGCCACCACTCAAAGATTTTCATCTTAAATCTAGCAGTTGGCCTGTCACTCCATCCAACGTCCCCCTGCAAGTGTTGCCATTATGATCAACCTACCCGAAGCCCTCAAAAATGCAGCAGCGGATGCATCATAAATTTTCCCACTCAAAGAATGCGACCGCATACAAAGAAACCCCTCACTGCTATGAAATTCAAACATAGTTGTCGATCCTCCTTCCATCACCTAAGATTAACGGCCTCAAAATAAGCTGAAAGGTCAAGAACCAACGAGAATGTGCCACGTAGGCACCCCGTGCATCCATCGCTAACTTTTCCTGTTCTCATTTTGCCTCTTTCACCCTATATATGCATATTTAAATACATATACAATTGCCCACGTTTTTGCTTTTCAAAGCCTTTGTATATGCAAGAGTAGATGCATATACAACTATTTGATATACAAGGCAGACCTCAAACCTGTTTAGAACAAATTGAAATTCAATTCGGGTCCAGCTTGTATCCTCCTTTTGCACCTATCACATTGTATATCAGCATATACAAGCACCTCATACATACAAGGCATGGACCTCAAAAATTATGAAACATGTCATATCCACCTTGAAATCTGGCTTGTATCTTATCAAATGTATATTTCCTTTGTATATCACATATACAAACGTGAACATACAAACCCTTCTTCATACAAGCAAGGAATCTTTCCTGGAATATGCGATATACATTCTCTCTTGCATCTTGACAATGTATGTTTCTCTTACATACCGCGAATGTATAGTTCATATACATTCGCCTTTGTATGTCCGTGGGCCCCACCAAATGCATATCGGCCCCTTGTATATTTTTCATTGCATGAACCCAATGCATATTGGATGTACATTCACTCTTGTTTGTATGTATCTGCGGACCTGACCACTATTTTAGCCCTAATTTGGACCCTTTTGAATCCGCAATGTATCTTTGTGTTGTATATCTGGATAAACAGCAAAACACATGCAAGCAAACCTGATATACATTCAACAGATCTTCCTAGAATCTGCAACAGATTCCCCCAATGTATACACATCTTTTTGAGCCCGTTATACATTTGGAAATGCATACAACTACAGAATATTCCCAGGAATCTATGATTGATTCCCCTTTGTATGTGCAAACTCAATATGCATTTAGAAATGCATATAACTCCCATTTTCACTATTTTTGAAAGTCGACTGAGATTTTGGTGCCCACTGACATGCATTTGCACTTGTATATACAAACATATGACATATTTTACAATGCACAGAGCAAAATTTAAAACTTAGCAATTTCTCAAGTGCAACAGGAACAAGCAGTAAAACATTGCATGTGGGTCAAGGAACAATTTAACCTGAGGCACTAAGGGTTTGATGGGATAAAAATAGAAACCTACAAACTCAATTTCAAAACCCTAACCCTAGGTGAGCACCACCAGTGGCTCCAACTGGGGACGTGCAGACACAAGACTGCAGCGAGAACCAAGCTACTCCAAGGCAGACCAGACAAAACACCAAACTCAAAACACAACCAACTATACAAGGCATGTACAAAATATTTACATCTAGTTTACAATGTGTACAGAAGTTACCCATTTATGAGAAGTAGGGTTTCAGGAACTGACCATGTACAGGCAATTCCAGTAATTCACCACTTAGGGCCTGGAGAAAATAGGAATCTTCTCCATGAGTGTTGCTGATTTGGTACGGGCCTACCCATAAGGGCTCAAATTTACCATGCTTGCCCTTATCCTGGTTCCTTGCATTTCATACAAGGACCAAATCACCTATCTCAAACTTTCTTTTTGTAGCCCTTTTATCAAATAGATATTTTACCTTTTGTTGTCTCTTGATGTTTATTTTCTATGCCTCCCTTCTCATTTCATCTAGTGCAACCAGCTGATTTATTCTTTTAGTCATTGAATCCTCAAACTCCTTCTCATTTTCTTGCATGAATTTATAAACTGGTAGGAGGTTGTTCACAGGCAATTTAGTTGCTGCACCATACACCAGTTCAAAAGGTGATCTTCCAGTCGCTTTCTTCACTGTTACTCTGGGTAAGTGCAAAAAGATGTGGGGCCAAAAAGTGGCCAAATTAATTTTTAAAAAATTAATTCATAACGCGAGCGCGTTATAACACACTCACTTTATGACTTGCTATAAATTAAAAAAAAGGGTTTCTAATGTCATTTCATTTTTTTCTTCTCCTCTATGCGCACAGCCTGCAAACCCTAGAAAGCACGCTCGCATTTTACAAAACTCCATTCAACACAAAAACCTTATCGATTCGTCGCCAAAATGCAGCCATGACGTTGAGCACGCCAAAGGAGTGAGTTATATTTGTTTTTTTGTTTGAATTTATTTCTAAATAGGTAGGTTTTAGTTGATTTTTTATTTATATTTCGTTAATTGTCAGGAAATGTTAATGCACCTCCTCCTCCTCCTCCTCAAAATCCACAAAATTTTGAGGAGGAAATACCTGCAGAACAACAACTCCTCCATCCATTCCTCGACATGCCCCTGGAACACAAGAAAATATAATGGGGCAAATTGAAAACAACAAAAAAGAA